>OY829913.1:59535353-60735353 GCA_963691935.1 Nephrotoma guestfalica | reverse complement strand
TAAATAACTTTATTATGGCCATGAAACTTTATGATATTTTTTCAATATCCACTACATTCGATAGTTTCGTTATGTACACTAGACACACCAACAACCAATAAATTTTATTACATTACGATTTTTTTTTATCCCATTCATTTGATAAAATCAATCTAACCATAATTGGAGAGTTCAACTCGATGATTATTAAAGTAAATTTGTGCGTGTGCCGATAATTGGATTGCTCAGCAAAAATATTGTGTTCGTACGTCAAAGAATTTACCAAACATTTACCAGACATCTACATACGTATAGAATCGAATTTGCTGAACAAATTTGTATTTGCATCAAAAATGAACAACACACAGATAGATAGCTCGGGTATAATTATTGTAAACTAAAAAAAATAGAAATTAGCAACATTCGGTTTGAATGTTTGATCGATTGAATCGTCGAAATCAATGAAATAGAAAACTATTTTATGTCAAACATAAATAACTAAATACATATCCATACAAAAAAAAAGTTGATTTAGTTTTTTTTGGAATGCACACTTTCTTTCAATTTTTCGATCTCAATCAAAAATCCAAATCAACGGAGCAGCTAAAATAAATAAATTTCCACAGCATAATCTGTTTTATGTTGTATAATGTAGTTTTGTGATATGATTGATGAATTGTTTATTATTCTTGATTGTTTGGTTGCTCTCTTTTAACCAATTTAATGGCCCCATTTAGTTGTTGTTGGCCGCATCGCTTATATGTACATATAGTGCATACTTACTCGTAACTCGCGTAAATTGATTTATTTGTAATTAAATGCCTCGTTTTGGTCTTTATTATGATTTTATCTTTAGCGCTTGTTTATAATGTGAATGTATATAGATTACACAAAACTTAATACATAACGTTTACACCAATTGAACACACATTTTTATAGGAAATTTAAATTTAATTTGTATTTTTGTTGGGGTTTTCAAAATTTTGGGATTTTTTATGATCAAAATTATGTAATTATTATTCATTTAGTTATTTAGTCTGGCGAAATATAGGAAACTATTTATATGAATTTGTTATTTTTATGAGATAATCTATTGCACTGGCAAATCGATGACATGAAAATCGGCTCACAAGACACAACAAATAAAGAACCTACCTCATGATCCCCATTCGTTCTCTATTTACAATTAACAATTATCAATTTTATAACCAAACTAAAATAAAAACTGGTCAAAGTTTATTAAATATTCTATCTATTATGGATTATGGATTTAAAACAAAAACACAAAAATGAATTGTCTTTGGCTCTCTAAAATAAATCAAGGAACTATTGCTAATGGAACTTTGATCTTTATTTAGGACCAAGTGTCTCCAAAGCGCAAATAAAAAACTGGACACAACTTGTATAATAATGTTATTGTTGTTCCTTACAAACAATCAATACGGACAAAAGACGGATTAAAGCTGGTCATGATCCACCCAACTAAAAAACCTGGGAGGGTTTGAGGATTTGTTTTTGGATAGGAAAGGAAATTGCGATTCAATGGAGTTGCTGGAAATGGTGTGTGATCAATAGATGTGGAGTGGTCAGGAGTTTAAAGAATGACGCTAAAGGCATATAAAACCGATAAATGGGAGATATAGGCAATTTTGGTACCAGGAGGGAGCACATGGCGTGGTCTCCCGCCCGCGGCCATTTGTCACGTTGCTAGTCAGTCGGAAAGTCCCGCGGCTCTGGCAACATTCTTGACCGAATGGAAGATTCCGGAGACAATGGAAACACTTAATAGATCCGAGAAGACTCACTTTCAGACGAGGGGTTTGATACAACTGTTGGGACTAACTAGTACTCAGGTTCTTACAAATCAATCTTAGATTAATATTCATTTATAATAGGGTTCGATATCGATCGACAAACGACTCTATAGTACTACTACATTAAAATTGAAAAATAATCAGGTTTAAATAATTTTTTCAAAATAAAATTGTTATTATGGGTATTTCCAAATGGTCTCTAACCGTAAACCAAAACATTATCGATAAGATAGAGTACTGAATTTATAAAGTTTTTTGGTGGAGTCGATATTGGGGTGTTGTCTTAATCCAAGAACCTCGGGCCAGTGAAAACCAAATACTTGAACTTAAAACTATATGTTTTTCCATGCAAAGCAAAATTACAGCAACGACTAACAGTGAGAAGGATCGTAAAAATATCTGATTTTTATCAGCTTACCATATGACGATACCACCTTAAATTGTATGAAGATCACTAACGAAGCCTCGTAAGAGAAAAATTGGAGTCATCCTGAGAGGCTATGCGAATTCACATCACACAATCTGGAGAAGTCCGATTACGAATGAAAGAGACGAGTCGTTAATTTTTTAGTTCATTCTTAGTACCAACGTAAGAAAGCATTTATAAATAACAGTAATAGGCCAAAAGTCTTAGACATTACAGCGAGAAAGGACAGTGTAAAAAATGGAAGGTTTCCGACAATAATTCCTTTTCTGATCTCTGTCATCTCTAATATGAAGTGGATACAAAACACGCCGATAAATCTATTTTTAGGAATGTGAGGACGACCGACTGCGGTACCTTCAGAATTATCATAAGAAATGCACTGCCGGTACCGATTCTAAAACCCTGTCCCCTAGATTATCAAGCTCTTGTATTAGCTTGATAACCTAAGGGACAAGCTGCCTGATACTACTAATGAAGCTATTGTAGGTGCATGTCTCCTCAGTAAACCTTTGAATAAACGTCAACCACCTTGATGGTCGAAATAACTTCAAAGCACTGGTCAAAAATTGCAGGAAGTTCTTCAGAAAAGCTAAAAAACCAAAGTTGCCACCCAAAGTACTAGCTACCAATCTTATCATCCCGAGTTATTTTCAATCAGCGAGGAAACTTTAATGAAAAGATAATGGAAACTCACTTTTCAGGCTCAATGGGAAATCCGTAGAAAATGTTCTCAATCCCCTTATTTGCCGTAGTACAACTAATTCTAACAATGTCAGATCCGGAATGATCACTCGAACATTCACATGTCTGGGTATGAACGACTCCCTCATAGATGAGATGCTTAAAATCAAGAGCGTGATGGCTACCTAGTCTGAATGAATCCTCCATTAACAGGACAGGTTTTGGAATAAATTCACACCGCATGAAGAGAGTGCTATCTCCACTTTGGATCTATTGACGTCTTCGATAAATATCCCACTACTCTCAGCGAGAATTTTATTATATGAGACTATTGCAAGTGGCCGGCTCGATATATTCTGGTGAACGTAGTATCTGATGAACGTACAAGGAACTGCTACCCTGACATCAGCGGGCGCAGAGGAAGACATCCATTCAATCAAGTTTCATCACCATCCTTTGAGAAGAGGGAATGATATTCCCACCAAAGCGGACTAGGTGAGAGAAGCAGTTCTGAATTCTGTAGATGTCAACTTCTTCAATGATGTTTTAAAGATGAGTGGATGGGCTTTTTTACGTGATGCATTGAACTTAAACCTCTCTTTCCGGCTGTCTCCTCGCCACTGCAGCATGTTACAAGCTGAAAAAACTGCGATAAGTGACCGAGGACTGGTTCAAGTATAATATAATATTTGAACGGGATATTTGCATCTTTACAAACAATCAGGCTATGATTAGAGCGCTAAAATCGGTTTTCTTTGCGTCGAAGTAGGCCAACAGCTCAACTATTAACGAGGTGGCAATTCAACATCTATTTAATGTGGGTGTCAGGGCATTTCAATATTACATACAATTAAAGGGAACATGACCTTATTCGTTGAGATACAAACTCCTTGTGCAAGAACTAGGTAGATCTGTAAGACTGAACGTACCAAAATCCAGGCAGCTATGCTACAGGAAACTGTGTCTCTTAACAGTAAGGCTGCGTACATGACATCGGGAGTTAGTACGGCACAAATACCATGATATCGTACTGAATGTATTAAAACAACAACAAAGTTAAAAATATTTCGAGTGTGGAACTTTGATTGGTTTAGAGTTCGGGAGCGGATAGGTAGCTTTTTATTTCCGATGTCATGTACGCAGCATAAAAGTCAATCCATTATTTACTCTCGGAAACGTTACCCTCTCAACTTAGAGATTAGTCCATCAATACGGGTTATTGCAAGAACATCATCTATTCGGGACCTTGGTGTTATCTGTGATAGCGAATTAAACTTTATAGAACATATTGGTAATATGATTAACAGATCAAACGCGGCGCTTGGCTATGTTAAGCGCTGGGCTAAAGAATTCCTTGATCCATCAATTACGAAGGCACTCAGGTGCCAGTCAGGTTTAGTCTCCGTACCACAATACCCACATAAATCGTACCGAAGCAGTGCAACGTAGATTCCTTCGAATTGCTCTCCGTGGACTGCTCTGGGTAGATAATTTTAAGTTGCCTCCCTACTTCGAACGTTTGAAGCTTATCAAAGTTTATGCTCTCAATAAGCGTCGCATTGTTGCAGATATAATCTTCGTCCACCAATTGCTGTCGGGCAACATCAAGTCCCGAGCCTTACTCGAACGTATAAATTACAATTTAAACCCTCATGTGTTAAGAAGGGTTCCTGCTTTTAGAACTGGCCGGTCGGAACGAGCCCATTACTAGAATGCTGGGTAAAATAGACACGCACTACGAACTTTTCGATTACAACATTGGCAAATTCACACTAAAGAAGCTTCTCCCTCTATAATCAAATATTGACTAATACAATTTCTACTTTATACTTTTTGTTTAATTCTATTCTCTTATCAACTTTATATTCTTTCCAAAGCGTAAATCTGTTTGTGTTTAAACAGACCAACGGTCGGTTATACCTCTTTTAGACGGGGTAGAAACGTATTACAATTGCTTGACACCTGTCCTTGTTTAGCGTCAATACATAAATACTTGGGAGCTCCCTTGTTAAATGATCTGACGAACCTCTGTAGGATGACCATCATTCATCAAGGTAATTTTACGCTTCGTTGAAAACTCTGGATGGTTTCATTGAGTAGGGAACAACCTCAGTGGTGCGGCAACGGACCAAAATGTGTCAATGTCTTTAGGACGATCACCATAACCAAATCCATCTTTATTCAAATTATTTTCACGATTATTACTTCTATCGAAATTTCTCGCAGCGACAATCATTATCTGATTCAGAGAGTAAAAACAATACGATTTGCTGGCTTACACCGATACAATTTATCGTGTAAAGTGTGGTGTGTGAGGGCTTTAGAATAACGATATCGCGTACCATTGCGGTTACGCCTCTACATTATGAACGCCAAGAAAGGTGTGGGCATTTAGTGAAACTATCGATTCACCAAAAATAAATTTGTTTGCCAATTTTAGGTTTAATTTTTAAATGCTTTAGAGTTCAAACTCATCGCAACAAGCTCGCGTTTTAAGGTTTGCTTTGGTGATTTTTTCTACATCGTACACTTTTATATGTCATTCCATCGATCAGTACAGCAGTTATCTATATTTCTAAGAATCTGTAAACACGCAAACAATTTTTAATGTTCCAATAGATTTCTTGCTATTAACTCAGTTTACTTGTGATCTTAAATAAATAAAACTCACCCAAATTCAACCTGCTCTGAATGTTTAGTGTTTTAGCACATAAATAATCATTTCATATTCAATGAAGAGAAACATAAATTAAATAATGCAATATTCTTAGAATAAACACCAGTACATTAAAATTGAAAAATTCCAACGATTTGATGAATAGCCAGGCCACGAATTACATTTTACAACTGTTTATATCCATCGTACGTGATGATAACGCTTAAATGCTATATAGCCTTATATACACATTTTATAATTCGCGTTAAAATATCACATGCAAATTTGTACAAAATTCAAATTTCTCTGGCTCACCCTCTTTCCTCTACATCATTTTATGCTCCAAGTTCAAAAGAAATTCTGATTGCATATTTTTACCATACATTCTAAATTTGCATAGAAATACAGCATACAAATTCGTAAGAAATAGAAAAATCCCAATTAATATAGCTGATTCGGTGATGATGTTTATTGAACTTACACGAGTATAGCTATGTATAACGTGTGTGCGGTTTTCTTGCATGAAAAGGGAATAATAAACGACTAAACTACACAACAAATCGACGAAATCAAAAAACACTTTTATTTAAACTTGAACTAAATTTCATGATCGCGCGGCGTCGAACACATTGTAGGAGGTTAAATTATAATTAATCTTTCAGTTTTCTTATAAAATTTTCAAGGTAAATTATTGCTTTGATTTCTTTTTCAATTAACGTAACGTTATATACAAAGTAATTCCGCTGAGTATAGGTAAATCTATAAAAAAAAAATAAAGATCATCGAACATAATTTATGTGACTCATAATATTATGGTCCGTCGTCGTCATAATTATGACGAATTAATTATATGCGACCGCACAATTTTCTGGTGCCCGACACACATAATATAAGCAAAATAAATAAAATGCAATGAGATGAATATACATAAAAAATAAATTAATCATGCCGCAGCCGCGAGCATCTTTAAAATATTAGGCTGTGAAGATACGCAAGAAACAAGTTTTTGGTGAATCATTTGGTGATTTTTTGTTTGTTTCCAAATTTAAATAGAAATTGGTTCGAAATTATAAAATTATATGATATCTGGAATTGTAACCAAACACAACATATGCATGTAACATTGCGCGAATGAAATCGAGATGCGTGTGTTGTGTAATATGCTTTTGGGGAAGTTGTGTAACGCTTTTAAATTATTAATGAATGACTATATTATGAAGAGAATGACTTGTGAGAAAATTATGAATCAATCATAACGTTAAATTGATTTGAGATACTATTTCAGGTTTTGACCTAATTTCTAGATCTAAATGGTCTCAAATGGTCTGATTTATTTCCCATCGATATACTATGTACTTTCTGGAGAAACTTTGCGTATAATATGATTCAATGATGCTACACTTACCGGTTTGACTCTGCTGAAAATGTATGTATGCACATATCTTATTCGTAAACACCTCCTAGATTAACAACTAGCTATAACATTCGCGTCATGGGGTAATAATCGATAACCCGAGCAAAATTAGTTCAGTGTGCGAAATTTATTATTTTCCTGACTTAGAATGATATAGAAAAAATCGCATCCATAAAACCGACGAACATTTCCCCAGGTAAACAACGTCTTTGACATATGGTATAATTATTAATTTAAATGAAAAACGAATTTATTTATCACGAAATTTCTCTAATTTAGCATATCCATCAGTGGAAAGCTAAAACTAAAATATCGCATTTGACTGTCACATTTAACTTATGCCGGCAATAGAGAACCTAAAAATAACAAATCTCTTACACCTGGCCTCATGTATGGTTGCAGAATACTTAAAATTCCACGCCTCGGTCTGAAAAAGAATTTTGATACCCGTCCTGAAGGAACTATACTCATTACAATACCTTATATGAAAGAAAGGTGGAATCATCTCTAACTTTAAAAATGTAGCATCCTGGAAAGTAACATACAATCTCGACAATTTACCAAAATGTAATTCACTGAAAACAATAATTTGCTGCACGAAAATGACAACTCGTCGTAAACAACAGTTCATCGAAAACGATAATTTACCGAAAACGACAATTCATCCTGAACCAACCAAAACTCATCTGAAAACTATTCATCAAAAGCAACAGTTTACCGAAAACGACAACACACCGCAACGACAATTCGCCATCTGAGACACGAGACATGACGTTTTCGTATACGTATAAGAAGTATAGTATACAATTATGTGGTTTCTTTTCTGCGACAAAAATTAAATTATATTTACGACATCCAAAATTATGAATCGGTACAAATCGGTTCAGTTTTTTGGTGCTTATGTCGTTTTGTTCTCTCACTTTTTTGACATCTCCTTTGCTTTTGAAAAGACGCGTTAACACATTCGCGCAAATGGCTGCTATAGCAGGCATACAACCTTTTCATTTTTAAACACATTGGCGCAAACAACTTTCATTTTTTAAGGAGTAACTCGACATATTTTTCAATTGTCAACAATACATTCCTTTCAACGACGAAATATCATTGTAATTACAAAAGCTTGCAACACATTTAGAAAGTGTGCGTAAATGTGTTAAGAAAACATTTTTTACCATTACCATTTTAATTTTTTTTTTCAATGCGATATCGAATAAATGTTTGTTTCGCAGAAACGCAGAATTTGCAATTATTTTAAAATTAAAATTTAATAAATTAAAATTGTAAATGGAAATGTTTTCTAGGAATGTCATATCCAAAAAATTTAAATGACGCGCATTCGCACTAACTAAACACACATATAACTACTATATACTTGCGATTATTTTTTTGTTAAGTCTCGGATTGTGAGCAAAATCGACCCCCAGAAAACGACAATTCACCAGAAAACAACAATTCATCGAAATGGACCATTCGCCGAAAACTATAATTCACTTAAAATGGGATTCACCGAAAACAACGATTCAAAAATATTCCATATGAGTAAGCGTTACTCAGGTTTGTATTTTGGGTCATATTTTTTGTTCAGAATCGTTCTTTTAGAAAAAAATTGAAGCGATCCGACCGAGTGGTTATACAGGTTCTGCTTTCTGTAGGCCTACGAATTGTCTAGTTTTTATTTCTTAGAAGTTGGTTTGTGTAAATGAAATGGGAAATTCAAAAATAAAGCCAACTGAGAAGGAGCTAGGCCGATCGATCATGATGAAACTGGGTATGTAGGTGAAAATGAGATTTTAAAATGTTTTTTGGAAGAAATTCTAGCCCAACTAGGATGAAACTATGCTATCCCGATCATGATGAATATAGGATAGTATGTAGGATAAAAATGCGATTCTAAAATGAGTTTTGTAAAATGTTCGGAAACATCACCAACTGGGAAGGAGCGTCTAGGCTAAATGGCCGATTCTGAAAACATCGAAACGAAAATATCAAAAGATATAATGTAGAAAAAAAATTTAAAAATATATCAATTTTTTCTTCGGTTTTATGAGCGTTTACGATGGCGGTGCTGCCCCAACCCCCGTTTTCAATTAATATTAAAATAAAACATAAAAAATTGCTCTGACCCAACCTTAATTTCTAATCGTCATAGTACAGAAATCATGAGTTCTTTGTTATTTTTAATTCCTTGTACTAAAAAAACGAACTCTCCAAAGATACTTAACATTGGATTCATTGTGCAAAAATGACAGGAACATTATTTTAAAAAATTCATAAGTTGCTTTAAATTCGATTAAATATGAGTATATGTTCAATGTTTACTTTTGTAATCATATTTTCCATTAAAAATTCTCAAATAATCGAGATGAAATTAGATACGTAAGAAGAAAATTCAATTCTAAAATTTTTTTGGAAGAAGTTCTGGAATATGGCCAATTAGGATGAAACTAGACCCTTGCTTAACCAATACTGATGAAATTGGATATGTAGGATGCAAACGGGATTCTACAACGAATTTTGGATGTTTTAGAATATGGCCAACTTGGATGGAACTATTTCTACTCGATCATGATGAAATTGGGTACTAGGATTAAAACGGGACTTTAAAATGATTTTTCGAAAATTTTGAATATGACCAATTGGGAGGGACTGAACTTTCTTAATGAAGGGATGAACCTATAGGAAAATATTTGACCATACTCCATAGAACTGGCCTTCCAGATCTTCCACAAATCATTTTAGAATATCATTTCTATCAAACATAAAACTTTCTTCATGGTCCGTTACAAATGGCTTAGTTCCACTAGCTCTGCAGCTCATATTCGAATTTAATTATCATCCTATCAACCGAGTTTTACAACGAAAAAAATATAAAAAAACCGTGGGCCGAAGAAAAAACAGAACCTGTGAAAATGTAATCCCTATACAAATTTTTCAGAAATTAGAGTTACTGGTACTCGAACAATTTTCTCTTAAATTTTTATCAAAATCGTTCAACAGAAATATGATACGAACTGCAAATCCTGAACAACTACCCATTTGAATTATTTTCGGTGAATTGTCGTTTTCGGTAAATTGTCGTTTCGGTGAATTTGCATTTCAGAGAATTGTTTCTTCAGGTAATTGTTGTAGGAAAATTTACCGAAAACAAAAGAGCACCGAAAATAAAAGAGCACCGAAAACAAAAGAGCACCGAAAACCAAAGAGCACCGAAAACAAAAGAGCACCGAAAACAAAAGAGCACCGAAAACAACCATTCACCGAAAACGACAATTCACCAACGAAATGAAATCAATTCATTTAGAGATCAGGATAGGAACCAAGCACATATTTTATCAATAAAAAATCAAAGTGAATCATATCTAAATATTAAAATGTTCCTGCCCAGGTTACATGAACAATATTGTTCCTTATTTTTAAATTGTGGCCGAACTGTGTAAACAGCAAATAAAATATTTGGATTTTGATAAGGGAATTTTGTTGCTTCTTTAAAGGGCAAGCCAACAAGAATTTTTTGGATTCTATGTTCCAGATTTTGCTAAAATAATTTATTCAAACAGAAAAAATAATTTTTGGTATTTCGATTAATTGCCATTTTCGGTGAATTGTTATTTTAGTGAATTGTTTTTGGGTGAATTCAGATTTTCGGTGAACTGCACTTTTGTAGTTTCCATGAATTATCGTTATCGGTAAATTGTTTCTCGATAAAATTTTGTTGAACTAACTATAACCGTTTATGTCCTTTCGATGGTCCCTTCGTTTATAAATACATTAGAAGGATTCTTAATCTATACCGTCTAAATAATTGAGATATTATCACCAAGACCTTTAATTAATTAAATTTAGACTTTATAAAAAAAACGTGTGCAGGTAAGGAACCTGCTAAAATTAGGAATTTGAAGAGAAACAGACAGTTTTAACGATCGTCCTGAACTTCTACTGACCACTATTGGTTAAGTTTCATTTAGTCATCAAGACTTACTTCTTCACAAATTAATATAGACGCATACAAGTACATAGAAAATATCCATTCCCGGTGGGATCTAAACCGAAAATTACTTAAAAATATCGGTCGTCACAATCCACATAAAACGATTTAATTTGCTCGTGTCCATTATTTGTGTGATAACATCAGTATAAAGGGTTAGATTTTGCACCTATCTGAGAAATTTCACAATTCGGCAAAACGACACCTCTAAATGGAAATTTTACGTATTCGAAAAATTCATTAAACATTCGTGTAATATTTAGTTAACAATTATCATGTTGTTAGTGTAGTGTTTAATGAAATTTAATAAAAACCTAAAATTCATTCACATGGATCGAATATTTAATAATAGGAAAATTCAACTCGAATCTGAATATTGAATTATTTAAAATTTCTATATCCGCCATACTTAACTAAGTAAACCAACAGAAAATCCTTTCTATTCCCACTCCCGCTCGACATACGAAAATATTTTCTCAAGGCGATCTTATTGCTAAAGCATCTTTGGGCGAATTGAAATATTTTAACGTTGTGAATATGATTTAAATCAAATTATCGTCACTTGGATCACTGTAAAGGATCTCATAAAGCCATTGAGAATTGATTCGAAAAAGTCAGATTTAATTACTTCTTTTGCAGAAATTTCCGTTCGGATTTCTTGAATTCAACGGTTGAACATTTATAACACAACACAAAATACTTTCATATTAATAGCTCGCAATTAAATTATTCCATTCGATAGATTTGATTTTTAACTACGGTCATTACGAATATTTTAGATTGTACCGTCGATTACCTGGCGTAACGTCATCATTATCACACACGCAAACATTTTCAAAAATAAAACACATTTTTAACCTTATGGGTACAATTAAGAAAATTGTTACCAAATGGTCCATAAAATAAAATAAAATTTATTAATTAAGGCTTACCTCTAAAACAAAAATAAAAAATGTAACTCATTTATGACGACATAATAAATATTATGATGATGTCATCATAAACTTTTATTCTATTGATACTTTCTTTAGCGATCTTGTTACACAAAAAAAACATCGAATCAATAAAATTCTTTTTTTATATGTAAGAGCAACAATAATGATTTTAGTCAGCAGCAAAAGGTGTTATTCTAGTCATTAGTCAAAATGTACACAAAGTCTAGTATTACATTACACAATAGTTAGAAGAAATCAATAGATATTCAGTACATAAGAAAACTATTCAGCCATTGTAGTATTTTTTACTATCTTGCTATGTCTTGTTATACACTAAGATGAAAATCAGGGCAATCTGAAACCGTAGAGAATTTAATCAAATGAAAATTAAGAAGTTATATATTTTCTTAATATCTGAATGTATATGGTATCAATTACATTGCAATATATATTATTTGTATTACGTCATCGTATATTGCATTCGTGTTAATCCCAAATAGATAAGAATGTAGTTAGAAATCGGTATGAGTATCTAAAGTTAAATCGGTTAAAATATCATGTGCGCAACTAAATTTTCGGGTTTCACGCATAGATGGTGCTAGTAACACATCTAATTGTCATTTATATCACAAGTTGTGTTTTGTTCAAAGCATGGACAGTTGTTAACGATAAGCAGTTGTAATACCAGCACATATCGCAACGCAAAAATATTTTTTCTAAGAACGTAAATGTCGAATTTTGTGCCAAATAAACAGCATTTGCGGGAAGCTATGTTTTTCTGATTCAAGGAGGAGGCCTACGACGAACATGCACCATCGAAAACTACTTGTGAAGATTGGTTTAAACGCTTCAGAAGTGGCGATTTCAACTTTGAGGACAACAAGCACTCCGGAAGACCAAAAACATTGGAAGACACTGAGCTGCAAGCGTTATTGGACGAAGATGATACGCAAACTCAAGATCGACTTGTGGAGGCATTAAACACGACTCCCTAAGGTATTTCCAAACGTTTACATGCTATAGGAAAAATTCAGAAGGAGGGAAAGTGGATGCCACATGGCTTGCGTTCACGGCATGAAAGAGAGAGCTTCCTGCATAGAATTGTTATGGAATAATCAAAAGTCTAAAAAGTCGTGGATTTCACCTGACGAAGCATCAACATCGACTACACGGCCAAATCACTTCGGAAAGAAGGCAATGCTCTGTATTTGGTGGGACCAGAAAGGAATCGTGTACTATGATCTGCTGAAACATGGCGAAATTGTCAATGGGCAACGCTACCGACAACAACTCATCAATCTACGAGACACGAACAAGTGATATTGTAGCAAGACAACGCTCCATTACATCGCTGAGATGGAATCTGCTACCCACCTTATTCTCCAGACCTGGCCCCCTCGGACTATCACTTGTTCCGGTCGATGGCTCATGGCTTGGCAGGGCTACACTTGACCAGTTTCGAAGAAGTGCAAAATTGGTTGGATGAATGGTTTCGGTCCAAAGTCGTTTTATCGTCGTGATATTCATGTATGGCAAAAATTTGTAGATATCGAAGGACAACACTTTGAATAAACAATTTTTTATCTTGCTATTGAAACTTTCCATTTTTCAAAAAAACCCAGCAATTTAGTTGCGCACCTAGTAAATAACCACTCAACAATTGGTGCATGCTTATGGCTACATACTATACAGGTCCAACTAGTAGAAGAGGCAATACATAAAGATTAGCAATTCCTAAACTCTTTCTTGTTATAAATCGTGCACATATACAAAGAAAATGTTTATCAAGTTTGTATAAACAGTCAGTCGGAAATAAATTCGTGAATTCTGTATCTAGAAATTTTGAATTAATAATAGTTGTTGTGTAGAACATAATTTGCAAATAAACATAAACGGTTTACACAACGGTTTACTATTAACACAAGGTTCTAAATAAATTTTTCTAATAAGTGTATCAATTGGGCTGATTCTTATCTTGCCCATTGGTCTGACTTTTAGATCAAATGTATTGCAACAAATAATTTAAGTCTACATATAGCATACCACAACGTTTTCCGACCAATTCAGCAAACAATTTTAGGTGTGTCTGTGTGGCTTAATTTCATTAGTGAAACGTGTTTTTGCAGCTCTTTCATTTCTCCAATCAAAACTATAACACCAGACCCAATTTCTACGTCGTATTTTATGTATTATGCATTTTAAACATTTTAAATCAGTAACCCATCTTTCATCTTGCTCGCTTAACTTTGGCCCTTAATATAGGGAGGGACGCCTTATAACTTTCAAATTTGATCCTAATTGAATTTATTTAAGAATATTCATAATTTCAGAAATTTAATTTAATTATATTATGTACTGTTCTGCTCTGCAGACAAACATAACGACTATAACGGTTTATTGATGTTTAAAGTCTATCCAATTATTTAAATATTTAATAACCGTGAAAATATTATATGAATCCCTGGTATACAGAAATACATATATAAGAAAAGATATAAGTCAATCTCGATGACACCTGCAGTTTCCAAGCGCCCTATTCATCTCGTACGTCTCTTTATTTTAGTGAAACTTATTGTGAATTTTTAATTTCTTTGGCGGAGTTCTTTGGCGTCTTTGGCTGAATTGTTTTTCACAGCCAGTATCATGCCTCTCACATTTTCCAATTAAGATAAATTGTTCGTGTTCTAGTCTGAAGCAGTAGTTGCGCATTTTTTAAAAACTGCGCATTACATTAGAAATATGTTCTTTCTTAACTGAAACACTGAAATAAATATCCGTACCTAGTCTTCCCCTCACAAAATGGACGTTTCTGTTGGAACCAACAATTGGTCAAACAGTACACCGGCATGCCCAATCCCACGAGCATTTTTGAGAAATATTTGATTCATTGTTGCGTTTCAATGGATAACGAATAAATATTTGTATACCAGTTTCTCGACTCTTTAAAGCTATCTGCAATAGAACTTGAACACAGGGCAGCTTTTAATGAAACTATCAACCTCTTTTAATATCGATACACAGTAGTGCGGGTTCTTTCAATTTTTTCCGATTGGAATTCTTTTATGAAACTGAGTTAACGAGTTCCATACTCCATATACCTTTCTTACAGTGAAATAAGCTATTCTCAAAACCAAGTCTGGGAAATAAATCAAAGTAAAAACAATCAAACGTTTCGCCTAAAGCCAGTTCACTCTGAAGACTAACGACTAACTAAATTTGAGTCAATATATACAGATTCGTTGATTTTCACTGTCTGATGGCTGTAAGGTAAAATGAACCGTTCTGAAACTTAATGCATTTTATGGAAAAGAAGAACTCACACTGCTTCAGAGTAAAATAAAAATTAATTTTTAAAATAACTAACCTCGTGGAGTGCGTGATTTAGCTTTTATGCAACTATAATTGGCTCAAAGATGAAACAAATGGCCTTCTTCTCAAATATAGAAAGTAACTTACGTCATAGGCGATCAAAATTCAGGTTGATGAAAACGATCACAGCGATCGATGAGCGTGGAAAACTATGGACTTAAGTCTGCATTAATTCTAAGCATTTTAAGTTTTATGCGCATTCATAATTAAGGTAGCGGACTCCCAGTTTTACAACGGAAATGATAATGGGTATTCATAGAAATTTTATTTTGCTGCTGTTCACTTTCAAAAAAGTTTTCTTTTGTTGCGATGAACCAGTTTCAAACTGTGATTACTTCAATATTGGTTTTAATGCGAATATGGACTAGAGCGCCATTGACTGAGTAAACAACAAAAGCGCAAATGCATCTTCATGGTGCCACCAAATGTTATTTTAGAAGGGGCAGATGCAGACTATTTACACAGAGAAACCAGTTTTACTAGGATTCCTAGGTAAATTAGAGCAATCCAGAGGTCGAATATGATAATGTCATAAGCCTGCGCTCTGGAAGTTTATTTATAACTGATTTATGATTATATTGTACACCCAACATTTTTCACATCTTCTTCATGGTGAAACACTGGTCACCGGTTGACCGGTTTGCACGAAAAACCACGTGACGAGTCTGCACTTTGTAGGCATTATTCAATCGAGCTAGTAAAGAGATTCCTTGTGTTAGTAAAACAGTCTCTTGAATTTCCCCGTTCAACTTGAACCTGACGTTTCCAAGCTGATTTTTCTTATATTACGCTTATCGAAATATTGCACTACAGCCCTTCTAGTGGTATGAGCCAAACATTTGCCATGCAGCTTTGTTTATTTCTTGGTGGTGGCGATATTGCAAAAGATTTTGTGCTGCGAGAGACTGTACTAATAGCGAGGTATATTTCCTAGATATTAGATGGCGGTTCTTCGTTATTTCTGTGGCGTTCTATTTATTCAGTGACAGGTGATAGCTCATTGATAACTTAGCAGTAATAGCTGTTCTAACAAATCTACGTTGTATGGGGAAGTCTTCTATGCTTGCCTGTTGTATGTGAATGATAGTTTGCACTTCACTTATATTTGTATACGATATGCATATGCTCATTCTCCGTTTCAACACTTCTGTAAAATGTAACGTCGGATATACTGATGAAGTGTCTCTTTTAAACCAGTCATCCACGTTACTTTGTAACAATCCAAAAAAAACATACAAATGAACTTGATACAACTAAATTGTGCATTATTGCCAGATCAGTAACATATTGGTCATTATTTTTACTGGTGTGGTGCAAATCGATCGGATCGATATGCATTGTTTTGTGCACTCGATTGTTGCATTTAGGTGACCTATGATTTCAATGTTATGTTGTGTGCTCTTATTGATGAGCTCTTCCAAAACGATCGTGATATTACTTTTATTAGGATTACCCCCGAAATTCCGATTTTAATAATCTTGAAAATCAAAATCTCAAAACCACAATCCTGAATGTCAAAATCCCTGAAATCAAAACCTCGGAAATATTATTTCCGGACTTCAAAAATCACCGGACATTTAAATTCTGTATACCCAAATACTGTTGTCAAATGTGGTTTGAGTATGAGATGGGCATTCTATTAAGAATTTTCAACGTGTTTATGGAATTTGGTCATACTAATTGAACACACTAAGTACTGAAGTCAGTGTCATAATACCATTAGCTAAATAAAATAAATGGCTTGCTTTTTCAATTTTTTTAGAAACCAATACCAGTTGTAGTTACTTTCTCTGTGCAAAAGGTGTTCCAGCACTTTCTTGCATATACCCGTGTTTGTCCTAATATAATTCCTAAAGACATTCGAGGTAGGAGGATGAACGACGAGATTATTAATATCTTGGTCGTAAGAAAAGCTCCAATCCAATCTTATGAAGGATAGAGTCGAAGAGGAAATTGTAATCTTCATCTTATTAAGAATATAGTCAGAAGTTCATGTTTCCACAGATTGTGTGATATGCTTTCGCATCATACCAAACTATCGCACCAATATTATTTTTCTCTGCTTCAGTAGCTCCCCCAGACTAGCGATATAGCTTAAGAATTCCGAATTTCAAGCTGCAGCTTTGATGAGATGCAGGATTATCAGAATTATTCTTAACATATTTAGGTAGTTTATCAACCACCTTCCGCGAAATGCCTGCCATAACACATACTGGCACTTTAGTTAGTACATTATTAGTTTATATCCAAGAAATCCATTTAACTCAAGCATTCTCCGTTATATTAGGAGAAATTCCTTCTCGCGAATCCGGCAGCCCTTTTCCTCGTACAAATATTCATCAAAATCAATAGATTAATGGATAAGTTTAATTCAAATTGGGATATTTTATACAGACCTTGTTTTATTCACAAAATTCATTTTCATCAGACCAACACTGTTTCATCCTAATCGTTTGAGAAATAGCCTAGTTCCATTCAAATTCGTCAGTTTCAACAACAGTTAGAATAACACTCAGATCTCATATTGAAATCAATTTTTCATTTTCTTACCAGTCGGCTAAGGAATCGATCTATCTTAAATAAATAAATGGAAATCCTGGATTATGTCAGTATCCGGGACTTCGGTTTCCGAGATTTTGATAGCCAGAAGGGATCTGACCTTACTTATCTGCATATGGACAGAGGAGATATCGTTGATATGCTTCTCCACTTGCCGATTGATGAGAAAGTTGTAACCATTGGATCATCCCACACCCGGACCATGAACGCTGTTGTAGTGCGAGTACCTCTAATGTATAAATCTTTTCTCGCTGCAAAAAGTTCGTCCAATAGTAAAAATGCGCTTTACAAAAATTGTGCTAAAAATAAAGGCGAGGTAAAATCGACAAAGCAAGCTCTCGAGAAATTACAGGAAACGAAGCAAAAATAGTAGGAGTAGGGTAAGATGACATTCGAAAGGTCATTCCACTAAATAGAAATATAGATATAGAACAGTAGCTAAGAATTACCACGGCATAACTGCTATTGACATCATATATAGCAGCAGAGAAATTAATCTTTTCGAAAGCCGGCCCAAAGGATTCTGGATTGGACAATCTTTGTTTAACCTATTTGGCTTTGTTTAACCTATTTGGCAAATTATTAGGACCATCTAAATACAACTGAAAATAGTATTCAATAAGACGAAAAATAATAAAATTGTAAGGAAGATAAGATTCTGGGGACTCTCGAATTGCCAATTGAACGACATTCATCCTTTCCATATGGATGATACAAAATTAGAGAGAAGCAAAATGTGATTCTTAAATAAAGACTTAAAAAAGAACAAACGCGAAAAGAAAACTGAATACTGAATGAGAATTGACAATAGCCGCATTTTTTTAAGAACAATTTTTAACACACCATAATAGTTCAATAGTTTTCTTGTAATACGAGTATGTTTGTACTCTATATTTCTGTATAATAACAGAACAGTACAGAACTGTATAGAACGATAGGATATTATATTAGTTAGAGAACTCTCGGAATTTTATAATAAATTCTTGTTTAAATACATAGGACTGGTCTATCAACTTTATGCAATTAAAATTGTTGTCCATACTTAATTTTAAATTAGTAAAATTCGATAAAAATTATCGCGAACTCGAAATATTGACAAAACAAGTACGAGTAGCTTATGTTTTATAATAAAGATAAAATCAACAACCAGCTAAACCAAAGAAGAAAGTATCTCCGCCATTAACGTTGTTGGAATATCAAATTATTCCACAATCGATTATGCAATCGGTTACGGTAGTCGGTTACAAACTTGTAATCTTAAATAATGAGGTCTGGAAAATTAATGATGCGGACTTGTTTAGAGTTGTGACTACAAAGACTAATTTCGACGGGATTGGTTTATCTTCGAGAAAAAGCTTGTACATTCAATCAAAGCAATCAAATAACACAGAAGAAGATGGAAAATATTTTCAATTTTAAGACAATTCTTAAAGGATGAAAGTTAAAACAGAGCCATTAAAAGAAAGATTTGTCTAACACCGCAGTGCAAAAAGTACCAAAGACTTCAATTATACGCAGAAATATTGCAACGTCACTTGAATTATGCAGAGGATGTGAAGTAGCCAAGTACAAAAGTTACAAAGGCTAAGTAATTATTCGCAAAATTTTACTTCGACAGTACGATTAAACTAGCAATTGCGGCGCATTAACATTGTTTACCTGGAACCTGGATCTTCTATCGTTTTGATTTCGGAGTGTAGTGGTGGATCCATGTTTCATTCATTGTTACATATCGCAGTAAAAAATCCTGTTTATAACGTTTAAACAGCTCTAAGAAGCACCCTGAATCATCGACTTTGCTGTTTCGGGTCCAATGTGAGCCAGCGCAACACGCACTTTTAACACAGCTTTCTCATAGACAAACGTTCATGATACTGCCTTCTGATATCTTTAGGGTGTCAGCTATCTCACTTTACCGTATTTCAAAACGATTTTGAGCACATCTTTTCTGGAATAGCTGCCTGAAGCAGAGCCCCTATAATACTTATCAAGCCATTACTTTGTGTTAACGGTATTTTTCCCATCAAAAACCAGTGCTTAATCAGCACACGAAATTAATGTTTTCCAGTATTTTGAAAATAACAAAAGTAGCGTTACTAAGACAACTGTTACTTGTAAACTAATGGTCGGATTGTCACAAAATTCAGAAACATATCATATGAAGGTTGGCACTTTATAAAATCATATGGATTTTTCATTAGATGTGACATGTATGTGTCAGCCTCGGGACTTAATGAGTTACGTAATAATGCAATAACCAATTGGCTTGCTGGGCATACAATCTTCTGCGCTAAAAGTAAATAAATGAGTATACAGAATTGAATGCCCTCATAAAATACTTATTTCGAATAAATATTCATTAACAGGCTAAATTTTAACTGTTTGTATTAGTTTTAACCATAAAAAAATTATTTTAGTTACCGGTTTTATAGCATACCACTGTACTAGAAAACAGCGAAGGAGTTATATTGAACCACAGGCTTTTCATTATGTTTATCAGTACAATGACAGTTAAGAACGCCATAGCTAACCTCACCTAGCAAAGAACAAAACCTATGTTAAAGGGCATTCCAGAAATTAGTGGATGATAATATTATGTCAGAGGAACATACGATTCGTTTCCTTTAACTATTTAAGTTTTTTGTAAGAAACATGTAGTTGAACATAACTTAGTTACATGTGGGTAGAAATTTGTATGTAAACGAAGTGTTCTGACTTTAATCGTCCAATTACATATCTGGCATTGTTGACGAAAGTGAATTAGAACAACTCAACTGTAACAAACAAGAAACAGTCCTCGCTCCTTGTATCAATTATTAACCTGCAGCAATGCCTAAGAGTTTACGGGATTCTCGAATTTGTAACGCAAATACTTCCCCTGAAACTAAATTGATCAAAAAATATAAATGCTAATATTGTGGAAGGGCAAAATATCAAAGGATATTTCATGAGTAAAAAATTTAAATTATGACCCGATTATCTAAATCTGGTGGATATCAAAAAATTTGAACCCAAAAGAGAATCTTGAATTTATTTAGGTTTAACTCTTTTTATTTTACCAAATGATAAATTTATTAAAATTGGAATTTGTAATCGAATCGACTCAATATGCGAATTCAAAAAATCAAACGAAACGAAAACACAAATTCTGAAATGTCTCGCACAAAATACAATTTAACCTCGTTTAATCCGAGTGCGATGATAGGGTTAGCAGAAAATTACTTTATGATTATGATGATGATGACATGTTCAATTACAATAAACATAATTTAACGACGACCGCCGCCAGACCAACCAAAAATGTGTGCGGTGAAAGTGAAAAAAAACAAGAAAAAATTAGATTATAGTTAGAATTAAAGTGATGAGATTTTAATGAAATAAAACAACGCAAAGTGTATATACGAACGAGTATGTTCAGTAGATGTTGACTATGAGGTCCAGATACATACAAAACAAATATTAGAATTTAGATAGACGCTTAATACAGAGATAATAGAAACATAAACTAGTTTATTAAAACATTTTATAGTTTGGATAGACTGTTGTTGTATTTTGGGAAATTTAATTATGCAAATGGTTTTTATCAATGGGCATTAGATAAAAGTGAATCATTTTGTGTACGAAAATATGTTGTTGTGTGTATAACAGAAACGGAAAGCATAAAATTTTCTAATGTTGTTGAGGGGCGGATTATCTAACAAGTTGCTGTATTTTTTAGTGATGGGTTATATAAAACAAAAATTTAGATTAATAGATAGATGTTAAACAATTTTTGATATTTTAAATAATTTATACATTATCGATTGGCATAGGCACACAACATAATATCTTAATAAGGATAAGACAATTTCTTTACACGCTTGACAATTATTGGAAACTAATCTCGAATGCCTTATTGATTCATTTTCCTAACTCCAGTTTCCTATATATAATTATAATATCCATCAGATATTTAGTTTCTGTATTAGTTATATATGCGGTTATGATGACTAACTAATATCTTATGTATTAGTCGGGTTTCCCAACTTTCTTTACTGGTACCACTCGCATTTTCCAAATAATACAGTAATATAGTGCCATAGTATTGATTGACATGGTTGGTACGGTTCGATACGGTTCACTAAAACCGTTTAAACATAAACTTTTCGACGTGATAAACTTAGTCTAAAAACTACCAGATCTTACAAATTTCTTATTAAATTCTCAAAATATAGTTTTAGTTTAAAACTAATCTGCTTTCAATTTTGCCTTGAACGTAACTAACCTTGGGAATTTTTTCTCTTTGAACTCCTCTTACGACTATATAGACATATCTATACAGTGGTATTCAATAAATTAGGGCACAAGGCGATTTCTTATGAAAGTTTTATATAAATTCAGAGTTACACATCGATTTTCACTAGAGTTGTTTTATTAAGATAATATATAATAAAACTTCTAAATAACTGCAAAAATTTATTTTAAAGTCTTTCTCAAAAATAAAATAAAACTCATCAACTTTTTTATTTTAAAAAAAGGCCTAATCACAAAAGTAGGACAGTTCATTTCAATATGTAAAACTAGCTTGAACCTTATGAGTGGAAAATTCCATTAATGTACTCTCCCTCTATCTAATAGTTAGTTGTAACTATATGACCCTTTTTATTTAGTACTTCCTTGCACCAGTGCTGTTCCTATGCTGATCGGACCCCATTCCAAAATATTTTCTTGACTAAACCTCATACATTTTCAAGCGCCTTTAGATAAAGTGATTGGGCTGGAACTAAATATTTTTTACATTATTTTGTCTAATCACTCTTTCGCTTTGTTTAGATGATTTAGTGTCATGTTTAGGGTTATTATCTTGCTGAATATCTTGGAGGCATTGTATATTTTTCAGCATACCGTCCTATTATTTAGTATGTGAATTTAAACAACCGCATTCATCTTCAGATCTATCCAATATAATAATCCAGGCGCATGCCACAAAAACAACTCATAATGACCTCTATCGCCATATCAGAACCAAAGAGATTCACTTCTGTTTCACCAGAACATATTTTTCTGGATCTGTATGTACCACGTGTATAGATTTGATCCACGATTGCACGTTGTTTTAGATAAGAGTGGGGGTTGCCTACTAAACTTCTTCTAACATTTACAACGGAAATATTCAGGATTTGACTAGTTTTAATTTCGCAGGAGGGCATAAAACTACCTTTCTTAGCCGTCCGCACTATTAAAACGTTTGTTTTCTGAATGCGATATCGATTTTCTCGCTTTGAGGGCATATATCAATACCGTATTGCGCGATCTGGCTCAATTCTTGAAATGGGTTTTTCTTCTGATCTTTGCATGGCCGCAATTTCCCTTTCTTCATTAAACTGCAGTGTTTTGAGCAATCCATTTTCGCCAAACTATAATATTCGACTATTTTTCTAGTAATACCTTCTACTATTTTGTTGTATTTTTATTAATTTATTATTTGATGTGTATTTCGCCAAATTCAAATTAATAAGGATGTCTTATTTCTTCTAACACAGAAAAAATATGTTTATATTTTCGCTGATTTCTCACAATTGGAATTTAAACCAGTCAACGACACACTGTCCTATTTTATTGAGCACCACTATACCTTCGGCAATTCGGTAAATTTTATACCGCCTTATAACAGTAATACCGGGTAAAGCTTTTGTGAATAGATAAAATTGGCCATACTTTTGCAATACGACTCTTTATATAACGATTTTAGGAATTAAGCGTGCCTTGAAATATTTTAAAATGGACGCTTTCAGGGCACCAAACTTAAGCGACATGTTGTGTAAACTCACGGCCAACGCTATGAACATTTTGAACTCTATGATATTTTCAAATCAAATTGTCGATAATTTCACTAATCATGATGCTAACAGAGGCGGATCTGAAATTACATTACACATTTTGACAAAACCACGGCAATAGAAAACAAAATTCCCTCATGTACATGGAATGCGTTCACTAATAGAGATCGGTGTCAGTCGAAGTAATTTTAAAGTAGCTTTCATGCCAGACGCCCCCCTCAGAATTCTACGTTCTACAAATATGATGATTTGACATATTCATACGAGTGGCTTCGACTTTGCTTCGACGTGTCCTGAAAACACTTACTCTGAATTGGTGATTAACTGAACAAAATTATTACATATGGTAATTATAGATCGATTCCGCAGCTAACTTCACGATTTTTTAGTGTTAAGAAAAACAAACAAAACAACAAAGAGAGTTTCATTTACTTTGCTTGAATCGAATTGAACACAATTTTAGTTTATTTATTGAAACTACTTTTTGAATAAACATTGTAGTGAATTGATTATAAATGTGTTTTTGTATGTTTGGAAATACTGCCTCCAAATGTTCGAATTTATTCATCACATATATACTGCTATCATTGTCAAAATAAGCTGATTCGAGCATGACCGTAAACGGTTAAGTATATGAGACATAATCTGGCCATTTACCATTCGTACTGATGTATTAGAACCACTTATTTATTAGGTATGCAAGTAGAAACTTGCTTTTTTGGTCAAATTCAACTTTATTGAAAATATAATTGTTACAAGGATTAATTATCGAAATATTTGCCATTACGATCTATGGCCTTCGCGATAGAAACTTGGTGGTTTCGAAACAAAATTCATAACTTTCGTGATGTTCTTCAATATGATGACATCGACTGAGTAAGTGGTAATCAGAGTAAACTTCCCAGCCCAAGGAGAAGATGAAGCAATATCATCTTCCGCCTTTCTTGGCCAGTAAATGGTCGTTTTTCCTCCAGAACATCACTTTAACGATCAGCTGTAACAGTTTGAGTGCCAGAAGCTCGAAGTAAATTACTCTTTTCCAATCCCACCAGATACACAGTTACACTTTTTGCCATGAATATTCATTTTTGTAACTGATATTAATGGCCGGCCTGGATCAACCCATGGTTTTCTGCGTTTAGGATTATCATATAAAATCCACGTTTCATCACCCGTAATGTTTTTGTACAAAAAATTATTTCTTTTGTACCGAGAAAGCAAATTCATGAAGATATCAACTCTTCGGTTTTTATTTTCTTCGGTCAGTTTATGAGGAACCCATTTTCCTTCCTTCTGTATTTTTTCCATTGCATGCAATCGAAGTGATATCGATTGGTGAGTAAATCCTCACTGTTTTGCAAGCTCATTTTGAGTATGACACGGATTTGCATCCAATAAAATTTTTAAGTTTTGCTTCAAATTGTTTTACTGTACCTGGACGTGGATCGTCCTCAAGACTAAAATTGCCACCACGAAATCTTACAAACCACTTTTTAACTTTCGAATGACTCACAAAATGTTCATCAAAGTCTAATTAATCAATTCCATAGCTTGAGAACAGCATTTTTTTATTATTTGAAAACAGAATAGAAAGCAATGATGTAAATGTTGCTTATCGACATCCATCTCTTAAAATCGATGCACACGGAACGACAACTTGTAAATGACTGAAACTTATGTCATAAAAACAGCATGATGTCAACAACAATGACTTAGCTACATATAACAAAATGGCGGGAGATTTGGATGCGTTTATGTATATTTTAATGCAACCATAATTTCATAAAAAAATTGTCAGAATATAAATATCTAAACAAATCAAATTCTGATTTTCAGCGCAATATTGCCACACTTTCAATGAAAAAGGTGATTTTCTAATTTGAACTAACCTCCAAATAAACTCAGGATCCTACAAATAACTAATAAAAATTAGTTTCGTACTATTTATTTATTCCAATTTCTAACAAAATTCAAATATTTCATGCAAACTGCTGTTTATTTTCCTTAACATTCAAAATGTCTGCCAATTTGGATCATTTTTTGCTGTCAAAAAATCTATCTTAAGCATCAATAATTGATAAACGTAGAAAATTTATACGGAGAAAACTGATTTATTCGTTATATTCAAAAAATAGCTTTGTTACTTTAAATTGTTGCAGTGGCGTGTGGAACGTAATGCATGCGCTTTAGGGATGAAACACACCAAGATACACAGCGTGTTTCAAGTGATCCACACTATCGACTTTGTACGGGCGTGCACACCAAGCAGTACAGCTGTTTGTTTTATTTTAGAAGTAAAATCGAATTGAGTCAGTTTCGTTAAGCTTATGACTAGCAGAAAAGAGCATTAAATTGACACCGCAGAGTGTGGTCCCTATTGATGTCGCGGAAGATGCCAACTTCATTCAATGTAATTTTTTTAAATTTTTATTTTAAAATTTAAAGTATTTGTATATATTTGTATAAATATATTTGTATATTTGCATATTTATATACTCAAACAATGCGTTTGTGTCATTAATTACACAAGCCAATAAGCTAATATTTAAATTTGCTGCTCGCTGCTGCTGGTTGATGTATTTCATCCTTTATCTGTAATCTTATACTGCAGTATATTTTTATTTTCTAACAATTATCACTTAAAAATAATTTATTTTCGAACTATCTTATTTTATTAACCTAACATCAATCGGCAAGACTCGTGACTGTAAATGTTACTTAGTGTCGACGACAACGTATGCATTGAATGCCAAGTTGTCACTATCTCAGTGAATGATAAATTATCGAAAATTGTAGCTTTTAGCAACATTTTGAACTGCAGTGAACGCAACCACTATCGTCAAATTAGCGGCCCCTTGTGGTTGCTTCAAATTTTACTAACGAAGATAAGGAAGGTGACCAGCGCTGGCTATGTGTTTGGGATATTCGCATCTCAAATTGTATCTTAAATTTTCGAGCTTTGGAAAATAAAAAAGGAAGTTGCAGCCTAACTCCGTTCAGTCGAACAACTTATTTCAAGGGTGTAGTGGACCTTATATTGAAATCATTGCACTAACGTCTCAATTTGGAAATTGATATGCTTTTTGGGGTAACTATCACTTTATTAATGATATTAACTTTTATTCAGACAAAATTTTAAGCGATTATTTTCATTCTATCGATAAATTCCAGAAGTTTACAGTAAATGAGTAAGTACACTGTCACATTTTTATTGTGCAATGTTGTTTCATAGCATTTTGCCGGGTCTCAATAAAATAACAATTAACAAGTCGAGTGATATAATTTAATACATAAATATACAAATTTGCGTGAGGTTATGTTATATAATGATACTGTTACTAAACTATCAGATAGAATACCCAAGGAACTATATTTTGCGAACAAGATTGACAGTTGCTCTTTCACTTACTTAAATCGATTAGTCAAAAATTTTATCATCAATTTAAATAAATGTCATTATCAATATGTGTGAATGTTTTGATTGCATCATATTCACAGCATCATGTACATATACACACTACGTACGTTTAAATAGATAACAATGAAAATACTAAAAAACAGTTCAAAAAACTTTAATTCAACAAAAAAAATCCCAAACTCACCCTCATAAGGAAAAACAACACAACACACAAAAAACGATCGATAAACTTTTTTGCGATGAATTGAAAAATGTACTAACATTAAACCAATTTGACATTTACGTTTTTCGTTTTTGACACCACCGCGAATGAAGCATTTTAATTACAGAATTATGATGAAAATATAATTTTAAAATCTTAATTTTCCTTTTTCTATTAAATGTATTTGGAGTGTATGTTATTTCAGAATTTTCGCATTTTTCTTTGTAAAAATAACAAAAGTCACAATATGTTTATTAATGAACCTACCACACACACACTCATATACAAATCACTTTTTTTTGCTTGTTTTATAAATTTCCATCCATTGATAATGTCTGTGATATTTATTTTTCGTTTTTACTAAACTCGGGAGGAAAATTAATTACACAGACGAATAAGGAAAGTTTCGATTGTTAATTTTTAATAAGATAGTAATATAACATGTAAATTAAAAATTAAAGCTTCATAAAAAAGAACGGTAGTATTTGAGAAACGAGAAATTGGCCCCAGCCCTCGTCTGAAATATCGAATTTTTTTGTTGTTTGTGAAATGACGGAAGAAAAGACAAGCAAAGCGACAAACAATACTCACTTTAGAGGAAAATTTTTTTTATTTTCACAAATTTTTTTTAACTTTCAGTACACTTAATTTTTCACTTTTAAATAGATACCAAAACCATTTAGAAACTAGTAACACACGTTTATACTTAATTTAGTTTGCTTTATTTGTTTTAATTTAAATTAAATGTATTAAAAATATATAAATTTTTCACACACAAAAAATTCACTTTATTCAAAAAAAGTATAGCCGACCGACACTAAAAAACTGAGAAACTACTAAAAGAAGTTGTCTTTTTCGCTCTCCCACCCTTTCACTCAGAAAAGTACCAAAAACACCAAAATTTTGTAGTAGATTTTAAAATTTTAGTACAGAAAATTGTTATAAAATGAAGATTGCTCAAATGTGGTATAATTTTACTACCATCGCTGCCAAGGTGTATTTATGATTTGGTCACGATTTCTGCGAATCACATTTGGTGTATTTTCTTGACAGAACAACTTTCATTACAACAACTACACCATGGCTACAGCAAAAACTAATGCAATCAAAAATTTTGCTTTAGCTGAATATAAAGGAGAAATGCTTCAGCGGAATATCCTGTCAAAAAATATTTTCTTCATCCATATATGTTGCAATATAATTGTTGTATAAGCAACAAGCGGGAGGTACCGGTTTTAAATCACGATAGTGGGCAAGATGTAAAAGAGATTTTTCATCTGTTGTGTGATGAAAATGGATACAGCTATGACCCCCTATCGGAAATGCAGAAGCCGACCCTGCCTCATATCAGTATATTAGCTGGCATGGAGCTATGCAATGAGCAAATGGTTTTACGTAAATCGGACCTATAGCCATAAGTCCCCGATTTGGCTACTGCGTAAGGTGGGACGTGAAATGCGAACTACGAGAAAGTTGGGAGTGCTTCGGCCCAAAAACAGATTGCATAGATTAAAAACAAACAAACAAATACACTTTGATTAACTTTGAAATGATAATGTAACGTGCATTATAAAAAAATGAGAAATTTAAAAATGGATTAATTTGCAAAATTAACAAATAAAAATAAAATTTGTGTTTTTTATAAGTTTTGCGAATGATATACACATATTATAGCAGAATTTTTGTGAAGACAGTATTATTGCTCAAAAAACGGCAAAATGCTTCTGCAACATTTTATATATTTAAATTTATATTTTTTGCTTAGCACGTGAAACGTGAAACTGTCCAGTTTTTCAGTACAGGTTAAGTTTGTTAATATGTCCACGTACTTATTTCTGCTCGAATCGATCTGAGAACTAAAACGTTGTTCCTTTTTTCCGCTCTAATCGATCTGATCAAATTTGTTACTGTTTCTTTATTTGTTTTAGGTTGATTAGATAGAATTTATTCATTTGCAGAAATATAACGATTTTACAGATTAATTTATCCACGACATATGTATACCATTGCAATCTACTCTCTCTTTCGATCAAAATTCGCCAAGATGGTGTGGTAAGCTTGCCATAATTTGACATTTAGAAATCATTACACTTTCAGAACTTCATTTAAATAATGTTTTTTTATTAATGATCACGAAAACGTACAAAAAACACCAAAATAAAATTAAAATATAAATAGAATATAATAATTTTTATTCATTTTATAATTTTAGAACAGAAATAAATTCGATCGACCAACAAATATTACGATTCCACCATATTTAAATTGAAGAAACATCAAAATATCGCATGCAATCTAGTTATGCGGTCATAGAATGTAACATGGCATACAAATGGTGAATATATACATAGCGCCAAATAAAAATCGGTAGAGATTTTTTTTTCGAAGAAATACCCAGATTTGAACGCTTGATGTATCTTAGTGAAATGACTAATTGAAGAAACTAATGAACTATGAAAGAACTAATTTCTTCTAATTGAAGAAAATTTTATCTTCTTTTCTATACTGGAACCTGTTTTATTTTATTTTGTTTTTTATGACTTTTTTGAGTAAAATAAAAATTGACTAAAAGAAAACAAAATGTGCTGCTGTTTGAGACCGTAAACGAACTTATTCAATATTTCATTCCAAAATTCAAATTAGCCGTTTTATAAAGAATTTATAAACCTTGAAAACGATGCTGTGGAAATTTCTGTAAGACGACTCCTTGTTGATTTATTGAAGTTTAATTATTTTGGGGATGGCAGAATCATGTTATTCCATTTTTTCTTTAATTTTCAAAAATACATAAAATGCGTTCTGCTATAAAATATGTAACCTAAAAAATAACATGTGGAATATGTATTTTAATAAAAAAAATTGTTCTTCTCTTACACACGAATTTAACAAAAATTTTTTAGTATAAAATAATTTTTTTGACTTCAAGCAATTTTTGCACGTATGTTCAAAACGATAAAATACATGAACGCAATGTTTACGCCATAAAATCAGTTTGAAATAAAATTAAAAAGCGGTAAAACACAACAACAATTCAATTTGCTCAGTAAAATAAAAACGGATACGCCATTCTCCGTTGCCAATTTCTATTCCAGTTATTGCGAATAATCAAAGAACATGCCAAACAATATATGTTCCGAACGTTCGATTCGGAATATCAAAATTAATAACGAAAACACCCATTATTGCGCGTTAGGCTTTATTTGTGAGCAACAGCAGGGTTTTAATTAAAATATTGCTCAGTGCTTAAGGTCGAATTCATACCTCGCTTTCTTCGTTTATTTATTCATCCAATCAAATTTTTCGACCAATCATATTGATCCAAAATTACGATGTTTTTCTTCTGCATTTCTTCACAAGAGGTGGTTTAACTTTAACTTTTTGTCTGAACAAAGAACGTGTGAAAGAGATAACAATACATAAAAATGAAAAAGATGAAAATTCAAACCCGTCTGTTTCGTTGTTTGGGACGAAAAATTAATTTCAAATTATCAAAATTTAACACAAAATAAATTTTATTTGTACATATTACGTATATAAAATGAATGCGTTTTTAGTTAAGCCGTTACGCCTTTTGCATGACTCAATCCAAATGTGCAGATGTTTTATTAATCTTTTAAAATTTGCACCGTTTTAATTTTGATTTCAAGTAGTTCGTGTACGATAATTAAACATCTCTTTTTAGTATGTATCATACATATTACATTCTTAACATGGTTAGATTTTATGTTTGTAGTTTTTCGGGGATCATGGCACTTCTTTAATTAAATTATTCTCTAGATTATTCGGGAGACTGTAAATTGGTAAAGGTTTTGCTTAGCTTGTTCTAGGTTGGATAACTAATTAACGCTGGTTAAGATTTATAATTTAATAGATTAATTTAGAATGTCTTATTTTAATATTTCCTGAATCATTTATTTTATAATTACAATATAGAATAATAAGAACAATATGACAAACGTCAAAAACTTAAACTTTATAATGATAGATGGTGACAAAAACGTTCTGAGATTCGTTCTGGAATTTTACGTAGCTTGAATCGTCAAAACAAAATCACTGATCGAATGAACGAAGAAAGTGTAGTATGAATCCGGCTTAAATATTTATTTACAAAAAATTGTGCTGTTTACAAAAAATATGTGAAAATTACACATATTATTCTTTAACAAAGCCAAAACAGCGTTGGGGATTCAATCAAACTTTGAACTTCTTATTTGTTCTGTAAATGTAAAATTTTATGTATAAAATGAGTTATTTTTATTAATTATTATTTGAGTAATTATTTTGATTATTTTTATTTTTAATTTTAATTCCCAGTCGATCAACATGTTAACGGCTGTTCGAAAAAATTGTACACAAATGTATTTTTGCTCACTTCACTTTGTAATTCTCGTTCGAACAAAACTGTCAAAATATAATAATTTTTTTTCATGTTTATTTTTTTTTATATAGCGAAAAATTTAAGAAAGGCGCAGTTAGTGGTGTAGCACTCGTCAAAATTTTCAATAAAAAAAATAATAAATTTGAAAAAATATATTTGTGTGTTAAGAAATATATACATATTCAGTTTAAAATGACAATATTAACAAAGCCATTTGGTGATAAAAAGCCAGAAAAATTGTCAGTCCCATTGGTCGATGGGCCACCATCATCCGCATCAAATAATGTAAGTAGCTACCTCTTCTACATACAAAACTCATCGAACAAAAAAAAAAATCTTGTTTTGGATATGATCCTATGTAATAATATTCTACGTAGAGAAGACATGTTGTATTTGTATTTGAATATAAATTAAATTTTATGTAATATTTTCGGTGTTTATCCAATTATGAAATTATTTTGTATGATATTAGATAAACGGTGATAATATGATTAGGAAATTTTCGAATAGAAAAAAAAATTATGTTTTGCATAGATTCATCATCCAGTTTAATGTGATGACAAGAAATCGATGCAATGGAAAAATTACGAGCGCTCTTAAATTATATATACAACTCCTATGAATATTCTAGATAGCTAGCTAGATTATGTATATTGTCATATTAATAAATTGTACGTATCGCATTTATATTTATGAATGTATTTAGTTTTTTATTAAATGATTTAAAAATTTATTTTTCTCGAGTGGAATGGACGGCGAAACAAATGGATTGCACTAGAAAATATTTGATAAGGTGTTTAATCTCTTGGTAAATAACATGTACTCATATTGCATTATAGGCAAATATACATATTTAACTATAAATTTTTTTTGAATGGAAGTAGTTTTATTGGAACACGGGTTTGTTATTTTGGTCTCAAAAATGTTTTTATGGCAATCTCGGCCTCAGAGAAGTGAGAACTTATTTTGTCTTTTGTACTGTATTTGATAAATTATGCATTGAATTTCAAACTTGAATTTGAGCAATAATACTGATAGTATGAGGATGTTGTGAGAATTTTGCGTTCCCCTTGTAATAAACCATTTATCTAAATAATGAATTAAAGAACAGCAAGAATCCTATACGCTGTTTGAATCAAGCTTTGAGCAGTAGCTTTACAGTGCCATCTACTTAGGTCAGATTATTTGTAAACTCGTTAGGTTATCAAGTTCTCAGTCAAATATGCGGGAGTCTGCGAATAGTGAAATTGAAAATTTGACGTCTGAGACAATAGTAATGTAAGGGACAATAGTAAGATTGTATTGCTGGAATTTCCAACTCCCCATTGAAGTGGTTTATCGCCTATCTCATCCTTAACTTTAACCTGTTTAACTCGTCGGTTCTCCGTTCCATTGTAGATTTTTTCCAGAAATTGGGGGTGCTCTATCATGGGTTGAACTAAACTTTCGCACTTAGATGTTGAATTGACTTCTTCGTGGTGAATTAGTTAGTTCTCTTCCTAGTCAATTCTTGGCTCCTGCCATTGCTCACCCGACTCTGCTGGCTCTGTGCAATGTTCTTGTACCTCTTCGAACTAAGGCTGTGGTGACTAAACCTACGTCGTTGGACTACTCTCGGAGAGTTGTGGCTCACAGTCTCCTAACTACCTTACCGAGTTGGCTCGAAAGAACATGGATCAGAGTAAGGTCACTGTTTTGATACCTAGATCTGTAGAGTTTCTGTTTCAAGTTACATTGCGTCGTCGAACAGTTGAATCTTTTTTTGCAAACATTAGCTTTGGTATTTCATTGAGAACTAGGATCTAATATCATTCCCATCCACACTCAATCTTTTGACTTGTTCTTTTCTGTTAGGACTTCTCGTCTCTGAAATTCCTTACCTTTGGCGATCACCAAATCCAGATGCCCTATTTCTGAATACGATACGGAAACGAGAGTACTAGATTGCTATTTAATTTTAAATAAGAATCGGACGAACCTGATTCAATTCAAATATGAATCTAGTAACACTCTCGTTTCGTATTTACTAACAGGGCCTCGGGAAGAGCGAACTGGTGAAAGAATTTATATGAAATTAATCTTAAAAAAAATTTCGGCCTACTGAGGAGTAAAGTTTGATGTAAATATTTATAAATTGGGAATAATTTTTGGCAGGGAAAATTATTCCCGAATTAATTTTGTTTTTAAAAATATTAACACAACTTTTTACCTCAGTATGCCAGCAAAAAAAATTTTAATTAAAAATTACATATAAATTCTTTCTCCAATTCCCTATTCCCGGAGAATTACCAGAATAGTGCCACTGGTCTTTTTCGATCGTTGCTAAACATCGCCGTACCTTAACTTTAACTAAATCTATAAAATTAAATTAAAATAAATTGACACATGATTTACATGCATCATTGTAAATAAGATCGGTTAGCTAAACACGCATAGGTAAACAATAAATAAATAAAATTATTGTCTACTTTCCAGCGTAGATATTTTTTGGTTTGAGACCATTATTCTTTTTTATTTCAATTCTGTCAATATGGGTTTAAATAATTTTTGTCTATGCTGAACAAGACTCGCCTCTTTTTTTATTTGACTGCAAGAAATATGCATGCATGCTTTTTAAGTTTTATTTACCAATTGCGAAACAAACAATTAAATTGGGTTTATATTAACCTTTACTGAAAGTTTAAAAACATAGGTCCATTCTGCCTTCTAAATAAAACAACCATTTATTAATCAAATACTTTCAAATTCGGTTGATGTGAAATTAGAACTTGTGAAATAATATTTTGTCAAGTTTCTGAATGAGTTTGTCTCTCAAATTCGGTCTGCCTGGTAAAATTGTGAACGAATGGTTAATGGCATATACCATGGATAAGAAAATTCAAAATGAATTTGGGTTTCATTTCTCCGAAATAGGGAATATTAAGAACCAATCTTAAATAAATTAGGTTTACATCATGTAACTCTTCGGTCAATAAGCCCGAGGCTAATTACTAAAGACACATTTTTTTGCAAAATTCGACTATTCAACATAGTTTCCTTCAAGAGTGATACTTTGACCTCAAAATACGCGTTTGTTTCGTTTAGTAGTAGCTGAGAACCAGATCTGGAGAAAACGACGGGTGGCGATGCAATTCGAACTCATGCAATTTTGCGAACGTAGCCAACGGCTTGTGATACGGTGCATTGTCTTGGTGAAAGAGCATTTTTTTCTTTCGCATTTAGGGCCGTTTTTGCAACTTCTTCCTTCAAAAGCACCAAGATAGTAGTCGAATAAAATACCTTCCGCACCCCAAAATACGGAGGCCAACACATCAAACCATCGCTTTGCTTTCTCCATAAAAAAAAACCTGTTTAATCAACACACGAAGTTAATTTTTTTAGATTGTTTTGAAAATAACAAAATTAGCTTTACTAAACCAACAATAACTCGGTCGGATTGTCATAAAATTTTGAATGATCATTTGAAGGTTGGTACTTTCTAAAAATCATATTATCATTAGATGCGCTATTTATGTGTCGGACTCGGGACTTATTGACCGACGGATTTGAAATGCTTTCTATTTAAGATCCATCCAAAATCAATTTTAGAATCTCGTAGAATTTTCAAGCGCGTTCTTTGATTAATAAAATTGGTTTAATTTCTGAATTTGTAGTTTGACATGACTTTAATCATAACTAATACGTCACTGGAAAATTTAAGATATCTAAAATATTCCTGGTTTTTGATTTCTTGGTTTTTAAAATATCGGGTTTTCACAAAACAGAAATCTTGCTTTTAGAAAAAGCTTGGTTTTTATGAAATTTTACGAAAATTCTATAAAATCGTTTTGTAACCGGGAACAATGAAATTTTTTATTAGTTTCTTAGTCTATAAATTTCACTAAATTTCACAAGGTGAAATTGTAAGGTAGCTTTTCTATATCGAATGAACTTCGGGGCCATTCCCGAAATGCAGATTAAATGTAATCTTAACCAGGTGCGAAATCATGAGCGCCGCGCGGAAATTCTAGAAGGTACAGAAAATTTATATGAGGAAGAACAACAATTTTACCGATTTTATTCTATTTTTGAATCATGTCGAATTCTTTTCAAACAAAATTTTGCTCTCAGATCTAGAAATTTAGTGCCAATGCAATAAATCTACAAGAAGTTTCATCCAAATTTATCGCATGGCACTGAGTTTTTCTATGATAAGAATTCACCATTGTTGAATTTAAAATATCCGTTAAAACTATTTTCAAGGGTTGTTGAATTTTGTTTGATATTTTCGATTCCGAAATCCAATGTTCGGTACTTTAATTGTAACACACATGAATTGGATGACCCATCTCTAATACAGATAATAATGTATAGTCATTGCCGATTAAAGTCCAATTTTCGCTTCCCAAAGTTAATAAACGGCTGACCAGAGGTATTAAATTCTCCTATGTTATCGTAGATAAGAATGCCTTTCTCTATATTAGTCAGTCTTTAGTTTGGGTTACCTTTATGATCTTCTGCTTCCACTGGTGTTATGTCGCAAGAACTTAACCGCGTCAACAATCGAGCTAAAAGTGAAGGTTTTTCTTTATATTTTATACTTTTCTTTTTTATTAATCTTTGCAATCTGCTTTCGGTCCGAAGCACTCCCAACTATTTCGCGGTTCGCTTTTCACGTCCTACGTTACGCAGTTGCCTGCCAAATCGAGGACGTACTCCTATAGGTCCGATTTACGCACATTGCATAGCTCCATGCCCGCCTATAGTACTGGCACAGAAGATGGGTCGGCCCATGAGTTCTGCACTCTGACAGGGGGTCATAGTTGTGTTCATTTCCATCACTGATCCTAATCAGCCCCTTTGATAATTAATTTTATGCTATCGATGCGGTCACCCAAATTTGCAATCGCACAGATCGGCTGCCTCGTTACCTAGAATACCAGGGGACCAGATTAAGGTAATTTTTATTTCCTTTCCTAGTTCATTTAAAAAGTAATAGCAGCTCCATATCAGCTTAGAATAGCAGACCGCGCCGTTTGGGCCGACCGTGTTGCTGCTTGGTTCTGAGATTATGAAGATTTCAGATTTCTTGTATCTTCTTCTGATACGCTCATCTTTATTGCGAGAATTTACGCTTGAATGCATTTAAGGAATTTTTCTAATACCGGGCGCAGAATATGGATTGTGGATGTAACATTTTGTTTGTTTAATTATATAACCTAAAAGTTTACTACAAGTAATACAGACTTTGAGCTAAACTTGTAAAAATTAAGGGATTTGCATTGATGTCCATTAGCAATGGGAAAAAACGAGATTAATACACGTAACGCAAGCACACTAGGATTCTAAATTATAATCCGTAGACTGCGCACGGTTTAAGGGAATGTGGAGTGTGATTCTAGGTCCGATTACTCCAGCTCCAGGTCTCGTAGTTGTTTGTGGTACCGTCAGTGTGCTATATAGATTCATGACGGGGAAAGAGGATATAATGTTCTCAACTTGCCTGAGAAATTAATAATTGAACAATTTTATTGCCAGATTTAGTTTGCTTAACATACTGCTATAACTTGGTCTTTTGGGTTCTATTTGATTTAACATTTTTAGCAGTAACTTTTCTTTATTCCGAACTATCAACATGAATTTGATATTCATGTTCATTGTGTTAAAGTTCTCGTTGACTTCCTGATTACCCAGAATTATACAATCGGGGAAGTGATCTTTTACTGAGCTAAGAGTCACATCCTTTGAGTTCATCTTTGGCTTTGTGTAATCGATCAGACGCCAGCAACTTGTCAATTCGTTGGCAAAAATCTCTGCAGCTTTTTCTTTTTCTTAGAGAAAGTCTTGGCGCTCCTAACGCGAATCATGGGCTTGTATGGTAGGCATCCACTTGTTGTGGTTAGGTATTCTTAATAAAGTTTCCACTCTTTATTCGCCTCGCACTCCATAATAAATTTTTGTTATAGATCAACTTACTTACCTATGTAGTTTGGAATACCGAAAATCCTTCCATTTTTGAACTGTGTCCAATTTTAGAGAAACGGAGCCACATTTGTTGACCCATGATCAATGTTAATCGTGACTTTTTCCTACTGTTGAGGGTAATATGCTGTAGGTCGATGAAATGGTTGTTTAGGTATTAATTTTTTTAATTTAGACGACCATCTCACTCTATTAAGGGCTAATGCTTTAAGTTCCCCCCTAATTTACCAAGTTGTTTCGCTTTAGCCAGCATCGCTATCTTACAGGTCATTGCTAGTCTTCCTCATTGCCTGTTCTACCAACGTATTTCATTTTATTGACATTCTTGGTATGTCATTAAACTTTTTCTTCAGTGTAGATCCTATCCATTTTTACTTTCATTTTTAATGCCACACTCAATTTCGATCTGTCTTGTTTGCCGCAGAAGCATCTACTCAACCGTCTAAGGCATTTGATTACAAATACAAAGAGTGCTTTTATAATCTTTGTGTGTTTCCATGTTTCACAGCTATACAACAGTCCTAATTTTACACAGGCATTGAACATCAACTCATTCCAGGTCTTATGAAGCATATTGAATGTATTTTTAATTGTGTTGGTGCGTATACTCTAATATCTTCTTCCGTTCTTTTGTGTTTCTTCGTGTACAGCCACATGGCCTTTGCCTTCCTGACGTTGATTTTGATACTTCTTGTGCCAAACTCGCAACAAGTCGATGTGTTTGTGCGGTAGCAGACGAGTATTGTCTGCATATTCGCACTAGATGGTTACGACTATTATCTTTGGAGTTTATTCTATAGGCTACATTACTTTTCTTACACCTAGAAATCTGAAATAACCTCATATTCATGGAAGTAAAGAATATTGAGATAAATAATAGCATAGTTTTTTTTATCGTAATGCTTATATTAGCACGAGCCAAAAATATAGACCTATTACGAGGGCGTATTGCCACAATCGCAAATCCCCGATGTCATGTGTCAATACCATATGTCACTGGACCAAATTAAAATTTAAAGACAGATCTGTCATTTAAACATTATTTTTTGCGTGGAAAAATCATTACGCAAACCAAAACAAAGCTTGATAAATATTATGGGAACTTCACCATCGATTAAAATGATTCACAAGTGGTTTACTGATTTTCGTTATGGTCGTACAAGCACAAGTTATGCCGAAAGTTCAGGACGCCCAAATGAAGTCACCACACCAAAAATGGTTGACAAAATCCATGATACGGTATTACAAGACCGCAGAGTGAAAGTGCGCGAGATAGCGGAGATAGTAGGGATCTCAGATGAACGAGTGCGCAATATATTACACGAACATTTGAATATGAAAAGGCTATCCGCGCATTGGGTGTCGCGTTTGCTTACAATCGACCAAAAACGCACATTTGTGACAACTTCAAAGGCAGCTTTGGCGATGTTCAAGCGAAATAAAAATGAACTTTTGCGTCGTTTCATAACTGGATGAAACATGGATCCATCGCTATACACCGGAGGCCAAACTGAGAACTGAGAACAGTCTAAACGGTGGATTTCTACTGGCGAATCTGCGCCGAAGAAGGCGAAGGCGGTTTTATCGGCCAACAAGGTAATGGCCACAGTTTTTTGGGATGCACGCGGCATAATCCAAATCGATTACCTTCAAAAGGAGAGAACAGTCAACAGCGAATATTACTGCAATTTATTGGACCGTTTCAACGACTGAAAGAAAAGAAATTGAAAGAAAAGCGAAAAACGACCGCATTTGGCGAAGAAAAAGTCCCTCTTCCATCAAGACAATGCACGGGTGCACACGTGTGTAGTTGCCATGGCCAAAATCCATGAATTACGCTTCGAATTACCTCACATCCGCCATATTCCAGACTTAACCCCCTGTGACTATTTCCTGTTTTCGAACTTGAAGAAATGGCTCGGCGGAAAGAGATTCGACTCTAATGAGGAGATCATCGATGCAACAAACGCCTATTTTGAAGGGTTAGAGAAATCGTATTATTCGGAAGGTATCGAAAATTTGGAAAAACGTTGGACTACGTGTATCGAGCTAAAACTCGACTACGTTGAAAAATAAATTTTTTTTGGCCGAAAATATTATACCTTGTTTCATTTTTTCAAGACTTCTCACTCCGCCCTCGTATTTGGAAGAATGGCGTATCCGATTTTATTTTGCTGAGCAAATTGTTATTGTGTTCCATAATTTTCCGTAAAAAATATCAAGTTTAGTATTTTTTATGGCAACTAAAAGGAAAGAAGCATCCCTCCACTCATTTTTAATTTTATTTTAAAAAATAATTTTATAGCGTGAACTGTGCTCACGTGTTTGTCGTTTCGTACATACGTGCAAAAATTGCTTGAAGTCCAAAAAATTATTTTAGTTGGTTAAATTCGTGTGTATGAAGAAAATTGTTTTTATTAAAAATAATTTAATGCCGATTGCACATGTTATTTTTTCAAAAATAATATTAAATTTATTAGTAATTTTAGGGAAATTCATTGTCAAACATTTACATACATACATTCCATTTTTGTTACATTTTGTTGATGTCAAAATTTCTCCAACTTTTTATACCATTAAACAAAAATGTTGGGTCATGGATTTATTTTGTGGAGAACGGCCCAATTCAAGACTTATTTTGTGGAGAACGACTTATTTTAAAGTCTACAATTAGTCTCCTCTTGAATGAATGTTATTATTGTAGATTTGTTTGATTTATTTGAATGAGTTATTAGTTTGGTCGGTCGGATGCTTCTCAGACTTATTGTAGACTTTGAAATAAGTCATTCTCCACAAAATAAGTCGTGAATTGTACTACAACCTGGTAAAAAGCTTTAATGTAAATTTTAGTTCTTGTGTTTGTCACATGCTCAGCAAAATTTTTCTGTTTTCTCCATGTAATATAATCATAATGCGCCATATAATCTGCTTTTAAGGATGTTTCCCACACACCGACCTTATTTGGGGACACCGGCTTACGAGGAGACCTATTAGAATAAGTACGTCTACACAGAAATGTCTCCAAAATTGCGTCTTGACTAAATGTAATACATGCATCGACCAATCGATGTTTGGAAAACACCCTAATTGTGATACTTATGTAATTATATTTTATATGTTAATTGGAAGTTTAGGGTTGTTTTATATAGTTTGTTAGTGTTTTACTGGGTTATTATTGTTTATTATGTTGCCCCTCTATACAACAGCTATGCACTTCAGATGGATGAACTTCATACATACATCTTTAGTTTTGTATCAACAATTTGTCTACTTCTTTTGACATGTATTTGATTGAACTTTTAAATAAGTAAATTACGAGTACGGTAAGCTCGTACGATAATAAATTGGCAATTTTTGACCATAATAATAAAATATATATTCCAGACAGATCTAAAACTTTGAAACATGCCATTTTAATGTAAACACATTTTAATAGTATTATGTAAATTCTAATCGTGTCCAATTGCAATAATTACTGATGCTCATACCCCAATAGTTAGTAGGTAGTTTTGTAGGTTATTGTTAATCCTATATAAAGTTGAAATTATTTTACAGTAAACAAATCCCCAAAAGTTGTAGAATGGTTCTCGCCCATATTAACTATCCCGATTTAGTATCATTCATATTGAATTAAAATATTATGAATATGTGTTTCAAATGTAAATTATGTGTTTTGTTGATATTTTAACAGAGTTTCAAATAAAAAATATTGATAACACAAACTTAATGTTATTACGTTACATTTTTAAACAGTGAATCATGGTCAGATACACATTTTAATATTGTAACCAAACAGACAGAAAATATTCCACTCGCCCGAGGTCGAGTTGTACAAGTTATACAGAAAACATCAACAATCCGATAAAAATATTTTTATTCACCACAGTCCCGTATGTAGTATAAACGAACATCATATTCAATTATATGGTGGTGAGTGTTCTGTAAATTATGTTAGCCAAGGTGTAAGTGTATCGATTTTACATTAGCGGTGATGATGACACGCACATTGCGGCACTATTTTAATCGGCTGTAAACCAATGTTGAACTTTTTGGATTTTGGCTATAAAAATTACTAACGTCCGGTTTTAAAAATATTGATAACACATAATATCTAAACAATGATTCTATTAGCAACGGTTCAACGTTTTCATTCCAGCGATTGTAATTATTTGTTTTTGATGATGATAATTAATAATAAATAACGTTTTGTAAATATTGTTATGGGTAAAATTGATTTTGATTCTTAATTGGTAATAAAACTATGTATACTTTGCATGCTTTCGAATCCAGAGCATGCAGATAAAGATTTGGTTTTCGGCCTTGTGCTGATATGATTAAATTCAAATTGTTGGGTTTAATCCATTGTAATGATTAATGAGTTGATGAAAAGTGGAATGAACTTCTTCCTAGTTCGAACATCTCTTAAAGAATTACGGTTTTACGTAAATTTTAACAGCAAAATTGATTTTTGGAATTTCAGTTCATAGGAATGCAAAACCAATTCGACTTTACAAAATAATGTGTTAAATTTCCTCTCATCTCGGAATCTGTTTAATGCATATTTTTAAAATTTTGAAAAGTAATTATAAACTCGATAAATATTAAAATATAATATGTCGGGAACTACTGGAGCTCTCTGGTAAGGAGTATTAATTGCAGTTTAACAGTTCCATATTGATTTCAATTTCAAAGAAAAAAAGTCTTGTAAACTATCTGCCTCTGGTAAGGATCTGCTATTTGGATGGATGAATTCAATTAGCAACTAAATGGTCATTACAGATTTTAACTCAGACTACTTTAACGTCTAAGTCAAAATCTATTTTGGCCATTTAGGGTGCACTTCACGACCCTGATTGAAAAGGGGCTGGTTTATAGACTCGTCAGATGAGAAATTTTATAAGCAACTAACTATACAAGGCATAATTGGAACGTAAGTCAAACTCTGTGATTGCTTTGAACTTTATAGTTAAAACAACACGCGCCATTTCCCACTCCCCTTACCAGAGGTTTTGACTCAGATTCCGATAGTGCCTTGAATAGCTTATTAAATTCCTTACCTGGCGAGCTAAAATATCAGCCCTCTAAGCACAGTCGCAAATTGCATATGAACTTTCTTATATGAAGGTGAGAGTAACTTTGAGTTGAGTACTGTTAAATGGGCATAAACACTCTTAGCACAGATTTTGATTCAAATTCTGATAAAGAAACTTTAATATACCAGGTGTGTAAATATGAAACCGGAATTTATTAGTAAAAGTACATGTTCATCGTATGATAATGAGTAAGAGTATTCAAAGTATTGCCCATTATTAGTTAAATTCCCATCTTTCTGGTAATGTGCGGATGCACGCCAAAACAACTGTTCTTCTTTTGAGGCAAACCCGTTATCGAGCCATTTTCGTATATTTTCGTAGGAATCGATGCAAATAAATGTTATCGGACGGAGCCAAGTCTGGCGAGTAAGCCGCATGTGAAAGTATTTCCCAATTAAGTGCTTCCAACGTTTCCATGACCGGTTTTGCTTTGTGAGATGCAATATCATGAAGCAAAATCATTTTGTGTTGCCTTTTATCATATTCTGGTAGTTTTTCACGCAAAACTCGATTCAAATTGATCATTTGTTGTTGGTTAGCGTTCAGTATTTACGATTTCGCCTGGTATTAGCAGCTCAAAATAAATCACACATCAATCTGATCCCGTTAAATATAGAGCATTGTTTTCCGTCCGAAGCGATTTCGCCTTGCATTCGATGTCGATGGTTGTCCTGCATCAACCCAAGACATTTTGCGCTTTGGATTCTCAAAATAGATCCATTTTTCTTCGCCAGTCACAATTCGATGGAGAAAAGACTGTCTTTTGTATCTGGCGAGCAACATTTTGCAAGTGGTTTTTCTACTTTCCTGTTGCCTTTCATTCAGTTTATGCGGAACCCATTTTCCCAGCTTTTGGATCTTTCCCATGGCTTTGCAACGTATGGAGGCAGTTTCTCGCGACACATTCAATTGATCCGCGAGTTGGTTTTGCGTTTGAGCGTCATCCTCATCCAACAATGATTGCAATTCACTGTGTTCAAATTTTTTTTTTGGTTGTCTTTCAAGTTCTTCGTTTCTCACGTCAAAACCACCACTTTGATTTTATTAAAACACTCATAGCATTGTGATTTACCAAGAGCATGCTCACCGTAAGCTTTGACAAGCATTCGATGTTATTCTGCAGCAGTTTTCTTCAAATGATAACAAAAAATTCAGGCACAAAACTCAACTTTTTTAACACGTAAAAAACGTGCGTTACTGTATGAAACTTGTATGGTCATGAATTGGATGTTGTCGACAGATGTCACAAGAAAACAATGGCGCCGATGACATGGTTTGTCGAAAGGTACATTGACAGGTGCCGCCATTTATTGGTAAATTCCGAATTCATAGTTACACACCTGGTAGCTTATTAAACTCCTCATTCTACGCGGCAAAATAGCGTTCTTTTTTTCTGCAAAGTTCAAATCATTAAATCAGCTAGATGAGAGCGATACATTTAATTCAGTTAATTCTGTAACCGAAAATGAAACGAGGAATCGGTATAATTTTAACATTTCAGGCTATAATTTTGTTGGATTTAAATATAAAGATGAACAATAAGGGTACAACAATACTGGTGGCTGACACGAAGTGTTACCAAAACAAAACGCCACAGAATTTTTATTTTTTGATGAATTTTATTGAATCAAAGTAAAAAATGTTCACAAATATTTAAATTTTCGAATTGCATTAGCAGTTTTCGATTTGGCCACTCTTAGCCGCGATTATGGCCTACAAACGGCCGACAAAGCTATTGCATGCAGCACCAAAGTGGCTCTGCGGTATTTTGGCCGATTCCCGGTGAAGCGCTTGCTTGAGATGATCGACACTTTGGTATTTTTTTGTCCCAACCTTGCTCTTCATAATACCACAAACCGAAAAATCTAGCGGATTTGCATCCGGTGACTTTGGTGGCCATTGGGCAGTGGAAATGAACCGCGGAACGTTGTTTCTCAGCCAATCTTGATTGACGCGCGCTTTATGACTCGGCGCCGAGTCCTGTTGAAATGTCCAGAGAAAACCAAATTCGACAATTCGGCACTTTTGTGCAAGCGTAACAACTCTTTTGCTCTTTCCACTCTAACTTTTTTTGAGCATCGGTGAGACCATGCGTTTTATGGAATTTCAAGGCCTTTAGTCCAAGATGATCTTTCAATATGTGCTGCATCCGTTCGAGCGAAATGTTCACCTCACGAGCCGTTTTTCTGCCGCTACGGCGCGGATTCCGAGCCAATTTGGCCTTCACCTTCCGATTGATATCCGGCGATGTTGCAGTGCGTTTCGGTCCACCACCATGGCGTTTTGCAATGCTGCCAGTATCGTTATAACGATTTATGGTGCGATACATTTTATTCACATGCAGATGTTTTAACTGGTTAACAATCTGCGGCTGTGGTTTTCCAGCCAAATATAGAGCAATCACACTATTACGCTTGAATTCCATTGCGGATAATTTTTTTCTGAATATTTCCCATTTTAGTGCTCTTGTACGCTTGTAAACAATGGAATGACGGCTCCCTACAAAAACAAGTACAACGGAGTCAAGTCGAAGCTGTGTGATGGCCAATTGACAATTCCGTTACGGCTGATTATTCGATCCTCGAAGGCAGTGTGTAAAAGACCGATTGTTGCGTTTGCTGTGTGTCAAGTTAGGCTGTCCCGTTGAAACCAAATGTCGTGTGTGTCACCTCTTGAATTCTGGATAACAATACCTCGTTTATCATGGCTCGGTAACGCTCTCCATTGACTGTAAGAGCGGCTCCTCATTTTCGAAAAAAAATGAATCAATGATACCGCCGTTCCAAAATCCACACCAAACAGTCACTCGTTGTAGATGCATCGACTTCATTGTTACGTGTGGTTTTTTGAGCCCCACATGTGACAATTTTACTTGTTGACCTAGCCTGCGAGGTGAAAATGGCTTCGACGGAAAAGATGATTTTTCGGTAAAAATGCTTATCTTGTTTTAAGCGTTCCACAGCACAATTAACGAACCGAAAACGTTGTGGATGGTCAGTTTGCTTCAGCTCCTGCACTAATTGAACTTTGTACGCCGTTTTGTAACTTTATGAAATGCTCAATTCTTGACCTTGATGGCGAGTTGATGTTGATGGATGCTCAGACACATTCTGAGCAACAGCTGCAATGTTCTCAGCTGTACGCGATGTAAATGCACGTCTTGGTTTAGCTAATAACAATCCAGTTTCACGAACTTGCTTCACAAATTGATCCACAAATTGCCTTGTAGACATTTCATTTCTACTGAATTTTCCACATAAATTTCTTATAGTTTGGGTAGAACACTGACCACTTTGAAAGTAAGTTTTCAATATTTCCTAATTCTGTTCAAGAGTAAAGCGACTCATTTCGTAAATGTCAAACATTAAATTAATTTTCTGTCATAACACGAATGACGGTAAGTGTGGGCACACTCGAAATACCCAGTAGTTGAAATTGCAAACGCTAGACGAACCACCCGTTAATACCCTTTCACTTTTGTAATGTGGTGGTATATATGTAATGTGATGGTAAAGCAATCGTGATGTTCTTTCCGTAATCAATTGGTCTTTACCGTGGGCAACCAGAAAAATTATCGAGGTTACTGCAATTGCGATTACTAGCCACATAAACAAAATGTTCATCCAAAAATGTTAATCACCATTTCTTGCACAGCTGACGTTTAATAAAAATTATTACCATCTCTTATGATTCCGTTGCCTCTTTTTATTCCATATATTCCATTATATTTTTAGGACCGATTGGAATTTTTATGTTTTAAAAACGCGATAATCGTGTTCTGCCGAATGCGCGATATTCTATTTTGTGTTTTTGGCTACGTATTGGAAAAATTTGTTTTATCTGAATTTATTTTATTTACAAATTGTTTTTAATTACTGACAACTTCGCCTCAAAATAATTCCTTCTCATCACACCATATGCCAGATAAAACCGATCTTGTCCTACTCTCAACTTATGGATAAAACTGAAGCCAGTTGAGGATATGTTGTGGTGCTTAATATTATGAACAATAATAATCGGGTTTTAATCGCTTGTATTTTTTTTATAATTCCAGGATTTGCATAATCGCGACCCAGAAGCCGATCTTGTGGATAACAATGGATACATACTTCATTTACAACGACGTGCCGTCCCAACAATGCTCTTACTATTGACTGCACTATTTGTCTTGGGTTTGGGAATTATTGGTGGTGTTTACATCTACCGAGAGTATGCACATGCACGAATGCAACGAATTCGCTTCCATGGATTCTGCGGGGTGCCATACGATACCAGTTCCATTGATAATAAAGCGTTGGTTCTAATGAATAGCAAATGGCGTGATGATGCAGACAATAATTATGTGGCTGAACCCAGTATTGATTTATTGAAGTAAGTAAATTCGCATGCATATTTAAATGGCTTAATTAATTTATTTCAATATTTTAATTAGACAATTCTCAAATGATTTACAACAATTGAGAGATGAAATAAGCGACGATTATTTCAATGAAGAATTCGAACTAGATGATAATGAGGGTTACGAAAAGATTACCGTACCAGATTTCCGCGAAGGGCGACATGGACGGTTTATACATGATTTTAAACGAAACCAATCTTCAATCATCGATAAGGATAAGAATCGTTGTTTTGTTATGCCTTTAGATCGTGACACTGTTCTACCCCCATATTCTCTTTTTGATTTAATTCGTAAAATGTACAATGGATATTATGACATCGATACAGATATTGTGAAACAAGATTATCGAGTTATAACACCCGCTGTTTCAGACATGTCACAAATATCGGAACGCATAGCCAATGAATGCGAGGACATGAATATTTATATGCTAGAAAAGTACATAACAGGCGTGTACAAACGATCGGTGGTCGCACTCCCGCAAGATGGTAAGTTTGCACAATTTTCAGGCAAAAATATTGTGCATATGGATATTGTAAATATTGATGAGTTGAACGAATACGAGAAATCACTTGCCTAAATTAATTTTTAACAATATAACTATATTATAAATATACATTATGTATTAAAAAATAATTAAAATGATTATTTTTAATTTAAATAAATTTATTTTATTTTTAATTTAGTCTTTTCCTAAACAAATGTTTCGTAGATCGTAAGTGCAACATATATAAGTATAAAATAAATAAATAAATGAAATTGGTACCGAAAATTTCCAATCGTAAAATTTCGTGTACCAAAAACACTAATAAATAATTTATAAAAAAAATTAAATATAAAAAAAATTGTATTTTTTAGATATTTGTCATCAAAATAAATAAATATAATTAATAATTTTACTCTTGTTGGTTCTAAATACATAAATAATATAAATTTATTAAAAAACAATTAAACATTCATTTTGATTTAAGTTTGTAATTTCACAAAGCAACAGAACTACATACACACAAATTTCTATTATTGATCAAATTAACCAAACATAAAAGCAATTCACTCTAAATTATGAACAAAACTATGTATTTTTTTAATTTCCAAATAATTTAATACTAAAATACATATCAAAAATATAAAACTTTATTGTATATTTTGAGTTTTATAATTTTTGTTAATTATTACTCGTAAAATAAATAAATGAATAAATAAATTAAATGTTTGATTGATAATAGAGGAAACTTATATTACGTGAAAATAATCAAATACCTACCTAACATACAAAATAACTAAAAATACAAAAAATTTGTGATATAATTTCCATTTATTAATTTTCATTAAAATTAAATTAATCATTTCATAAATTTAATAAAATATTAAAATATAATTAACGTTTAAATATTAATAAACAAAAAAAATTTATGACATTTTTGTTTTTCGTTTTAATTTTTAATTACTATTGTCCCAAAATTGCAGAAATAAATAAAATAATTATAGAAAATATTATATTTAAAATTAATAAGAATGAAAATCACAGTTTTGTTATGAAATTGTATAATAAAAAAAAACAGAAAAATAAATAAAAATTTAAAAATTAGTTAAACAATATTTTTTTTAAAATGATTATTGAATTATTGTGACTATTGTCATTAAATAAAACTGCACAAAGTTGACGAAGAGTCTGACACAGCTGTGCTAGGTTGTTCTAACATCACCCTTTTCAATATTTTATCAAAGTTTATGTCTAGTATCTGTAGAATAAAATTTGTCTCTGTTTCAATTTTTATATCACCTACCCAGCCTGCTTATGAATATTTTAAATTCTATGAAATTTGCGATGATTTTACTAATCATGATAGCGAATCTGAAAGCGCCCATTGTGATGTTTCTTCTCCATTTCCATCATCAAATGATTTATTTTCGATACTTAACGAAATTAGGGAATTAGATGTTGTTCAAATATATTCTAGTCGGTCGTGATAGCAATAGAAAAGAAATAATAGATAAATGAAACAGTCGTCAAATCAATTGTAGCAAAAAGAGATGTAAATTCGATAAAATAGAAGTGTTTGTGATCTTAGAACATCCCAGCACAGACTAACAAATCTAAATGTTGAGGTTCCGGTAAATCAACCACCACCACCTAGCAATAGTTTAAATATTTTTAATATGTGTATGACTTAATTTTTATAGATGTTTTCTTCAAGCTTGCAATTATATGTAAAATACTAATATTTTATGTTTTTACAGGATCGGGCGGAAGGTTTCAAAACAGCGAACTGCAAGTCTACGTGTGTTACATAACCTCTCAGAATAGAAGAGTTTACTATGGCAACTGATCAACAGCACATTCGGCACTGCTTTCTATACGAATTCCAACAAGGCAAAATGGTTCTAAAACACCGTAATCAATTTGTAGTGTCCTTGGTGCCGACGTTGTATCTTATGAAACGTGTATATTATTGGTACAAACGTTTTAGAAATGGTGATTTCGATCTTAGTAACCAGCCGCGCCCTGGACGGCCTCGAAAGAAGATGCAGAATTACAAGCTCTACTGGATGAAGACTCAACGCAAAGGCAACATAAGAGCTTGCAGCTCATCTAGGAGTCCCTCAAACAGCTATTTCCAACCGTTTACACCAAATAGAAACAATTCAAAAACTTTGAAGATGGGTCCCACACGTGTTGACCGCACACAACCTAGGTTAACGTATGATCACGTGGCTTTCACTGCTTGCCCGGCAACAAAAAAATGACTGCTTGTGGAAAATTGTGACGAGTGATGAAAAGTATATTTTTATGAGAATCCCAAACGTAAAAAGTCGTGGATTGATCCCGGGCAACCCAGTACATTGATGCCGAAACAGTACATCCACTTAAAGAAGGTTCTCCTGTGTATCTGGTGGGACATGAAGGGTGTGTTTTATTACGTACTTCTGGAAACTGGTTCAGACGGTGACTGCAGACAATTGAACAGATTGAGCGAAGAACTTGATCAGAAAGGGCCAACAAACTTTTAAAAAGAAAAACATAAAGGATCAAAATTTCGACCTTTAGCTATAGAAATTTTTAAAATCTCCACTTCACTTAGTTCATTATCACGAATCTCTGGATGTCTCATATATTGCCTATATTTCCATTAAAGAGGATACAACAAGCTTTCTAATGGTGTATATGTGGTATTGCATAAAACAGGAATTAAAAAAATGTTCGATATAGAAAAGAAATCATAAAAAATCATTGAGGAGCGCTTCTACATTTTGCTTATTACCACGAATCTCAGAGACGTTCTCATATCGGCTATATTCCAATGGAAGGAGATACATCAGTACCTTAATAATCTTACTTAAAAGTTTTTGTTAGTTTAAAAAATGAATTTTAATTAATTGTTATTGACATTATTTTGGAATAGTTTTATTAAAGTGAAATCTACACGTTTCGTTATCTTCAAGTGTAGTGAACTATAACATTATGCTAGTAAGAAGACTGAAGTAAATATAATATTTGCACCTAAGGCGAGAGAAACTTTTCATTGCAATTCCAAAGATGATTCCAATCACATGAGGAAGTTTTACAGGGCCGAGTATGCTATCGAAATCTCAACACAAGTATTAAGGGAAATCTATGAAAATTGTTCGACACTCTTTTATTTGGTTTATTGAGAAGTTTCTTAAAGACTGGGAATACTCTATGATAACTATGTCGGTCCGTCGCTAGTGGGTTTGAGAGTGGAGGTACTCTGAAAGTTAATGTACTATCTCTTTTTCTTCTTCTTTGAACTTGGTTATTAACGACCGGTCATTGAACCTAGAAGAAGGTGGCTTCAGGATGGTTGCTTACGTGTATTATATCGCTATCAGTGTCTTGAACTCGTGTAAAGAGCTCTTATACTTTTTTTTGCGTAGGGAAGAAAGGGTAATAGCTCATTATGTGCAATAATTAGGTAAAGTTCAGTTGGTGTTATTACACGGCACTGTCTCGTTAGTAAACATACGAGCAGACTTGGTGTCTTACGTCCTCGTTGCCGTAGTCGCAAACATGAAGAGAATTAAGAAACAAAATTTAATTTGCTTTACAACCACTATCGTCCAAAAAATCAAGTTTTGTCTAAATGGTTTCAAGAAATAGGGAAAGTTACTTTTTGGTTTGGCTATGAACCAAATTGTGTTTCATCACTTAATCTAACCTCAGTCCTTTGAAAATATTTCGATAGCTTCATGAGTATTTTTTAAAATCAGCATGCCTTCTACATACAAATCTTTATGGAAAATAAAAACAGTCTTAGCTGCATTTTCAATGTGGAATTAGAGACCTCGGGGTAACGCATTGAACACCACGATCATCAGGATGTAAAATCATTAGAAGAAGTAGCACCATCTTTCTAGATATTTTGCCCGCAAAGGAAATCCATTTCCAGGTGGAAGATATAATGTCTCCGAACGATTAAGCAGATCTGAACAAAACTGGATTAACCAAGATCCATCAGATAGCTGGTATCGGTGCTGCTGCGTTATACCATACATAGCGTATTATTGGTATTATCACAGGACACCATTTCATAGTTAAGCTTGAGTGCAGACTACCTAGTTTATTTCATCAATCAGGTGAATTTTTGGTAAGAGAGTTCTAAATTTTAACTCATACATATAAATTGAGCTTTACGATCAATCTTGTAATTTAACTCAATGGTTTACGTAGACATTTGAGAATTCTTGTACATAGAGGCTGGGCGAAATGTAGGCAAAACTATGACATAACTCGCACTTCTTAAAATTCGTATTATTGAGGAGCTAACACCACACACCTCGATTTTTCGTCCATCCCCAAAAGAAAAACACATCGGTCTTTCGTGGCTGGGAGACACGAAATGAATCCAAATAATTTTTGGATACTTTTTGGTTCAATACAAAAATTGCTCACGATGCCACACCTCGTAAAATTATCCAGAAACATTCGACCAACTTTCTGATAAATTACCCAACAGAGTTTAGAGTTGTCTACATAAAAATGTAGACGAAATCACATCTATAAAAAAAGAGATTTCAAATTGTTTATATTCAACTTTTGATAAATTATGTAGTGAACTTAATTTGGAAGCAAACAACTTTTTAGAGGTAAAAACATCGAAAAAGGAATGGTCACTTTAAGACTGTGCAACCACTGAAATTGCAAAGGGGGAAGGATATGCTGTAAACATAATGGTATCAGTTGGCGATCGGCTGAAAGAACGATATATAATGGCTACTTGCACTGACAATGGGTTAAAGCTACAACAAAAACATTATTAAAACTATAAGAAAGTACGCACCATTCAAACAGAAAATAACAGGTCGGTAATTATGCATTTCCGAATATGAAATAAAAAATATGATAAAATGAACACACCGGGCACGCGCTGGAATAACAAAATATATTCAACGAGCTCGTTAAACACTTTATTGGTATGATCAAACTAACGAGATTAGAATTTATATAGAACGATGTGCAGAATGCCAAGAGGCACAAAAAAAGAAAACTGCGAACCAATAATAATGAGACGAGTACAGATTATCCTTTTCAAATAGTGACTTCGGACATTTTTACTGTTCGTGGTGAAGATTTACTGCTAATAACTGACCATTATACTTGGGTTTTATGGATTTTAGAAAATACCAATCATCTTCATCAGCTGAAGCGATTTTGTTATTGCGTCATTGGTTTGCGGTAAATGGAATAGCAAAAATTGTTGTATCTGTCGGTGGACCACAACAAACAGCAGCAAGAATCGAAAGAACAAACAATGAAAATCATATTAAAACGATTAGCTACATTACGGATCCATACGCAGCTTTACTCGTGTTTCGAACCACTACCAGAGCTTGTTAAGTCGATGCACGAGAACGCCATTAGCAATAGACATAGTAAAACTGAAAACAGAGTTTGTAAAAGGTGTGACTGAAGAACTAACGTAACTTAGAGTAAATCAAAAACGCTACTGGGGACCTACTGAACAATAATTTATTAAATAAACAGGGAGGTTGCTTAGTTCTATTAGACAAAATTTGGTGATTAATGTAATCGAACGCATTCATTTCTCTTTTACTCATACTAGGCCGAATATCATCACAAACATTCAGTAAATCAGTAGTAGTACCGTGGAACCTACTAAAACCCGATTGAAAATACTAAGCAAATTAAAGCTATCGATATGAGAATAAATTTGGCTTTATACTACCAATTCAAACGCCTTGGACAGAGAACTTAAAATGCTAATAGGGCGGAAATGGGCAAAAGAAAAATGGCAATGATGCCACTAGACCAAAATCCGCACCAAACAGTCACTCGTTGAGGATGCATCGGCTTCTCTACGATCACGTGCGGGTTCTCCGTGCCCAAAATGCGACAATTCTGCTTGTTTACATAGCCGCCAAGATGGAAATGCGCCTCATTCGAAAAGATGATTTTTTGCCAAAATCAGCATCTTCTTCAAGTCGATCGCAAACTCACTCAGCGAACCGAATACATAAACATTTTCGTTCAGCGGAAGGATAAAACTAACTTTCTGTCAAATCAGAAGTGACATAACCCTTACCATATTCAAAATAACCGCTAGTTCAAAAAAAAATTATTTGGCCCATCCTTTATGTAACAAGTACCTTGATACAATAGGAAAAATACGCGTAACTAATTTTAAACTGACCATATCTAGATCAGTGGATTGCGATTTAACTCCCCAAATTGCAGAATGCAAGTCGACAATAGGTATATTTGTAAACGAAAAAGAATTTAGATATTCTACAGACAATATAAATCAATATTAGAAATATCATGGATTATAATCATTACCCTTGAAATATATAGAAGCAATCTCTTTGCAACTATCAAGGCCCCAGTTGCACACGTTACGCCAAAGTATCTTAGAGGGGAAGTGAGGGATCTAACTTATCCTTGAGAAAATTTAGTTTAGCGATACGAACTAAACCTACCACTCTATTTCGAAATTGCTTATAAGCTAGATAATACCAAGAATTAGGGCTGAAAAACGAACAGAAATAGCATTCAAATTCCCTTGCGCCATCCAGGGTAGGAATCTAGGTCTATAAATAGTAGCGAGAGGAACGCGATTATTAACATAATTAATAGAAGAATTAAAAGTCTATTTGATGGGTAGAAATACTAAGAGAAAAATATCGTCCCAACAAATTGATGAAAGATGAGTTTCATCAATTTTCGAAAAGTTTCTAAAGCTGAAATGTGTAGAATTAGGTCGAGAGTAACAATTAACAGACACGAGACAATTGATTGAAAAAACAAATAGAATTATCAGCAGAAGCGACAACGTGATCAATGAGAAAATAAGAACCACCACTTGAGGTTGAGTAAGGGTAAATGGACGCTGCAGTGTTATAGACCGAAAGGTTACTGCTAAAATTGAAACCACCCGAAATGATAACCTCATCTTACCAACAGGAAAATTAACTAAAAAGACACTCATGTCTTAAAAGAATTTTATAAATCGAGCATAAGCGCTCTTCTTCGTTTTAGGTGGATTATAAACCACACCCAAAAGAAATTTCCCCTTGTTGACGAAGACATTTATAAAAAGAAACTCAAAGTCAGAAGCGTGCCTTTCAGAAATGATGGGAGTACCGATACAACATTGAATTTAATATGCTCGTTAACATATATGCATACCCCACCAAAATTAACTGGTGGATTAGCCTTATTTCGCCTGAACAAATTATAGGCCCTAATGGCCAACGCGGAATTAGGAATATTAGACGATAAAAACATTTCCGAGAAATAGATGACATCAACTTGGATCCCATTAAAAGTATGGCGAAGTTCGTCAATATTTAAAATCAGATCCTACACGTTTAAGCTAACTATTTTAAACAAGGTGAACCTAGTCCGAAGTATGGATTTTAGTAAAAGCGAGAGTAAAGAAAAGCTCTCGGCGAGCATCGCGAATCGTGGCGCACTTCAACAACAATACACATGCAAAAAGTTTTTTTAATATGTGAGCAAGTAGAAACCCAGCTCTGAAGTTGGTTGCATTAAAATATACTTGAACGGGATAAGAGATGGATGTCGATAAGCAACATTTACGTCATTGCATCCTATTTTATTTTCAAATGAAAAAAAATGCTGCTCAAGCTATGGAATTGACTAATTCGACCTTGAGTGAACATTCTGTAAGTCATTCAACAGTAAAAAATAAGTCGTTTGCAAGATTTTATGATGGCAATTTTAGTCTTGAGGACGAACCACGCCCAGGTGTAGTAAAACAATTTGAAGGCGAAGAACTTAAAGCTTTACTGGATAAAAATCAATGACAAACTCAAAGAGAGCTTGCAAAACAGTTAGGAGGTACTCACCAATATTACTTCAATTGCGATCAATGGCAAAAATACAGAAGGAAGGAAAATGGGTTTCTCATAAACTGACCGAAGAAAACAAAAGAAAGAATTGTTTGCACAAAATCATTACGGGTGATGATGAAAAGTGGATTTTGTATGATCAAGAAAGTGTTACTGTGTGTCTGGTGGGATTGGAAAGTGATACTGTGTGTATGTCTGGTGGGATTGGAAAGGAGTCATTTACTATCAGCTTCTGGAACCTGGTCAAACTGTTACAGCTGAACGTTACCAGGCCCAATTGATCAAATTAAGTGAGGAGCTGGAGGGAAAAATACCATTTACGGACCAAGGAAGGCGGAAGGTGAGTTTGCTGAATGTCACCCCACTCGTCCACATACAGCAAAATCAACCCAGGAACCCACCTTCTTATTAGGCTGAAAAATTTTACAGCATGCGGCGTATTCTCCCGACTTAGCTCTCTCTGATTACCACTAATTCAGATCGATGTCATCATATTTGAAAGACCAGCGGATCACGAAAGTTGAAGAAGTGCAAAAATTCCTCGATGAGTAGTTGGCTTCGAAAGCAGCAAGTTTATATCGCGAAGGCATTTATCATCTACCTGATAAATGACAAAAGACCACAGATAGTAGTAAAAAAACAGTTTCTACTTGCACACCTAACATATAAATAATTAGTTTTTTCTTTCGAACCCTAAGCGTCAAGCTACCCCAAATGTCAAAATCTGAAACGAAATAAATAAAGCCAAATAATACCGTCAATAGAAACTGTATTATAGGGACGATACTTATCTATTAATAAAATTCTTCAAACTATAACCAAGCAGAAAAAGCCTCAATATTTAAAAAACAATTAATTTGCTCGGTCTCAAAAAAAAAACAAACACACGCGTCAGCTACTTTTACTCGATCAATAGGGTGTTGTTGAACAACACGAAGGCGAACATTCGGTTAACCCTTGTGTCTATACCCGAAAAATTATACAGCGTGGCCACATATATTTAATCCTTTTAATCCGAATATTTCATAATTGCCTTGATTTATTTGAATATATAGAATTTGTAACGTATGAAAAGAAAAATGAAATTTTATGGGGATTCCCCGGTATGACGGTACGACGATGTTGAAGCAGACGATGGCTCAAAGGATGACTGGCTTTCTAAGGACGTATACGGGGATCAAAAAGTTCAAATTGAAATGTCTGACGAAGAGATTTCAAGCGATAGTGATCTTGAATAGGGAACTGAAAGTAATTCGCCTTGTATAAAAGGGAAAAATGGAACGATATGGAGAAGAAATTGTCCTTAAAGGCAATCTTTAAAATACAACATACTCAGAAGCCAACGAAGTGGACGAAGTGGCGATCGACTATGCGATTGACTATTCCGATTGCTATCCGTAAAGGATACATTCAAGTGTATTTTTTCAGCAGTCATGTCTGAAATAATCATCATTTTTGGGAGATTAGCCGCAAAGCTGCTGTGATAAGCGAAATATTTGGATTGCCAAACTAGAATTTGCGCAAATATTATACACCGGTCTGAATGCATTGTAGTAAATGAACAACTGTTTTCTTTCCGAGGTATTTATCAAGACATTTGTTATTGCATTTTATAAATAGAAAAAAAATATTTAATTTTGTGAAGGGCGAACAAGATTTATTACCCAGGTTTATTACCCCCTTATTTTTTATTCAGTCCGAATTGGCAAAGTATGGGGACTAAATTTTGATGGGTTCGCGATGCTGCTAACTCATATCCAATAACGGGGCAGATCTACACTGGTAAACAACCATCAGGTAGAGAAACCAATCAAGGGGAACGGATATTAAAGGATCTATGCGCACGCTTGAAAGAGTCGGGGAGAAATGTAGTAACTGACAATTGTTTACAACATTGTCTCTTGCCCTGTTATTAATCTTTTGGGACTTATCCATAGTTGGGACCTTAAAAAAACAAGCCGTGTGTTCCAAAAGAAATGTTACCATCCAGATCCCGTTCATCAATAATTGGACTCAGTGCCAGTGGTGGTAATGTTACACTCTGTTCTTACGTCCCAAAGAAAAATAAAAGTGTTCTATCTACTTAATATTATACGGGCACAGTAATTGGAGAAAAAAGAAAACTGGAAATTATTCAATATTATAATGGAAAAAAGGTGGTGGATTAGATAATATGGATAAGCTGGTCACCCATTATTCAACTAAAAGAAGGACTCAAAGAGGGCCAATAGCATTTTTATATAATATTATTGTTGTTGCTTGCGTCGCGACTTACAAAACTTATATAGAGAACAACCCAGCCAGATCAAACAAAACACATAATCGTCGAGAATTTTTGAAAAATTTAGTACACCAGTTAGCCCTTCCGCATGTTTTAGATCAATCAACCATACCAAAAGTATGTAGAAATTTTAATTCACTTTCTGAGATAAAATGTATACTTGGCAAACCGCAACGTCTGAGACATATAATAGGTCTCACGACAGCAGCGGTTGAATTCCTCAAGTTGGAAAATGATGGATTAAACGACACAATTCACGGAAATCTTGTAATATTTGTCACACCAACAAGTAAAGTATTCTAAGAGTTAACAATTATGAAATTTTAAATAATTGTTTTACAATTTATGCAATATAATTTAAGTTGGACACTAAATTAATAAAAAAAAAATTCTAAGAGTTTTTTAATTAGCCACCCGGGTGATCGAATATAGACTACACGGGTAAAAATAGTTATAAACTAATAATTTTTTCTAGTAATCATTTTTATTTAACTTATATGCGATAATTAATTAGTTAAAATTAGTAATTCTAGGAAGTCAAGAAGTACGAACTGTGTAACTCTCAAATTGTCAACGATATGAGAATTTTCAATCTAATTGGCCACCTGGTTGGACAGGTATTGACACAAGGGTTAAGCATTGAACCATTGATTGAAATGGAAAACGAGGATTACAACCAGGAACTAGCCATCGAACGACAATGGAATCACTAACACAACAGTCAAAAACGTAGGTTCAGCAACCACAACGTACTAGATCGGAAAGATTAGTTAAACCAATCGTTCTTTATGAAGAAGAATTTTAAACATAATTGTATTTTAATATTTGTTGTTAAGTTTTATGAATTGTAAATATTTTTATGATCAGTTTTAAAAAAGGGGGGAAGTCACATGGACACAGTAAATAAATAATATGTGAACACAATAAATAAATTACAAGTCTCATATAGATGATGCTCAAACGACCTACAAATCTTTATATTCGCATACATGTTACACTGGTTCTCCCGTATTCCATGCTTCTAGACTCCTCAATACAAATATGAAATATGATCCAAATTTGACGGCTACACGTTGCTAAGATTAAACCACTTATTTCTAACAGGATTTGACTTCTTCAAAGTGCGGGTGAACGAAATCGCATTCTTTTCTTAGTTCCTTTGAGGCGTCTCTCAAATATTATTTTCGTTTATGTTATGTATTATACCTTCTAGTGAAAGCCCCAAACATATCCCATACGTTTATCCTGATATCAACAAGTACATCATATGCACAGGAACACCGATTTTAAAAGTATTTGTAATTTGCGAGTATATCGAATCGACTAGGGATTGATGTAGGAAGCTACAATTTCTCTAAACCAGCTCCTTGATTTTCCTATATGGTGTCTATGTACTCTATGTATATATAGGTTTACAGAAATCGACTTTAATTTCCGGTGTCCTCTTTCGGGTGAGTGTTAATTATGCTTTCCGCTTCAAAGTAATAAACGTCACTTAATGCCAGAGGTGGAAATTCTAATTCAATTTTGTTAAACATTAAAAATTCATGGAATGCATAATGTTTATGGTTCGAAATTCCAAAGACTTTTTATTACACCGCATATTTAAAATCGCGATTTCATTTACTGATATAACGATATTATGTAAAAGTAATTTTGCAAAATTTTGTGTTTGTGTAGCACAGTATATAATTTATTGCGATATATCGCATTTTTACTGCTACCAGGGAATTCGTTGGAAAACAATAAGTTCACAGTTTATCTATACATACATACTCGTAGTGCAAAGGTTTTGCCTAGTTTTAAATCCAAAATGGATCTGAAGAAGTTATTTTTCCTGCTAGCCCTAATTAATCGTTCATTGCAATTCAATAAATCTCTATTTAATAATCGGATAAATAATAATTTCGACATAAACGTTTGCACCGAATTTCACAGTTTATCGTGCGTTCAATTTGTACAATTCACCAACGCTTCAGAGTCCAACTTAATTCTAGCGAGCCTTCATAAATACACTTGCGGTTTAGTGCTTTTACTCGATGGTCGTAATACACGCGTTCTTGACCAATTTAATTGTAATTTTTATTTAATTTTTATTGATTCGGCTTACGCCCTAACCGAACTGTTTACGTTAAAAATATTTAAAAATTTTGCAAATATTTTATTAATTTTCAAAAATGTTTCTAATTGCGAAATTATTTCGTTGTTTAATGATCGCCTGCGTAAGGATTTATTTAAACAGCCGCTAAATATAAAGCGGATCGCCTATGAAGATTTGGTGCAGAGTAATTTTAAATTAGTGACCGATTTATTTGAACACCACGACGACGACGTCGCTATATTCAATGAGGATGAATATATCGACCGCATTCTAAGAAATGACATGGATGACGTTAGTATTCGAGTGAGTATATTCGAATGTCGGCCATACGTAGTTTATAATCGGGAGAGTAATCACATAAAGGACCAAATCGATGGATCAGAATTTCGTATCCTCAAGGAGATCACGAGAAATTGGAAAGTTGAGTATACCTATCGTGACTTTACCAAGAATATTCAAGACCCGTGGAGCGTTTCACTAAGCGATTTAGATCAAAATATTTCGGATGTAACGCTAGGCTCTATATGGTTATCGGACGAACATTACCGATTATATGACACATCTGAGTTTCTGGATTTTCAATGTGTAACATTTTTAGTTCCGAAACCGGTGGCTTTGACTCAAGCCTCAATCATTTATTTACCATATCAACCTAGTGTTTGGGCCATATTCTATATAGTCATGGTTATTACATTAGTGTTTATGAAATTAATCTTGTGGCTTCACACGAAATTATATGAAAATGTATCAGGTGACAGGAAATTTGATAGTACCGCCTTGATCCTGTTAGAAATGACCAATATAATGACGTCGCATGGTCTCGTCATGTTTCCGAAGTACCCAATTTTCAAAATTTTGTTTATTAGTTGGATTTTATTAAATTTTCTAATAAACGTTGGCTACGTGACTGGATACACGTCATTTCTAACCGTTCCACGCTATTCAAAGTCTATTGATACACTAAAAGATTTTTTTGAGCAAGGCTTACAATGGGGTGAATATAATGAAACATCATATAAAAGTGAGATTTTGAGAACAGAGCATTCCGATATTAATAATTTAATAAATCATTTTGTTGCCGAAGAGTCGGACGAACATCGATATAAGTTACTCGCTACTCATAAATATTCCCGAATTGTAAAGGTAAATATAATATCAAATTTTGACGTACATGATAAAATATTTTGATTTTATTTAGATTATTCCAAACACATTTGTAATTGGTACCACACAATTGGGACCTTATATTACCGACGTGCAACCAATGAAAACTTGCCTCTTTGAATATTACACAACCTTCGCATTTCCCAAATCGTCACCATTTAAAAAAATCTTCGACCGACAAATATTGAGGTGAATATTTTAAATAACCAACATTAAAAGAAATTATAAATTTGTATAATTTCGTAGAATTCGGGAGGCTGGACTGTCTAAAGCATGGTTTTGTGATATGATATTTCGGTATACTGATGATAACATGACACGTGTTTTTGATCGTCATATTGAGCCGACCACTCAGACCATACCTTTAACTATGGCTCATTTAATAGGGGCGTTTTATTTGTGGTGCGTCGGAATGTGTATTGCAATTTTTGCATTTATTGGTGAATTGTTAGTTATTAAGATAAAGACTAAGTAGTCCGATCCACACGTTTGAGTATTTGCACCAATGTTAGTCCACATTCGCCTATTTATCGAACGTGAACCAACCAACATTGGTCCAACATTGGCAAATGTTGCATCCACATGATACCACTAAATTATCATTTAACAGCATATTGACAAGATGAATTAAAATAGTTTGAAACTAGTTTTAATTTTTGTACATCTAATATGAAAATACCTAAATACATGCTTACATAAATTTTCAGGTATATCATTTTATCATTTGTCATTATTTTTTAAAAATTAAACGCAATCATTTAAAATCGCGTTTACTTGTTTAAAAAGTCGAACTGAACTGCACTAACATTTCATTCAGAACATATTATACCCCATTTTACATGCGACCAACATTTTTCTTCTGCAAAATGAAAGAGATATAACATTGAGTTTTTGCACATGATAGACAGATGAATTTTTGAGCCACTACACCGAAAAAACCACTATAAAAATGAAAATGTTGCCATAAAATATATTCGATCCGAGTATTTTTATGGCAACAATTTTAAAATTAACAAAACACAATTATTTTATATTTATAAATGTTAAGGATTCACATAAAACGAGACGCCATAGATAAAAATGTAAATTTCGCATTTGAATTAATTAAAAATAAATTAATAATTTTCCTATAAAAAAATTATGGCATTACTAATATACGTTTATTTCTTTCTTTATTGAATATTTTTATATAGCGGATGCTTCTTATTTACAAAAAATTTGCAGAAGAAAACAATTTTCTATATGTAAATGGGGCATTAATCACTTGTCAAATTGTGTGTACAGCCGGCGTTATACTCGTATGAAATTATATTTGTGAAACTATTCTTTGCTAATATGTCACAGAAAATTAACCATTTAAAAAAACAAATATTTGGTAATATAAAATGGCTGGCCGGAGGATTATGCCTCCTTTCACACGATTGGGTATTGGTACCAATATGTCCCAACAATTGTATAAATCCCCAATCGTGAGTATGGTGTTCAAATGACAAATGTTGGCCAACATTTGCATCTGCCATCGAAATGCTGATGAAAAAGAACGTTAGCAATAGGGGCGTTGGCTGTTTTCAATCATGATAATATGGGTGAAGTGATGTGTCAGTATGTGGTGCCGTCTATGGAAGACTCGTGGTGGTCCAACAGTTGTTCATTTAAGGTTTAAAACATTGCTAACAATTTTTTAATGAGATTAGTGACATCTAGGTTACAAGTAGAAGCATTAGATTTAGTTTTATAACATTTTTGTAGATATAGCAGATTATAATAGTCAAGAAAGAACCGATAATAGTACTTCTGTATAGATCCAGGCGAGTGTAGAATATTCGATCGGTATATAGATACGAGTGCAACGAACAGAATAAGTCAGGCTTAGTGAGGCATTTGGGAGAAACGGTACGCGAAAGATAAAAGCGAAAGTGAACAGTGCGAAAAACTATTTATTATTTTAAGTGGAAAAATAATAAATAATAGTGAAAATTATTTATTGTTGTATTTTTAAGTTAGGTAAATATTTGGAAAATTATCCTAAGATTATTTTCAGTATTTTCAGGAATATTACGGAGCCGGTGTGAATTACGAGTATTGTGGTAAACCGTCAAATTCTATACCGCCAATCACAATCCACTGATACGAGCCGGATAGGACAGAGCAAGTTCCTAACAATATAATTGTCCCAAATGAAACATCAATAAATGCAGAGATGCTAGTAGTTCGAGAAATGCTCCAAGAGGAAATAGACATTATAAAGGTTAATATCGTGATGGATAAAGGAAAACTGATAATTATGCAAATGAAGCCGAAATTAGTTTGTTAGCAAGTTTGTCTCAACACAACGATGAGTATACCTAATAGTTTATTTGTGTAGATTTAGAATGTTCCAGAAATATGGTACAAGACGCGGCGGTGGGGAGGATGCTGGGAAAAGGCATGCGCTGTAAACGTGAACGTCTACTTGAATGTGAAATATTAAATGTCTCGCAAAATAAATTTAAATTAAAGTGAAGTTGGTGCTTTACAATTGAATTAACAATTGTAATAAACATTACGAAAAACTGCTTTAAACCTGGAAGTACGAGTGAAAATTCTTTTTGTTATTGTGGTTTCAACTCAGCTGTAAATTGTCAATCAAGTAATTCAAATTGTATGCAGATAAATAAATTGATATAGCCTTTGTAAGCTTTGTGACCTCTTCCCTTGGTTGTTCTTACTTGAATGGGACCAGCATAATCGATTTCCGTTTTAGCGAACGGTCTTCCCGACCACACTCTAGCAGAAGAAATTTTCCATTTGTTGCTCCGTAAGGTGTTGTTTATGGCGAGAGCTCACAATGCATTTTTGAATTACTTGCCTTACAGTATATACGTTTACCGTTAATAATCCAATATTAAATTCTTAAACGCAGCAACATTAGTCGTCCATTTAGTAGTAATAATCCGTTTTCGTCTAGTGTTGGATTTAGTGATAAAAGTTTGTTTATGTTGCAAATTTGTTTAGCCTGGTTAAGACAGCTAATCTCATTACAAAAGTCTTGCTTTTGTGCTACCTTGAGAAGTTCTGAACCTGTTAGCCGCTTACCATGTCTAATTATATGCTTGGTATTGTTAATAAATCTTTTGCAGTATACGTGACTATGCGCTTTAATCTGTTGTAGTTTGAACATCGCTCAAACTCACTAAAAACGTGGTCTTTGCTGCTATTGTCATTATTTTTGAAGTTTTCTCCTCTAATTCTTCACGATTGGTATACAACTGTTGATTTCCTCCAACTAGAAATATTTTGCCGTAGAAAATTTGGTCCTTCCCACCACAATTTATTATGTATTAGTGCGAAAGATGAAGAGCCGCGTGAAGCTATATCCGCTGGGTTATCACATGACGCTGGTTGTCATCTTGTTGTGAGTATTTTTGATTTTACTGCAGACCTGTAAGCCAACACAGTGCAATGGTTGAGTTCAACCACGCGTACATCCTACAAGTATTTATTCGACAGTATATAACACCGGGGTATTCGTATTCCGAAGCATCAGCCATGATGCTCGATGTTGGAATTTTCTGTTGAATTGATCCACCTTTGATTTTTTATAGTTTTAATATCGCCTAATTCTGCCTTCTATTTTACCCACTTTGTGTTGATCTTTTCTGGTAGAGTCATTTCCTGCATCATAATTTTTGACTGAGATTGTTAATGGAGATAGCCATTCAACTGGATCAAATACCTTAGATTATTTGGATAATAATTAATGATGGTTTTGCTGCTTGTTTGCTGGATAACTGCAGTTTTGAGGCATCAAATTTAAAATTCTCTTCTTGTGGATCATATAAAATGCCAAGGGTCTTAACGCAATCGTTTAGCTCTCGAGCGAGAGAATCGTTTACCTAAGATAAATCCACCTCGTTCGGTTAACAACTTTAATTCGTAAAGTGATTGGATCGTATCCCTCACCTTATCACACCCGGTTAGCAAATCATCTACGTAAAAATCTGTCAACATGATTTGTGCTGCGCTACTGGATGGAGTGAGGCCAGCTGTTTTAAACTTTTTATGGCTAAGAATCTGGCTGCTGTTGTCCCAAATATCACTGTTTTAAACTTATATGTTATCATTGGGTTGATGGATGAGCTCTCCATAATATGCGTTGATAATTCTGGTCGTGTTCGTTGAGCCAGATTTGGCGATACATTTTTTCTGTGTTCGCCGTCATTACGATTTTACGTATTCGCCATCGCATAGCAGTATATCCGCTAGGTCATCTTGTAAATTTGAACCGTTCATCAGGCAATTGTTTAAGAATACTCCCGTTGTAATTTTGGAGGAAGCATCAAACACTACTCTAAGTTGTGTAGTGGTGTTGTGCTGTTTAATTACACCATGATGCGGTAGGTTATAGGTGTTGATTGGTATATGACCGTCAAGCTCTACCTGCATGAGTTCCATATGCTTTAGATTTATGTACTCCTGCATAAATTGATATTATAATTGTTTCAATGTTGGATCTCTCTTGAACCGATTTTCAACTTACATTAATCTGGCAGCGGTTTTTATCCTGGATGGATGTGGAAATGAAATTCTTACTATATATCGGCTATCTAGACCTTTTTCTAAGATTGACTGGAAATGTTATTCAACCATGTTTTCCTCCTCAGTATTAATTATTTCGTCAGATTCGATAATCGGCTTCTATCAGTAATTTCAATTGATCCTCAATACCTTTGGTATCTATCGCATCGTTGTTGATTGATGTGTTCTGTTGCTACTCATGCTGCCCAATACTATCCGTCCTATTTCGGTTTTTTATACCATTCGTTGCAATTGACCTCCTTTTACGATTTTGTTGGTTATGATTCCTGGACAATAGTCTGCACCAAGAATGAGATCAATTGGTTCACTTATTATAGTATGGATCGGCAAATTGTAATTGGTTGAAATGGGTCCAGTAGCTTGAGTCAAAGTCTACCTCGGGTAATTGTTGGTTAAGTTTATCAAATATCAAGGCTTCGTATCCGCTAGTGGATGCTGCGTTATTGTAGTATAGCATAATGAATGATGTGACCCTTTACACACACACACACACGATGTAATACTTTTGATTGACAATATGTACCTTGTTGCTGGTTTAAACACCGTGTACATAAGCTGGTGGAACTTTCTAGCCTTGACATTGATTTAAGCCGTGACATTCCTTACAGCTCACTACCCAACATGTTCTGGTTAATGTGACTGTGTACACCAGTTTACTGTTGGTCTGTGACAGCCTATGACTTGTGTATTTTGGCCCAATTGAAATCTATCTGGGTTTTTCTATGGATGATTCATAGAGCCCGATGTTGAGCCAATGTATGTTATGCAATTTTTTTTTGCTGTATCGTACAAGTTCTTTACCTCTTATAAGGACGCCATTTGAATTGTCGTTATAGTGACCGTAGTACATTAACTTGATGAATAGCGAGTAACCTCGCATTGTTTTATCTGTTTTGTATTATGTCCCAAGCTGTTTGATATTTGTCACCTGTTGTTGTTAGGTGACTGATGAGTTGAGCTGCTCCTTTCTGTAAATGTGACTAACTATATCACCTTCACCGTGTCAGGTTTTAATAAATCATCTAGTGAATATGTCGTTAAATGTTTCCCATCGTTCACATTCACCGTAAAAGACTGTTAGTTCTACTTTTGGCAGTTTCATTTGTACTTCTTCTGGCGTGGTTATTTTATTGCCGTTAAATTGTTGTAATTTGGCCATTGTGGCTTCTACTTTTTCTTGCAGCTGGCAAAAATAATGTTTTTTGAAATAGTTAGAAGTTTGCTCGTCTTCTTCTGCTTCTAAGATCGCAGTGTGTTGGTTCGTTATTTTCTGCATAACTTTTTTTAATTGTTTTATTTTTAGATTGACATATTCTTGGGATATGTTGTTGATTTTCAATGAATAATTGATTGGCGCCAATTTTTGATAATAAGCTGGCGGATGAGAACATCTGGCCTTTTGTATGGCTTTTGTAGTTTTATTCTGTTGTTGTTGATTGAAATGATTCTGGTTGTTGATACACAGTTGATATTCCCTTATGGACCTTTACCTGCTCTTCAGCTGAATTAGATTAAAGCGGCTATAGGTTCAGGCTAAACCTATAAACCGTTGTTGTAGACGTTATTCCAGCATTTAGTCGTTGACGCATCTCCGTTATTAGTTTGTAGTTCAGCTCCAGAGGTCGAACCATGGTCAGGATTTTGTCATCATTGTCGACGTATTCGTTGTATAGCAGCTTTAGACTTGTTATTCTCTTCTCCATATACGGCTTTGTTTTCTGCCCTCCCTATGCGTGGTTCTGCTCCAGAGGTGGAACTCTTTGCGGTAATTTGTTTCCATTTGAATTATTTTACCACCGATGACATCTTGGCTTTGGAGTAAGCTTTCAATTCTGTTGTTGTATTGAGGTGGCATAGGTTTTTGTTGTTAATTGTCGTTGCCGGTTGTTTTAGTAGCTCGAAGGACCATGTAAACTTCTATATATGTACAATTATTATACCGTCGTTTGTCGTGGTGGTTCGAAGGACCATTCTCTACGTAAAATTCAAGTATTTGGCTGAAGTTCCGCTTTGTTGTGGTAAGCTAATTTCTATGGAAATTAATTCGGCACATGTTTATAGTTTATACTTTTAATAAAGTAGTAGATTACAACTGGTGAGGTCTTGAAGTGTGAATTAATTCTGGTTTTATTTTGAAAATTTTAATTCGTATAGACAAAATTTAATGCCCAAAATTTAAAGTGTATGAAAATGCTGACAAAAACTAATTGTTGATTTAGCATGTAGGTATATATGTTATTTGCCCTGTTGGAACTCCAAAATTTATTTATTATTTAATAATTTAGAAAAAAACACACAAATAAATATTAATTATATGTATTGTGTATTTGTAACGGAAATATAACTTCACTTGTTCACAAACATTTTCTAATACGCAGGGAAGTGTCATAATAGGGCGACTAGCGGAGCAACTGGAATAGAATTTTTCAGATTGTTAATGTGAAAGTCTCATAAAACTGGGAGATGTTGGACTGCACAATAATTTCTATAAGTGAATGTAGATGGTAAACGACTGTAGCCGTAGTACTCCCATTTTGTACGCACGACCTTACCATTAAAATTTATATTGAAGAGAGAATTTATGTACAGGATCCTGTCGTATAATACGACTAACATATTCTGTAGCTGTAACATATAAACAGTTTGTCTAGTAAAAAATGTTGATTTAGATTAAAATGTGCTAACTTTATTTATTCTTCTACATTTACTACATTAACTGCAATTGGCAACCGGTCTCCCCAATTACTAGATCGAGCACATTTATATGCAAGCTTCCCTTGCTTCGAGGCTGTAAATATAACTTCCTGTAACTGTCCATCCTTTGTGCACATTCGACAAATCGTATGCTTTTTTCGATTCAATGATGGTCTTATAATTCTGGGCCAATTAGCAGTCTCGTTATTAGCTGCCCGATTTCCACGTGCTATTACCAAATATGAATATAATTCTGATTTTCTCCCTAGATCCCGGGCAAACGACAGAGGACTATAGCTAATTTCAAAGTTACATGGTGTGCCATCGCTTCGCGTGACCCGTGGACAATGCATTTCATGAGGACATGGTGCAAAAATAAAAGCATCATTATTTGACTCATGTTTTAGAATTAAATTTCGTGCCTCGTTAAGTAAATTAAACCCAGCGTTTGTGCCATGCTCTACTAAAACCATGTATTTGTCACATTTATTCCACAAATTCAGAAGAATTTCGGTCCGATTCTTCAACGAGGGCAACTCAAATAATGAATATGATGATAAGATTAAGTCGTATTTCGGCCCGGTCGCCGGAAGAAATTGTCTAAAGTACATATTTTTTAAAGATCTCTCTTTATTCTCGTCCCCATCACGCAAAATCAAATCGGAAAAATCGTTCATCTCGCGCGATGAATCCACTATAAAATATTCGAAAATACAATTTGACCAAGTAGTAGAAGCGGCCCATGTACCGGTACCGATTCCGGCACCAAAATCCAAAAAACTTCGTGGCTTGAAGTCTATATCACGTTTAGCGATCTCCTTAAATATTTTCATAAGTATTGCGTATTCTGGAGGTCCTCGCCTAATCGCGTACTGTAGACATTTATATTCATCGTATTCTACTGGCCGCCATCGATATAGTTTCTTGTTTAACAATCGATTAGTACGTTCTATTATAATCCGTTTACGCTCATGTAACGATTCTTCATCCAGTTTTTCTTGCCTAGGCATTGAATCCTCGACCGATTTAAAAACCCCCTTACGTTTTGCATAGAACTCGGATTCCTCGATTGGTGGATGTCTGCATAATAAATATCTATGCAATTTTTCTGCATCTGCCTCAAGAGTCTTGACCGGGAAATCTTTCACTAATTTTATAATGGAATTTTTGATATGGACCGGTAACGCAACGTCTAAACTTTTCGATATGCCGGGATGATGTTTTGGTTTGAAGGTTTCATTTTCAAGCTCCGTTTCTACGGCTTCATTGAGCTTAACTTTTAATTTATTTAGCGTGCAATACTAGAAAATAGTAGTACCATTTGAAATATTATTAAATAATTATGATTTGCTTATTACTTACATTATATTTTAATGAATTAGCACTTCGAAGCACATTTCGATTGATTAATTTCATTTTTTGGTTGTCAATTTGGTATGTGCGCACGTTATTAACAGAGACATCTACCGAAAATGTAACATTAATACCTAAAAAGGTAAATAAATATAAATATATCCATCTCTTTTTAAATCATATGGTTTTGAAGTTTATTTGTGTTTCTAATGGTTTTTAAAATATTAAATTGACAAATCATGCTCCTATTTACATTTTGGAAAATAAATTAAAATTTTAATTAATAACATGGAATAAAATTAAATGTTCTATTCGATTAAGCTATTATTTTGCTAAAATGTTTAGTTGCAGTAGAGTTTTGCCTAACAAAATTATTTTTTCAAGTAAGTTGATTTATCTGTATCTTTAGCTAAGACAATACAATACAAATTTATTTATTTATTATCACGCATAATAGGTACGAAAGTATGTGGATGTCCAAAACAGTTTAGTACAATAAAATTAACAGATAAAGAAATTTTATTACAAAATACGTGTCGTGATTTTGCCCGAAATGAATTGGCCCCAATTGCAGGCGATTTAGATAAAAGCGCCCTGTATGTAGCACTAGCACCTTTCTTAAGATTTTAATTCATTTATTTTGTGTTTATCATTTAAGATATCCCAAAAATGTTCTAGAAAAATTATTCAAATTAGGTTTTATGGGCATATGTGCCGAGTCCAAGCACAATGGAAGTGGCTTGAGTACGCTTGCTTTGTCGTTAGCTGTTGAAGAGCTTGCGAAAGGTTGTGCAAGCACCGGAGCTCTTGTATCGATACATAATGCTTTATTTGTAAATTTATTACAAAGGAAAGGTAGTCCAAGTCAAAAGCAAACCTTTTTGAATCCATCAACTCGTGCTAAAGTAGGTGTGTTCGCCCTAAGCGAAACTGGTAAGTAAATCAGAAGAGACTATGTCGTACCAATATCCTTTCTAACGAAAATATTTACTTTCAGTTGCCGGTTCAGATGTAAGTGCTATGCAAACGACTGCAAAATCGGACGGTGATTACTGGATTCTTAATGGTCGAAAATCATGGGTAACTTCTGCATATGAAGGGAAATTTGGTGTTATTTTTGCTACAGTTGATCGGAATTTAAAGCACAAGGGGATCACTGCCTTTATAGTTCCATTAAACTTGCCTGGAGTATCGTTAGGACGACGTGAAGACAAAATGGGGATTCGTGCCACATCTACCTGTGATATAATACTGGACAACGTTCGCATACATTCCGATAACGTCATTGGTGAAATTGGTGGTGGTTTTCGCTTGGCGATGGAACAACTAGATGAAGGAAGAATAGGGATTTCATCGCAAGCTTTGGGCATTGCACAAGCTGCACTAGAAACAGCTTTACAATATGCTAGTCAAAGGATTGCGTTCGATAAGCCAATTCTTAATATGCATACAGTACAGCTTCGATTAGCCGAGATGGAACTAAAAATTGAATCCGCTCGTTTAATAATACGAAATGCGGCTGTCCTAAGAGATTCGGGCGTAAACTCAACGAAATGGTGTTCATTAGCTAAAATTGCGGCGAGTGAGTGTGCTAATTTTGCAACAAATAATTGTATTCAGATACTAGGTGGTATGGGTGTTGTGACCACGTTGCCTGCCGAGAGGTATTATCGTGATGCCAAAATTTCGGAAATTATGGGCGGTATAACAGATGTACAAAAAATTATTGTCGCGAATCAATTAATTAAGGAGTATGGTTATAAAGTATAATTAAGTTAAATAGTTTGTATATGGTTTAGGGACATTTTAATAAATTTTATCATTTTTTTAAAATCGCACTTTTTTGCTCTTTAATAATTGTGACTGCCACCTCTAGTCCGAACCCCAAAGGTTATTGAAAAAAGTTCAATGTAAATTTGGACAACAATAACTTTTAAGGTTAGATCATATGCTGACGAAGAAGAGGAAATGTGAAATTCTTGCTAACAAAAAATAATAATAGTGATTTACCTTTCACCAAATTAGTTCTATGAGAAATTTGTTGAGATTAGTTAATTCAATAGTTTTGTGTCGTAAGCATTATTTTAGTAAAAGCAAAAATTATCAGGATCTTATTGTTCGTATCGTAGTAAATCACAGTAGTAGTAGTAGTCTTCCGAGTGGTAAGCAGAAGTGGGGCACAAACAAATTACATCGAAAGGTTAAATTACAATCATTGTCTCTCAAAGAAATGGCTGATCCAAAAATTGAAGTTGAATTGGCACCACTACGTGAAAAAGTCAAGGAACAGGTTAGTTCAATACGTGTTTAATCATTTATCGATTTATTACTGAAAAGTTGTGAAATTCTGCAGGGCGATTTAGTTAGGAAATTAAAAGGAGATGGAGCACCTGAAATCGATGTCAAAAAGGCCGTGGCCGAATTAAAATTACGCAAGAAGGTGCTAGAAGATCGAGAATTGGAATTAGCCTCGCCAGCCAATTCCTTTGATCGGTCTAAAATGGAAGATTTGTTAAAACGACGATTTTTCTACGACCAGAGTTTTGCTATTTATGGTGGTATCACGGGGCAATATGATTTTGGTCCAATGGGATGTGCCTTAAAGTCGAATATGCTCAATACATGGAGACAATTTTTTGTTCTTGAAGAACAAATGTTAGAAGTTGACTGTTCCATTCTAACACCCGAACCAGTATTAAAGTATAATTACCGATTAGTCAGCACTTTAATTACTTTAAACTAATACACTTTTTAATTTTTTAGAGCTTCCGGACACGTCGATCGTTTTGCTGATCTTATGACAAAAGATGTAAAAACAGGTGAATGTTTCCGTCTCGATCATTTAATCAAAAATCATTTAGAGAAAATTGCATCGGAGAAGACAGCCACACCCGAACTAAAGTATGAATGCACTGATATCGTTGTTAAGCTCGATGGCATGACAAAGGATGAGATGGCCGCGATAATGATAAAATTCAATATGAAATCGCCAATTACTGGAAACGATTTAACCGAACCTATCGAATTTAATCTAATGTTCGGTACTCAAATCGGACCAACTGGATTGGTAAAAGGATTTTTGCGTCCTGAAACTGCCCAAGGCATTTTCGTGAATTTCAAACGTTTACTTGAATTCAATCAGGGGCGATTGCCATTCGCTGCCGCTCAGATCGGTAATTCATTCCGTAATGAAATTTCACCACGTTCGGGATTGATTCGCGTTCGAGAATTTACAATGGCCGAGATTGAACATTTCTGTGACCCGGGTCTTAAAGATCATCCCAAATTTGAAAGCATAAAAGATACTAAGATGACTTTGTACTCTGCATGTAACCAGATGGATGGTAAAAGCGCGGAAGAAATGACTATAGGAAATGCTGTGTCGACTGGTCTAGTTGCGAACGAAACTCTTGGTTATTTTATGTCCAGAATTCAGGCTTATCTTCATAAAGTCGGTATATTACCCGAACGGTTACGATTCAGACAACACATGGGCAATGAAATGGCTCATTACGCATGTGATTGTTGGGACGCGGAATGTTTAACTTCGTACGGTTGGATCGAGTGTGTCGGGTGTGCTGATCGCTCAGCATATGATTTAACGCAGCACACAAATGCCACAGGGGTAAAATTAGTAGCAGAAAAGAAATTGCCAGCACCAAAAACTATTGAAGTGACTGAAGCCGTTCCAAATAAACCTGTGATTGGGAAAGCTTTTAAGAAGGAAGCTAAAGCTATCACCGATCTACTCGCTAAGCTAAGCTTAAGTGATTTGGATCAGCTAAATAAATCGTTAAGCGAAAATGCGGAATATCAACTTAATTTGGGAGGAAACCCAATAACTCTAAATAAGGATATGGTTTCGGTTAAGACCAGCTCAAAAACCGTGCACGTTGAAGAAATTGTCCCTAGCGTTATTGAACCATCGTTTGGTATTGGCCGTATTATGTATTCGTTGCTTGAGCATAGCTTCCGAATGCGTGACGGGGACGAGGCACGAAATTATTTCTCACTACCACCAATTGTGGCCCCGATTAAATGCTCTGTACTTCCTTTGAGTAATAACCAAGATTTTGTACCATTCATCAGAAAAATATCGTCTGCACTCACAAGCGTTGATGTTTCGCACAAAGTAGACGATTCGAGTGGATCGATTGGTCGTCGTTATGCCCGTACGGATGAAATTGCGATTCCATATGGTATTACAATTGATTTTGATACTCTTAAGGAACCTCACAGTGTGACCTTACGTGAGCGTGATTCGATGGAACAAATTCGTATTCCGGTTGACGATTTAGCAAAAACGATTCATGACTTGGCATTTAGTAAAACAACGTGGCGTCAAGTTCAAAGTAAATATCCAAAATTTGAGCAGCAGGAAGCATCTAAATAAATTTAATATGTTGATTACTTTTGTATCTATTAAATTATAAAGTTGATTGCATGAATGTGCTTAAATTAATAGCAAAATTGCTCATTTTATTTTATTTCAATCTTAAAACCTTGAATTTTTATATCAACCGTGGCTGTCACAACAAAGAAAAGAGAAAAAATGTCGATGGATCCCGATTTGGATATAAAAATCAAAAAAAGTAATAAAATGACTAATTTTTATAAAAACGCGTGGTTTAATTTCCTATTTTGTTTTGTAGCAACGGAAAAAATATCAGAAAATATGCATATAGTAGCTAATGAACCGTCATTAGCGTTCTACCGCATACAAGAACATGTACGGAAGGTGTTACCTCTGATCGTCGAGAGACGTTCGGAAGTGATTCAGCTGCAACAGGATCTTCAAGGAAAATGTTATGATATGGAATACGCAATTGGGTAGGTATTTGCAAAGCTCCCAAAATATTTGTATATAATTTCGTGTTTTTTCGTGTGCAGAGCGGTAAAATCGATTGAATCGTCAGAGAAGAACTTCAAGAATATCCAGGAGTTATTAAAAAATGCCATATTCTTAAAACAACAGTTAAAATATGAAGAAACGCGCCGAACAAAAAAGGACCAAAGCAATAATTCTGTATATAAACGCTTATCCGCTCATATAACACTGGACCTGCCTGATTTGTCTGAACTATCGGGTGTTGTACGCGAGACAACGAATCGTGTCGAGCACATGATGACTCAGGCGCGACATTCAACCATATACAATGGCAACGAATTGCAAAGATCCCATACAACACTACACTAAAATAAAACGAATAGCTTCAAAATAATTTTTATTCTACGATTTTTAATTTATGTGAATCGTCGATTGTATCCAAGCGCTTTTCTTTGTTGCCTTGTCCAGTAGATACCGAATCCGATCATCACCAACAACAACAAAATACAAGAAATAATTATGGTGATATAACTAGGACCCTGTTTTAAATCAAGTTTTATATTGAAACCAGCAATATCCACACGATCATCATCTTCGAATGTTCGAAGCTGGGCGAGCATCTCAGCTGATTCGGCATGACAGAATATATCTCCACGTCGATAGAATTTTACGAATCGTTTGTTAGCAAAAAGTTTTGGTTGGTTGCATCTAAAATAAAATTTTTATTATTGTTATCCATTATGTAAAATATATAAAAAAAATATTTACATACCGAAGCTCACGTAATAAATACTGATGCGTTTTATTTTTATATAGCTGTTCTACAATTCGGTCAAGCATCCATTTTGCCGAGCATTCACAATCGAATGGGTTCCCTTGCAAGTTGATTCCTCTTTCGATGGCCGACCAATCAGTTAAATTCTCTGGCAATGAACTCAATTTATTGTTACTCAAATCTAATTTACATAAATTTACATGTTCCAAAGCGTTCGGATCGATCTCACTTAAGTATGGACAATTCGACATCTCGAGTTCCAAGCACGTTATATTACCGCTCGAATGGGCCCCAGTCTCTTCGATATTCTTAAATGTTTCGTAGTCGATCGATTTAATCAATGGCATATGATTCATGGTCAGCCGTCGTAACTTAATGCGATCCGCAAAACGAATAGTTGGAATTGGATTATTATCCAAAATTAGGGTATCCAATACTGGTGTTCGTTCAGCCATTCCTTGTGGTACAGCGGTTAAAACGTTGTAGGATAAATCTAGAATTTCTAAATTTGCAAATTTAATATTTGGCAGAGCGGCCATCGAATTATGCGAAAAATTAAAAATTTTCAATTGATCAAAGTTATCGCCCGCAAACGAATTTAAATCGTTCGACTGGACATATAGCTCGGTCAAGTTTTCTGGAATTTTTTCTATATTCCAATGCTTAATTTTATTATCGTTTAAATATAGCACTTCGATTGTGTTGTCATTTGTAAAACCACAAATTTCCGTTAAACTGTTGAACGACAAATCAATTGATTTAATTCGACGAAGTTTTGAAAATGAATTACTATCGACATTTGTTATTAAATTTTCTCGTAAGATTAACGTATGCAGGTGGATTAAATTGTCGAATTGGCTGGTGATTAAGGTTAGTTTGTTGTACGATAAATCGAGATATTTTAACTGAGAGGATTTTTCGTTGTTATTCGTGTATTTGTCCAGGCTTCCTATGAAGTTGATTTTATTGTGGTGAACGTGTAAATTTTCAACATTTTGGATGGCTTTAAAAAACTGAAATTAAAATAAAATTATGAATTATTTTTGATTTTAACTTTAATGTTAAATTTTTATTGATAAAAAATAAAAAAATAAAATTTCTTTTCTGTTCTTTTTAATTCGCTAAGTCAACGTGTTTTTATAAAATTTATAAGAAAAACGTAAAAATGTCATTTTCAACTCATCAAGTAGGTTTAAAAACTTACGACACAAAGCCAAGTGATGAATTATGATATGATCTACATGATTATAACAAAAACTACAATCTTGACTCGAAAATGGGTCAAGTTGTGGATTATCTGATGGTTTTTAAAAAATGAAGTTTTGATTTTGATTCATATCATATATTGAAAGTAGTTAATAGACTTTTGTAGTAATAGAGTAGAGTATGTTACAATTACAATGCACACACAATGATTAACACAATAAAAAACATAGACATAGTTTACTATTTTAGTACGTGTAAACAAGAAGAGCTGCTATGCAATGCACAGCACCAGTCTCTTAGGCTGACTGCTTATGCTAGCAAGAATGATATATATCAGATCAGGGATAGGGATGGGATGATATTATTGGCAAGAAATCGAAAATTAATAAATTTTTAAGAAGCAGAGTATTGAATCCAACTTGAAAGTACTTTTGCGCTGTACTCACGTCAACATAGCATTTTACAGGCCCAAATCACAATTTTAATTAATGCCTTCTGACCACAGTACAGTAGCGATAGGCATGCTGCGAGTTAAAATGTTCACCATGTTCATGTCAAAGCAGTATTGCAAATCTATCGTAATGTTAGATAATTTGGATTATACGGCTTTATTTCAATGTATATTATAAAAAACCAACACCCCATTTTAACAGAAGTATTTAACGGTCCATCGTTTTTTTTTGGTAAGGAGTACTGAGTGAGAGAAATTAAACTTAATTTTCACTTTCCTAGTCTACCTTCACCTACCACTGCAATCATTTAGTGTTAAGGCGTTTGCCGTTGTGGACCGGCGGCATTGCTCGTTTGTAATTAAGCCATTTTATTGCTTCACGTTAAAGATCTTATCCAATTATTATTGCTAATCCTAGAACTTGGGACTAGAAATAGTGACGTTAAATCAGTCGAGAGTGATTATTGAATTTCTTTGAACACTCATTGCATAGTTTAAACTCCCATTGGCTTTACCTGAGCGGTTTACGTTGGAGTGCTTATTTTAAAGACAAATCGTAAATCAGTTCATGCAATGAAATATAACCTCTTCTAAGACATTAACCCACAAATTACCATTGTTAAAAACGCTGCACAAAGTTTCATTTTCTGCATTCATAATTAATTAGATATATGGTCTAGGGCCGTTAATTCACTGTGTCTGAAAATTATTACTCAACTATCGCAATTAAAGAATGGGATCGAGAAATCCGCTCGTAAAATTGTTTATATGTACTTTTGAATTTTTCGAAAAATAACGATGCAAACATATTCAAAATTTCTGTTTGTTTAGTGATTTCTGAAAAGAAAGGACATTCTGTAATTTTTTTGTGTAAGAAATTCTGCAGTGCTATGAACAAAAATAATTAAAAGCTTAAACATAAAACTTTAATTAGAGTTGAACAGATCTTTTAGAATGCAAACATCCGTGTCCCGACACCAACAGTTTTAATTGAAAGTGACAAAATTGAGTGATCGTTCAGAATAATGTATACTGGGCTTCACATCCAATTCAAGAGAACGTAATACGTAATTTTAATGTGGATATCTCCAAAAGACTGATGGTTAATATTGAGGGTGGGATTAAACTCATCGAGACCACTTAAGGATTTTTTTACTTTTATTACCCCGTGGTTTTATATAGGCGTTACAAGTATTTAATTAATCAATTTATCGAGAAGAAAGTTTGCCGACCATTAATAAATTTAAATTTTAAATGTATTATCGGGGGTTTTGACTTATTTAAATGATAAGTAATTAATAAAAGATTTGCTATGATAGAGAATTCCATAAGAAAGAGTTGCATTTCACATGGAGCCTTTGCAAAATTTTACATTTGGGTTCAAATATTAAACTACGTTAGTAGCTTTAAAAGTACTTAAAATACTTTCGGGTGTATTGAAGTACTTATCATAAAGCCAAAGTATCGAAAAAGTACTACAGTATCGACAATATCATCCCTGTGATATATTGTCGATACTTTTATTGTCGAACAATTTTTAGTGCTTGTGCACTTAGTGAGTAGTAGTGAGCAGGGATGATATTGGCAAGAAATCAAAAGTACTAAATTGATGAGGATCAGCATCAGAGTACTGAATTCCAGCTTGAATGAAAGTACTTTCTGCACGTTTATCAACAATACCAAAATATCAGCAACTTTACAAGTAAATTGCAAGGTAAATGGAATTAAATTTGATGGTACTCACTTAGAAATAGCATGTTGTAGCACCCAAGTAATAATTTTAATTAATGCATTCTTGCACAGAAGAGGTAACATCAAGTTAAATCATTTAATCTCGACCATACTCATATCAAAAAGTTCTTGCAAATCTATCGTAATTTAGAAACGCGTTTATTTCAATGTATTCCATGGATAACCAACAACTTCATTTTAAAAGTAGTAGTTAACGATCCACAATTTTTTGTTTGCCAAGCAGTGGGATTTTAGCTGTTGAGTGCCGCTGGTGCTGTTATTAAAAAAGTTTCCAGAAAATCATTAAAACTCTGTCAATCATAATAGGGCTCGATTTTACTTAATGGAATTAAACTATACTCGTACTTGACTATACTCGTACTGTATTAAACTTACAATATATTTTATAACCCATTTTCTATACTGTTGTAGTTTTATCTTGTGATTTTAATGAATATCTGATGATAATAATAGTTTTGGGGAGAAATTTACCTTTAGGCAAATCATAGGGGTTGTCTTGAACTAGTCAATGAAATGTAATTAATTTATAATAAATTCTAGTCCATGAACCACCCCGATATCATAGTTACATCAAAAGTTACAATTTTGGCGGTATAGGTTTCATTGAGGGCAAATTTGGTCGGTGCAGGCTTTAAAGCACTCAAAGGTTGTTCTTCTCTATGTCGTCCACTCTTCATTATTATACAGAAATTGTTTGCTCTGTATATTCTATGACGATCGTCAAATTAAAGACATCATAACGGAAAATGGCAAAATTCCAAATGAAAACTACCTTAAGAATGAAAAACAATTTATAAAAATTAAATAAGATAAATATACAAAGTTCTTGCTCCGGAGAATCAAACATATTTTGCTTATTTCTACTATATATAACTAAATTTTTATTTTTACTAATCAGTAGATACTCCTGATGATGACCTAACTAGTCGAAATTAATCGAGTAGCATTTTTGAAAAAAAAAAAAAAAAAAAAAAAGTTTTGTGCGAAATAATAAACAAGTGTTTTAATGTGTTTATTAAGTAATTTATTAGTTGTAATTTCAATTATATGAAATTTTTTGAATTTGGAATTATAAAACTTTAAAAATAAAAAATAATAATTTTACTAAAATTGATATTTTAAATTTTGTTGTTAATATAAGAGTGTGTTACTGGTATAAACGTGATATAACCTACGGACGGCATTAAAAACTATAATGTCCTACCATTATCGCAGAGAGATTCAATACTCTTTTCCTGAAAAATTCAGTACTTTTTATTACCTGATTCAGGTGAAATCAAAATAACACTTAACAAGTAATTAATTATACCATTCGTTCCGTCGAGACGTTATAACGAGACGAAGGTTGGTTGGTTCTTGTGGACTATAAATTATATGACAAGGTCTTGCTCTTTGCCGATCTCTGACAGACTAAATCCCTAATACATCTTTGTTATAGAGATAAACCATCAAGTAGCTTTCAGACCGTTATTAAGTTGGCAGCTAGCGCCTAGAGCTCGAATGAAAGAGGATTGTGTGTTATAAAAAGCAAGGATGAATTTTATCAGACAGCGAATGAGATGTTAATAGGAGGAGGAAAAAAGAAAAACTAACCAATGGGAGACTACTATATATTTGGCGAAACAAAACATTTTCTGGCCTGGAATGACTTCAGATTTAAGAAATAAAGTAAACGGTTGTTATACTACTCGTATATATGTGTCAAATATTCCGATACGCAACAGAAACCACCAATGCAAACACACGAAGTGCCAATTTATTCTGCTGCTAAAATCGCAAAACAAAACAGGAGATGATCTTTGGTATGCCTTATTACACTTCCGAAACCGGATTCCAACAAAATAGACTCCAGTCCGATTCAACGTTTATTTTCGAGAAAAACACATACACGAATTCCAACAACCATAAAAAATTTACAGCCGGAAGTTTTTAGCCAAATATTTCAGATCGAATAATAAAACGTCGTACAATAAATAAATATCATTATGATAAGAAATCACGAAAATTTGCCACTCTTGCAGTAGGACAGCCTATCGTAGTACATTTACACCCTACAGAAGATAAGTTGTGGTCAAAATAAACAATACAACAAAAGCTTTCGGTCCGATCGTTCATTGTTAATGTTAATGGGCCAGCTTATCGCCGCGTACACACATTATTCCACACATTTGATATCGATATCTTCAAGCTGTTTAGCTATCCATCGTTCCGATTTAGTCGAAGCGCGGAGAAAATCAAGAGATGAAAATATTCAATCAACATCTTCTGAAGTTGTGCAGCTTCAATAAAACCCGCTGGTCATTAAGCAGTAACTACAAGATTCATCTGTACTCGTCCTAGAATCGATGTAAAACTACCCCAACTCGTTTTAAAAAATTTATTTTAACTAAATGAAGTTTACCTTTAAATAATAGTTCCCCTGAAGAGGGGAAAGGTAAAAATGGAAGATGTTGTTGTATATACACTGTATTGCTGATATATACGTTTTGATTACGCGCTATTTTGCTTGCGAAATATTAAATTCACAGAGTGCCTACGTCAACCGTGAGATCACACCTACCGAATCCCGAAATTTGCTTAACCCAGTTAAAATATCTTCAGCAGAAAATTCATTACTTGTGTTGCCTGTAGAAGATAAAACTCCAAGCTTTTTCAAGTTCTTCCAGGTTATCCTTTAGTTACACGCATTACCAAAATAAGGGTAAACAAAGAAAAGAACTAGTACACGCCAGAAACGAAACACGGATCGCGTTAGCATTTTTAACATATTCCGATGATTGAACCAAACTAAATGCCCAATTAAGTATATTATCAATTCGATTGGTAAGACGATAAATCGCATTATCTCGCGGCGCACTAAACCTTTTCAAGCCAATTATTCCACAAGACAAAAAGCTTACATATACGGATAAAATTAATTAAACTTACCTCGGATGATAATTTTGTAATGCTATTATAACTTAAATCTAGCTCGTAAAGATGTTCCAAATGGGATACACAATGTGGCTGCAATTCTGATATTGAAGTATTTGATAAACTCAAATATTTTAATTTCTTAGTACTTTCAAACCATTCTGAAAATGTATACATAAAAGATTTGTTAACTCTGACTATATATATAAATATATATACATGTATATATAGACTAATGACTAATAATTAAAACATATTTTCGTTTGACTGATAAGAAACAGTCGCCGCCTTTTTCACAGCTGCATGCATTACGGCATTACTTACCTTCTACACCAAACAATTTATTGTCGCTTAAAGTAATTTCTTCAAGATTTGGAAAATTTAAAAATGGGTTTTTATGCACATTTCGAATCGAATTATTCCTTAGATCGAGTCCAATCACATCTGGACTACCTGAAATTCTTTAAAAGAAAAAAAATAGTTATTGCCGCATTTTTTTATTGGTGCGAATATCAACTACATTAATAATCTATGTGTCGTTTACATGCGTCATTGAAAAACATAAAATATTTTCGTTATCTGTGTTATAATAGTTGCGGCGTTATTATTAATTATAGATAACTATCAGTTTTATCAAGTTTTCAGATTTTACTTACTGCGGCAAATAATATTTATTTAAATTATTAAATCGTGCAAAATATTTCACATTCTGATTATTATTTGGCCAGGTTAGCTCTTTGAGATCAATCGCTGTATCCAAATTCTTCTTATGTCCATCGCATTTTATCACCGTTATATTAATATCCACTTCGCTTTCGAGAAACTCTTTACCACACTTACATGTTGTGCATAAGTTATTGCCATTAATTGTTTTAATTATAACAGCAAATATTACTAAAATTATTAGACCGTATTTATTCATTTGGGATTTAATTAGAAAGTCACATTAGTATAGTGCAAACCATAAACTGAAACTGTGGCGAAGAGAGGTCTTAGTCAATCAAATTAAATTGAACATATTTGTTATCTTATCTACACGGGTGCCTTTATATTTTGTGATAAGAGAAAATTCGAATTAATTATTAATGATTTTTTTAAATCAAGGTACAATCGAGTTTGCGTCATACTGTTCATTGTATCGTGTATCCGAAAAATAATTTGATTTGTTGATGTAAGAATAAAACTGGCGAATAGCAGATAATATAAAATCTACTCTAAACCAAATTTCTTACGTTACGTGCATAATTCGTTTACATTTTTCAGATGCTTAGCATATTCAATCAAATTGTATATGAAACACTTCAATTATATCCCTTATCAAACATTAATAATTATGTACTTAACACAAATAGTGATTTACGGAATAGTTTTGATTTATGTTGCTACGTATAAAAACATTAAATAATCAAATTGAACGTAAATTAGGTCATGATTTCCTTTAACTCGTTTATCAAAACTATTGTCGTTGTTTTTGAATAACGATCAAATTTTAAACTTGCACGCTATTCAAGGTTGCATGATTCAGCAAATGATTTAAATCTCCGGTAACTTCATACCGATTTTAATAATCTGTCAAAAACTCAAAACAAATAGCGATTGTAAACATAAAATAAATTTAACCTATAAATAATTGTAAGCACAGTAAAACTATTATTTTAAATTAATAGTACAATTAAGTAATAATATGTCGGACGACGAGGAATTAGTTTACGCCAAGAAGCCACGTACAATTCATTATGGTTCATTGGAGGAAATGGAACGGGCAAAACTTTTGGCCGCCTCCATGAAACAGGATGACAGTGATGATGATACGGAACCTACAAAGAAGGAATTAGGTCAGATACACATCTCGAATGAATATTTTGATTTGGAAAATGAAATGTAAGTGCTTATTTGAATGGTGGATGGTTGTTATCAATAACTTTTTATTTTGTAAAACAGATCGAAAGACAAGGCGGCACTCTTGGAGGAATTTGAGCGTCGTAAGAAAGCCCGACAAATTAATGTAAGTACCGATGATGCGGAGGTGAAAAAGAATCTTCGCCAATTAAACGAACCAATATGCTTGTTTGGAGAAGGACCAGCTGAACGAAGAAATCGTTTAAGAGAACTATTAAGTTCGTAAGTATTAAATTTGTTTTCCAAATAAAAATTATAACTAACAAAATCCTTTTTTTATTTAAATAGTTTAGGTGAAAATGCCATAACAAAGAAAATCGCTGAGGAAGAAGAGCGGAAACAACTACAAAAAGATCAAGAAACAACTTGGTACCATGAGGGACCCGAATCGCTACGCACAGCCCGATTTTGGATAGCGAATTACTCACTGCCTAGAGCAAAATTTCGATTGCAACAAGCTAAAGAGATGGCAGATCTTCCAAGTGCAACAAAGGCGGGTCGAACCGTTGAACTACAAAAGAAAATACAATCACTCGCACCATTGTGCAGTCAAGTCGGTGATGCTCGACCCGTTAGCAATTGTAATTTTAATTATGATTCATCCTTGTTGCTAACCGCCAGTTGGTCTGGAATGTGTAAACTATGGTCTGTACCAGATTGCAAATTAATTCAAACATTGCGGGGCCATCCATGCAACGCAGGTGGTGTAGCTTTTCGAGGAAAAATTCCGATTGATAACACCGTCGAAGCCGCTATGGCAACGTGTGCGGCCGATGGAAGTGTTAAACTATGGTCATTTGGTAGTGAAGAGTGTGTGGCTGATATAACGGGACATATTCCACATCGCGTTGCGAAATTAGCATTTCATCCATCAGGCCGATTTTTAGGTACGGCCTGCTACGACTCTTCTTGGCGATTATGGGATTTGGAACAAAAACAAGAGGTGCTGCATCAGGAAGGTCATGCAAAATCGGTGCATTGTATTGCATTCCAAATAGATGGAAGTGTTTGTGTCACGGGGTGCGTATTTGTTGACTAAACAATAAAAGAGTTTCAGCTTATCTCCGTTTTATGTTACAGAGGCCTTGATGCGTTTGGACGTGTTTGGGATTTACGAACAGGTCGTTGCATTATGTTTTTGGATGGTCATCTAGGATCGATCTATGGAGTAGATTTTTCTCCAAACGGATATCATATAGCAACTGCAAGCCAGGACAATTCTTGTAAAATATGGGATTTACGTCGTAGACAGCACGTTTACTCAATTCCGGCCCACACCAATATCAATTCGGACGTAAAGTATGAGAGAGATGGTGGAAATTTCTTAGTCACAGCCAGCTATGATGGAACAGCTAAGGTAATAAAATCGATACTTTTTAAACACAAATTTTTTATTAATAAATGTAAATTAGTTAGTACCCAAACATTCAGCAAAGAGGGCTGATGATAAATTATCCAGTATTGATGTCCGTTTCTTCTTTTTAGGTTGCTTAGATGGAGAATCACATAATTCAGTCAGACTTACTTCTGCTTTTCGTTTTTTCGATTTATTTTTAATGTTATCGACAACCTGCTCTTCTTCCTTCGGGGTTGGTTCTTTTTTGGCATGGGATAAAAGTTCCGAAAACGAGTCGTTAAACGATTTTCGATGTTTTACATGTTTACTCTTAGTTTTTGATGTATCAGAATCAGACAACTTCTCTTCTTTTACAGCACTACAAACACTTGCTATAAGTTCGTCAACGTGTTTCTGTTTTTTAGGAGTTTTGAACTTGACATTTGTCGTGTCAATTTCACACGTTAGCTCCTTTTTTACAGTACTACAGACACTAGATATTAGATCGTCGATGCTACTGGCGTTATGAGGTTTTTTCTTTTTCGGAGTTTTGGTAGGCGACTCTGTGTTCCCAGCAATCTTTGCGGTAGATAACTTAGAAATAGTGTCCAGGCTAGTACTTGAACCCTTCTTTGGGTTTTTTGCCTCCTTCGGCATACTAAACTCTCTAGCTGTTGAATTAGAAGACGACTCCGAAGAGGTACGTTCTCGTTTTATGAACGGGGATGGTGATCGAAATCTATTTTCGCTTAAATTAAAGGAAACAGACTTTTTATCCCGACTCTTTAATGTGGTGTCCGCATCTGAATCGCTCTCATCCGAGAACTTTGTTATTTTCATATTTTTTTTGTCCTCGTTAATCTCCGTGCTAATCCCACTATCTGTGTTTTCATTTTCATTGTCCGAATCATTAAATTTTTTCTTATTGCCCTTCCCACTCGTTATAAGTATACCTTCAATGTAAGGTAAATTGTTCTGTAAATCAAATTTTTTGACGGTAAATTTTATTTCTGTATTATTTATATCTTCCTGATGCCCGTCCGTAAGTCGAATCGAGACATTGAACACCCGATATATGATTACCCCAATATGTGTTTTAGTGACATGATTCACCTCTCCCGTAATGGTGGCCCCAATTTTTGGCTTGAACACATAGAAATCTGCCTTTATATCAATATGCAATTCAGGGCTGTCATTGTATATCGGCCATTGTGTACTCAACACTTTAATATTTTTCACGTCTAACACAATCCCGTTTAGCTGTTCATCGAAAAACCCAATCATCTTTTTGTTAATGATGTCGAGAAGCGTGTTCTTAAAATCTGCCATACCGTACGGTGGAAAACGTATATGCCTGGTATTATTCACTTTCTGAATGCATGATGTACTATCGGTCACATAATTTTCTAATTCTTTTTTAGTGAATTTAATGTAATTTAGTATTTTTCTTCCTTTTTCTTTCATTTTTCATTAATTTAAAACACTTTTGACATACCAAGCACATGCTATTTCGTTTGTTGTGCTGCCTGATGAATATTTTTGTTTTACATATTTTTTTTATTGTAGGTTTGGTCAAATAAAACATGGCAACCGTTGAAAACACTACAAGGCCACGATGGCAAAGTAATGAGTGTGGATATATCACCTAATTCGCAATACATTGCTACTACATCATACGATAGAACATTTAAATTGTGGTCATCGGAACTAGTTTAAAGTGAATTGTTTTCAATATACAAAATTTTCTACATACTGTACAAATAATTTTTTTTATTTCGACTTTCGATTAAATAAAACGCTATGTACATAATTTCTCTGTAAAAGCTTTATTCCATGAGATGAATAAGTTTAATCAACAAACAAAAAGCGTTTTAACGGCCCGTTCCACACTTGTATATGTATATATGTCATGACATATATCGACAACACTTCGCGGTTACTAAAAAAAATAGCCCATGGTAACTTTTGAGTAACTTGCTGACAATAAAATACCAAATCTATTTCCGAACATGTAGAGTAACTTTGGGTAATTTAGTTTTTGTTGTTTTTTGTTTCTGGCTTTGTATTAAATTAGTAGTATCAGAAAAATTAAATTACAAACTTAAAGTACAAATTGTACAAAAAGAAGCAACAAAAATGTCGTATTTGCCAAAAATACGCCATTAAATTTTGCTGAATAAAAATATTCACACGCGAAATGTAATTTACATTAAAATAATTAAAATTATCCTAAAGTTATAGAAAATTCATTTGAATTTTTGAAAAAAAGTTACCCGGTTTCTGTGTAAAAGAACATGAAAAAATTTACCCGACTTTTGTATTAGTATTGGTGAAAAGAAAGACAACAAATTGTTTAATAAAAATGCCAAATTTATCATTTCAGCTTGTAAGCATCGGTATAATAAAAAATTATAAAGCAAATAATTAAAATGTTCAATATAGTATCTCCCATTTTTCAATTCTATTAATTTATTTACCATTCAATATCAATAATTTTCAATTAAAAACATAAACAATTATATAATTTCGCACATAAAGATAACATTTTAGTACACAAGATGAAAGAAGATGATAGAAATTGAATTGTACAATGGCACAGTGTTTTTGTTTTGATATGATGTTGTGACGTTTACTTTTGCATATATGATGCGTAAATTGTTTATAAAATCTGACAAAATGTCGCGATTTTTTAATGTTACACTGGGTAACTTTTCCGGGTAAGTTTTTTTTTCGAACGAACATGTTCTGTCAAAATGCTACCCTGACAGCTCATCTAGTGTAAGTTTTTTTACTCTGACAGCTGAATCCGGGTAAATTTTTGTTGCCTGACATTTCGAACGAATATGATAAAAGACACCGCGCCATTTGTACAATTCAATTTTAAATTTATTTTCGCTTTTAATAGATTTATTAAAATTGTAAGCATAATTTGTAATTTTGTGCGACGTATTTTCAAAATATCTTGTGTACTAAAATGTTGTGTTTATGTGTTAAATTATATAATTTCTTGATATTGAGTGGTAAATAAATTAATAAAATTGAGATAGTGTCCTACAATATAGAACATTTTAATACTTTGCTTTATAATTTGTTATTATACCGATGCTAACAAGCTGAAATGATAAACCTGGCATTTATAATAAACAATTTCTTGTCTTTCTTTCACCAATACTAATACAAAAGTCGGGTAAATTTTTTCATGTTCTTTTACACAGAAATCGGGTAACTTGTTTTCAAAAAGTCGAACTAATTTGCTATAAGTTTTTTTACCCTGACAGCTAAACACGGGTAAGTTTTTGTTGCCTGACACGATTATGACATTATAGTTACACTGGGTAACTTTTCTGGGTAAGTTTTTTTTTTCGAACGAACATGTTAAATCAAAATGTTACCCAAAGCTCATCTAGTGTAGTGTCTTTTACCCTGACAGCTGAATCCGGGTAATTTTTTGTTGCCTGACATTTCGAACGAATATTACATTAGAATGGGCTATTTCCGAAAACGGCTAATGTCGGTAAAAAAGATTAAATTTTTATGTTTACAAAGGTTGAAATATCTATTTTAGGTTGTCTAAAAAACTATGAAAAAACTTTATTCCATGTGATGAAATAGTTCAATGAGCAAACAAAATGGTTTTTAAATAAACTTATATGACATTTCAACGGCTGTATAAAAGTGAAACCAAAAACCTTAAGTATTTAAAATGCTTTATATTAATATATGTAAAATAGACAGTAGTTATTAGTAATAATTTGAATTTAATTATAAAAGTAGTTTGGTTAGGTTAAGTTGGTTAGGTTAAGGCAATCACAAAACATCAACTCATCCGATGCTTCAGCCCTTCCCCTGAGAACCCTCTGTAAGCGTATATTGGAGAAACAGGAACAATAGGTCATATGGATTGAAAGATCTGACCGCAAAAAACTTATAAACAAACAATCAAACAAACCCGAAAAGCCGTACTAGGAAAATTGAAAATAAAGTTTTCGTTACATAGATGTCAGTAGTTCTAGGCCGGTTTTACAAAATACAAAAGCCTAAATCAACGATTATTACTCTTCCACACACCAATTAAACTTTATACATTTTTTCTCATCAAAATTTTGTATTTCATATTTTGAGCTTGGCTTGGGTTCTCGTCAGCAAAAAATAATTAGTTTAAAGTAACAAAAAGTGATTTTAATTAATTATTTGGTTTATTATTTTTTTTAATTTTATTTAGTTATTATTAGTAACTAAACATACATAAATATAATTATATATTTAATAAAATATATAGTGTGAATAAGTGTGAACATTAATTAAAACCAAATATAATCGAGAAAAGTAAAACAAAAACAGTTATATTTCACAATACACAAAGGACTTTATTAAAAAAATCAGTGACGCTTCGCTGACGTTATTTCGTGATTTTTTAACCTTACTTTTAATTGGAATAAATTAAACGAAAATAATTAAAGTGTGTTATTGTTATTTATATTTTATTTAATAAAATTTGTGTGCATAACAAAAAAAATATATAAACGACTTAAAAATTAAGTTTTTCGTGGTGAAAGTTTTCTCCATTTTCTTTTTTAATTAATTTTCTTTTAATTTTTTTTTTAATTGAAAAAAAAAATAAAAAAACATTTATTGTTTTTCTTATAATTAACTTTTATAACTAAAGTTGTATGCATCTTAACTTGTTTGAAAAAGGGAATTAAGTTTGTGTTTTATTCAAAAAAAAAGTTGAAGTGCTCTTATTGAAAAACCCTGTACACGGGTGTTTCAACAGGTGCGCTTCAACTTTTTTCCGACAGGGACGGCGAACGACGCCGTATTTTTTATTAATCTTTTGTCATTTGGAAACTTCATTAGTATACATTTCATCATGGAACGCTACACACGTGAACAGCGATTGCAAATCGTGCAAATTTTTTATCAAAATAATCGTTCTGTTGCTGCTACTTTAAGAGCATTACGGCCATTTTACGGTCCATTTAACAAGCCAGCCCGTTCGACAATCGACCGTATAGTGGCAAAATTTGAGTCTACGTTTTCGCTACATAATGTTCCGATGCCCTCGAGAGCAAGAAGTGCTCGAAGTGTTGAAAACATCGCAGCCGCCAGGGCTTCAGTTCAAGAAGACGCGAATGTGTCGCTCACACGACGTTCGCAACAATTGGGCCTTAAAGATCTTGGCCTACATCCGTATAAGATCAAGCTGACACAACAACTAAAGCCGTTTGACCATTTGAAGCGACGCCGATTCGTGAATTGGGCTCAAGAGCAAATCGAAAATGATGCAGATTTTCACCGAAAAATCATCTTCAGCGGTGAGGCTCACTTTTGGCTAAATGGATTTGTCAACAAGCAAAATATGTGTTACTGGGCAGGAAGCAACCCACACGTGATTCAAGAGGCACCGTTGCATCCCGAAAAAGTCACTGTTTGGTGCGGATTACATGCCGGCGGCGTCATTGGGCCATATTTTTTCATCGACGATAACGATCGCCACGTTACTGTTAATGGAAATCGATACCGCGATATGATAAACGATTTTTTTTGGCCGCAATTGAATGGAATGGACTTGGACGACATGTGGTTTCAACAGGACGAGGCCACATGCCACACAGCACACGATACATTCGCGTTATTGAAAACTAAGTTCGATGAGCGTGTTATTTCGCGAAATGGGCCCGTCCAGTGGCCGCCGCGCTCGTGTGATTTGACACCTCTAGATTATTTTCTTTGGGGTTATGTGAAGTCATTGGTCTATGCCAATAAGCCGGCGACGTTGCAAGAGCTCAGAGCCAATATAGATCGTGAAATTGCTGGAATTTCGGCCGATTTATGCGAAAGAGTGGTCGAAAATTGGGTTCAAAGATTGGACTTCGTAAAACGTGCACGCGGTGGTCATGCAAAAGAAATCGAGTTTCATACTTAAATTCAAATTCGTTAATAAAAAAAAAGTTAGTTCAAAAGTCGAACAGTTTGTGTTTTATTCAAAAAAAAAGTTGAAGTGCTCTTATTGAAAAACCCTGTACTATCGGTCACATAATTTTCTAAATGTAATTTAGTATTTTCTTCCCTTTTTCTTTCATTTTTCATTAATTTAAAACACTTGACATACCAAGCACATGCTATTTCGTTTATTGTGCTGCCTGATGAATATTTTTGTTTTACATATTTTTTTTATTGTAGGTTTGGTCAAATAAAACATGGCAACCGTTGAAAACACTACAAGGCCACGATGGCAAAGTAATGAGTGTGGATATATCACCTAATTCGCAATACATTGCTACTACATCATACGATAGAACATTTAAATTGTGGTCATCGGAACTAGTTTAAAGTGAAATGTTTTCAATATACAAAATTTTTTACATACTGTACAAATAATTTTTTTATTTCGACTTTCGATTAAATAAAACGCTATGTACATAATTTCTCTGTAAAAGCTTTATTCCATGAGATGAATAAGTTTAATCAACAAACAAAAAGCGTTTAACGGCCCGTTCCACACTTGTATTCTTCTTGACATATATCGACAACACTTCGCGGTTACTAAAAAAAATAGCCCATGGTAACTTTTGAGTAACTTGCTGACAATAAAATACCAAATCTATTTCCGAACATGTAGAGTAACTTTAGGTTAATTTAGTTTTTGTTGTTTTTTGTTTCTGGCTTTGTATTAAATTATTAGTATCAGAAAAATTAAATTACAAACTTAAAGTACAAATTGTACAAAAAGAAGCAACAAAAATGTCGTATTTGCCAAAAATACGCCATTAAATTTTGCTGAATAAACATATTCACACGCGAAATGTAATTTACCAACATTAAAATAATTAAACTTATCATAAAGTTATAGAAAATTCATTTGAATTTTTGAAAAAAAGTTACCCGGTTTCTGTGTAAAAGAACATGAAAAAATTTACCCGACTTTTGTATTAGTATTAGTGAAAAGAAAGACAACAAATTGTTTAATAAAAATACCAAATTTATAATTTCAGCTTGTAAGCATCGGTATAATAAAAAATTATAAAGCAAATAATTAAAATGTTCAATATAGTATCTCCCATTTCTCAATTCTATTAATTTATTTACCATTCAATATCAATAATTTTCAATTAAAAACATAAGAAATTATATAATTTCGCACATAAAGACAACATTTTAGTACACAAGATGAAAGAAGATGATAGAAATTGAATTGTACAATGGCACGGTGTTTTTGTTTTGATATGATGTTGTGACGTTTACTTTTGCATATATGATGCGTAAATTTTTTATAAAATCTGACAAAATATCGCGATTTTTTAATGTTACACTGGTTAACTTTTCCGGGTAAGTTTTTTTTTCGAACGAACATGTTCTGTCAAAATGCTACCCTGACAGCTCATCTAGTGTAAGTTTTTTTACTCTGACAGCTGAATCCGGGTAAATTTTTGTTGCCTGACATTTCGAACGAATATGATAAAAGACATCGCGCCATTTGTACAATTCAATTTTAAATTTATTTTCGCTTTTAATAGATTTATTAAAATTGTAAGAATAATTTGTAATTTTGTGCGACGTATTTTCAAAATATCTTGTGTACTAAAATGTTGTGTTTATGTGTGAAATTATATAATTTCTTGATATTGAGTGGTAAATAAATTAATAAAATTGAGATAGTGTCCTACAATATAGAACATTTTAATACTTTGCTTTATAATTTGTTATTATACCGATGCTAACAAGCTGAAATGATAAACCTGGCATTTATTATAAACAATTTCTTGTCTTTCTTTCACCAATACTAATACAAAAGTCGGGTACATTTTTTCATGTTCTTTTACACAGAAATCGGGTAACTTGTTTTCAAAAAGTCGAACTAATTTGCTATAAGTTTTTTTACCCTGACAGCTAAACACGGGTAAGTTTTTGTTGCCTGACACGATTATGACATTATAGTTACACTGGGTAAGTTTTTTTTTCTCGAACGAACATGTTAAATCAAAATGTTACCCTGAGCTCATCTAGTGTAATGGCTGGACTATAGATGGAATAAAAAGAATAAAAAGAATAACGTAAGAGAGCGAAAGAGAGGATTTACATGCAATCGACTATACTGAGAATAATAAATATAAAAAGAATAACAGAAATTGCGTTTAATTTTTTTTCATTTTTGCTGTCACTTAAAAAGAATAACCGAGCGATAATTTTCGCCCAAGAATAAAAAACTTAATAACTACAACAACAAAACTCAGATAAATTTTAGTGCGTTGAATATAATATGCATATTTACTTTTTTATATAAGGGAATTTTAAATTATTCGTGTGTTTTATCTTTTCTATTTATAAAAAATTCATGTATGCATATGCTAATATGAATATAATATCAGAAATAATTTGCAATACACTGTAGAATTGTATTTTTCTAAACCTAACCTAAAAAAATAATTTATCGAATTATGGTGATTTAAATCGCATATAAATAATTTTTATAATTTTAAAAACATATATTTGTTTATATAAATACGTTTATACTGAAAAATATTGTAGTTTCATTCATAATTGTAGGAAATATATCACAAAAATATATGAATGAACTTAATATTTCAAGTCATCTATGGCCGTAACGTCAAATTGGAATAATAATTTTTTGTCTTCGTTTCTTACGTTATTCTTTTTATTCTTTTTATTCTATCTATAGTTCCCACATAAGTCTTTTACCCTGACAGCTGAATCCGGGTAATTTTTTGTTGCCTGACATTAGAATGGGCTATTTCCGAAAACGGCTAATGTCGGTAAAAAAGATTAAATTTTTATGTTTACAAAGGTTGAAATATCTATTTTAGGTTGTCTAAAAAACTATGAAAAAACGTTATTCCATGTGATGAAATAGTTCAATGAGCAAACAAAATGGTTTTTAAATAAACTTAAATATATGACATTTCAACGGCTGTATAAAAGTGAAACCAAAAACCTTAAGTATTTAAAATGCTTTATAATAATATATGTAAAATAGACAGTAGTTATTAGTAATAATTTGAATTTAATTATAAAAGTAGTTTGGTTTGTAATAATTATTATTATACTATAAAATTTAATTATATGAAAATGTTTATTATATCATTAACACAGAGATACAACTATAGGACCGCAAAATAAAATTTAATGAAAAGACTTACAATTTTTAGAAATAAAAATTCCATAAGTCAATCACAAAACATCTTAACTCATCCGATGCTTCAGCCGTTACCCTGAGAAGCCTCTGTAAGCGTATATTGGAGAAACAGGAACAATAGGTCATATGGATTGAGAGATCTGACCGCAAAAAACTTATAAACAAATAAACAAACCTTAAGTTAAAATTTAATTAAATAAATTACATATTCTATTTTAATATGTAATCTGTATTATATGGTTTACCTATATTGTTTCCAGAATATTTATGTTTTCTAAAAAAATAACTCGAACTTATCTGGGCCGTAGACGGGGACGAGATGCACGAGATTTCCCGAAAAGCCGTACTAGGAAAATTGAAAATATCATTAATTTGGACAGTACGGATGAATTATCGTTCCCAATAGACCCATTCGATAAGTTAGCATTAAAAGATGTGTAAGTAACTAATTGAGAGATTGAAATATTTTTTTTTAAATTTACCATCGCTTTAGGGCCCAACGAGTTCAGCTCAAAGAGGTTGAGAAAATACATGCCTCGTTCAATATGGATAGTAGTGTTGACATTTCTCAGTTTGAAATAAATGATCGTTCTTCAACACCGTTACGAAAATCCATAATTAATAAGACGGCACAGGATTTAAATTACAGTAACCTATTTTTGAGTCCAACACAGGATGTGACTTCAGTATATACAAGATTTATTCCATCTGAGGCATCGATCAGTTCAGTACTTGTTCCCACACCCGCAGTTAACAAATCACCTAGTGCAATAAGTCAGACTGGTAGTTTCTCCACGCCAGTGACAAATACTAAACCCAAAAATTTACGAAATATTGGAAAGTTGTCACTAAAGAAGCAGATGAAAAACGTTATGTTCCAAGAGCATGTTTTTGCAATATCGGACGATAATTCAAATCGAGAATCTCCTAAATCAACGACTAACCGACGGGTAACTCGAAAACGAAAAACTAAATCTACAAATGAAAACACGCCTCCGTTGCGCAAATCGGCTCGAAATTTAAATCGACAGTCTGCTGAAATAGTAGGAGAAACACTAGTTTCATTAAATCCAAATGAAAACTGCGATAAATTAGTTTTAGCGAGTGGTAAATGGAGAAAATCGTTATCAGCTTGGAAGCGAAAAACGCAAGGAAACCGTATGTAATTAAAATTCGTTTCTAAACGTATCTTAACTATTCTCAATTATTTACAGAAATAAGTAGTTTTAGTCAACTCTCAGCAAAATCGCTAGGGTATCGAATGAGTATGAAAATCCAGAGTAGTGTGCCCCAAGATGTTCTCCAAATCGTAGTCGACCAGTTAGAAATATCGTTAAGCGAACGTAAGTACTTATATTTAAGTTTTCGTTACATAGATGTCAGTAGTTCTAGGCCGGTTTTACAAAATACAAAAGCCTAAATCAACGATTATTACTCTTCCACACACCAATTAAACTTTATACATTTTTTCTCATCAAAATTTTGTATTTCATTTTTTGAGCTTGGCTTGGGTTCTCGTCAGCAAAAAAAAATTAATTTAAAGTAACAAAAAGTGATTTTAATTAATTATTTGGTTTATTATTTTTTTTTATTTTATTTAGTTATTATTAGTAACTAAACATACATAAATATAATTATATATTTAATAAAATATATAGTGTGAATAAGTGTGAACATTATTTAAAACCAAATATAATCGAGAAAAGTAAAACAAAAACAGTTATATTTCACAATACACAAAGGACTTCTCTATTAAAAAAATCAGTGACGCTTCGCTGACGTTATTTCGTGATTTTTTAACCTTACTTTTAATTGGAATAAATTAAACGAAAATAATTAAAGTGTGTGATTGTTATTTATATTTTATTTAATAAAATTTGTGTGCATAACAAAAAAAAAATATATAAACGACTTAAAAATTAAGTTTTTCGTGGTGAAAGTTTTCTCCATTTTCTTTTTTAATTAATTTTCTTTTAATTTTTTTTTAATTGAAAAAAAAATATAAAAAAACATTTATTGTTTTTCTTATAATTAACTTTTATAACTAAAGTTGTATGCATCTTAACTTGTTTGAAAAAGGTAATTATATTAAATTATTTTACTTAAAATAAATAAAGTGGTGTACCAAAAGATTTTAACAATCGTAAATCATAATCGGAAGTAAATTTTGTATGATGAATTACTACAACAAAAAAATTGTTAAAATAAAATAAAGAAAACTGGTTTTTACATTACATACCTATATAGAATTAAAATACATAAGACGAAGTTCTTTATTCCAAGATAAATCGCGTCAAGAAAAATACATGAAATAAAAATTCTTTACTAGTGTAATGGCGTTTTACACACTACCACAATCAATATTATTATGTTTGGATATTTTTTTTTTTGTATAATCTCATGTCATTGAAACCAAATATATTAATGCATTTCTTAGAAATTTTGCATGAGTAATATCTAATATCAATTTGTTAAGTTTCCTGTTAACATTTTTGTGAGTAATTACCTACTAACGCACGTTTAATAATCACATGTGCTGGTATCCTTCACCGCCATTTTCTTTTTCATTTATACAACACGAGCGTGTCCTTTTAATTTTTTTTTTTATAACGGGAGTTCAATTTCATTGTAAATATTTACAGTAACTAAAACCTATAATATTTTGATGTGATGAATAATCAACAATTTTTTTTCTGCATTACACAGTTTTGTTTTTGCGCTTTTTATAAAATTTGTTCGCCTTCAATATTCTCTTATTTCCGCATTCATTATCAATGCTGTAGTAGTGAAAATATTGCAAATTACCATATCAATTTTTGGTTGATAAAATTATCATACTGTTGGTTTAGGAAGAGTGTAAGTCTGTTGGAAGGTTGTAGCTGGAAATATTTAATTTGGAAAATTTCGTTCTCCAACTCCTATTTTTAATAATCAAAAGACTCTATCACTTGTCAAAATGGTTTCTCAGCATTTGCTTGCAATTGGGGCCAAATCGGGTGCATTAAAATTGTATCTTTATTTCACATTGTCAACCGATAGTTGAACTATGTTGTTATTTTAATAACAGCTTTAAGCCCTTTGCACACTTGAGCTATGTTTTTTGACTGATGTAAGCTATTTTTTGATTTTACAGCTTCCCGTTTTGGTTTCCAAAGCTCAAACAAGAGAAACAATGTAGATAAATCTCAAGGTTAACCCAATCTGTAAAGCAATATATTTAAATGTTTTATTTTCACCTTGGGGAAATTAATTAGCTCACATCGCCCAGAAAATGAGCAATGTGATCTATGTTTCTATCCACAGGTTTAAATAAAGAAATAAAATAAATCGGGGCGTACGAGTGGCTTGAGCTAAGCTTTACGAATTCGGTTTCACTTATTTAGGTTTTGCAAAGTAAACCGAGAAGCTGTTATCTCAAAATATAGTTCACTTTGGTAAACACACATAGCTTAAATGTTAAAGCTTTAGAGAATTACGTGAGTGAGAACCATTTTTATATTTCTCAAATAAATAGTAAATTGATATCATGAATTTATTTACTATTTATTTATTTCTAGCAGCAAACCACAAATATCCCGCAGATTATTTACAAAAAAGCGTATTTTGATTAAGGAAACTCGAAAGAAATAGCTTACTAATGCCGGTCCGAATTAACACCTTGTTTCCGCTTGTATTATTTGTCATTTCAAGTGACAATAAAGTTTTACTATTTGTACTAAAGCATGTTGCTATGCCAACCAGTCCCTTCAAATGACAAACAACCTTGAAATGATAAACAAAATATTTTGTTATTTTGTATCACCCCAATAAACATTTCGTACGTTAATCTGTATGAAAACCAGTACGAACAGCTCACACGGAACGTGGAATCCAAGTTGATATTCATACGGAAAGCTGTGCGAATTGCCCAAGAGAATGGACAATTTTTTCCAATAGTTTTGATTGTATTAGTAATCGAATACATGGAATTTTTCTGTTGGTTTCCGCATAAATTTTGTATTCCTTTCCGTAAAAAAACTACATTTCTGTTATGAAAGTCGTACTTCTTTCTGTAAGAAAACTAATCTCTTTTTGTTACGATAATCCTACTATTTTCTGTGGGTTAATCAATTTTCATTCTGTAAGCTTGTCTCATTCCTTTCTGTACGGAAACCAGTTTTCTTCCTGTTAGAAAAGCGTACAGTTTTCTGTATGAAAATTGGGTTATTTTTGATAGTAACTATAATTTACAAATAAAAATAAATATTTTGTTTTACATTTCATTCATTGAATTAATTTTGTTTGTAATAAATACATCAAAATAAATATAAAACATAAATATAAAACAGAAACTTAAAACCTAGACAAAAATAATTCATTTCAAATTAAAATTCTCTTAAATCCTCTAGCGAATTGTTTTGTTACATTAATTTTTGACGAATAATTCATTAAGAAATTTATAAATTTAAATTGTAAAATAAAGTTCAACTTTGTTGCGTTTAAGGTACATTGTAATTACATACAGCCAATTTATTTAGTACTAGGTCCTGGTTTTTGTCTCTTTCGTTGGCGGCCTTTGGCTAGTTGAAACCATTTCTTTATGTAGTTAACGACTTCGTCTCGTGAAGAATTAGGGAATTTATTTTGTGTCGCATCTGTATGAAAAATAATTTTTTTTATCTAGTTTAGATTTCGAATATGGCTATTGTATTGCTTGAACCTATTAGAAGTTTCAATATTAAAAAATCTTTTACAGGAATATTCCCTTGCTGTCCAAACCAAGAAAAGTTTGTTCCGACTTCGTCAATTAATAGATGTTGAAGATTTATCTTCAAATATTTGGTCATGTCGTGGCTTTTTTGCATGTTAAATATGTTAATCTGTAATTAACAATACGTATTATATATAATATTTCATCATTAATTAAGTTTAAAATTTATTCTCACCAATTGTTTTTCTATGTCTTCATTTACCTTGCAATTTGATTCTAACTTTTGAAATTCGTCCACGGTTCTGCAAGGAATGTCAATAGGGGAATTTTTAATTTCTTTTGTTTTATTTGTCGAATTTCTATGTTTCCACAACACCAGCTCCCTCAGTATAGTACGTTGTGTAATTTTAATTTCATTACAAGCTTTTTTGATTTCCTTGACATCGTTTTCAATTTTTTCAATGCGTTGTCCTGTATTTATCGTTGCTGAAAAAGAAATCTCATAATAATGCCAGATATATGAAATTGAATTTTTGGGATTCCCAATCTATACTACCAACTCAACAAACCCCCGAAAAAAAATAAAATGAAGCCGATTTGAAAACCCAAATTTCTCATATAAAACATAATTTACTATGACAATTTAATAAATTAATTGTACATGCATTAAATAATTGTTTTATATAGGTTTTATTTAAAATCGACACGAATTTTATCTAAATTCAAAATATTAAAATGATCAAAATGATTGGACTCACTGTTTTGGTAGAAATTACAAAGATGGCTGATACTTTTGACTTTTTTTGCGCGGACTACTTCTTTACTAAATATATACAAAACAGTAAACAACGTTGGTATAGTATGTTATGCGTTGGTATGGGTGTACAATACGAATTTTTTATTTTTTTCCGTATGAAAATCGTACTAAAAATTCCGCCACGGAATAAAATGTTTATTGGGACTCTATTCTTTTAATAGTCTGGACAGACTGCGGATTAGTTAAACTGGTTTAGCAAAATTCAGTCTAGTACTCTATGGAAAAGCTTAAATTTGGTAGTAGATTTTGAAATTTTTGTAGCGTATCGAACTGAATTAAATTTTATGTCTTTGAGTAGTTGACCGAAACCAGTTTAACTAATCGTCAGTCTGTCGAGGCTATAACCTTCCTATTGCCTTTCGGGTCTATATGACCCGAAGTGCATTTTAGTTGTTTATAAAATGCTTTTTTAAATCGCATAATATGCCATATTTTTGTTGGATTTTATTCGAGATTTTGCACACACATAAAGAAAATAAACGTCAAAGTTAAATCGTTAAAAACTATGCCGCGCAATTATTATTTCATTGTGAATTATATTTTACTGTGTTTAATTATGTTTTATTAAATAAAAATCGCAAGGTATAGACAAATTGAGGGTATGTATTCGCGGCTTTCTACAAAGTAGCTAACATCTAGTGAACAAAAACAGAATCGCAATTTGCTATGAAGCAAAAGAGATCAAAACATGATAATTTTCGTCTCGTCCCCCTTCTTTAGACGACCAACGCTGTCTATACTCAATGGAAATAACGAATATTTAATGAAACAAAGTTAAATTAAATGGGAAGCTTTTGTTCTCTAAACACTATTTTGAGTACGAAAGTTCCTATAAAAACGAAAACAACGAAAATAAGGTTAAAATATAATATGTATTGCCAATTTTCATATGACATAATTTCTCATTAACTTAGTTTTGAAAATATTTACAGTCAAACTTCTATAAGTCGAATCACTAGTTGCCACGATTATTGGTTCGACTTAGGGAAAATTCGAAAAATAGAAGGTCCCTAAATAAAACAACTCCAATTTACTTCATTTTGAATTAATTTATTCTTTTTATTATTAATTGAATTAAATCTATACGTTATTCAGCAGAATTCATTAAAATTGTAGTGCATACATATTTATGACATACATTATGTATTTAGGTACTTGAACTTATAAGTAAAATTTACTAATTGAAACCAAAAAAATCATTTATCGTAGTCTGTTTAGTACAGATTGTTTGGCTTACGAGAAATTGGTCAAGCTTATGAAGGCTGTAGTGTATTGAATCAGGCACATTCTAGCGAGAACGTTCCTCAAAACTTGTGCCCTATAATGTGTTTTTAAATTTTGTATAATACCCATGTCCATAGGTTGGAGCTCTGAAGTGGTATTGGGTGGAAAATATTCCAATCTAATAAACTTCAATTTTGTTTGCACTTCTTTAGGGTGAGAAGGGCAATTGTCGGAAAACATCAGAACATTTCGTTTTTGTCGACCAAAAGAAACGTCAAGTTTCATTAGCCAATCCTCCCATATAGAACTAGTCATCCAAGCATTTTTATTACTGTAGTAATCTACGCCGAGAGATTTGATACCACGAAAGCACCTAGGATTCTTGCTTTTGCCGATTATTAAAAGTTTTAACTTTTCAGTTCCAGACATATTAGAACCGACAAGGCATGTTATGCGATTTTTGCTGTGTTTACCTCCGTGGCATTTGTCCCCTTTAAATGTAAATGTTTTATCGGGTAAACATTGAAAAAACAAGCCAGTTTCATCGCAATTTAAAATGTTGTTAGGGCTGTAGTTTTTAATTATTTGTGGCAATAAAACGCTTTTCCAAGTCTTGCATACATCTGCATTTACTGAGGCACTCTCGCCGCTTACAGCTTTAAAAACAATATTATGGCGTGATTTAAATTTATCAAACCACCCACCACTTGCATGAAACTCTGAAATATTAAGGCTTTTAGCGAACTCGAGTGCTTTTTGCCTTATAATTGGTCCACTCACAGGCAGATTTTTATGTCGCACTTGTTGAATCCATGACAATACGGCACGATCAATCTTTTCATATTTACATGATTTTATTCGTTTTAATTTGGTTGAACTGAAAGCACTTAGATTTATAAATTTATCTTTTTGTTTTAAAATTGTTGATACTGTACTTCTTGTTATTCCGAATTTATCTGCAACATCTTTTTTAAGCATGCCGTTATCTACACAGGATATTAATTCAATTTTTTGACAAATTGTAAGGCTTTTCAATTTGCGCGATGTCATTTTTCAACTCTAATGTTAAAAAGCAAGTTCTTACAAAAATAAAATTTACTCAAACCTTGTTCAAATTCAATACAACGATTTTTTGTTGCCACTTGAAGACAAAGTAATTTCTACTGTTACAAAAAACGCATGTATTCGAGTAAGTATACTGCTCTTTTCTTTCGGTTGGTGAGGGAAACTATGATATTAGAGTGCATAATGCATATGAGTAAATGAAATTGATAATTAAAATGTAAAATTGCAATATTCGAGTATGTTGGTCTTGTCTTTCATTAAGTGAACGAAATAAAAAAGTGCATATAAAGCATGTGCATAAATGAAATGAATATACGAAATTTAGATAATTTATCCAATTGGAAAATGAATGCAAAATAAAGACAAACACATAAAAAAAGAAACAAAAATAAAATAAAACGTTTTTAAAATAGAAAAATAAAAAAATATATGAATTCGATTAAAAGAAATAAAATACATGTACAATTTTGATTTAATGTCATTTTTATAATTTTTTATTTCGAGTTGGAGAAAAATTCGAAATAGAGAAATTCGAGTTAAAGGAAAAAAATTACACCAAACATATCTCCAAATCCTTTTGCCAAAATTAAAATTCGAATTAAAGAAAAATTCGAGAAATAGAAGTTCGACTTATAGGAGTTTGACTGTACATCCAAACGGGTGCATCTCTAGGCCAGAAAGATAAAATTCAGGAAAAAATTATAAGAAATCATTTTTTCCAATTCCTTTATTTCCTGTAAATTCTCGTCATTGAGACTATGTATATAACGTAGGGGAAATACCATGGTATCAATATCCATGCTCTCTCTCTACACTAATGAAATCGTCTCATACAATAAAGGCTCCATCTACTTTTCCCATGCTCGAGTTGAATATTTTTCAAATTAAATGAAATTATCGAAGTTCGGATGCCTTGGTACTTATTTACTTATTGCCGATGTTAAGGATGATATCTGAAGTCTGGGTTTTTTCACTATAGTTATTTAATGGACTTATGTTGATTCGCAGCGGTGACAATTGGGAACAACAAAACAATCTAAATTTTGAAAGATTGTAACAATCTAAATTTTGCTTCACGCGTTTCAAACTGCAGTCGATATACGTGACATTTCCGTAAAGGCTGCTTGAGTGCTTGCGCTCCTTATTGTGTATATTCTAGAATATTATACCGATAAGTACTAATGCTTTCTGACTCTGAGATGCTGTAAAATAATTAGGTTTGCTTGTTAGTTTTTCGATTTTATAGTATATACTACTTACCCAAATTAATATGAACCTTTAAAAAATGAAGTTGAAGAAAACATTTTTTTACTTTAAATCTTTAAAGGTTATGTTTCCTTTATTTTTAACCAAATAGATTGGGTTAATGATGGTGACCTTGATTATGGGTTTATAGTTATTTAATTATTTATTTACAATAAAAATTTGGTAGCAACCACACATTACTTTTTCAGGTATAAGCTCATTTATAAAGCGGGGCGTGGAAAGCCTATATTATCTCAAAATAACCTTTTCTTAAAACTGCAAATTGAATCTTTTCTTTGTCTTATGGTCTTCTGATTTGGTTTATCAAAATCAGCGAGTCGGCAGATTTAAACAATAAAAACAAATCATAATCTGAGTTAACGTTGGTGTTCCTCCCAGTCGTTCGACTGCTTATTCTCTTGTACTTAGACAAGTTGCCACGGTCCATAGATACACATAAAAAGATGATTCGTGGGTTCTTTATACCTATTATTTTTAAATTCCTCAATCAACATGACCATTTCGTAGTGATGATTTTTATTCTACAAATAAAGAACAAATATTGTCAACAATATAGTGCATAACTATGCCAAATAAATTTTTAAAGCTAATAAGTACGTGATCTTTTGCTAAATTATAAAAAATATTATTGGATATTGATAACTAGAAAAAGTGGTGGTCGCAAGATTGAGCCTCGGGGAATGCCTGACACAAGTTTTCCATAATAATAGCTATTGAATATCAAAAAAACCTAGAAGAAAATGTTTCCAATGATGCTTATCGAACCTGCACAACTTACCCGTACTTTAGTAAATAACACTCTTAATCACGTATATATCAGACTCCTTACTTAACTTACAATCGGGACCGTACGTTACTTAATTATTAAACTTTAATGATGATGTCATGAGAAATCAATGCTAAAATTGAGTAACTATCATTATTAACTTAGATAACGGGTGGCCCATATAATTTCAACTACCGGTTATTTCGAGTGTGGCGACACTTACGTCATTCGTGTTATGACAGAAAATTAGTTTAATGTTTGACATTTACGAAATGGGTCGGTTTACGCGTAAACAAAATCGGGAAAAATTGAAAACTTACTTTCAAAGTGGTGAGTGCTGTATCCAAACCGTAGGAAATTTACGTGAACAATTCAGTTAGCGCATGAGGTGAAGCAAAATGACCATCCGCAACGTTTTCAGTTTGCTAATTGGGCTGTGGAACGCGTGAAAGGAAATGAGCATTTTTACCGAAAAATCGTCTTTTCCGACGAATCTCATTTTCATCTCGGAGGCTACGTCATAAAGCAAAATTTTCGCATTTGGGGCTTAGAAAATCCATACGTAACCATGGAGAAACCGATGCATCCACAATGAGTGATTGGTGTGAATTTTCAACCGGTGGCATCATTGGTTCATTTTTTTTTTAAATGAGCAAGGAGCCGTAACTCACTAAAGCGGTTCTAATTCACCACTAAGTTGTGTTACCACGGGGCTACTTACGAGGGCGGATCGAAAATGAAACTACCTAGCGCTAGATGGTAGCACAAACAAAAATTTTTTTTGTTTTTTAGAAATTGCGATCTGTCAAACGTCAGCTGTTAAAATTTCACCCAAATTCATCGATTAGTTTATTTGTTGTAGTCGTTTGAAGTAAGCAACTTTTGTGTTTCTTGAAAAATGGAAAACAACGAATTTCGTGCAGTTAAACACTATTATTTGAAAGGGAAAACGGCGAAAGAGACAAAAGACAAGCTCGATAAACATTACGGTGAGTCTGCTCCGTCAGTAAAAATATTGTAAAATTGTAAAATATTTGATTGCTGAATTTAAACGCGGCCGAAGAAGCACTGCAACAATACCATCAACAGGAAGGCCAAAAGCGGTGGTTACTGAAGAAAATATCAAGAAAATCCTCGATATCGTTATGAATCATCGCCGAGTCAAGTTGTGTGAGATTGTTGAAATGGTAAACATATCATGTGAACGTGTGTTCAACATTTTGCATGAACATTTGCATATGAAAAAGCTATCGACAAGATGGGTTCCGCGTTTGCTCAGTGTCGAACAAAAACGAGTTCGACAGACCACTTCACACAGCATTAGATACGATGCTAAAATTATGTGAAATACACTTCGAATTGGTTGATCATCCACCTTATAGTCCAGATTTAGCTCCTAGTGACTTTTTCCTGTTTCCAAACTTGAAAAAATGGCTCGCAGGACAAAGATTCATCTCAGACGAAGAAGTGATTATCGAAACTAACGCGTATTTTGAGGGGTTCCCGAAATCGTATTATTCAGATGGTATAAAAAAGTTGGAATATCGTCTTACTAAGTGTGTCGAACGAAACGGAGACTATGTTGAGAAATAAATGGTTTTTGGCAAAAAACATTTTGTTTTCCTACTTAGGTAGCTTCATTTTCAATCCGCCCTCGTATCGTAGTCAACAATAATTTATATTATTACAATTGAGTTAAGGGAAAAAAGACCAATCGATCTTTCGTTGGATTTGTTTTTTTGTTTAAAAAAACATTTTTGATTACTAAACGTATATTCAATAAAATCAGTGCCTATTCCTTCAATAAATTGTAAAATATTTCTAGAGAAATAATACCCCATACAATACACTAATATTTTCTAAATCACACGAACCAATATAAACCAGTGAGGTGTATAAGTAGTGGTTGATATTTTGTTGCCAGGTGGAATAAAATTTAAAAAATTTGAATGGACGAGTAGTTTTTCATTAGTTTTAATAGCACGCGATGCTCGACAAAAACATGCAGGTGATATTCTAACAACATAAAGTAGTCGATTACATCTATTGGGAATATACATCTATTGATTTTGTTTTTTAGCAAGACTCTGGGCTGACATTTCTTGATCTTTATACAGTTTTGCGATATTTATATGAGATAGTAGAATAAATAAATATATTAATACATATACTTATCAAGAAGGAATTTGTGTTAGATAACATGGTTGCCGTAATTATATCAAAGTTTCTTACACGACAGATTATAATAGTGCATTTCGGTCCAACAAATAATTGTGGCTATGGGCCAAGCAGTATTTTTAATAAACGTGATTCATACTTCTTTAAGTGTTTTCCTTGATTAATTGTCTGCTCCAACTGTTTGAACCAACTTGAACGGATAACACGGACAATATAAGTATCAGAAATAGAATTTCGTATAAAAACATTTTTAATAAGAAAAGTTTTTGTCTAAAATTATGTCAATAACCAAGCCTTAAAGCAAATTTCTGGGCAGATGTTACCATGCTAATAATTTTTTTGATGCACTACTTAAATTTGAAGTGAAAGTTTGCAATTAAAACTTGAGTTAAACACATGAACATTTTATCCCTGCAACAAAATACCGATATTCTCCATTGTAAAACGTACTACATCCTCTAACAATATTTTATTTTAGTTTTTGATAGTTGTATGAGGTTGTCAAACTACTATGACGACTATGCATAAACATTTAAAAGTAAATGCTATAAGAATAATGAATTTAATTTATTTTATTCACTATAATTAGTTCAAATTTTTAGTAGACAGGAAAAATGGTTGAATTATTTACTCACACTATTTGTTTTGAAACAGGATTAGTAGTCCTCAGTAGTAAAATCATTTACTAATATTTTTAATCACTACTCACTCCAATATTCTTATAAGACATGTGAGAATGTATTAAAACGACAAAGTCTTGAGACTGTAAAAAGTGTAGCGATACAATTCTATATAATTATGAATTTATTATTCGTTAGAAAAATGCTTATTAAGACTATTAAATCATTTTCATGGAAATCATAATAAATTAAATACATTAAAATATACAATAAAATTTATTTTTATGCAATCGTAATCAAATTTAATAAAAAAAATATTTACTCGCGCGGCATACCGAATAGTTAAGAATAACAATTGCACACGTATTCATTCTCAGCTCATCTTGACGCGGCACATGAAGTAAACAATTTTTTGTTATACCCAGGTATTGGAAAATTTTAAAGAGAAAATATCAAACGAACCACGTTCTATGGAAAATTTATTTATACATTTCAATGAAATTTTTTTTCATGTTTTCTAATACGTAGTTGCAAAAAGTAATATTTCTTACAAATGCGCGTTCAAAAGTCACGGACAAATGAATCGCACTCTGCGAATTATACACTCAGTAAAATACATAGTAAATGATTGATATTATGGGATTGCATTGAGTATGTTGCTGATTATATGTATTGTCTTGTACCGCATTTCAAGTGAAACGAATTTTATTTTTTATAAATCAAACCACCAAATTAAAATTTCAATATTACAATCATTTCACATTTCAAGAACACTTTTGTTGTTTTTGTTGTACATATATTCCAAGGGAAACAAGTATAATATATATAATTGTACTATGAAGAAAAGAAAACCGTGCATAAAAAATTTCTTTTTAATTTGTTTTTTTTTTGTATATCTGCAATATTTCAGAAACTACTTTCACTTTTACTTTTCTTCATTAATAATCAATCATTTTATGCGATGCAAAACTAAAATGGTATACAGTACATACAATGTAAGCTTTACACTAAATTTTTACATTCAGAATGTTATGTATTACTTATCCCATTTTAACGGTCATGTTTGATAATAGCAATGCTCGCACACGTAATAGATCGCATCATCAAATTTCACAGCCAAAATGTAAATAAACACAAAATAAAACATTATAATACGTCATATGTAGTGGTACGATTCCGATTTGACATGATGTAGTTTCTGTAGCGAGACTATAAAGAACCATTCTAAAACGTTATCATCTGTTAACAAAATAGCTTGTCCCTGATATTATTAATATTATTTAATCAAAACATTTTGTTTTTGTTTGTGAAATGTGTTCGGAAACAACAATCACAAAAATATCAATTATCAACGTTTGAAATCAAGCAGATTGTAGTTAATGAATTTTAATAAACGTGATTAAAACTCTTTATATAACATATAACTAATTTATTTTTAGCTATGTAAATGATTTTATTTTAATTTAAAGAGTTTATCGATTGTTAATGGATTTTATTTTTAATAATATATGATATTTTATACACAAACTAATAAAACGGTCGAAACGATAAAATGTGATCAAATATAAAATAATTAATATTCGCAGTTGTTGAAAGTAAATGATCTTAATTGTCTTATTAATTTCATAACTATCTAATTAAGGCTATGTTAGATTTAAATAAGGTTACATTTGGGTTTTATAATGAAATTTTGACCTACAATGGTCCGTTTTAGCGACTGTGTGGTGTAAATCTAAAGTAAATCCTTTAGTGTACAGTAAAATAAAATTTCTAGTACATATTACATTTCAAATAGTCTCCTGTAAATGAAAGGTCTCCTGTAAATGATAGGTAAAAGGTGTAAATCGCAAAATGATTTATGTGAACATTAATAATTTACACAATGTAGATCGGGAAATTCAATTTCGGGGAGTTGTGTTTTGATTTTTTGTATTGTCGGTGTTTGTATATTTTTTTAACTTAGAGATATAAAATGTGCGGATAAAAACATCAGTGAACGTACTATGAATGAAAAAGTAGGACTTATACAGAGTTAAATATATTTGTCAAAACAAAAAATAAATAATGTGTGGTCCAACTAGCGTTTACAATTTCAACTACCGGTTATTTCGAGTGTGCAACCCTTACGTCATTCGTATTATGACAAATAATTAGTTTAACGTTTGGCATTTTCGAAATGGGTCGCTTTACACTAGAACAAAATTAGGAAATATTGAACACACTTTCAAAGTGGTGAGTGTTCTATCAAAACTGTAAGAAATTTAAAAATTAAATACCTACAAGGCAATATGTGGATCAATTTGTGAAGCGAGCTCGTTAAACTGGATTGTTATTGGATAAACCAACACGTGTAAGTGCATTTACAGCGCGTACAGCCGAGAACACTGCAACTGTTGCTCAGGCCATCGTGCTCAAGAACTGAACATTTTACGCAATTCTGTGATGAGAATCTTGCATAAAATCCTCGATATGAAGGTATATCAAGTTCAATTAGTGCAGGAGCTGAAACAAAAGGATCGTTTTTGGTTCGCTAATTGGGCTGTGGAACGCTTGGAAGAAAATGAGCATTTTTACCGAAAAATCATCTTTTCCGACGAAGCTCATTTTCACCTCGGAGGCTACGTCAACAAGCAAAATTGTAGCATTTTTGGGGCTCAGAAAATTCACACGTAACCATGGAGAAACCGATGCATCCACAACGAGTACTGTTTGGTGTGAATTTTGGATCGGCTGCATCATTGGTAATCGAGCCATGATAAACGAATATTTGTTATCCAGAATTCAAGAGAACACACGACATTTGGTTTCAACAGAACGGCGCAACTTGCCACACAGCAAACACAACAATCGGTCTGTCTTCAATCGGCACACTGTCTGGGATCGAATAATCAGTCGTAACGGATATGCCACTTGGCCACAACGAAGCTGCAATTTGACTCCGTTGGATTTTTTTTTGTGAGGAGCCGTTAAGGATAAGTGACCATCGAGAGACTATCCAAGACATAAAAGACCAAATGATACGCAGAAAAAAATTTCTTTTTGGTATCGATATCTAAATGCTTAAGAAATGTATGGTTAATAAATTTGACTACCACAATTTTGCTTTACTTCTATTGTTCATATGACTCACCAGTCGGCTAAATTTGGCTATGTTTAAATGCAACAACTAACGTGTCGTATTCTATAATTTTTAAATTTTCACCACCAACTTCGTCAGCATCTTCGTTGTCTTTATACTACGATTCATCATACGATACGTCAATGTATGCAAAATAAAACATATCTTATACATTTTTTTTTACATCGATAGTAGATTCCCTGAGCGACGCAAAATTAATTGATAATTTGCTATAATTATCTTCCTCGCCATTGGAACGTTCGTCGATGATTACTGTAACTATTTTTCATAATGAAACATAAAATTCGATTTATTTATGTTATAACATATCGAAGTATGGTTCGGCGGGCAGTAATCAACTTCCCTAAAAACATGAATAATATAGAAAATCAGAACTGAAGGCGGTTTTATGGTTGGCGTTCTTTTCTTCGTTCGTTCGTTCTGACAATTTCTTCGAGCAATATGCTCCAAAATGACGATTTTTTTTCTCCTACATTTTTTCACAAGAGAATATTGGTCGAAAAAATTGTCAGAACGAACGAACGAAGAAAAGAACACCAACCATAAAACCGCTTTAAATAGAATCGCATAACACAAAATATCTTGAATTTGGCCGGAAAAACATTTTTTTGGGCTTATTTTAGATAAAATCTATACAACACATTTCATTGTAAGTATCGTCTATATCGCCCTATACTTGGTTCTATTCACAATAATTTAAGTATGTGATATATTCTCAATTTTTGTTCTAAAACAGGATTACATATATATAGTAGTTAAAACATTTATTAATTTTAATTCACTGTTGGATTATACATTCCAACTTGTAAAGATGTTTGACTGAACAGCATCAAGGCTGATAGGAATAGATTTGGGTAAAGCGAAATTTGGGCATAGTTTGCCCCGTTCGGCTGATATTTCCTATGCGTAGTATCTTACAGTTTTGAATTGTGATAATTTTCTTCATTTCGTTGAATTGAGTTTACTTCCTATTCAAAGAATTACTAAACAATATGTTACAAAATTTTCAATTTATCGTTAACACTTTCGTAATTAGTTTTTCGATATCATTTTTAAATTCGTTTTGGTTTTATATTAGTATAATGAGAAATATTTTGATTTATGTATATTAGAAGTTTTGGTGAGAATAAGAATTGGTTTAACTGTCTAATGAAATTAGGTAGGTTAGAAATGTAAAACAATGTGTCAGCTATTCTAATTTGGAAAATGTTAATTTTGTAACCAAATAGTTACGGAATTCGTTTCTCGAATTTAAATAAAACATGTAGCAATTCATTTATGCTACTTAATTTTTCTGGGGCGTACGTATGAGTTTGTACAATCAACTCGCCCGTCTACCGGGTTGTTGCTATACTTACTGGTCTGTCTCGGTGATCGTTGCGTTATTCATTTTGGATTGGCATCCAAGGACGGGATCATAGTTCAGTAAGATTCAGAAAGTATTTTAAAATATCATTTAAAAAAATTTTAGATTCACGTAAGAGACATATTTAGAGCTTAACATTCTCTTTATATTATTCTTATCAGCACAACACAAATTGCAGGTTAACACATGTTACCAACCCTACCTAATAATGTTTTTTTATTCATATTACGTAAAAAATTGTTTAGCTCACGTTATAATTTTTTATACATCAAATATACACAAACAACAAAATTTTTTAGAACAAAATATTGACCTCATAATAATTTCCTGTAATTCTTTGTTCTATATAAAAAAAAAATAAAGCTAAAGAAATATAAATTACAGTAACTGTAATAAGAAGAGAAGTTTTTTTTTTAATTTTATTGTCTTAAGTTGATGTTTTCAATATTATTTTTGCTGTGTGTATTCGCTCGCTGTCTTTTTAATAACAAGCAACTCTATTTTACATAAATGTTGTATATAAATAAAGAATTAACTGTTTCTACGCTGGAGGAATAAAACCAAACACAAAACAAAAAATCTCTTATATTATTTCTTAAACTATAATTTATCTCGATTTCAGGCATTTCATTTCTGTGTTTCGTAAAAAAATCGTGACTGTAACAGACATTTTGTAGTTTTTCTTTGTTTTTACAATGTTCTTGTGGTTAATAATCTTCTCATAATAATATACAAATTTCTTTGTATTAACTATTTTCTTACTGATACATAACTAACGAATAATTTCACATTTCGGAAATTTGTATCGTTTAAATAATCTGAAACCTTTCAAACAGTTTGACATTACACACTTATTTAATTTTCACAGTTGGTTTTATATTTTGTAAGTGTGTGATGACCAATGCAACAAAATTACTGCTCTTACAAGCCTACGTATCCCATAGCCTAGCAAATAATTTGTTAGCTATTGGTTCATCTCCGATGTATTTTACGAGATCCTTATTTAGTGTGTATTTAGTTTATTTATCGATGTGTCATATATTTAAAAAACTTATGAATGCGGGTTAAAATTAATCTTTATCTGTAAAGCCATTTTCCGTATTTTTAATCCTCAAGTAAAATCAATGTGATATACAGAATTTCAACTTGAATAAACGCTACATATTTCATAATTCATCATATAAAAACCCCTCACTATGCAATCAAATTTTCGAAAATTCAAGGTGGATAAATTGTCATGTGGCATTTTCATTGAGCATTTGATGATAGTGATTAGGATTAAATCATTTTTTTTGGTTCAAACTTCAAAGTGATTGTTTCAGTATAATTTCTTTATTGTTACATTTCTTCACTTATAAAATTATTGCCATTTAATACTTATTTTTTTAGAATATATAACTAGATAAGCCTATATGTTAATAAGAATAATTCATTTTGTTCCCGACGCTTCCAACAGTATTTCTGTTTACCTTTTTGGGCGGATATGTATCGAATTGTCCATTAAAAATAACTCGTCAAAAACTCGATTTTTCAGGAAGTCAATTTTTCTCTGAAAAATCTAATGGAAGCTCGCTCATAATAAATTTAATTTGAAATCGCGATTAATTGGAAAATAAACTAAACTGTAAGATTGGTCTATAGACAATATTGCAAGAGCTGTTAATACTAAATTATCGATTTCGGTATACATAGACCTTATTGTACAGCTGCTTTGTATTAATTATTGATGCTATAGCACCCAAAATCCTTTCATAAAACAACTCTTACAATATTGAAGAAAATAAAATAATTAGTTCGAATTTCGAACTCGAAAATATTTGTCGTGTTCTCAGTTTTTAAAAAATTCTTAATTGAAAGCGTTGCTAATTAAATGTATATTCAAACATACTTTATTTTGCAAAGGTCTTATTTGAAAATATTTAGGTACATATTTTCGAGTATATCCATAATATTTCCTTGACAATTAAATTTTCTTTCTTTTATTTGTAGAGGCACATATTTTTAACTTGGTTGCGTTTCTTCGAATATAGAGATTTGCAGTACGATCTACGAATACAGAAAATAACTGATAATAATTCAGTCGATTTAAGAACGACTATAAATACCGAAGAAATGTGTAGTAACATATAAATAATTTTCGAAAAGAATTGATTTAACATTAGATGTAGTAACGTCTATGAATTCGACCCTTAGGGTTTGAAATAGGCGAAAAATAGATAGAAAATACCTAAATCGTAAACAATATTGTGTTTTTGTACATATTCGAGTTGGGTCTCATTAGACATGAAATACGGTTCGCCGGTTACGTATAAATCCTTAAATTATTTTAAGATTTCTAGTCGCCGGTCGTAGAATACTATTTATCAGTAATTTGACAACACTGTTGCTGGCAAACTGAATGTATTACTTACTCGTAGTAGTGTTTGTTGATTTCAAACTATTATTTTTGCAAAGGAAAATGTTGTCGTTGGTTGATTCATTATTCTTTAACGATGTTAAAGAGAGGTAACTTATTTAGTAAGGAAGTCGTCAAAACGTAAGTATGTTTATCAATACTTTTTTGGCACTATAGCCTGAGAAATGTTTAGAGCAGAAATGTTCAATAGAGGTTGATAAATGGATCTCATTTTCCAATCTGTTTATGCCTTTTATTATTTTTTCGCAAATTATTAATGCTTACTCCTTTATATTCGAATTCATTGATTTGGTGATAATAAAATTGGTTGATAATAAAAAAATATGATCCAATGGCCTTAAATCGTATGAACTTTGTGGCGGCCAGTTGATGTCACTAAAACATTTAACTCGACCCAGCAAAACCACCCAGAACTGAGTCAAGTTGAGGCCGTCTTGCGTTACAGTACGATATTCATCGTTTACAAAAAATAGGGCCTAATTTCGCCATTTGACGACAATGCTTACGAGGATCTCTTGAATAACATGAGGATTTTCCTCATCCCATAAGCGTCAATTGGGCTTATTAACATATACTCTGAAACGTGTGCCTCATCAGAGAACATTTTCTGAATGCATCGAGCGGTTAACCGACATTTTAAAGATCACATCTGCTCAAGCGTTTGATTTACAGTGCTGCCAACTAAAAAAGTCAAACCTCACCTAATTTGATATAAGAGCAATGTATTTATATACTGTATCAATCATAGGTTTAGAAGATCTAATTAATATTAAACATTTTCTGATTTATCAATAAAATTGAATGTTTAGGATGGGAAAGATGTAACCGAGAGAATTTTGCTAATTTCATGGTTGTCAATAAATTATTCGTTTTTCTGGGTTTTGACTTTCAATGCAGATACCTAAAATTTGTGGATCGCTAAATTGACAACCATGTTAGTGATTCCCAAAACAGTATCAGGCTGGTACACACCAGAATTTTGACAGCTTTATAATTATAAAAGGCATAAACGAAACGAATATCGCATTCAGATCATTTCAATCTTTGTTTAATAATTAGTAGGAATTAACTCATATATGAATCATACGTTATTTTTGTAATTCCTGATTACCCAGAAAAGTGTCTGCAGTTATTCTTCCGCTACCTAAAATTTTCATATGCAATTTGTTTCGTGGACTGAAACAACAACTCAATCTTGGTAACATTATAGTTTTGTTCTATGTAAATATTTTAACGACTAGTTAAAAAATGGAGGAGTATAATAGTTATAACCAACACCCAACTTTTACGACAAATGTACTTAGATCTCGAATACATCACACTTTACATTTGTAAAGTGAAAAATTGATCCTACCGGATTTGTAATAAAACTTATTTTGTATAATCAAAAATGATTATTCCTGCTTAAATTTCAAAAACCCAACAAGGCCAACCTCTTCTTAAAAATTGTAACTTCATTGCAAAAATTGAAAAGCTCCTACCGAGGCTTGTCACTCCTAGTATACAGATATCCACCACAGTTAGCATAGCTCTCCCAATTTATGGGAAAGCTTTAGTATGAGAAGGCATTTTTTTATCAAAATTTCTGGTAAAATTTTAAATATGATCTGAACAAATTTTGTTTGAAATTTAATTCATAATCTTTTTATTTTAACCGTTTTTTTTCGTAAATGCTATATACTTTTCAAAATTTTTGCAAAAAACGAAAAAGCTCATATGGAAGTTGCCACTTCCGGTAGACCGATCTCGGACAAAAATCATTGGGATCTCCCAATTTATGGAAAAAGCTTAAGTATGAAGTTTCATTCCGATCAATCAATCTGTACAGATTGGACTGTACAGGGACCAAATTTTTACTGAAAAACAGTTTTTTCATAATAATCGTCATTTCCGTTTAAATTTTGAAAAACTTATCTGGGCCGGTCGGTATTGTTGCAAAATTAATTTAGAATCTGTTAGTTCGTAAAAGCTTCTATTGATGAAGTAGATCCCTTCAGGTAGAACACGATAAACCTCCTATGGAAGCTATCACTTCCAGTGAACCGAGTTTCGGCTAAAATTCACTGGGAGCTCCCAATTTGTGGAAAAAGCTTAAATATGAAGTTTAATCCCGATAAATCAGTCCTTTGGATGTAGAGGGAACGTATTTTTGTTGAAAAAATCGTCAAATCCCCTTAATTTCTCTTAAATTTTGGAAAACTGATCTGGAATGGTATTGTTACAACTTTTATTTAGAATCTGTTAGTTCATAGGCGTTTTTGTAATAAATACTATACTAGCTTCTAAGGAATCTGTCACTTCTGTTGGACCTATTTCGTGAATTTCACTGAATCTCCTAATTATGCAAAAAGTAAGATGATCATCTCGATCAATCAATCCTTCTGGGGGTGGGCGAGAGGAGGGGGGCTGTACTTGGCCGAATTTTTGTTGAAAAGCAGTTTTTTTTTTGCTAAAAATTGCCATTTCCGGTTAAATTCTGGAAACATGATCTGGGGCGATATTGTTGCAAATTTAATTTAGAATCTTTTAGTTCATGATCGTCTTGTAAATACATACTATACTTTTCAAAATATTTACAAAAAAACGAAAAAGCTCCTATGGAAACTATCACCGGTGGATTGATTTCGGTCAAAAGTCACTGGGGTCTCCGACTTATCAAAAAAGCTTAAGTATGAAGTTTGATTTCGATCTGAAAAATCGTCTTGGCTGTGGAGAGGACACAGACATTTAGTCTGTATGCACACACACAATATTTTAATTCGTAGGACAATTTTTCATGAATTTTTATATGAAAAAAATGAATGAGAAATTTTTAAAGCGTTTTGGTTGGTGTAGTGTACGGATCAAAATTTATAAATTTTTGCCCGTACTCATGTAGTGTAGTCGTCTTTAACAAAGTTAAAATTTGAGAGTCGTGGAAATTAGTCCATAACTTTATATATAATTTTTATAATGGGTCGCCCCAACACTGATTAAAAGTGTTTTCCGGGTACCTTTTATTTAATAACGTTTATTGTTTAACATTGCTTTCTCTGATTCTCATGGTGGTAATTTTACAGGCCATCAGAGAATTTTGCAATTGTAACTTCATTGAGTTTGGCAGTTTGCCCAGTAGAAGCATTTCTCCTAGCAAATGTTACACTGAGGCCAATTATCTTTCAGTTTTTTTATGAATATTCTTTAGATTCACATCTCATTAATCACAAATAAAAAATTACCATTCATAATTGTTTGAACTTACAATGTAACAAATCTACATTATATGGTGATTTCTTTCAATTGTTTTTATCAAAAGTAAAAAGCGGCTTCTTCAATTTACACAATGTTTTAATAATTGTTCAGGACGGAAGTACATTTTATCGACGGCACATTATTGACGGAAATTTAATAAATATTACTAACGGTTTAAATATTTTATCAGCTAAATGTATACACCATGCAATAAATAATATAATAATATATATATGTATATATATATATATATATTATAATTCAATTGCTGCTTACCTTTAGTTATATTTACGATAAGTGATTGATGAGTCACAAGGCAGTGAATTACGTTATGAACAAAATTCCAGAATCTTGGCAAAAAAAACTTCGTAAATCATGCAATAGAAGTTTCAGTTTGTTAATGATTTTGATAAATCTAACGCTAAGTGATACCCATTTGACAATGAAAGAAAGTCATACTTAATTAAACGTAATCTCCGCCAGACTTTTATCTTTGACAATATTACAAAGTGCAGACAACTCAAGAACGTTAATAATCACAAAACACAATTTCGGAAAAAATCGTTGATGTCAATGCCAAATTAAGTACAACAAAATTTATAAAAAGTGTGCAACAACTACAAACAATAAGAAGAAGATAATCTAAAACTATAAAATTCTATTATTAAACAAATTCATTACTTTATTTCCTAGTATACTTGTACAATCAACACATATGACATAACGTTACCTAATTTATGTAGCGATTCCAGAGACAGAGTGCATTTGCTGAACGAAAAGCCAACAACAATACGCATTTTACTATAAAAACACAAGACAAGACAATTTTTTCTTCTTCGTGTTTTTTGAACAACGAAACACCGCGCATATGATTCATATACATATTTATTGTTTATTTACATTTTCTTTTGACAATGGCGTAGCAATTTGTCGCAGAATATAAATAAACGACCATGATGGGCATTATCACATGTTTTCTCTATCTATTTACTTTATATGCACAGTATTTTTATCAAGACTACATAAGGTTTATTAATTGATAACGAATAAAATATTTATAATTTATAATAAATCGGGGCTGCGACAAAATAAATTGATCTTTGATTGTAAGGAATACAACTCTCTTTTAACAATTTCACTCACACACATTTTTCAAGTAGAATATTCCAGATAAAAGTTGTTTGTACATCTTACGCACATAAAATTGTGAATAAATCACATTTCGTCGGCCTTGGTGTTCAGTTGAATTTTGTTGAAAGCGGAAAGGTGAAACAACCTTTTTTGCCTTGGTTTTTACAATTTTGAACCATATAGCAATATAATCTTCAATAATTTTCGTAAACTTCTTGAGTTTATTAAACTGGGTTATGCATGAGGGTTTGGTTGCAATAGACAATTGGAGGGTATAGGAGCTTATGTATTGGCATTGCCATTGACTTTATAACTTAATTATACGCAATTTTTTGCGGTATAACGCATTTTCTAATAGAAGAATTTTTTTTCAATACATTGAATATATATAGATATGAGTAGTAATTGATATGTTGCTTTATTTTATTTGTATGGCAGATCTGAACTATTTTTCTGCCTAAATTGTTCGGTCGTTGAACTACTCACACAGGGCAGCACGTAACGAACTCAGTTGTGGAAGTAAAATTAATAAAACCATTCATTTTAGTGTAGGTTCACATTCCCGAATGTGAAAAGTTCAATAAACTGGATTTAATATATTCAGGCATGCTTGAAACATCGGCAAAATATATTTGAATACTTCGGAATAAATATTGGAGTATCTAATAGTTAAAACGGCGGCAAATATATTCGAATATCTGTTTTTAGATTCTCTACTCTCCACACACTCACGTTCTTGAAATTTTATAAAAAAATTTAATGTGAAATAGTTTTCATAAGCGAACATAAAAAAACGGAACAAATCGTAAAAACATTTTGATTTTTGCATATCAAAAGGCAGAAAGAATATATACAACACTGTACAGAGTATAGATAGCAGTGGACGAACAAGCGTTGAACCCATTAAAACCCTCAACAGAAATGTATCTTAGGGATAGAATAGGTAATTTTTTTAAGAATAAAATAATAAATGTTAAGAGAAGTTTTATATATCTGGTGAATTTTTTTTAAATTAAACGTTAAGAGGTTTATTTGAAGTAGACAAATATTTTAAATAATGCGAATAATATGTAATTATGAAACTAGATTTTTTGGTCATATTGTACTGTGGGTTGATGAAAATTCAATACCAAACAAAGGTAGGATCATGAAAAGTAACCGGTTAACGAAATCAATTAATCCAAAATGTTTCTAGGGACAAATAAAATTCAAGGAAAAATTATGAATGGTCCTCTCAATTTTTGCCAATTTCAACAAAAATCTGCAATAAGTCTTCTATAATGAAACAATAAAATTAAAATATTTGAATTTTAAACCAACGGTCATTTATTTTGACGCAGCGTGCTTATGTTATCGACGGTTCTAGACCAACAATAAATCGTCTGGTGGCAAATTTCCAGCAACAAGGTGCCGAAAGGAACCTCCCAGGTTCCGGAAGACGACGTACGTCACATACGGATGATAACATTCAACGTTGTATTGGTGAGTGTGCAGAATAGTCCAGAAACATCAACAAGGGAATCATAGAATATACTGGATTTAAAAAAAAAAAGTTAAATCAAATTATAAATGAAAAGTTATTAAACATTCACGCTAGAACGACCTTATATTTGCCCCTGTATTGCGTTTTTGGCGGCACGGTAGTTGTCATTGCTGTCACTTTTGAATAATCGAACGGTTTAAATCTCGGAGTCCGATCCATTTTTCTAAATAAAACAAATTTTTATTAGACATTTTATTTTGGAGTTTGAATTTTTTTCCACCTTTTCTTAAATTAGGTATGTACATTGATAAATTGTGGAAATTATATTTTTTTCGTTTTGTATTAATATTTTTTATCTGCATTGGGCCGCACTGACTGGTCCCTTTTATTTATGCCCTAGATTAGAAGATTTATTATCAATTTTGTTTTAAATCATTTGCAAATCGATCAAAAATGGGATAAAATGTTCCAGCTCTCTCCGACTAATACGTAAGGTTCCATAGCATGTTTATTTGTTTGCAGCCGAGCCAATTAAGCGGACAAATTAAATATAGATTTTTTTTAAGAAATTGTTGTTTCTGTTCGGCCCTTTTTTACTACACAGTATTCTGATATCATCGAGAAGCCATATGCACGCCATAGACGTAAGCAACATGAGTAACAAGGCCGCTTTTACGGAAAATTTTGACAACTGACAAATATCACGGGACGTAACTGCTCTTGACTATTTTCCGTGGGGTTATTTAGAAGAAAGTATTTATGCTAATAAGCATGGGACAATAATTTTATGGTAATATGGACAATGATGTGAAAGACAAGACTGCGAAAAAAAGTAAAGCACCGCTCAAAAAAATATTTTTCATCATTAAATTTAAAACTCAATAAAAATATTTACTGTATCATCCTCACCCTGTATATTAATTAAAATTGCTGATATTACAAAAATGAATTGTTTATTTTTTAACATAGGGGTATCGATTATCATGGTGGTCGAATATCATGAGCATTGAAACAAATTAAAAATTGACGCGTGCATATAGAGGGCTTATCTAATTTGGTATAAAATTTCACACAATAGTATTTTATCGATCTGTTACTGAATTGTGAGAATAAATTTATTTATTTTTTAGTTCTTCGTCATCATATTTTGTATAAGAATAATGTGTTTGGTCTCAAGAACCCGGCTTATGTAATGTAAAACCAGGTTAATAAACAACAAAATATCTAAAATCATAAAAAAAAAATCTGATAAATAATAATTTCCGTTTTGTATTTTATTTTCTCAGCTATTGTTTTGCAAGAAACAGATGACGGACTGTCCAACCTATCAGGGCTTTCGTTACGTGACGAATCAGATTCTGCAAAAAATATTCTTAGACAACGTTCGCTCATATATGAAAAACAATTTAATGAAGAATCAGATAACAATTCCTACAAACAAAGTTTATTACGCAAAAGGTGTACAAGTGTTATTGAAGCACCAACCTTTGTGCATGATACAACAACAGGTACAACCTCTATTGATATTGTAAAACAATTAAATCCAAAAGAAATTGTATTGCGTCGATGTCGTCAAACGGCACCGTTAAAATTTTCTGAAATTTATTCTGAACAAAATTTACATAATTGTCGTAAAATTGGTGAAGGAGTTTATGGCGAAGTGTTTATGAACAAAACGGCAAGTGGTAATACAGTTGTCTTAAAAATTATACCAATCGAAGGTGACATTGAGGTAAATGGCGAACCACAAAAGAAATTTGATGAAATTTTGGCCGAGATTGTTATTGCTATGGAATTGAGTAATTTACGAAATGGAAAAGATTTTATGACACATGGTTTTGTTGAAGTAATTAATGTACGCTGCGTCCAGGGGCCATATCCAGACCACTTAATTGATTTATGGGAATTATATCGGGACAATCATGTAACAGAGAACGATCATCCAGATTTATTTACTGATGACCAATTATTTATAGTACTTGAATTATCAAATGGTGGGCAAGATTTAGAAGCATTTACGTTTAGTAACGCATTACAATCATATTCTGCGTTCATTCAGGTAACGTTAAATTTTATCAAGTAAATTATTTTAAATTACCTAATATATTGAGTTACGCGCTTTATACATCATACATGTGTTCTAATCAGAAAGTTAATTATAATATTTATAATAAGCAGTACATGACATGTTTTTTCATTGCTTTAAATGTGCACAACTCCGTATGGCGAAACTCAATTTGTTAGTTTTTAAATGGAAATTCTGTTCCTTGTTTTGTTATGCTATTTTTTGTTGTTAATTTTTATTTTTATTTTCATGGTGGATGGGTGCAAGTCTAGTGCATATACCTCTTTTAAAATTATGACTAGATTTACACTCATCCATTATGTTGATCATTTCATTTAATTTGATATATTTTTAATATTACATTTATTTATTTTACAGCATTTTATAAGTTTTATTTTGTTGTTGCAATTTATATTTTTTTTTTGGTTTGTTATATCTATTTTATTTGTTGTTTTTACTTTTAAATATGAGTTTGGTCATGTCAGTCGGTGTGTGCAAGTCTAGTGCATGCTTTTTGATTGGGCTCATGACTAGATTTTCACTCACCTATTGATTTGGCACATTTTGCTTCTGTTATATTTTTTACTTTATGTTGCCTATATAATTTTTTTTGTTATAACAACGGATTATATAATTTTTTTAATTGAATTGTTTTATTTTTCATACAACAGATTGCTATAACTCTGGCCGTTGCTGAAGCCAAATTTCAATTTGAACATCGTGATTTGCATTGGGGTAATATCTTGTTGATACCAACAGATGATAAGGAATTAACATTTAAATTGAACGGAAAGGAAATTAAAATTCCAACTCATGGTGTTAAAGCAACCGTAATCGATTATACCTTGTCGCGTATGATATTTGAAGGATGCTGCTTTTATAACGATTTGTCGAACGATGATGAGCTATTTTCAGCCTCAGGAGATTATCAATTTGATATTTATCGTTTTATGAAAAGCCATTTGGGGTAAGTTTTGTATAGGTTTTTGTAAAAGTTTATTAAAAATACTTTCAAATTGTATTTTATTCCAATCACAGATTAGAATACACAGATAATTTCATTGGGAAGAATTTTTTGTCCGAAAATCGAGGAACCCTCAACTAAAACACCTGCCAAATAATTATTGAAAACAACAAAACTGATATTTCATCATCGCAGTTTCGTTCACACTGATTTACCTAATACGTTTAACACATTAAAAATTTAGTTGGTATTGTAACGCTGATTAATATACGTTTTAATGTGGGGTTCCACGAATTTTGAATAAGACAGACAAAATGATACCAATAATCGATCTTTGTATTGTTATCTGTGACTCAATTCTGTGAAACAGGACAGTATATAGAAAATTAGACTTGATCTAGTCCAGAAATTTATTGATTGGGGTTAAAAGTTATAGAAATATTAGGGTTAAAATTTATAGAAATAATTTAAAGAATAACCGTTTAGTTTATTAATTTAAAGATTTTCTTCTTACTCACTTATCTTTATTTGTGCTGCTCTATCCGCCGGTCAACAAGTACCCAGCCTGACTCATAAATGGTCTAATGAAAAATTCGTATGATTTTTAGAAAGTAACAACCTTCAAACGATACGTATGCAACCCCCGACCATTATTAGTTTACAAGTTATATTTGTTTTAGTAACGTTAGATAGATGTGTTATTTTCAACTGGAAAAACTGAATTTCGTATTTTGATTAAACACTGTTTTTTGATGGGGAAAAATACCGTTAAGCAAAGCAATTTTGATAAGTGTTATAAGGACTCTGCTCCTTCGAAAGTTACCATCGAACATTGGTTTGCTAAGTTTAAACGTGGCCGCACAAACACCAATGGTGCTGAACGCTATGGTCGCCTGAATTCGGCGACAACAAATGAAGTTGCATAAGATAACTGACACCTTAAAGATATCAAAAGACAGTATTATACACTATTTTGCATGAACATTTGTCTATGAGAAAACTATGTTCAAAGTGAGTGCTGCGCTTGCATTAGATCAAAAACCGCAACGCATCGATGATTCAGACCACTGTTTGGAGCTGTTTAACCAAAATAAACAGTTTTTTTTGCATCGGTATGTGACAATAGATGAAACATGATTCACAACTAACACCGGGAATCAAATCTTCAATCAGCGACCAAAACCCAAATTTTGTAAGGCCGGTGAGGTGTTGGCCGCCGTATTTTGGGATTCGCAAGGTATTTTAACAGTCAATTATATAGAGAAAGGAAAGATCTTCAACAGAATATTATATGGCGTTATTGATGTGTTTGAAGTTGAAGGAAGAAGTTGCGAGAAAACGGCCCCAAATGCAAAAGTAAAAAGCTCTTTGCGTTCGATTGCTTCCCATCCATCAATTCACTAGATACGCCTATTTTGAGGCCAACGTTATAAAACGTTCTACAAAACATCGAAATGTTACGAGACACGTTGGAATGAATATCAAACGTTGGAATGTTATTACTTTTGAAGGAAGCTATGTAGATGAATAAAGTCGAATTTTACAACAACAAAAAATGTTTTTTTAGTTAGTCTCGGGACTTATTAAACGACGACCGGAGTTATAAAGTAAACCAAAGTAATATTGTTAAGGATAAATACCCGTTTTTATGCAAAGTAAAAATTTTTTACTAACCAATTTGTGGTATTATATTTTATATTTATTTGCCAAGTAAATTAATTGCCTTTTGAAGCTTTATAGTCTTCATTTCCAAATCACTTCCTTCCTTTTAATCAATGCTGGGAGTTCCTCACATAAAAAGATATACTTTTGACGTTTTGTTCATTATAATAGCTAGTTTGAATTACTGTACTGAATCTCGTAACTGTCAATCGAATCTTCCGAGTTTCTCTTGAAAAGCAGTAAAATAGTCCACCCCTAGTTTGAGCTATATGAACGCTGCATGTCATGATTTTCATCAATGAAAATCGGTTCAAATTTTAGATGGAGAATAAGGCAAAAAATACCGCTCTACTACACTAACAAATTAAATTGACGTAAGTTTTCTTTAATTTTTAAGCTAATCTAGAAATCTGGGCAGCAAACCCAATTTAGTTGGAATTAATTAAAATTTTTAATTTAATTTTTAATTTTATTTAATATATTAATAGGCCTGGCGCTGATTTTTTTTGTTTAAATTTCAGGCTAATTAAATTGATTGTTTGTTAGTTCAAATCAGTCGTCTAAAGATGTTTGCTTTTTAATTAAAAGTTGCTAAATATAATTATATTTATCAATATCTACATAATTTGTAATCAGCGGTTGATAAATCTGTTTAGAATAAAATATCAGGCGCATTTTGGTTTATGAACCTTAGAAATATCTAACAAAACCCGTATGAACTGAACATCAATTAGATAAAAAGAATCGGCATCAGGCACACAGTATAACTTCAAAACGTCCACAAATTCCGTCTAACTATTGCCTCATACATAAGGTCCCAACCTTTACAGTCTGCTTTGTAAAAATGTATGTTGTTAAAAGATAGAATTAGGATACAAACCCAACCAACTCTTTTACTCGAAAAAATTTGAAACCAACTCTGTTTTACTCGGTTTTTCAATTTATACCAAAAAAGGGAGATATTCAGTCATTTACTACAGCTGTAATTTGCGATAGCGTAAAATTTTCTACACAATTGCAATATCATTTTTTACAGCTAATCCAAGCCTTGATCTGATCGTGAAAATTTAATCAATGATGACTATGTCTGATTTCGTTTAACGAAAGAGGAATCATTTTATTTCAAAAAAGCTGTGAGTTTTGTACTTTTGAGAAATATATTTATTAAACAATATGTCGATTGTTTAATTACAATCAAAATACACCAAAATTATTTAAAAATAATTCACATATTTCTTTGTTCACTTTACTTCAATTTGTTGTGCGTATACAAATATTGCCAACTTCATAAACGTCAAAACAAAAAATTTGAATATATTGTTTTTAACGAAATTTGATCAACCTTTCGATTTCGGTTCCTCCCTTAACTGAACAATATGACAAATGTTTTTGATTTTTCATCCGTTTTGACTTTTTTGTCAACTTAACGAACTCTCGATGTGCCTTGAAATTTAGATTTTGCACGGTTTACTGAAAGAATATAAATTGTTTCCACTTACACGGTTTTTGATAGTTCTGGCATATATTCTGTGCTTTACTAAATAGGCGTAACAATTTTTTTGCTTGTTTTTCGATTGAACGTATCCTACCGTGTAAATGTGTAAAAGAAAGTTTTTTACACTAACATTACTTAAAAAAATAGATATTATAGAATTTTTCTTGAGACAGTTTTTTGTTTCGGTAAGATCATTTGTTATAAAAAATTCTACCCTTGCAACCTACAATTTGATGTAAGCTCGAAAATACGTTAGTTGCTGCGCGCAAAAGCTTCATTTCTTCCGAGAGGAAGATACATAGGCACTGAATAAGCCGCTACGAAAATCGCTTAAGAGGGATTACATTAAATTTGTTGTTGAACCTAACCTAAAAATGAAAGTTCAATGTGTCCATACATTTTTTTTCATTCGTCGAAAAAAAACAAATCTAATGTTGTTAAATTCCATTTCAAACATTTTAGAACAGGGGAACATCAGGAAGGAAAATTGTCAAGTGCCGCGCCGCCTCATATGTTGGACATCGGTAAATAATCACAGTTTTCTTTTTGTTTAAAATCCAAAACAAATTAATCGGTAACATTAGTTTCGAATTTCTGCCGATAAGTACATTCGACATACGACATATTTTAATCGTCAAATTCATTTTTGCCGGTCAACATTTTTAAACCTTTCTGTTATTTTATTACGACCTTAAACGTTTTTCTACAAGAAAATTTGCAGCACGTGATACCTAAATATCCAAGAGAAATAAGTAATTTTCTAAAGAAGGTCCCATTCGAAGTAAATAAAGTTTTCTGCTGAAAATTAAAATTAATAGAAATAATCTAGAACAGTTGATTTTCCGGGTGGATTTCCGGGGGCGGAAAAGACATACAAATTCAAGATCACCAGACCCACGCATTGGCCAGAGAAACACGTCTTTAACAATGAGAAAAGAGCGAAATTAGATATTTTAAACGGAAACATTTAAAATTAATTAACATTTGGTTTATATTTCGCAAAATTTAAACATTCATTTGTTATCTCTCCTTTTTGCGACCTTTTAGGCCATGCTAATATGTTGTTGTAAATAAAAACGGGTCGAGTAGTCAATCATAAAATTAAAAAATTATATTTATATTATTAAACCAAATAAATTAGAAAAAATAATCTTTTAAGTTTAACAACAAAATATCCATCATAAAACGTCTATAGTACGTTACAAACGTTAGTTTGTAATATCCTTTGTTCTCAACAGTTCAATATAGTTCTGTTATTATACAGAACTGTTTAGAACAACGATATTGCAATAAAACCTAAACTTTTATGATATTTTTTTTGTTACACCTAGAAGACTGTTTGTTCTCGATCCAGTTTCAGACACTTAGCGATCGCACGGCACATGACAATACAGTTCTAATTTACTAGAAGAAATGGTACGGGTTCTTAAGGGTTACTAAGAGTATTTTCATTATTTGCTTCTTTTCATCAGCAACCTACCTAGAAAAAAAAATTATTATTTCGTATGTATCCTAGAGGTTTCCTGAAATGCCATGAATCTAGAAGATACAAAAATTAACTAAGCTATAAATTTCTAAGATTTAATTTTATTAGTAGTTTCCTCGGCTGGATCAAATTAACAATATACTTTACAGTTATAATATATTTAATGTTCAATTTGCGAAACTAATAATCAAAAACTTATTTAATCTGTAATTTCCTACACGGATTCCCAACATTAATACATAATATTAAACTAACGACAAACTTATTACAAATATTTATACGAGTGTATAATGCAGGTATTATGTATAATTCGTATTGCTGCCTGACGCTGAAATTTATACTTTATGAGCAATTTAATTATTAATATAATTAATATTAAAATTGACAAAATATACTTATTTATTACTAAAATAATCTCACCCCCAAGTGTCCAAGTGAATTACCTGAAATCAGAGTTGTTGTAAATGAAATCTACTACAACAGTGTCAAGTAAACCTATTAGTATTATTAATGGCTCGAGTATTATCGGAAAACGATATATGTGACTTGGTCTTTGAAAAAGGGGCTTACGTGCGAAAAGTTATCGAGAAAACATCTGTTAAATGCAAACAACTCGTTGCGCCAGTTTCGCGTTACTTGTTCCCTTTTATCTGCCTTGCCTGATGTTTAACTAAATATATTCAAGGACATTAAGTGTTGTTTCTGCTCGGAACATTATCGTGGTTAATCGCGTTAAGTTGAGTTTACAAATGTGCTCATTGTTATCGCGCTGGCCGTCTTTTTCGTTATTACTTTAATGTAATCGTTTCTGTTGGTCTCTGCTTTCTCTTGTTGATATTTAGTAAACTTTTCCACAAATTATGACTTTCTGGTTTTCACCATGTGAAAGAGCGTCTCATCTCGTGGAAAATGATTTTTTGACACCTAAGCTCCCTTTTCATAGAGCAGGTCACATATGTAATTAAATAACTTAAATTGTTAAGTCATAATAATTCTAGGTCGATCTGAAATACTAGCTGTCATGATTAATATTAGCTGTAATTATCGAAAAGCAGAATAATAGTCATACGGGTGGTGCACCTCAAAACCCAAATTATACCTTAATTATTAATTATAATTAGTAAACCTGTATTTACCGCCTCGAATCCTTAACGTTGACATCTCAAAAGCAATCTACAACTACAGCAAATAAACAAAATAATAATCGAACAAATAAACAAGCCAGCATCAAACTCCCATACGTGACTAGGACATCAGAAACTCACCATCACTAGTACTCCCCTCGCAAAAATAAACAATCCCAGAAAACAGAAAACTACAAAAAACAATTGCACATTCCCACAAGAACTCTCTTACCATAAATGGAATATTCTATAATTAAAGGTTGTTGAGGACTTCGGTGTTTACACTAAAAATCCAAATTCTCTATTCATCCTATAAATACTGTGACAACTTTACATTCATTCATCTATCCTGCAAAAAAACGTTAGCCCAACACCGCAATCCAAACATTTCCGTGTTTATTCAAAACGAAAGAAGCAAATAAACATCAAAACCATCACATTCCTCATTCAGTCAACATCATTTTCCTTAAAACAACAATTTTAACACTTTTAAAAATATTCGTGAACAAGGAATAACCACACATTCGTTACTTTCCCTTACAAAATGAATAAATCAAGAGTTATGTTCTTGTGAAATGTAAACGGATGTTGTTAAGGCTGTATCATGAAATCCATACACATATATGGATCATCAGAAATTTTTGATGATATATCTTGGTGACATAACATGTTCGACATGTGCTCCTCGTTTATTTTGCGGGCATATTGATGTAAGAAAGAGACAAACAATTGTACAAAAAACAACGCGACGTAAATTTTATACACATACTGTGAGGCAACACGAAGAGTCATGATTGCGGAATCAAACTTCGTTCCTCTTTACCTGAGACGAAGTTTGATTGAATGAAGAGAAAGCAGAATACAAATACGAAAAAAAAACTGATTTTAAAGATAAAAGATAAAAAACATTATTAAGGCCGATTTATATTATCCGTTCAGTTCCTACACGTATCATGTCAGACATCATCAATTTAAGGACTATTTATAGTATCAGTTCCGTTAAGTTCCGACACGTATCGTGTCAGACAGAAAAAACATTAGCCGTGTTTTTTTATTAGCGCCTCATAGCTGTATCCGGAGCACGCAATTTTCTTTGTCAAAGCGCGCTATTTTTGCATATAATTAATTTATTGAATTCTAAACTAAGATTTTTCATTCAACTTTTTTTTAAAAGTCGATAAAAAAATATCTTGCTCTACCTATTTATCGGGTGCCGCTATCGGGAGCGCTATCCATTTCAAAGGGAAATTTTAAATTTCCTTTGTTTTGTACAACCCTAAAATCATCAGAAAATAAATTTTACAATAAAAATTTAAAACGCAGCAAGATGATTTATTATTTATAACGTCATGCCAAAATAAATGTTAATTGGTATATTTCAGGTCGTTAATGTTTGTTTTATGGTGAATTTATTTTTTCATTTTTATGGTATAGCGACATCAGTGAATAAATAGCTACAGTTTCAGTATAAATTTCCCTTCGGCGCCGGATAGTGCTCCAATATTAGCTAAGCTTTTTTTTCCACTCCCACTGACGCTTCAAAGATAAACCAACTGGCTCTATAATTTCTGGCATTTGACGATAGGTTTTAATACAAGTTGAAATGACTTCACGTCCTCACTGTCTGCAAATTTTTTTGCTTTTACACAGTTCGTACAAATTATAAAGTGATGAAATTGTGTTATGCCAACTTATAGAATGGTTTAAGGTAGCTGTCCCATTCATACCAAACAACTTTCTCGGACGATACAGCTTTATTATAAGCGCTAGGTGACGATTCCACAACGCACTGCAGTAAATCTTCTTACGTGTCGATGTTATTAACGGCGTACTTAGCTTTGAAAATACCGAAGTAACGATTCGGCGCGAACTTCGTATGGTCCGTAAGGAGGAAATTGAATAAAATGGTTTTATTTAGTTCTTGTTTTGCCTAACGCAATTGTCGCAGAAAAGAACCAAAGTTTCGATGTCTTTATAGGTTTGCAGGCGATAGTGTAAGATGCTCACAACGCAATTCGGTCCTTTACTCACATCATCTTTTCATCCTTCAATCAAATAATTATACTGTAAAAAAAAATTAAAGTTATATCCTATAAAAGCAAAATATTTGAGTGCGTACGGTACAGTTTGAAAGCCTCATCTGAACTTTTTGTTTTTCATAAGTAATTCCAAAAACTGCGCACTTTTTCGTTGTTTTGAAGTAATCCGTACCAGGTTGTTGTGGACTAACAGGGGAATGAACTGTTTGGGCGAAATCGAACGACAGATCTTCAGTATTTCTACACCAACTTTGGTAGTACGCTCATTGAATACGGGCTTTGTAGAGATGATTGAGAAATTGATTCAGCTTCTGTTCGCGTTCAAAGTCAGGAACGTTTTTGACTTACGCAATTGATATCGTGTTTCCTATTGAAAAATAAGACTCAATTCAATATCAGATATCAAACGCAGGGTCTGCGTTTGATGCAACCTTGGAATAAGCAAAAAATGATCTACTTATTACGACAGATATCGCAGGGATCATTCGCCGGTTTCATTACTGTAACGTAGGGTATGTACTTGGCCGATATGCGCAGAATACAGCGATTACTCATCTACTCTCTGTCCAATTCGATGGCAATTTCATGACGCGATTGTCCTTAAATTTCAGAAGTCGTTCCGGCAATGGAAGAGTCAATAGTTGCCGGGTTGTACGCTTTCGGATTACTAAGTGTTCATAACACTTAGTATTAGTCGCTATGTATAACATGCATGTACAAAAAGGAAAAATGCACGACAAACAGGTACGTTGTAGAAGGTAAAATCGATCTTATGCCTCGTAACTTCTCTATCCTTTCTCTGTTCATATTTCTTCCGTCCGGCAAGCATCGAATACACACTTTCTAATTCTTCATTACATATCATTCGAGCTTGGATATGACTTAGTACCACTAAATCGAATTCATTCTTTGCTAACTCTGAACAATTGATTCTCGTATTCTCGATCATTTCTTGGTATAATTATTTGGTATTTGGTATTACAACAATATTTTGAGAGAAATTTGGTTACCAGCTCCTCTTTCTCTTCATCTACAGCAGATAAATCCATTCTAACGAAACTTCCATTTCATCTTCTGTCTGAGACAAATGTAGTTCGTCATTATCGCCATCCGAACTAACATCATCATCAGACCCCACATTGTCTTCATCATTTTCAGGGAAATATTGACTGTAGACGACACTAAACTCCTCATCAACATTCATTTTTCTGCAAAAGACCAACAGAAACGATTATATTAACATGATAACGAAAAGACGGCCGAAGCGATAATAATGATAACATTTGTATACTCAACTTAACGCGATTAACTACGATAATATTCCGAGTAGAAACAACACTTAACGTCCTTGAATATAGTTAGACACCAGGTAAAGCAGATAAAAGGGAACAACTAATGCGAAACTGATGCAACGAGATTTTTACCTTTAACAGCTGTTTACTCGATAACTTGTCTTCGCACGTAAGCCCCCTTTCATAGACCAGGTCACGTATATAAACTTGTTTATAGCATAATTTTTTCCCAACAAACACGTTAATTACCAACACAAATGCAATAAAACAAAATATATTTCTTCACATGCTTTGAATTGTCAAAACTTGATCTATTTTGAAAAATGTAAAGAACTCACCAATAGATTTCATCTAGATCAAATCTATATAGATCAAATCTTTTAGTACGATAGAACTCCACGTAAAAGTATTTTTTTAAAAACCTTTATATGTGCGTGTGTGGTTCTTGTAGACAAATGTTGGCGTTCTACAGGACTGATGGGGTGGAGCTTGATACTTAAACTATTTTCAAAAATTGAGACATTACATGTTTGGCCGAAATTTTGCAAATATTTTGAAAAGTATATCATTTACAAGAAAAACGATTATGATGATTTAGATTAATTTTGCAACAAATCCGATCCAAATCAGTTTTCCAGTGCACGTTCGACCGTTGACGAGAACAGTCGAATATACAAAATGCAGCAAAATGAAATAAATAAAAATATATTTTTGTTTATTTATTTAATTTTGCCGCTATGTAAAGGGTGGTTAAATTTTAAGGGCCGATGTTGATTTTGAATAAAACACAAATTATTTAGGAAATTATTGTCAATTCTTTTTATTATGGTAATATGGTATGGTTTAATTATGTATGGAACAAAATATCGGCCAAATGGCCGCCGCGACCTCGGCGGCACACCTCCACCCGATGGTCCAAATTTTCGATGACGCTTAGGCATAATTGAGGTTCTATGCCGTTAATGTGCCGAATTATCTCATCCTTTAGCTCTTGAATTGTTGCTGGCTTATCGACGTACACCTTTTCTTTCAAATAACCCCAAAGAAAGAAGTTCAACGGTGTCAAATAACATGATCTTGGCGGCCAATTGACATCGCCACCACGTGAGATAACACGGCCATTGAATTTGTCGCGCAAAAGAGCCATTGTTTCGTTAGCTGTGTCGCAAGTGGCACCGTCCTGTTGAAACCACATATCGTCCACATCCATATCTTCCAATTTGGGCCATAAAAAATTCGTTATCATCTCACGATAGCGAACACCATTCACAGTAACTGCCTGACCGGCCTCATTTTGGAAAAAATACGGCCTGATGGTGCCGCCAGCCCATAAACCGCACCAAACGTCACTCTTTGTGGGTGCATTGGTTTTTCGACAATCACTCTTGGATTATGATTCGCCCAAATGCGGCAATTCTGCTTATTGACGAATCCACTGAGGTGAAAACTCGAATAAAGACAGTGAATCCTTTCACTATTGGTTTTATGGTTTCAATTTATCTAATAAGTATCAAAAAATTTCCGATCCCATAAGTTTTCCGTTTAATCTAGTAGAATTAATTAGCTAAGACACCTATTTATATTATATACTTATTTATTACCTATAAAGTTATTCTTTTCCGTAATTTCAATAATCAAACTATATGAAATCTAATTAATTTATAACTTTTTTTCCAACAGAAATAATTGGGATCGCTATGAACCATATACAAACATCCTTTGGCTACATTACACCATCGATAAAATGATAAGTGGTGCACGCTATCGCAATAATAAAAATAAAAAACATCGTTCAGCTATCCAAGATATGATGCAACTTCGTGACGAGTTACTGGACTATAAAAATTCTTGTGACTACGTTAAATGTTTATATTGAAGTAAAAATTATTGTATTTTTGAGGGAAATCGATAGAAGGTAGCAAACGTTTGTGAATGTGTGTAAAATCGACTAATCCGTGATTGTGTTTGATTTATTTTCTTTATTTTTGGTAAATTTTATTTTATTTTCCTTTCTTATATAACCGCTTGTTCCGGCTAAATTTTGCACAAATGATCGACCGAACACGAAATAGCAAGTTTATTAATAAGAACATTTGTTTGAACGTTGTTTATTTAAAAAAGGAAAAGAAGAAAAATATATATTCTATCGTTTATTTTATTTAATTAACAAACTAAATTTATACTAACATTATTATTTTTATAATTAATCCAGAGAACAAATATTAGAAAATATATTAATAAAGCAAACCCTTTTAACGTTTGAATATTAATAGTATATAACGAGTGTATTGCAATTGCAATCACATTTAAACGCCTAGAGAAATTATTGAATTTTGTTAATGAATAAGAAAAGAAGTAAAATAATTTACTCATGAAGAACGGGAAAAATTTGAGTCAGAAAACGATACAAAATAATTAATACTATTTCTGCTTTATCGTAATTTATTTTGTTTTTTTTTGTTTACAATCATAAAATGTTAGTTATTTTTAATATTCATGTAAATTTATTGCCGTCTTATTATAATTATTATTTAATAAATTTAAACATTTATAAATAAAATTATGTATAATAATAATAGTAATAAATATTTAAATTACGAGCAAAATTAATATACATTTTAAACGTTTTTATTGTATAAAAAATAAATTGTTAACACTTTTTTTTTTTGAAGACTACCAAAAAATGGATAGAACAATAATTAAAAATGAGGCAAGATGTTCACTTAATGAATATTTTTGTAAATATTGCAATTGCATTAATAATTTAACAATCGAAATAAAATTAGTAAATGTTATTTATAAAAAAATGTTAATAAATTATTATTACATCAAAAAAATTATAGTTAAAAATGAAAAAATGTGTTTTATTGAATTTGGAGAGTTAGTTGCATTTGTAAGAATTTTCATATTCTTTTGAATCTTTTGAGCAACAAATTTGCGGGGTAAAAAATTTCAGACAACAGTTTATATTTAAGAAAACCATTCGATAATGAAACTAGTGCTTGTGCCAGCAAAATAACAGACTAAACACCACCAGAGATATGTAGCATAACAGATAATAAAACTGGGAAGGTTGGGGTGTAGAACTGTTATAGCTGTCAATCAAAAATAGATTTGCAGTAGCCATAAGTAGAAATTATTGAAAAATGTTTTGACATTTTTATTTTCCAAAAACACTTTAATTTGTAGATTTAACTTCTTTTTTTAGTATAAGTCAGTGTGATCCAAACTCAAATGAAGTACTGGTAGATACATTAGACTTCTTCATTACGGATTTTATAGACCAAGCTCGATTTTTAATAAAAGTTCGAAGGCCGTACAGACAAACATCTTTAGAGGAAATTTTAAAGTATGTAAATGCAAAACTTTTATCATCTAACATTTGCGTTCGCACAAAAGGACACTTAATAATTTTATCCATTCCCTTGGCTGGCAAATTTCGGGTTCTCGCGAATCTCCGTTCTAAGCAAGTGCTTGTCGTCACTTAAAATGGGACTACTGACAATTGGGTTGTTATCCTCAAAACCATTGAGCAAATGCTCAATGCAGTGCTCTATCAGATCCCATAAACTTCGGATAAAGCAATATTGTTGTGTGCTTTTATCTATATAACTAACTCCTCCGCCCTAGTATGGAGTATTAATATGTGAGAAACAGAATGACTCATTTCTCCTTCGGTGTCGAAGCCATCGCTATCGCAGTGACTAGAGGCTCTCCCAACAGGGAGTCCTATGCTTGTTTTACTACTCCACCAAATTGAAAAATACTCCCATCACGAACATCAACCATGTTGCTGGTGCAGGTAGGTCGATCTCAGTGTCAATCCAGAGAAAACTTTCCACGCCCTTGTTTGCCAACCGTTGGAAGAAAACGTTTATCTTGCTACCGTTTCAAGGTTAAGGGTGTTATGTTTAAACAAAAATTGACGTGGAATATCCACGTCCTGTATCCGTCACCAAGACAACTTATCAAGCTCACTTCGCTGGCCAATGAACATGTGGTTCCACACATAATTCTGGCTATATCGAATTATTATAAAGTTTTCGCATACGGCCGTATAGCAACTTGGTTTGGTGACGAAAAAGCTAAACAAACAAAAACTTGCTTAGCAGTAAATAAAATAGCGACTAATCTGTCTTAAGTGCACCAAAAGTTATTAAAACTTACATATTAAAATTACTCTTGCACTTACATATTAAAGGCGAGGCTGTTTCGTTTCGTGCATATCATGGCCTAATTAACTCTGGCAAACGAAATTAATCAATTATCAAGCTTGATAAGAACAACGAGTTTTCAGAGAAATTTTTCGATCAGGATTATAGAACCCACCCTATCCTCCCATTTCCATTATGCATCTATATAATAGACATCCATGAATTGGCATTTTGGGAAACGCTGCAGCCGATCTCTGCTCGAGGGAAGATAGAAATAGCACCTTCACTGGCCCGAAGCCGGCGTTGCATATTACAAGAGCCAAATAGAAAAATTGCTTGTTTACGTCAATTAAATCATTTGTTTTATTAAATCCTAGTTATAACATAAAAAAGAGGTCAAGAAATCTGGAAGTGTTGATGTTTTTCTCGAGTTCTTCCAGGATGCGGGAACGATAATGCGGACATATAGCCTCTCGTTTCAAGACCGTTTAAACGGCCGAATCAATTTACGAAAAGAAGACCCGAGTCTATCATGAAATTTTTACTACTATTATGAATTTTTCGATTGCAACGATATTTGGCACGATGTTTAAGATGTGTCTTAAAATTTCGTTAATATCGAAAACAAACGCGGTCGAAAAATTTCATAATAGCGTATTTTCGATAGTATCGTTTAAAAAACACTTGAAAATTTCATAATAGATCCCCGTCTAGCAGACCTAAACGAATCTAGAGTAGAAAACTTCTATAAAACAATTCTCAATACAAGGTGAGACACTCCCGGGTTTCAAGCAACCTTATCACACCAATAGGCTATGCTGAGGCGGACTTGTTTCCTCATCAAACGCTTAGATACTATCCAAACTTACTGCTTTGGAGCTGTCATCATTACAACTGCTCCGAGTTACAATCACCGTGGAGGTCCGTACGCACGGCCAAACTTACCAATATGCGAAGATACGATGTCCACGTCTACTACAACTTGTTTCAGATATGAACTGACAAGTTTAGATCTAGAACTGAAGGGCAAAAAGAAAAGAAGACAAAAACTAAGCGGAGTCACAAAGAAACACCTAGCGTTTAATACATCGGATATTTTTTAAAAATTAAATAAATAAATTAAAATGAAGGACAGGACTGCTAAAATAAACGTTAAACGAAGCCGATCAGACGACTCCAGCTCTAAAAAAACTCTTCTAAACGGAATAACATCCTATACTTCCTTGGAAATGGTCGAATGGCCAAGGATTATAATAGACTCAAGCTCCAGTTGGCGGAACCAAAGATCAAAACACCCTCGTTACAGAAAAACGATGAAGGATATCAGGTTGGTAAACACAGAACAAAATTCTCCCGCGGTTTATCTAGAAATTACTCAAATGTCGGGGTCTCAAACAAACTATCTGGGCTGCAAAATGAAAATTGTTGGTTAACGTACCGTTAACTACGCGGATAAAGATAAAGCGGCATGGCTCACTACGGTGATTATAAAATTAAAGTCCATGGCTTGACTGCATACTTGACTTAAGAATTATCGGAGATGACAAATTCATGTTCCCAATTTTTTTTCGTCTTGAAGAGAGAATGTGGAAGAAGCAGGAGCCCTTCCAATAAACAAGATGAATCGGTAAGGCCGTTAAAACCGAGAACAAACCGGACACTGCACAAGCGACAGCCAGCCTGTGCAATGAATCTCCGAGATCTGAAGGATCTCCATAAAAGATCTGCTCAACATCAAAGTGTATCGGGCACACACACTGACTCCATCGAGATCAAAACCATAATTGCCGTCATCAAAATATGCAGAACAGAGGCCAGTGAAACCACTAAATTACAAATCGAAGATTCAGCAGATTATGATGCGTTTAGGTTAAGAGCAGCGACTGATAACCTCTACCGCCTCTTTACATCCCAGAACTGGTCTATGACACTTATACATGTGCATTGGTTCAAAAATGGATTCTTCGAATTCCAAACAAAATAGTAGGTATAAGTTAATCTATATAACAAATAATACGAGAGGCTGCACCACATACTTTTTCAACGGGATATAGAATTAATAGAACCTCTACCTAATATTATATACAGGACTACATGGCTAGCTAGAGTTTGGAATTCGTTCTAAGATGCTGGAGAGACGTGCGAGTAATTTTCATCTTGCAAATAAGAAAGAAATCCCCGAGGATATCAGGCGAAACTGGCCTATTAGCCACATATCCTTTTTTCTCAAATTCAAGGATAAAATACTGGTAGACTAGATCAAATCCAATACACTCCAATAATACCCTTCAATCCTGCTCAACATGCGTACCAGGCTGGAAAATCAACAGAGATAGCTCTACGCCAGCTGACAACAGAAATTTAAGATACACTTCGGAATAGAGAAATGTTGTTAAGTGCCTTTTGGTAATCAAATTTCGATGAAATTCAAGTAAACGTATAGAAGAGCAGGAGTCCACTTTCGATGATCGAACCATCGCTATCGTAGCGATTATATGATCTCCCTAGGGAGAAATCCAATCTTTTCCCTTCCAATCAACTCCTGCATCCTGCTTACCAACCACAGGAAATAGTTTCCAGATGAAACACTGCAAATAATACCGGAAGCTTTATTTATCTGTACTTATGGAACACCAACATCTCGTATATCACCAACAAAGCTAATAAAACTTAGTTGTTTGGCAAAACGCTTGCATTGTCAGCCCATAAATGACACAATGATCATATCAAAGCAATATAAGGTCTAGTGATTTCGAACGGCCGCTTTAGTTTGGTGGCCAAAAACAGAGTAAACAGAAACTTGCACAGAACTAAACAAAATAAATTCAAGAGCGTGGAAAACGTACCCGATGGTTGATCTCGAGCAGCGTTTAGGACTCACACCCTTGTACTTACTTATCAAAGGCAAGGCCGGTTCTAGGCCCATCAAGCTAAAATTTTTAAATCAAATTAGAACCAACAGACCAGGTCTATATCTTGGCCAAACTAAATCTGACAAATAAGAGATTGTTCATTCAGCCTAGACTAGATGATAAAAACAAAGAATTTTCAGAGAAATTTCTTGATCAGGATTCCCGAACGGATCAAAGTTGGGACATTATATCCTCTCTTCCACGCTCTATATGTTTCTATATGGTATACTTATGGATCAAAAGCAACTACTATGACTAGAGTTTGAGTAATTAAGCCTATTTAGTCTCACACTTCGCGTTCCCTTAATAAAATCCCCAACCGCATTTTAAGCGGAGATCTGCACACACGAAAGGAGATACAAGAAAACTGAAATCTGTATAAATTCGTGCAGCCAAGCAGCATTGCCAGCCTTCAGTCGGCCCGGTCTTCTATTCTTAGCTGACATGGAGTTGCTTTTGCTTTTTAGAAGAATTAGCCAAGAAAAACATAATTACCTTAATGTGGCCCCTGGTATCCGATCTCTCTGCGAGCGAGGTCTTAGATAGCACCTATACTGGATCCGAACCCAGCGTTGCTTATTTCAAGAGCTATTTAAATCTTAATATTATTAACTGGTAAAACACACTTTACGTGCACTTCACGCGTGGCGTGACATCGCTTGGGGTGAGACATTCTAAAAAACTTCTTAATTGCAACGTCAAACAACTAGACGAAGTAAGTTCAAGTTGGACTGCAAATCACTGAGATCAGTCATTAAGTTTTGTAAAACGCCAACGAACTGATACGCTACATAGCGAGGCAAACATAATCATATATTATTCACTTATCACTCCTCTTATGACGCCCTCGTTCTTTAGATTCAAATTTCTTAAAGCCTCTAACTATACAATAGCTTAACGCCACACCCATTATCTTGCCTGAAATAATGGCATTTATCAAGGAGGTAAATCCTCACTTTACGTAATAATCTAAGTTCAGCACTATAAAGAAAATGGTGATGTGAGCCCTAATCACACATTTCATTTTCTGTATCTGTATTTTCTGATCTGTATAAAGAAACTAATTGATAAAAATGAGTTTACTATGAAAAAACATTTAAGGAACGAGAAAGTCAGTCTCTAGGAAGGATTGAAAAAGTGGTCTTCTTGCAGAGACCGGGGAAATTAAATTCTTCACTGACTTCACTCCAAGCTCGATGGTAGAGTGGGAGCTGGTGTGTTTTGAGGGGAATTAAATGTGGCTCTATCCTTTCGTCTCCCTGATTACTGCAGCGTGTACCAGGCTGAAATTATAGCGATTGAAGAGGTCATGAACTGGTTGAGGCATAATGTAATATCGTTGATTGATATCACTATTTATGTGGAGAGTCGGGCGGCCAGTCTTTCACTGGATTCAGTTTAGTCAGTTCAGTTCAGTCTCTTAGCGAGATGAGTGAACTTGGATCGCTCCAAGGTTGGGTTCCGAGCCATTCTGATGGCTGCAGGTGCATGGCAGACGAATTAGAAAGGTACGGTATGACTCTCCAACTGGAACCAGAAAGGGAATGTGTAGGTAGGTAGGCCTTTGTCTGTGCCGAAAGCAGTTGCCTTGGCAAAGGCTTGGTGGCTCACCAGTCTCACTGGCAAGGTAGCGAAACAAGTACGGCCTGAGCTGAACTTGGATCGCTCCAAGATCTTAGTCACCCCAAGGAAGCGTGATTTAGGTAGAATTGTAAGGGTACTTACCGGACACTGTCGCTTCGGAGATCATGCGAGAAGGCTGGGTCTGGTTGCAAATGACTTCTGTAGAAGCTGCATGGACGAGGAGGAGGAGGAGGAGGAGACTATTGTTTACTTTCTATACTCATGCCTGTGCTAGCTAGCAAAAGGCATGATCTCTTGGGCAAATACACTGTGGATGGTCTCTCTGATTTCGAAAGCTGTAATGTGCGAGATCTTGTACGCTATATGAATAGCACTAAATGGTTTTAGGGGAGTTTAACGATGTCGGATCCTATGATATCACAATGGGCCATAATTGGCCTACGTGTGCGATAGCAAACACTGAAACCTAACCTAACCTAGTGAGTGAAACAAACGCAGTAACATTAGTATCTGTAGAACATTCCGTACTCACAGAGTTTATGAATACAAGAGTTTAGCTATAAACGAATCCGGCGTCCCTAAATATTATTGTGCTCACCAATTTCCGATATAACGCAACAGATGATACATTTAAGGTTTTCTCAGGAATGATGTCTCGGTTTACATTGAATGTTTTTATCATATTTGTTGCGGTTACTTTTGATTTGGAAATATAAAAATTAACAGTAAAAAATGATGAGTATAACCAAAAGTTTTGACTCAAAACGTTAGCGCTCATCTACTAGCACCGTTTGGTACAGCCATATATTATGTAAAAATATTTATTTCTATTCCGGTTGAAGACCCTTTTCTAAATAGACGCTAATGTTTTAAATCTAATGGAAAACCCCCAAATGATTAAGTTTATTCTACTTGCCGCTAGGCTCACATTACAGTCATGTTTACCGCCATTTAAAAACAGCGCATTATAAACCCTGCCGACGATAAAAAACAAAAACGAAATTTCCCATATCTATTTATCTTACTTCTTCTATACTCACATTCATTATGCTCATCTCATTTTAACACATCAACACCAAAAAAAAAATATCCAACTCAAATAAAAAAACAAAAAACGAAAGACCTTCGACTCGAGTTGTCATTACACTGAATTGTCATTTTCACTTTTCAAGAAAAATCGTAATATTTTTGGTTTTATTAGTTTTTTGATTTTTTTTATAATTTTCAATAATTTTTTATTTAATTCAGTTTAATTCTATAAATCGAAGTGTTATTTTTATGAAGTGTATTTATTATTTTGGTCTATTCAAGCAAATTTTGTGTAGACCTTGCGTTTGTGTGAGTGTGAAAATTTTTGTTATTGACTCATGAAAAGGTTATGTTACATATTATTATGATTTTCTAAAAATAACAATATTATTTTCAACAAAATTTTCAAATCAATATGTATAGTATGAAATAACTTTAGTGATAACTAATTTAAATAATTGGTGTTTTGTGTAAAAAAAATATTGTGTGTGTGTGAGTTTGTGAAGTGATCGTCGTTGCTGTCGTGCGCGCTTCTGACGAATAATGTACTGGACGGTACATCTCGAAGGTGGCCCTAGACGTGTTAATCATGCCGCGGTTAACATCGGTGATTATATATACTCGTTTGGGGGATATTGCACGGGGGAAAATTATACGCTGCTCAATTCGATGGATGTACACATTTTGAATACAAATAATTTGCGATGGTCTCTGGTCCCCCCAAAAAAAGATGAATACGGTGTTCCGTGGGTCTATCCGACTGTGCCTTTTCAACGATATGGTCATACTGCTGTCGCATATGAAGATAAAATTTATATTTGGGGTGGACGAAATGACGAGCTGTCGTGTAACACATTATTTTGTTTCGATGTGAAAAGTTTACGATGGTCGAAACCAAGTGTAACAGGAAATATACCGGGAGCCCGAGATGGGCACACGGCATGTGTGGCAAATGGTAAAATGTATATATTTGGTGGATTCGAAGACGATATTGATCAGTTTACGTGTGAAGTGTACGCTCTCGATTTAAAAACTATGAATTGGGAATATGTGCAGACATTCGGAACACCGCCATCATATCGGGACTTTCATTCAGCGACCGCGATCAATAATAAAATGTATATATTTGGAGGGCGAGGCGATCGCCATAGCCCGTATCATTCGCAGGAGGAGATTTATACAACAGAAATTATTTATTTAGATTTAAGTACGCAACAATGGCATATGCCACGGATGACTGGAAAAGTGCCTGTTGGAAGGCGTAGCCATTCAGCATGTAAGTTTATTTATTTGATATTTTGTATTCACACTTAAATTTTCAAGCAATTTTCAACCTTGAAATTGTATTACAGCCTTCACCAAGATTTCATAATTAGAATGCATGGCGTTTAGCTAGTTTTTGATTTATTTCGTTGTACACATTTTCGTAGATGTCTTGTTGTGAAAATGCCTATTTTGATGAATTAGTGCACCGTTCAATTAAATCATTTTAAGCTAGTGTAAACACCATTGTATATTGTTTAGGTAATTGCATATTGTCGAAATTCACAATCAAGGACCATATTACAATAATATGAAACTTTGACGACGATCAAATTCACAGATTTCCATTGGAACAGCTAGAAACATAAATATGTTAAATTGAATTGTTACAATAAGCAGTTTATTCAGAATATCAAGTGTTTACCAACTTCTTACTCATTGTGGGTTCGGAACAACTGTAGTTCGAGTAGAATCCGGGTGGCAACCAATATTTTACAAAGGTTCGTTTAGCACAATTCCCCATTTTTAGAAGCCTCATATTTATCGAGTAGAAAGTTTGACGAAAAATTAATATTTTAGTATCTTGGTACTGATTTTTTACCGAAACTTTATTACTCTATGAATGTATTCTAAAGTAAATCAATTGAGAACAAGGATCACCCACATTAAATTCATAGTAAATCTGGCGAAATTTTTTACTAAAATAAGATCGAAAATTATTCAGTATAATCTGGCTTGACAGCTTTTATAAAGGCCACTGTACTTCTTAATTCGTTAAATATGTTCTAAGAAATATATTTTGATAGCATTAAGAATTGCCTATTTTCAGCAAGAAAAGATAAGTAATTTTAAAGATTATCAAAGCTAATAGATTATAACTCATTATTTTCGAAGAAGGTTTCAGAGAAAGCTAACTCGATGGACATAACCAACATTTGAATTGTTTATATAGTTTGGGTACTTTGAAATAGAATATCTTAGTTGTATTTAAAGTACTCATATTCTAGGTTCCCAAGATTGTTTTATTCATATTCGGAACTTAATTTGGATCCTAATTCGCCATTCCACACTTTGATTCTTTCGTCGTGATTCTTTCCTCATTTCCTTTCCCTTCACCAACAAACTAAAAACAGTTTGTTGGTGAAGGGGAAGGGAACGAGGAAAGAATCCCGACGAAAGAATCAAAGTGTGGAACGGCGGAATTACATCGTTGGTTCCATTGAAATTGGTCATACAATAAACCAAATTCCAAGCCAACGGGGATAGTGCTTCTTTCAAATTTTCTATTACCGAGTTCCATCCCCATCAGTTTATAAACAGCTTAGCTCCATTCAAATTGGCAAATCGTTAGAACATTCGAAATTCTCACCTTACAACCCGAGTAGTATCCTAATCGGTTGAGATACGGCTAAGTTCCGTTATAACCTGCCGTTTGCCTCAACCGTAAAGAAAATCTCCATCCGAATTGGATTTCAATATGAATTCTTGATTCAAAAAATTGTCAACTTTGGTGAAATGTATACAAGCTTATATATAAAAGCCACCGGATATCATAATAGACCTAGAAACTAACTAGCCTTGGGTAGACGGGAGTTAGCATCTATTCATTTCTATTTAATTGTCAATTTTCCAGAATCACGATCGGAAATCATATTGGAATCCTATTTTCATCAATCACACACAAATGAATTGAAATTCAATTTTCAACTTAGAACCCGCTACTTTAGAACTTTAACGCAACCGGTTTAGAAATGCCATAAATCGATTCAAATTGTTTATTTCTAAGAATTAAATCCGCAACTGAAATAGGCATTTTTCCAAAACAACGTCGGGAATTTATATGGGAATTCAAGTTTCATCGTAGACCACGAGTTTCATTTCAATCAGTTGAGAGATTGATTTGTTTGAATCAAACTGGCCGGTTTCCACAACTAGGTTCGGCACTCATTCGAATTCAAATGTTATCATATAATCCGATATTTACCACAACAAAACAAAAACTGGACTGAGATAAAACAGAACCTATGCAAAACTCTTCTTAACGCTGGCTGATTGACTGAAGACGTTATTGAGTAACTGGTCTTTGTCATGTTTTCGGTGAATTGTTGTTTTCATTAAATTACTTTTCAGTAAATTGTCGTGTTACTCCTGCTTTCATTTGAAAATGAATACAATGCTTGCACACTGATTCTCTAAAACAACTTAATGTGTAAACGTGAAAACCGAACGTGATAATGTCGCCTTTACCCAAATTACAATAACAATTCTGTGTGATTTTGTTTATTTTTCCGTTCACACATGATCGTGTTTTTTAGAAAATCAGAGTAATACAGCACCAGATTCAGTCCAAGTAACAATTATCACGTGTTTATTCGAATTCTCCTAAGTAGACGCATCCGCAAGTAGAAAAATGTTACAAGACAATCGTTAAAATGTATCTGAATTTTGGACTACTAAATAGATGGAAAATTTGAAAGAATCACAACAATCAGTTTCGAACCGATAAGACTATTGATTTGAAAAAATCTGTCTACAGTCTATACTAATGTAAGAAACAATCATAATAAAAACCATTGTAAATAGAAATAAATTGTTAAAATGTTCTAAACGTTTTATTTTAATTCATTTTCTTGTTTATTATTCTGGTCGGCATCCGACCCCCTGCTTCATTAACTCGTCGTTTATGTTTACTGATTGAGAACGCATGCCCAATTTCTCGCAGGTATTCTTTCCAAATTTTTAATCTAACAAAATATTAATCGTCCTAGTTAAAACGGCCCAAACTTGGTTTTTTTCACGCACCTTCAGAATTGTTGCAACATTTTGATTACGGTTTTACGTTCCTCGCTTGCCATTTTTAAATAAAATTGTCTTTTTGGAAATTTGAGTGAAGCAGCTGCCAACATGTTTTGTGATTTAAATTGAATTTTATTGAAATATATTCTAAATTATACATTGCCAAAACAATGTAAATTTAAACTTATTAAAGAGACCAATAAACTTAACATTAATTTTCTAACCAAAATTCCATATTTGATAAGGAAACTGCTTTAAAATGGCCCGAATAAGATAAAAATAGCACAAAACAACATGAAAACCATACAAATTTGGACAATAAGTTAAAATAACAAAACTGAGATTTTAGCAATGCTGAGAGAATTGCCTCAGCCGGGTTTAAATTTTGATCTCCACTACTGTGAAGACAACTACTCTATCCCTATAACGTCATCTTTCTGTACTGTTCCTTTTTTTAACAAAATCGCGGCTCTCAGAAATTTACTACGCATAGCTCCATCATTCATAATTTTTTTAGGTGACAACTTATCATTGATCCATTGCAGCCTAGAGATGGATAAGTTGGCACTCGTACTACCAGACTTGGTATTGGATGACTGACTTTGCGTTACTTTTCTAATTATCAAAAAAGAAAGACTAAAATTTGGGGATGGGATTTGGCTGGGCCAATTTTATATGGAAAACCTGATCCCAATTTTGTTTTGGATAACAAATTTTGATTTGAAATCTAGTTAGCGTTTTGGCATTTTTTCTTGAAATTTCAACTGAACTGGATCGGATCAAGCATCAAGAAATACGACTAATACCTGAAACCTCAAAACTTGAATGTTTGAATATTTTTAGATATTCATCTGTGGTACTCCTTTTGCTTCTTTGTCCTGGATCTTAAATTGCTGAGCATGCAAATATTATTTTTGTTAGAATGGTGAGAGGCTTTATTATTTATTTTGCTGGCGCTTTGCACTTTAGAGATTTGGCCGCCTATTGGTCCTAGTTGTGCTGAATGTGCCACGTGTCTCCAGAGCGGAAGGATTTGTTTATTTTTATTTAGCTGGTTTGGGAATTGGCTACCTCAGTGACGTTACATTATCAGGTTATTTTCAGATTAACAATTGATAAGTTCATTGAACCCTAGCTAAGTCTCAGGCTTGTTGGCTACTTCAAAAGAGTTTATTTATTTGTATCAACAGTAAACTTCTTTTTTTGACTATAAGAGGGAGGATCAATAAGTCTCTGACGTTATATACGGATACAGGTTTCATCTACGGTGACGACTCGACGGAAAAACTCATGCCAAGTTTTCCCAGTCAGAAAAAAAGGCGTATAACAAAAATTCCATCCAAACGGCATAGTGTAATGGCCGTTTAAGTATAGAGAAAGAATATTCTAGAATTCCGTTTCATTGCTATATTTGGATTTTGTTGTGAAACCGATAAACTGTTGTTTTCCCATACAAATGCCACCACCGTTTAAAATTATCGAACAGTTATTATGATCCGGCCCCAAACCTTCCCACAACGGGTTAGTCCTACAACTATATACGTGTTGAAACTGAATCTGAAATCGAAATTTACTTTCATTCTAATCATTAACATGCGTCTTTTAGGCATATTAGGTCGAATATCATGCTAACTACAAACCAGCCTACCTACAAAATTCTGTTGCTTGATTGCATTTGACGATTTGTGTAACTGTTGACATATCTTAATTTTGTATAAAGCCTAAACATTCTAAAAGTTTTGAATTACAATCCACTTGAATTCAGCAGATATTTGCCTATTAACGCGTCTGACGTCTAGTGTTTTTTGTACTAAGAAAAAGGTGGTAACTTCATATTGAAACAAATAAACAAATCGCCTTTAAGATTTCCATAAGAAACAAATTTTGATCACCTTTTCTCGTATCATATGTAAAGTTTCTACTGTTCTGGTTAATATTTTACGTACGTATTCACCAATTCCAGGAATTATGTACAATACGTACTGTACGTATCAAATATAGGTTGGTATAGCAGCCTACGTTGGTTATACCAATTTACCTCAGCAGCACCACCTGTGTACAAATACGGGTACTTATTGATCCATCCTCGAGAATCGAGAATAATCTAATCATCATAATGTTCCTTAGTAGGCCGTAAATGTGATCTTTAATCCATGTTGGTGTAGTCTCTCAGTAAAGGAACTAAACCAGTTTACCTAGAACTTCGACGAATATTTTCCGGTAAGCAATATTGTCGATTTATTTCATAATACATTATAATATGCGCGATTCGAACTAAGTATGTTCATTCGCTCTCTCCTAATTTAAAATTAGAAATATTGTCCAGTACTGATATCGTCACCTGAATATTAGTTTGGTTCCTATGAAAAATTGAGTTCAAACCAGCTGGATCATCATTTATTCTACACAATGGCCCTGAATTGAGTAGTACCTCGATCTGAAACACCAAGGTAGTCGTCACCTCTTTGAAAGTAAGATTTGCGTTCATTATTCTTTTAAACTGGTATCTAGAAGATTTAATGGCGCCTCCCATAGTCCTCCGATGGATGTGAGGAGCATTTCGTGGATTGAAATGACACCTTACAGACTTCTGCAATAGAAATTCAGTGATTAGTGAATTATTTGATTGGCTGACAATTTGTTGTTTTAGTCATTGAAGTTCTCGATTAGCCCGATGAAATTGGATCCATTGTCAAACCAAATATCTTCTTGGTTTAATATATAGTGGGTCCGCATAATCTAAACCAACCTTAGAAAATGGTCGTCCTTGTGTACACCATACTGCTGGTATATATCTGCCATTTTCTGTTCAACTTTATACACACAGTACATAATTTTATGCAGCGTTTGATCATATATCGAGCACCTATCATCCAATATTTGTTTCCGACAATACTCAGTGTGAGAGAGTTTCCTGCATGCTCATGGTTAATATGTATATCACGATAAGGTGACAAATTTTATGGTTTATGGTAAAAACACCGAATGCTGTGTAGAATAAGATAAAGATGATTTCTTTAGTCGGCCACCTACTCCTCGTAATCCTGCTGAATCTATAAATGGATCCAGTGATGATAATGGATTTTTTTGTAGGAAGTGAGGAATTTTTTCTTATGATGTGAAATTCAGTGCTGATTGATAATTTTTGAATATTGCGAAGTAGTACGGCTTCAGCTTTATTCATTTTCAGCAGGTGTTATTTCACTAATATGTTGGTTCTGGTAGTGCCTCCGATGTAATCACATAAATCTCAATACGTAGACCATTATTTTTTTTACTTTGAACCAAGAAGAAAATTTATCCAATAGCGTTTCTACGATTTCATCATCAGTAACAATTGCTGACATATACGCTCTACGTCTGTGCATACTGATACTGTCTTTGAATTTGCCTAATTTTGTTCGTGATCGCTTATTTTGCACGAAGCGTCAAACGCAACTCGTAACTTCGTGGTGCTGCTCCCTGGTTTGATAATATTTGTCCATAAATAATTCATAAGCTTCAAAAAATTTGGTATTTTTTCGAATTTCCTTCCCATTGCTCGTAATTTCTGATGTGCTGCTTCAAATGACCTCCCCAGCGAAGCCCTTGATTCCTTAAACGGTAGTTTGTCAATGAAACGGACAATGGATCCCCAAGTTGACTTGAGGAACCACCTCCTCAATTTTTCAAAATTTGTTAAGTAGTTGATGAAGGTCATCATTAGTGATTTGAATAATAGGCTCGTTCGTGGTATGTAAATTAATTGCATTCGATAAATCTTTGCTACATACTCCTGCTTCCTAGCCAAATTTCAAAGACTGTAACTTTGGAAATCCGTGTACTATCAATATCTCGAAAAAAACGCCTGCATCAAGTAAAATATCAATTTTGGGGGGTTTAAAGAATAATGGATCTACAAGTTTTAAATCCATGATTTCTTTAAACTCCACAAAATTGATCTTTTACTTGGTGTTTCGAGATAATTTGGGGGTTAAGAGTATTAGGGCCAGACGCTGAATCGCGTGACCCTTGGCTCAGCCATATTCTTCTTGGAAACATCGATGAGGAAACTAGACAATTGTGGACGAGTGAATCAGTCAGTGGAAATCTCCCCACATTTGAAAAATTATTAACATTTCTAAACAAGGATGTGACGCCCTTGAAATATGTGAATCAGCAACCAAAAAGGTTACAAGTAGATCAACCTAAAAATCCTTCGTAATATCTCAGTACAATACTATATGTGAGTGTGTGGTATATGTAAACAGTAACATCCAACTTTTAAATGTCCCGAATTTAAAAATATGAGTTACGATGCAAGATCAAGAATAGTATCCGAGAAAAGTCTCTGCTGTAACTGTTTGAAGAAAGGTCATATTAGTGTGAAATGTTTTTCAAAATCCTCCTGTTTGATTTGTCTCAAGCGATATCATACTCTGCTTCACCAACGTCAGGCTGAAACTTCTTCCGGGTCCAATCCAACTATTACAACACATCATATCTCAGTTGATTAACGGACGGACGAGCCGAACCACATTACAAATTTTTAGTCACGGCTCATATCATTACTAAACATCAATCAATCTGACTTGCAGCTGGAATTAACAGATCCACAATTTCATACACCGAGTAAAATTGATGTACTGCTTGGAGCTGACATGTTTCTTGAAGTTTTAAATCCTCATAAAGAAATAATTGATGGGTTCCCCGTACTTCAGTCGTCCAAACTCGGATGGTTGGTAGCAGGATCGCCTCATAATCCGTCAACAGATGTGACTAATCTCCACGTAATCACTGGACCAAATTTTCCAGTTACAAATGAAGATCTATTTGTGAAAAAAATTGGGAGGTAGAAGATGTAGAGTCTCTAACCATTCCAGCCAATGTTTCTCATAAATGTGAAGTCTTTTACGAGCAAACTACCACCAGAACTGAAAGTGGCCAATTCATTGTGTTCCTAGAAGTCTTTGGTACATAAATATTTGAAGTGTGTTATAACAACTTCCTGTTAAACCGGAATCAAGCCGTTCTGCATAAGTCTCATTGTTCGATTCGATACGAATATTTAATAAATTATCTCTCTTTGAATTGGATTGTCAATATTCTTACATTTTGATATTTTATGGACCACCGGCTTTTACTTTCTTATCTGGTGACAGCGATTACGTTACGTTACGTGTTAAGTCATAAACTATATATTTCCATTTATCGATTATTTTTTATTCCGCCGCAAACTAATAGATTTGTATATTAATATTGTTGCTAAAATAACACTAATTTGCATAATATCGTATGCATAGTTGTAAGTACCTCGATATTAATTGAAAAGAAAGTTGAGCAAGGTGCGCTCGGGTCATGTTTGTAATTGCATAATTAAACCACCAAATCTACAGAAAACACTAAGCTTACATTTTTATAGTTGTTTTCATTATTAATTTACAAAAATAAATTTATTTTAGTTGGAATACTCGCGTAACGTACACCGCCACAACCAATTTGTATTACGTAATTAACGAAAAACAGAAATAAATTAATTTTTATGGCATTCATTTAGTTTCCGATACATTTTAGCTTAACATAAAGAAAGTAAAATTTTATAAAGTGAAGGAAAGAGCTGGATGTGTAACTATCTTCGGGCTATCGATATTTCAAGTAGTGTATTATACCTCAATCGACCGACTTATTTATAATCCAAAGACAGTAATTTAATACGATTATATCCGATCTTAATGTACGTCATGACTGATGATTTCATCATCATTGATCTGATCGTTGAGTATAAACAACCTGTTTAATTACATGTTATGTATAAATCAATTCCCTCTCGATTGTTAGTTTTCATCATTAGAGATTTGATTAGTTATGTGTCATGTGACAATGAACAAGTATGTAATGTGTTTTGATCGAAAAATAAAATCTGTGCCCTAAGATGGTTATTTGTTTGTAATTTTAGCAACGGTCGCTGTTGTATATTTACGAGTAGTATAATTATGTGAAATCAAGTTTACAGCTCCAGGGTTTTAAACCAAATCAAGATCAAAAATATTTAGCAAACGTTTATTAATTATTCGGTAAGTTCAGCTAATAGTTCTTTACTTATTGATTGTGTTAGGGTGCGCGGAAACCTCTAATTGATATTTGTGGCCACATAAAACCAGAATACAGTTTTTTCCTACAGAGCCCAATGTTTCTTGGATGTTTACATCTGTTGTAAGCGAGCAAATGCTTGGTTTTCAGGCAACCAAGTTGTTTTAGATTTTGGCCAATACGGAAGCGATTCCTTACTTAACTAGACGTTTTATTTGCAATGATTGACCACTTTTACACTTCTTACCACTCAACATGTAACGTAAGCTGGAACTCCCATTCCAAACTCCGTCCGTTAGGCGTTATTACTAGCCGGTTATAACTCAGAGGTCGTAGAGATTGTTAAGACATGCATGATGCTTGAATACACCGCTATAGTAAGGCAACGAACCATTTCCCCAGTGAAAGCTGGAATCTTTCTCCGAACACATCAACAAGAAATTCATGTAACTACTTCCCCAGTATACAAATAACAGGAATTTAGAAATTTTAGTGAAATTAATTATAAAACTCAAATTAATTATGGTCGACGAGGAAACTTTTACAGCCGCCGAATTTCCCTCAGATAACGATGATAGGTAGCCAACGGTTTCTCGGAGGCGACGACTGGTTTACGGGCGGCAACCAATATGGAGCGAGCCACAGCTACGGTTAACGTCTGGTCGGTAGCTAGCGGTTACGGTCGATGAGAGTTGGTAATGATGAGAAACCAGTATCACCACGTAGGGAATGGCAATGACCTTCGGCTTCCAACGATTGTAGTTCGAATATCGCTTACGAGGCTCGATAATATGTAAACTGCAGCTCACCACCGTTGACTTTATGGTTGATATAGGGTGGGTGTGGTTCGATAACGTTTCTCCAACTATAACGCTAGTCAAGACACCAAAAGAAAAACAGAAAATCAATTTTACCGTGTCACCTAAATTGTGACGCGCAGATGTACTAAAATGTATAGGTAAATTTACGTTACGCACCTGTTACTGGGCACCGTGGTCGACGCCCAGTTTCTTAATACCGCACTCAAATTCCGCTCGATACAACGTTGTTGTACAGCAATAAAAATCTAGTTAAATAATTTGGGCCAGTAACGATGCAGCAAATCATTCAAAATTAATTCTTACATTATTACGATCATTCGATATTTCACTGAGCACCAGCGATAAAGTTAAACCATGTTATCTAAGGGTTATTACTTACATAACAAAGCGGAAAAGCAATAGAACGCACAATAATAACTTCAAATCACTGTTATTTGTATCAACAAACAGTTCACACAATTTATGAATGAAGATTTGGGATTAAATAAGATTTAATTTATCACAAAAGGAATTTTAATTAATTTTTTTACACAAAACTCAAAAAATAAAATAAGGTTTCCGCCACTATATCCATGTCAAAACTGGAAAATTAATTTCGCTAAAAGACATCTTCCTAAGGTACGAGGTCTCTATTTAAAGTCATCATAGTAATTAAAATTTCAATTAAAAACCAGGGACGGTAATCATCCAGGGCATCGTTTCGAACGTGGGACCGACTTACATCGAGAAGCAGTCTGAAAAGCTTGTGATAAGTTCCTAATAATTTTCCTTCCAAGCTTCTACAGCATATACGACGTTACCCACTTTGCGCAAAATATCTGACAAATACATGTTGTTCGGAGTTAAAGCGACGATTTTGGGGCTGCATAGGTTATAATATCGAGCATTACTGTCGTGAGCAACTCTCAGGTAATGGATGATTTGGTCACGGATGAGGCTTAAACGGTTGGGTTTATTTAGCAACTGAATTGAGTGCCGCAATATTGTATCGAGTTTTGAAGCGTGACGGCTGGCGCTGCACAGGGAGGCTTAGAATCATTATTCATTTCATTATTTTTTAAATCACACTTGTTACGTATTTTATTATTTTGAAATTTATCCTACAAAGTTGGCTTACAAGCCTCATAAGCAATTATTTACAATATCCATGAACGAACTAGTCCAACAGGCACTCACTATGGATTTCAAATCAAGATTTCTCATCTAAAACAAAATTCCGCAACAATCGGTACCAGAAATGCGGCAAATGATTTATTTTATAAATACCTGAACTATTCCTGCTTATTATATCACTGAATTGCTCCGGCAGTAAGTGCCGGCGCATCACATGAAAGAATTTGGCCGCCTCAACAAAAACCCGATCTGAAACAAGAGCACGATCTCCGATTATGTGTATATCCTTCTCTACGTGGTACATCGATCCAGGAGGTACTCTTCCACGAGGCCCTTCTTTCATTGGTGTAGACTTCAGAGCCTGCTTGGTATTCGAGTTTTGCAATCGGAGAACATGTCATAATCATCTCAATCTAGGCGGTTTTATGAATCCGTTAACGTCATTTTTATCAAGTTCATTTGTGATCTTGCGATTCAGCGCAATTTGACAGATACGCATCTCTTTATTTGATTGAACCGAGCGTCATATACGAATCAATATACGTACAGTGGCAACTATCAGTTATATGTCACGTGCTTTGAACGTCCAAGACTCGCAACCTACATTACTTGCGATGACAGTTGTATCGGCGCCTTGTAAATTTTAAGTTTAACTTTACGTTTTCGTTATGTCTACGAAAACTGCGTTTTATTCTGTTACCACCGGTAAACTCTCCGGTCGGAATCGACGCTGCTTCGCGATTTGTACTGATATCTTTAATGCTTTAAGTGTCCTTTAGTTTGAGTTCCATGTGACTTTGTGAATGCGTTTATGTGGGAAATGTGTGTTCGCAAGGACGGAATTTTAAGCCATGGATAGCTCAGTTATGCGTATTCCATTGTTGTTTTGTAAGAAACAGAGTGTATGTGAGTACAAAGTGATGATTCCTCTATGTGCTCTGACAACACGTCCCTTGAGCATTAAAAGCGCCCAATATCATTTTGGCGTTGTGTTGTTGTATTTGCTCAAGACGCTTTCGAGATGCTTGTAGAAAGCATCCTTCGTATGAACTGGTTTACCTGCACTTTGAGCATAAACATTCACAATCGAAATGTTAAAATGAGGTCCATGAAACCAAGACACAAATACGGTTGCTATTACATGAGTGAAATTAATCACGAAATGACGATGTCGGTTTCTGTTGAGGAATCTGAATCTTCAGATTTGTTTGTGTTTGTTATGCTGACAGAGTCTTCGACGATGTAGGAACCCGCTGGTAGAAATATGTATGTTGAAATAGTATATCGAGGCTCTCCGTGCGGTTTCACCAGAGTACGACCCATGTTTCGAGTTATCCTTAATTCGTGTCCTAGGTCGTGGTTGTTGATAATCCATTGCAAACCCTGTGTAGAAAGGCCACAGTCTCACACATTTAATATGTTATTTTTAGTTGGCAATTAAATGACATTCATGCTTGGATTAAACTAATTCATTAATATCATACCAAGGCAGCAACTTTTAAGCTTGAGCTGATGGCTGTGTTGCATACAGATATATTTCTAATTAATTCAGGAACCTTATATCCAATCGTTGGGTGAATAATTTACAAGCGTGTCAACGCCAAGGTTAAACTTGGATTTTTATTTCTCATAATGTTAATTCGAGTCTCATCCATGAATGCAGCTCAGCCGCCGCTATGGTTGTACTCATCATCCTCGAATCTTAGAATTCATATAACCACTGGTGGTAGCATCAGTTTATCTACTGTATGACGCTGCTGCACCCACTCGAAAGTGTCCACTAGAGTAAAAGTTTATTTTAAAACAATAAGGTTTCAAGCCAACTTATGTCAATTCTCTATAAAAAATGAAATGATTGTATTAGTCAATCCATGAGTTCCATTAGTCAATCCAGTGAGTGGTCGACTGTGTCTATTATTGATTTGATATTCGGCGGTAAAGTGACTAATCGCGCATTTTTCGACAAACAGGGTAGCCAACAAATAGGGAATCATTTACTTTTCAACTTTAACCTCGAATGATTTTACTGGCTGGGATATATCCGTCTGATAATATAATCGCTATTGACGGAAGCAATCTCACGTTAGTTTCGAAAAATCTTGTTCTTTTATTACTAAATGAAAAAATCGGAATCAGCCTTTTTGGTATTTTGATCTTAAAAAGCTAAAGAAGCTGCTGGAAGACTTAAGATCAGGGTCAGATGATCTTATCTTCAGATTGACCGAGATAACTGTTCTGCAACGCAAAAATAATATTCAAAATATCTAAATTCACTCGCCGTTCTTCCTGGATTAAGTTCTGTCAAAAAATTAACAGTTAATCCAATATCGCCAGACAATACTTCTCATGCAGACCTGACGTATTTAGTCGGCCTGGATGGCAGGGCTATTCCTCCAAAAACGGAAATTGGGTAGGTATTGCCTTCTGTTCGCTTTCCCGGATTCGACATTGCCAATTATGATGTTTTTATTTGAACAAAGTTGAAAATGCCTTTCGGATTGTTCTGATTCTAAAGCATATTGTCCTATTAGTCTCAACTTATCTCGAAGCTATGGAGAGAATTGTTGATAGATTTATTAGAGATCACCGACATTCTAACGTTCCAATCAGCATTCAGTATGCTTATAACTATAAGTGTGTTACAAGGATTGAAAGTTGTTTGAAAATCGAAAATGAGTTTCCTGTGGGGTTTCTCTGGAATTTTCGGGAAGCTAGATTGTCATTTACCTATAACAGTTTCCCAGAGCCTTGAGCTGGTTTGCACGTTTACGTAGTTTATTTGTTTTTATTTTACCAAGAATCTTGGTTTTATGTTAGGTAGTGGACTTTCCAGGAGACTTCACATTTAATTTTTATAATGTTTAAGAGTATCTGAATTGAACTTCCAAAATGTTTACGTTTATTTACATTTCGTCGGTTTTCCCATGATATTCTTCATTTCTCGGTTAACCTCATTTCCTGTGATGGTCTAAAGGTTATGGCATAGAGGACTATTATCGGTGATATGCCCTTTTCGACCTTGAACGTTGCAATGCAGGCCATTTCTTTCCTGCCTCTGCTGCAGTTGTTTACTCTGGGAACCTCTTGTTCTGGTGGGTTGTTGAGCTTTAATATTGACATGGAAACGATTAATAACTATATTCATCTTCAATTCAAACTCAAATGGCTTTTCTACCGGCTAGAAGGCGAAATATTTTCCATATTGCCAATTTGAATTTGGCAACGAATGGGACTTTATTATGTTACATTGTGTGATGTGATGGCTGTCTTGAAAAGGACGATGACTGCATTCAATATATTTGCAGTTGCCCCGCCTTCAAGGTAGTCATGTCCCATTTTCTTAAGCACATTTCCTTGTATGTACATCAGTTGTCTTTCTTGCCTTGGTCTAAGTCTTTGATTCAAATAGCGGCAGAGCGCAACGTGAATTTAGATAGAATCCTCAGGTTTCACGATGGGCCCAATGTGGCATTGAGTGCAGTACCTTTCAGCGTTCCAGTCAATTTTAATAATTATAATCGAATCATTTCACGCAGTAGTGTAGTAATAGTAGTAATAGTAATTCTGGATAAAAATTATAAACCACCATAATTACTAAAGCATTGAATGATTGGAGAATGGTGAGTTAGAAACATAAATTGTACCTAATTGAATAAGGGTGAAACTATGATTGAGTTGCTTACCATGCCCTTTGAGAGAATGCTGAATTCCCAAAAAATGTGATGTGCTTATGTTAATTCGAGGTAATTTGCGAAAGGTGAAAGGTGAAAATTAAGAACTTAACAAAGACATCTTCGGCTGTAACCCACCAAATAGTTTTACTTCACTCGATGGTTCAATTCTCTCTCAGCAGTGAGTGCATAGTCTAAGTATACGCATCCATCGGTTCATGAAGATGAACCTAGTATAAAAACCAAACAGAATAATCCTATGTTTGTGGCGTAAACTAATCGGTTAGTAAAATAAGACTAGGTTTTCATTTCCCATAACTTTCAGAATCTCAAACTTACTTTCTAGCCTGAGACATTCTTTTCGCGGATCGCTCGAATAACGATATGCTGAATTATTTATGCTAAATTGCGAAGAATTTACATGTAAGAAGTCGAAATCACTAAATGTTTACCCATACGGTCATCTATAATATTTACCAAATACGTAAACCTGGTCTAAATATCACCACGGTTACTTTTGTACCACAATTAGGTCACATAAAATATTGTAATTTATTGTTCAATTGCTATGTATTTGTTTAGGAATGAGTGGTTGCATGTTACACGATATTTAAGTTTTTCATAATTTTCCTCTGGAACTAATTATTACCTCAGCACGAAGGACATCGAATTTGAATTACTTCAATGTTAATAAATATAACCCCATTATCCTTCCTCTCTATTCCCAATCCAAATATATTTTTTCACAAAAGAAAGTATCAAATACCAGATTACTATACGCCAGAAAACTTGTACGCAAATAACTAGGAATGCAACATTTTCTTTTGAGGACTATGGAATTATAAGAAACGCTTGCAAAAGTGTTTTTACATCTTTCATCGGTCCTCTTCAAAGCAAAAAACGTACTAAGCATCTTAACTGCACATATCTAGAATTTTTCGAACTAGTATCTTATGAATTTATTAGCACTACAAGAGCTCAGAATGCTGCGGAAGGATACAAAATCACATTTACCGTTTCATAATTTTTAAGCAACATTTTTCTAATATTTTAGATCTAACACCAACCACCATCGCAAGTAAACCAATGGGAACTCGTTAGCTGCGTGGAAATGGTTCGCAAAACAATAAACCTTAGGATGAATTGCAATATTAGAACGGTCTGATTAGACATTATCGAGACACTAGAATATTCTCCAGATTGGATCTTGAAATGGCTTGAACGCTGTCTTGCCTCGGGACCTCTGATCCAACGGCAACTGCCAGAATGCATCTTTCAGATCGATACTAGAGATGAATCTAGTCTGATCGAGTATCTAGACAATAAATGAACCTTGCCGTTGGGTTTTCGGATCACTGTAACAGGCGAACTCCAAGAGCTGTCTGACTCCTCAATCACTCTCAAGGCGGCTTGGACTGGTGGGCTGACAGGGTAATATCTCTGTTTAATTGGTAAAACTTCATCAAGTTGGTGAGTGGTGGTTTTACCAAGCCCAATTTCCGTGAACGAAGAAAGGAATTGATGGATTGTTTCCTCAAGAATAGTTTGTTGTTCTGACGTTAAAATATGTTTGTATAACTCTCGAGATCTTGCGTGAAATTCCAAATTTCAGAGAAGGAATGAGGTGACGGAGCAATTAGAGATGGACTAATTTGGAACTCTTTTTTTCCATTTTTCTTTAATCTGTTCTGGGGCCTAGGCACTCGCAACTCTTTCGCGGTTCGCTTTTCCTGTCCTTACTTTTTCGCCGTATCCCAGCCAATTCTTGGACGTACGGTTATAGGTCCGATTTTCGTAGAACTATCTGCGCATTGCATAGCTCCATGCCAGTACTATAAGATGGGTCGGCCAATGAGTTCTGCACTCCGACAGGGGGTCATAGTTATGTTCATTTTCATCGCAGATCGTAATTTGATGATGGAAAATCCCTTTTGCATCATGCCCCTATCGGGATTCGAATCCGATACCTCCCGATCCAAACACCAAAGCTCGGTCGGTATTTGGAACTCTTTTCAGAAAACTATACCGATATATAGCTTCTGTTTCGATCCGGGAATAATGAATATTTTCATTATTTTTTGTTGATTTTTCTAGGTTATTGTAGTTCATAAATATTCGAAACGCGTTTTAAATGAATTTTATGTTTTGGGATATTCAAATAGATTTCGCTAACAGCTCCAAAAGCAGTGATTGTAGATTCCGTATCCACAAGCCCGCGATATTTAGTTCCCAGGATTATAACATCCACGTAAACCCGTTCTTCATTATCCTTGTTTAAGCAAGACTCAGAAATTTCAGAGCGCATGGCTCTCATATTAGCCAAATTCCGTTTTACGTATAGGGTAATAGGTATCTAATTAAGGTAATTAGTATCAGAATAATCAATGGAATTATATGGGTAAGTTAAAATTTTTGGAAATAATATGAAATTCTATTTCAATTCGTGGTCGGTATTGCTCGCTGCGTCCAAACTTTTGGCCCTGTGAAATCGATTCCGAGGTCCCACATTCCCAGCATTGCGGTTCCTCAATTGCTCGTTTCCCCGAATTGCAACGGAAATAATTAGGTTTGAAATTGTCCGGGCGTCCACATCCATAGCAGAACCGGGTACGTTAATTAGTACAAAGGTCGTAGGTATGCCCTATATCCCGATAGTTCCGGCAGATAAATAAACTAAGATCATTATTCGGTTGAGCGTTAAGCCGTTGGCCACTTTGAAGTTTTGACAGTTTTGGGTTCGGACCAATTGTAATAGCAGATATATTTTGCCGATGATCATTAGTTCGGACAACAAAGCTTGAATTGAAATTGATTGACTTGATGCTCGTATTCAATCAGGTTAATGATTCTTCGGCTTTATAGAAGTTGCGGATCACAATGCGAAGAATTCTCTAGCCTAATACAACTTTGTATCAGTTCGTCTGTATTTTCAATAACCAGTTCCATGCGGTGGGGTTGAATATTGTAAACTTAAAGATTGGATCGCGTTATAGAATTCTATGGATATTTCCTTCGTAGTTGCTTCCTATCTTCTATAATTCGTCTTATATCGTAACCCGTGCTATGATCTCTAAACCGGTTTCCAAAGTCGAGTTTCAACTGTTGCCAATTGATTTGAGGAGCAATCGTACATGCAACTGATGTCAATTAGCCGCCAACTCCTTTCAACAACAAACAGATTTCATTTCGGAGCTTGACATCTGATACCCCATAAGCAGTAGCTATATATGGCTTACTCGAAATAGAAAATCTTTAGTCGATAAATCTCCTGGGGAACCATCAAAAGACATATTTCATTTTGTTAAAGGGCTGCTACAAGCAGCACTTCAGAAGTTAGGTTTTCATTAGGTGGTATAAATGAATTGATCTTTGGTACCGATTCTGCAGTTGGGGTAAATTGCTATGGCTGTTGTTAGTTGCCTGTCATCTGTTTATTGTTAGTGATTAAAACATCGTCATTACCCCATTGGTTTTACCTAATTGGACTATGTGCCGGATTGTCAAATTCATCTTCTGAGGTTACATACGGAAGTCTGAGGTTACAAGATCGGTATCATCATTTCCTTTCACTTTCTCAACATCCGTGAGGTCTGTGAGGAACCGTCTATTAATTTATTTCTGCCAACTTTAATTTCCTATTGGTTTGCTCATCAAACCAATAGGCGAATGGAACCAAAACTATTGTTGTAATTTATTTGATCTGTATAATACGTTGGAACAAATAGCAAAACCCAATTAAAATATTATTTTTATTTGTTCCAAACGTTCAGAATTAGGAAACGCAAACACTGCACTAGTGAAGTCGACTTGTTGGCTCGTCACAGAAATGTATTGGAATGAATCTTTACGAAATAAAGTAACTCTCTCGTAAATAATTTTTTGCTGTTAAAATCGTTTTTTGGTCTCTGTTGAAGCAAAAGCATTGATAATAAGAAGCATCTGTGTAAAAAACATTCAGCCTTTAGTACTTAGTCTCGTCATTCTTAAAGATATGCCGCTTTTTGTGACTAATTTAAAATTGAACGAGAATTGAACAACAGAATTGAAATTACATGTGTGCGAGTATTCTATAAATAAAATATTTGCGCATACTTAGTTAATATGTATGGGGATTTCCAAAAATTGCAACATTGACAGCTCTATGCTAATTTTTAAAGTGAGAGTTTAACTCATACTTTTTGCAATTGTTACCACACGAATTCATTAAATTCACAATGTTTGCTATTTTTATCTTAAATGTGTAGTAAGCGGAATATATGTGGAATGTATAGCTAGATAAAGCATTTCTCATAAAAATTATCTAATTATCTATTTTGTTGTAACTAGGTCATAAACCGATAAAACAAGAATACACACTCAAGTACTTTAACAAGCGTGTGCTATGATGATTCACTGTGGGTAAAAAAATACTACGATTTAGCCGTGAACGAATTGTGATTTTTTACGTTCAATTCCATTTATTTGTTGTCTACGAAGTACAAAGTCTAGTAAATGTATTTACAACGACGTAAAGGTGTAGGTGCATGTCCTAGTTATCATCATTATCAAAATGTAAATAGATAACATAAAGTTTAGTTTGGTGTTTAATTCGGCACATCGATTTCTGGGCCTGATATCTTTATATCTATATATGGGTTTCACACCGTGCGTGTCGATACCACCACGAAACTTTAGTAATTCTTCTTCAGATCCTAACGGTAGTAATCTAGTCTACGCTTACAGGTTATTGAGCCATATTTGGTTTTAAAAAAATTAACAGAATTCAATTATATTGCAATTTTAGTGTGTAGGTTGATTTGCAATATTAGAGTGAGCAACTTCCTAAGTTATCGTGGTTTTAAAGCTGCTATTCCAATTACGTATATGTTACTATTATAACACTGTCTCGAAGGTAGTCGATGCTAGTTATAGTATAAGCAATTTAGTTCTTGGCGGAAATAGCTCTTAAGGATTTCTATTTCTATTAGTCGACCCACTTTCTCTTTCTAGCTTTGAATTTCAATTAGCCAACTACATTTCCGTTTTTTTTTTGAAAAATGGAAATTTTAAATAGAAATATAAAAATGGTTTATTTAAAGTATTAACCTTCGCTATCTACATTTTTGTCATCTCTCTAACCAATTTTGCACTTCTTCGAAACTGGCCAAGTGTAGCCCTGCCAAGTCATGCATGATCGCCTGGAACAAGTGATAATCCGAGGGGGGCCGAATAAGGCGAGTGCGGTAGTAGATCCCATCTCAGCGTTTTGATGGTGTCCTGGACGATGGGAGCGCGATGGCATGGAACATTGTCGTGCTGCAATATCACTCGTTCGTGTCTCATGCCCCATTTTGGCCGTTTTTCGAGCAATGCATAGTTCAGATTGATGAGCTGTGATCGGTAGCGTTGCTCAGTGACAGTTTCGCCCCTATTTCAGCAGTTCATAATACACGATTCCTTTCTAGTCCCACCAAACGCAGAGCATTGTCCTCTTTCCGAGGCAATTTGGTCGTGCCGTAGATGTTGATGCTTCGCCAGGTGAAAACCACGATTTTTTGCGTTTGGTTTTCTTAAAAAAGATCCACTTCTCATTTCCCGTAACAATTCGAAGCCGGAAACTCTTTGTCATGCCGTGAAAGCAAAATGTCACAAGTGGCTCTTCGATTTTCCATCTGTCTCACAGTCAACTCATGCAGCACCCATTTTTCCTCCTTTTGAATTTTTCCCATAGCACGTAAACATTTGGAAATACCTTGGCGAATGCCTCCGCAAGTTGATCGTGAGTTTGATCGTGTGTTTTAAATGTTTTTGGTCTTCCGGGGCGCTTCTTGTCCTCAATGTCGAAATCGCCACTTCTGAAGCATTTAAACCAATCTACACAGGTTGTTTTCGATGGTGCATGTTTGAGTAGGTCTCCTCAAGCAAATGACGTGCGTCAGCTGCATTTTTTTCAAGTTGAAGCAAACAAGCTACAACTTCTGACATAAATGACAACTATAGGATGGACCATCTGTTAGTCCTATTTTCATTTGTAAATAAAACACACATTTTGGGATGAAAATTCAAAATGTTTTACTGATAAGGAAAAGTGGCTCTATGTCATTTATGTATGAAAAACAATATCGTTCATATGCTCACCAAGGCTTCGTCTACAGGCATGCATCCGAACATCTGCGAAATTTGCGATGACTTTTTCCAATAAAAGCGGATCAATGACCTCAATAACCCCACAAAAAATAATCAAGTGGTGTTAAATTTGAGCTTCTTGGTGGCCAAGAAACTTCATAATTTCTTGAAATTATGCGATCGACAAATTTTGTTGACAATAAATGGATTGTTGCACGATTTGCATGGCATGTCGCTCCCTCTTGTTGAAACCAAACGTCGTTGACACGCAATACATTTAATTTTGGGCCACAAAAAACCAGTTAGCATGTTGCGATAACAGTCCACAAACCACACCAAACAGTGACTCTTGGAGGATGAACTTTGTTTAGTTCTTGTGAACGATGCCTGGTTGATGTGCTTGATTCATTACAAACACTTTCACTAACAACTGCCACTGAACCAGTTTCCTCAAAACTATCAATAATTTTGCCAATTGCACGCCCAGTGTCCATGTCGTCCAAAAATCTCTCGTAATTTACGAAATGTTGTTTTTGAACGATTATTTTCAACGATTCCCTCGTAAGGTTTCAGCCCCTAGCACTTTAAAGTATATTTTTGTGTTTTCGTAACTTATTATTTTTAAACGTTTTGCTTTTATATTTTAAATTTCGAAATCTTAACTGTAATCGATTGCTTTAAATAAATAAATAAAATACTGATCATGTTCATGGTCTGAACAAACCAACACCGGATATACGATACCGTCAATTTTAGTTTGACTTGGTTATAATTTTATGGTTTAAGTATTTATCATTATGCCGATTTTCAAAAAACTATAAAATTTGTAATTGACTAATTAAAATAACAATTTTAATTTTTTACTTTTTAAAAACTTTCTAATATTTGATTAACATTAAATTAATTTTCATTTTGTCTTCTTTTTGCAGTTGTATACAATAATATGATTTACATTTTCGGCGGTTACAATGGGATCCTAGACCAACATTTTAACGATTTATATTCGTACGATATCGTTCAAAATCGATGGAATTTAATAAAACCACGGGGCGATCCGCCAAAACCGAGGCGACGACAAGTCTGTTTAATCATAGGAACAAAATTATATTTATTCGGCGGTACTAGGTAATGTATGCGTTTACCGCGCTAATTAATCTATAACATTAAGTAGTTTGTTTTTATCTTATTATGATCGAACTGATATATATTTTATTAATTACAGTCCCCAAAATAATAGTCAAACGGCATCAGTAAACAATAAGTTAATAGATTATAATGATACGCACGTGTTAGATTTTGAGCCAACGCTCAAAACACTGGCGATTATGACGGTATTAGAAATGAGTATTGAACAGGTGTGTTTGCCGCACGAAATTCGATGGGAGATCCGAACCATGACACTACCGAATCGTATTACTCGACCGTTAAATAATACCGGTTAGAGTGACGCACGAATGGATGCTGGATGTGCCCCAGGCAGGCGATTTTATAAGCTTTATATAAAAATTTTGTTTGTTGAATGTTATGATTTTGGAATATATATTTCTTTTTGTAATTAATTATTAATATTATTTTAAATGAAATGAAATTTTAAAAAAAAAGTTAAAGAAATTCTATGTATTATATAACTTTTATATATATTTTATTCTAAAATATTTATTTATTTTTATAAACGAAATGTAAAAAACTGAACTTCCTTATAAATAAACAAGTTGTAACCCTAAGCAGACATTGTTGCGCGAAATATCAGCGACAAAATAATACTTTGCATCGATATATGGTTTAATTAAATTGAAAACTAACCTTTTGTCTCCCCGATCACGTTACTAATTAAAAATTATTAAAAGTGCTGTGCTATTAATTTATTCATCATTATTAAAAAATTAGTTTTGTTTTGTACGTTGGACTCCCGGACATTATTTATTTATTAAGGAATTTGTTTAAATTCAGTTTACTGTGCATTGTATTTACCTAATTACAAATTGTATTCTGATTTTGATATTCTTTTTGTAATTAAAATACAAATGTTTATATTTATGTATGAAATAATTTAAAGCGAGAGAGATGAATTTATATTAATATATTTTATTAAATTTGTAAATATGAAATGAAGTAAAAAGACACAAAAACAAAAAAATTTATTAATGAAATTTAGCAACAAAGAAAACATTGAAATAAATAAGGAGTACGAAAAAAATAGAAAAATCATTCTAAAACAAGATATGAAAAAAACCGTAAATGAAAATTGAATTAAGAATAAATTATTATTTACGTGATTCATCCCCAAAAAATTTGTTTTTCTATTCGATGGACTCGTGAGGTTAGGTAATCAGCAGACAAATCGAGCTTGGTCATCAGAGCCCTTAAGTAAATTACTTTTGCAATGCAATTTTGTAACTTGGAATATTTTTCAATTCCAATCGCTCATTAGGCCCGTTGCACACTTGAGCTATGTTTTTCTAGAGAACTGAGCTATGTTTTGAGAGCACAGCTTCCCGGATTATTTTACAATGCTGAAACCAAATTCCTGGAGCTCAGCTCAAGCTATTCGTACGTCCTGATTTATTCAAATGCTATTTTGAAACTTATGGAATAGAAACGTAGCTCACATCGCTCATTTTGGGAGCGATATGAGCTAATTATTTATCTCCAAGACGAAAATAAAATATCTAAATATATTGCTTTACAGATTGGGTTGATCCTGAGATTTATCTACAACGTCTCGCTTATTTGAGTTTTGGACACCAAAACGGGAGGCTGTAAAATGAAAACATAGCACACATCAGTCAAAAAACATTCAAGTGTGCAACGGGCCTTAGAAGTAAGTTTTTTGTCTATAAAAACAGCAAGGGGTTAGTTAGCCTTTCTTATTAAATTTGAGTAATTATTTCAAAATTTTTTAATGGCTGAATTAGATTTGATTTGATGTGTGTAACTTAGAATGTCTCATTGACGAAAAGATTTTGTGCAAATTATGTACCGGGAGCGTGTTTGGTTGATTTGGATTATTTTAGTACTAAACAATCAATAAAGTGAGGAATTCCAGTTGAAAGACTTAAACAAAAATCAGTTTAAATGTTTGATGTTCCTACGCGGTTTACAATCTTCTATGCTGAAATTCGAACGCTTCATTGGAGAACCTAATCAAATCCAATTCTCACTCAACCAGTCATCAACGCCATGAAGCATACGCAACCATAGGTCCTTCAATTTCGTCGAAGCAACCTATGGGTAAATGGAGTAACTTAACCGACTAACAAATAATAATCTACGCCATCCAGACCATGTTGGCACTGTGGTTATATTCACTTCGTTCGAGATTATCAATTTTTGACACACAAGTGCATTGTTGTATTTGTCATGCCACTAGGCCACGTATTTCGACATCCAACAAGCTAAGTGGGCATCCACGAGCAAACGTTTTACGTGCCAACGGAATCATCAACGACAACAACCGTAGCGGCATAATATCCCAGCAATTACGTCAACGTCGAGATCAATGGAACCAGTGTAAAACTACAGATCGACACGGGACCCGATCTGACGATACTCTCAAAGCACTCGTCACCAAGAACCACATATAGTTCCAATGGAATAAAATCGGCTTCAAAGGACAGCGTCCCCATTATTACAGAATTTAACTATGAAATGAGGATCAACAACATCAGTCAAATATATTATTCATATAGATTGGATCGAACATTTCGGCATTTGAGATCTTCCAATCAATACAATTTGCAATGTCATTCGTACGACAAAATCGAAACATGATGCCCTGCTGAAATTCAAGCCATTTTCAACGAGACACTCGGAATGTGTTTAAAGGCTACAGCGACCATATCCAGCTGAAGCCGGAATTCTGTCCTATATACCGGCCGAAGCGCCTGTAATCTTACGCTACATTAGAGGGAGTTGAATGCGACCTCGATTACCGACTATTTAACTGGGCTGAATTCATTGAAGAAATGTTCGCACCGCTCACCAGTAGTAAAGTATAGTAAAAGCGATTTGTCAGATGCTTACCTGAAAATCGAAGTTGACGACAAAAATCAAAGCGATTACTGACGATCAACACACACAAGGGACTTCACGTTCAACCGTCTACCTTTCTGAGTGAAATCCGTCCCGCGCAGACTCTAAAATCGGCCCTAAAATGACTTTCAACGACTGGACGAATACGATTTCTGAGTGAAGTTAACCAAATGTAATTTGTGGATGACGTATATAGCCAGGACATCACCACAGATCCATCAAAAACTGCTGCAATAACCTCGATGCTACTTAAATCGTAACCCAACTTCGATCGTTTTTAGAAGCAATAAGCTTATCTGGAAAGCTTGCCCGATAAATACATACATGTGTTGCGATTCTCATTGGACTTACTCATGAATACAAATATCAAATGGGATGGTCACGCGAATGTCAACAATCATTTGAAAAATTCAAACGCATTCTCCATCCAAATTATTCCTAGCTCATTACGACCCTGCACTTCCTGTCAAATTCTACGCTGATGTTAGAAACACGAGAATCGGGGCGCCGATTTCCTACGTCTATCCAGGTGGAAAGGAGAAAATGAACTCTAACAATAGCTGAGAAAAACTACGATCAAGTGAAGAAAGAAGGTTTTGCTGTTGGGTGTGCAGTCAAGAAGTTCATCGGTCTACCGGAGAAGATTTACACTAGTAACCGACCACTTTCTCAGCATTTTCGGGTCGAAAAACGGGATTCTCGTTTCGCCGTAAATCGACTTCAACGGTGGGTATTAATACTAACGACATATAATCTCTTCTATACATGTCGACGAATTATTTTGGAACAGCCGATATTTTTTTTCACAATGACGAGTACGGGACTGACTGTCTCCACTTCGGAGAAACGATAAAGAGATAAACAATCAGATAGAGGAAACCATCGATGTCTTACCCATCACCCGGAAAATCATCGAAACGAAACGAGAACTTTTAACGAGTAATCGTTAATTATTTGAAATCCGACTGCCACAATTCGAAAGCGTAACTTGCAGACAAACGAATTGACACACTTTTTTGTTAGTCATTTCACGGAGTGAAAAGTGTAGCATCGCAACGAACAATTTTGGGAATGCGGTATCATCGAAAAACGAATCAGCTGTGTTGTTTGCAGTAGTTGATGTAGAGACATCATTCAATACAGCGGGCGGCGCAGATTACTGCGAATAAGGAGGGAGGTGTTGGACAGCGACTCGGAATTCGATTTACTTGTAAACGCAGCATTCTAAAATGAGATGTCTAGCGGGCAAAGAGAACATTATTATAGAAAAGTTTGTAGTGGTTGAAAGACCGGGCACACCGTCTCGGTATTAAATAAAATATATTTCGAAAACTGCTAAATCATCTTAGTGTTTTATAAACTCGTTAACCTATAAACGAAAGAGGTCGTTCTTCTACCCCCAACTTGCTTTGTGGATTCAGTTTTATCCTGAGTGAATGTACTAGAGGTTGTTGTTGTTACTAACCTGAGAGAGATGCAAGCTGAATGATTGGAACTTATGTGTAATGTAGATTTGCGCTCATACCGCTTTTTCCATTGAAAGCGAACCTCGTCTGCAGAGTACGGTATTTAAAAAAAATATGTTTATGTCTCAATTTTTCAAAATTCTCGATGTGTTTGGTCAGTATATTAACCTAAGCTGAGGTAATACTTTATATTTTGAATAATATGCAAATCGGCAACAATTCATCCACAATTTAGACTAACTTGGATAAAAATATATAATCGCACATTTTGTGAAGTTTGTTGTACTTACAAGGCACACGCACTTCTTAAATTATTTACAAATTGTGCTAACTCTCAAAATTACATTGTTATGTGTTAATAACAATAACAATCACCTCACGTAAGTGGTACTCGAAAGTACTGTTAAAGTAAAGTAGAACAATTGGAGCCGAGATAATACATTTTTTTGATGATCGCAAATTCGTAAAACTAAAAACAGCGCAACAAAATAGTTTCTTTCTTCATCGCAATTGCTCAACTCAATGTACGTAAGTATTTCAAGATCAGACCAAAACAATTTGTTCGACTCGCTATATACTTTAAGTAAGTACACATTGTGCAATTCAATATATGTAGCTACAAAATAACTATTTAATTTATTTATTACGTTTTATATAAACAGGAGTACCTCGTATAACGTAGTGTGAAGGAACTTAACTACCTTATTTCTAAAGTTACACAATCAATTTTTAATTTCGGATTAATGATTGATTGGAGGCATGTGCTGCCCGGAGGAGGATGATCGTTTTCTTCGATTTTTACAGATACTTTATGCTATTCACACGCGATTACCCAAATTTTTACTAAGTCCAAAAACGGTTCTTTGTTGCATTGTCTCTCTCTGTTACGCGCCGCTCAAATTGGTAAACTAACAATTAACAAAAAAATATTTCATGTCTATCAGAAAAATGAACCTAAATTTGTACTTGTAACTGATAAAACTGCCGGAAGTCCACACCACCCAATTTTATCAGCAAGGTGAGCAGTTTGCCAAACTACGTAAACATTAAAACGAGCATAGTGATACGCTGGAATAAATAAAACAAACCCAAGATCTTTAAATGCATGAACTTAGACAGGGTATATAAAGTCCCATAGCATCGAAGGTCAGCTCAAAGTATTTGAAATAAATATCGGAGAGCTCTAAAATAAAACTAAATAAATGGTAACCTGCATACACAAACACACACACTCACACCGATCGGGTCAGCAGAGTAAATCAGATGCAATGAATGGTGTTATCGAACTTCCATAGGAATTGTAAATCTTCGTCATTTGATGGCTTTTTATTTATTCTCTGTTTAGTTTCTAACCAAGAATCGTTTTTGCCAACTCGTAACGCGTAACAACCAACCATGCGATCGAGTAAGGTTTACTTTCTAATTGGTGATAGCTAGTTTTGGCCAACATAGTCGAATAAGGACAATAATTGAAACTGTATAGGTTATATTGGAAAAGGGCTACGAAAAAGCATTCTTATACATTTTCTATTCGTAGATTTCAACATGATAGCACCCAAATGAACACACTATGGAGTATCCTGTCATATTTAGGACTTCCTTCGACATTTAGGATTACGAATTTCTAGCGTTCGATATTTATTAAAGTTTACCCTTCTTACACAATTTAACTTGACAATTGACCCAATAAAATCGATTTCTTAATAAAGTTATAAAAAAATGATAATTCAACATGAAGCTATCTGCGTTAAAATTTTACGAACATTGACAAACTAATCATGTTTCAAAATTTAGTTTCACTTCAGCTGCGTACTAGCCTTTAAAGGCACAATCTGTGCCTTAACTGTATTTTCTGTTTTACGTTTCAATCCTAGTTATCCCATATTGCATAAAGATCTTATTCGACGTCGTCACGCCAGCATAGTCGGGGTCTTCATCTAGGAATTGATAAATCCGATTATATCGCTGCCTCCGAGAAGTTGCTATATTTTGTGGTTCATACGAATCTGGCATTCGTTTTGCGCAACTTTAATTGGACCAAAGATGGAATGAATGACCTTCCTTTCAAATATAGATAGCATTCTACAGTTGTTAGAGGTTATGGCCCAACGGTTCTGAAAGCCAGTCTTATGAGTGCTTTATAAAGTGCGAGATTGCACGCCTGCGATAGATGTTTAGATCGGAATAACCTTGAATGGGCGTAGAGAACTTCTCTACTCCTTTTAAATTGAACGTTTTTCTGAACCAAAACCGAAACTTATATTGAAATTCCATTTCCACCATAAAAGCTGTATTTCATCCCAAGGTGAAGAGAGGATGAAAGAAGCGACTAATTATTTCTACTAAAGTTGGTCAATTTCCAAAACCATATTCGGAACTCAAATGAAATCTCGAGTCGATATAGCGTTGTTTCATCCAAATTAGTAATTTGTAGAACCATTTTCAACAAACGGTTATACAACCGGAGTTTCATTCTGATTAGTTGGTTAATTATAGCTACCTATATAATCAATTAATGGTTCCATTCATATCGGTAAGTTTCCAGAACTGAAATAATAAATTTTTCAACACCACAACCACAACTCCCTTTAAACAAAGCCGTTCTGTAATTTCATATTGTCATTCATTCAATGATTTATCACACCAACAATCTATAGAGAAATAGATTACTGGTACCTAAAAAACTATTTTCCCGAATCATAACGCACTCTTCATTAATCGCTTGTACAAGATTTTCATCAAATTGTCGTTTTGAATTCACCGAAAATATTCATCTCTTTTTCCGTGAATTGTTAATCAGTAAATTATTTTTCAATAAATTGTCATCAAACCTTACAATGCGAAACATACTAATGCGGCCGAAAAATTCATCAGTTGGCTATCGAGCATTTTTAGGTATCAGGGCCATAAATAATCTACACATGCTTTTACCAGGCTAACCTTTTATAGCCGATTGAAGGCTTTCGGACATCTAAGATGTCTACGTCACTAAATCAATGTAACGCAATTACTTTAATAGTCCACATCATGAGTTCTATGAGCGTTAGCAAAGTGGTCGCAAAAACTTCTAGCCTCTCATAACTACTCAATCAAAAATTTTGTGTCTGGCGCTTTACGTTGCGAACCCAATGTATTCTATTGGCATGTTTCAAAGTTCTCGAGACTGCTACGTTCACGTATATATATTGATTAAAAAAATAGAAAATTTAATTAATAATTTTATTTATTGTTTTAAATTAAAGCGACTACATTTATGTTTTACAATCAATATGAGTAGCGTGGAAAATACAAAATTAGATAAATAGAAGAAAATTAAAATTAGGTAAACGGGCGTGTTTCTCGATTAATATTTATGTTAATCCTAAATTTTTATAATTTTCTAAAAAGCGATTCCAATCCTTGATAATCTTCAATTCATCCATTTTCATCCAATTCGGCGAAGGCATATCCGGAGACAACCAATTGAAATCCCCAATATCCGTCCAATTATTTTTGTTCCGATCGAGCCCCGATTTAATAAAATCAATCGCTAAATTCGGATACTCGTAATTGTATGGCGTCACATGAATATCGTGGCAATCCTCGATAATACCACGACACGTCACATGTATATAGAGATCACATTGTTTTGATGTATGCAATCGCATCTGTTGGCAAGCGACTATAAATTTACAATTGGTACAATTCTCACCGAATATTGAACGTGACACCGGACCCGAAAATATTATGCAATTGATAAGATTCGACATTTGGAGCGAACCCAAGTGGCCGTGTAATTGGACAACACAATTTGTTAGATTTGATAGAGTTACGTCACGATTATTGATTTGATTTTCATCCAGCTGGATAAATCGGTCGGTTTCATTCGATATTGTCCATTCGAATTGTTTGCGTGCCTCATTTTTGTGCTGCTTTTCCTTCAGTTTGTTATCAGTCTCCGTGGTGGGGATGGCCGCCGGTTTTATAATCATTCGGTTGTCGAGAATTTGTTTATTTCGAAAACCAAATTTCTTTTTTGGAATGAGCTTGGTCTTCAGCTCGTCCGATTTACCCGTTAATTCGTTCAGCTTGTTTTGACACATTTTGATTTTATAATCGGTAAGGAATATTGTGGAATTCGATAAGTATTTTTGTAGTTCTTGAATGCTATTATTGATCTGATTGAAACTTATGCCGAGCGCGGTTATATCGCTGGGCACCAGGGAATTTAGTGTATTCTCAATTTCATCGATTTTATTATCGAAAATATTTTCGAAATAGTCTATTGCCTCAGATGCTGATGCCTCTTGATTTTTCAGTTCCTGCAGTTGTTCATGGTTTAGTTGGCGTTCCTTGTGTCGCTTTTCAAGCTGTTCCGTTAGACGCTCCTTGCCGAATTTTAATTTTAGATTTTCTTCCATTTTTTGTTGCTTCATTTAGACGGGAATTTATTTTTATTTTTTTTGAAGTCGATTAGTCTTGCTTTTTCAAATAAATTGGTGTTTCCTTTGTTGAGTCTCGCAATTTGTCGAGTAGCTGCTGATTTCGTTTTTGTTCCTCAGTTAAAACGAAAGAGTATTTAGTCTTGTATTGATCTGCTGTACCGCGATTATCTGGAGTTAATTGCAGCAGGGCAAAACTAAGCCCACCAAAGCCGGCTAACCAAATTAATGATTTTATATAGATATTTGATGCCATCAAAATTTATTTAGCAAATTATAAAAAATTCTAGAAAAATTACAAACCGTGTGGGATGAACAATGCACAAATCACCAAAACACGATGAGCAGAGCGCTTGACTTACCACGAAACTTGTATGCTTATTTTTCGATTGACCAGGCGGCCAAATCTAATTCACGCGTTTTTATACCAGTCCCAAAGTATTCTCCAACTTTGTAATAACTGTCTAGGACAAATGGAAAATGTTCACTCAAATATTTGCGATACTCTGCGAAATAAAATCATTACCGTCGATAATGCAGTATATATTAGTATAAATCAATAATTTTTGGGTTTATGCACAAATCTATTATATTACCATGATTTAGATTAATTTTATATGCAAGACAAACTACAATTTATATTTTAAAAAAATTAATAAATTCATTTAAAACTAAAAATTTGATCATCCAAAATGCAATGTCTAGAGTGACTCATCTCTCTAGTGACAGATAGAAATGTCAATTTCATTTCCCCTCTACCCACCTCGATTTCTATTCATACGAAAATAGCAACCATATGCTGCTGCAAATGCAACTGCTTCAGCAGCAAGTATATACTTTGCTGCGGTTTTAACGAATTTTAGATTACTGGACTTTTGCGACTTGAATAGCATTACGTTTAACCATTTGAATGTACGAATATGAGATACAAAATCAAAAATACAGACGTTTAGAATCGACCGCAGTTGCACAACACTGAGAAAGAGAACTGTCAACGTGAAGTATCGATAATATAGTTTGTTTCTAGAAGTTTTTGTGTATACATAATTAGTAACGAATCTTAATATGCAAGTGGAGCCAACGTGACAAAAATTATATCGATTAACATGCTGGTTTCTAAAAAAGTTCGTTTTGTTTATTATCCTTAGAAACGTGATTTACAAAAGACTATTTTCCGGAATTGTGCTAAATAATTTGTTTTAAATATACATTTATAATGGCGAATAAGGAATTAGAATCAGAAAATGTAAAGGAATTAAAAACGATTTCTCCGGCAAATGCCCATAAAGATTCAGATGACGAATCAGAAGAAGAAGATGAGGATAACTTCTCCCTGGGTAAGGTAAATTTAATCTCGACACCAATTTTAAGTCAGGGATCGACTATACCGCAGAATGTTATTATGTTCGAGTAAGTACACACTTTTATTTCGAAACGACCGCATTTTACATCCCCAAATAATTTATTCCAGTCATACTTTTGGCTACAACTGTAAGAAACTATACAATTTATGTCTGATCAATCCGAACACCCTGGTCTTCGTATCCGGTAATTTACTACATTTCTACGATCTTCAAACGAACACGGTTAAAACGCGACGTTCCTCAACGGGCCAAGGTATCGGTTGCATTGCAAAAAATCCCAATCCGAAATTTGGGTATTTAACGGTTGCGGAAAATGGTATATGGCCACCGGTTATAATTTATAAGTATCCTGAAATGGAAGTTGTTTCGTATTTGCGCAAGGGTGCTAATAAGGTTTATAGCCACGTAGCCTATAGTCCAGATGGTCAGCTACTAGCTACCCAAGGTGGTGATCCAGACTACTTGATAACGATTTGGGATTGGGAGAAGACTGAGGTAATTCTGCGCACAAAATCGTTCTCAAACGATATTTTAACCGTTATGTTTTCACCGTATGTTGACGGGCAACTCACCACCGGCGGTTTGGCGCACATAAAATTTTGGAAAATGTGCAAAACCTTTACGGGTCTCAAGTTAAAGGGTGATCTGGGTCGATTTGGTAAAACGGAGATATGCGATATTCTAGGTATTTATCCAATGCCAGATGAAAAAGTTTTGTCGGGATGCGATTGGGGTAATGTCTTGGTATGGGATGAAGGGCTAATAAAGTACGAGGTTTGCCGGAAAAGTCGCAAGAAACTGCATACCAAAATGATAAGTCAGATAACTCTTAGTGATGAAGCGAATAATGAAGTTATGACTGCCGGCCTCGATGGCTACGTGCGGATATGGTTTTGGACCACGGTAGAAAATGCTGACCCGCCGGATGAAGACCGATTTGTTGAGATTGAACCAATTTATGAATTTAAAATTGGAACGAAAACGCATACTTGTGAAATTGTATGGATGATTAAGCAGGAACCGGAGAATCCAGAGAACTACCAGTGGTATGTTCAGGATGGGAATGGTGGCATATGGCTTACCGATTTGTCACCCGATTATACACCCAAACCACCATTACAAATATTTCGATGCCATGCGGGCCCAATTGTAGACATGGCAACCAGCCCATTTTCAAGTCACGTCGTTACTCTCGGGGTTGATGGACGTCTGCACGTATATGATTACCGGAAAAGGAAATTTCTTTATTTCAGACAATTTCCGGCGGAGGGTCGTGCCCTAAAATGGATATCACCGGTTGTAGAATCGTCCGGCGTTGTAATTGTAATGGGCTTCGGAGATGGTGTCCTTCGTGTTGTAGTTATAGACCTCGTAAACTACGAAAATAATAGTGATCCGATCGCCCTAGTCCAGGTAATCAAATCACACTGTAAGGCAATCACCAGGATTTCTTTAAATCGGAAACAAACCATTCTTGTATCTGGCTCTGAAGATAGCACAATTTTTATTCATCAATTAGCCCAAATGGATCCATTGATTCGACTGGTTCCAATCGGCTTAGTTGAGTTACCAGCTCCGTGTACCGCATTTAATTGGCTGCCCCAATCGAGTTCTCGGATAATTGTGGGTTGCGAAAATGGTATGGTCTTTGAGGGTGAAATCCCGGAACGTGAACGTTCATATACAACAATATCGTATAAATTGTCGCACCTTGAACTGCGATCCTTTACATTTAAATCGGTCAAATCGGAAATTCGACGTCAGCTTCAAATCAAAAGTATCGAGGATCGAAAAGCAAAGAAACGAATCAAGAAAAAAGAAGAAATGATTCGGTTAAGGCGAGAAAATCCCGGCTTGGAAATTGATGAGAATACATTTTTGGAGGATTCAGATTCGGAGGAGGAGTTAGAACCGTTATACATACCAAAAATTCCAAATCGCGTTCTATGGGTACAGTATACACCTCAGAATACAGTGTGGCTATGTATGGCGGGCTACGATGCCGGTTACATATACGAATATGAATTTGGCAAAGAAGATCCTGTAAAATGTACCCTAATTCCGGGCGCCGATGACTTAGAAATACATTCGAATTTATATACCGATTGTTATTTAATACTTGGTCTAGAGAACGGCAACATCCGAATAAACGCGCTCCAACCGGATTTCAATGATTTGTCTGATTATTTTACTCTCGCAATGCATGATAATTTAAACGGCGTAATTTCTCGTATTGCCTTTTCGTACGACTTTAAATTTTTATTTTCTGCCGGGGCCGATGGTAATCTATTTTCCTATAGATGGAACGCTGAAATTGACGATGTGTATGTGGATGAACCCTCCGAATTGGAAAATATTCCAAAAGTTGATGATATAGATGATCCGAATTTTTTATCGTTGGAGCAACAAAAACAGAAGGATGATTACGATAAACGAATGAAAATTGCAAAAGAAAAAAAGGGGAAGGTTTTAAATGTTATAGCGGGATACAGGGCTGAATTTCAAGAAATACAAAAAGTGTTCGTAAATTAAAATAAATATATATTTGTATATTTTTATATTAAACGTGATTAATTTTTGTATTCTAGCAACAAGAAATTGATCCCGAGCCAGCAATTAACCGAGAAAGAAGTGGAACTCGCTCCACGAGTAACAAAGGACTTAGAAATGACCCTTGAGAATGAGTTGAATTTGGTTCGTAGAAAATTAGCGTTTGACGTGGAAAAGTCGATATTAGCAAATCGAAAACTTAAAAATTATTTTATTGAACCGTTGGCCCAGTTTCCATTTGAAGTTCATGGAATTATGTAAGATGGTTTGATTTTTTGTATTTAGTTTAGAATCCAATTAAAATAGTTTATTTTGGTTGCAGCGAAAATCAATCCGTGCGCATATTCCGAACTAGAAAATTGACGGGTGAGTTTTTTAAATCTCGAGCGGATTTAGAAGATCGGATCAAATTAGAAATGTCACGAAAGAGGTAAGGTTTTGGGACTGACATATGGTACGACTAAATTTCATTCTACTTTTATTACAAAATTTATTTTTAACGCTTACACAAAGTATCCAGAATGGAGAAACACAGGAGATGCAAAGGTTTATTGTTAAATCGATATTTTAATATTATGATTTATATAGGCACTTGTAAAGCATTAGAAGTTTCTCTAAATTAGCGTATAACTAGGATCCTCAGGCAGTATAATAAGATATTGCTGTTGCAACAAAAGTATCATACATATTTTCTGTCGGTCTTTCTTGTCTAATTTCCCATCTTGACATTTTATACAAACTTTTCCTGGAAAAATTCCAGTCGTAGCTGATTAAAAACTAATCCATCAATAATTACATGTATGTCAGTTCCCTCCTCTAAATATGTTGTGTACCTTAATGGACTAAACTAAATTGACTAAACTAAATATTGAAACTTTTGCTATTATCCACTACGCGGCCGATGAAAAGTTGAGGTATAAATAGAACCAATACAGCGACAAAATACAACGCCTGTCAAATTAAAATACACATAAACCATAGGATGCTAACGTAACCAATTGGCGCTTTCAGGGCACCCAACAGTTGGGAACATGTTGAGTAAAATCAAAGCCAACGTTATGAAAATGTTTAGTACTATGAAATTTTGAAATCAAATTGGCGATGATTTCACTAATCATGATGCCAACAGTTGGCGGTCCTGAACGCGCCCAATGTTTTTAGAATCTATTCTAGTTTTGCCGTCGGCGCTGCAGTACTACCAATATAAGTTTAATATTATTATGTTGGTAAACATTTTTTCGAACTGTTTTAAATCTGAATGTTGTACACAATGTTTTAATTAAAAAAATTTAAATAGAGTCGATAAAAATATAAATGAACTATTTTAGGGTTAATTTGTTATTATTTTTCTTGTTTCATCGCTTCAACGCTGACGCGCTTGTTGTGTTCACCAAAGCAACATCGCCAGCAGACAAATGTATTTTGTCGATGTATCTTGTCGCTGTATCTCTGGTTCTGTTTATACCTTTACTTACTTTTCGTTGACCTAAATTATTTGTTATAATTTTTTTACTAACTTTTAGCACTAACTACGGATGACGTTGATTGTGTGTTTACATATAAATACGATAAATCTTCATATACCGATTATTTAATTTGTATTAAAACGCACTTCAGTTACTTTTATATTTATTTATATCTCTCTTCGAACTACTGTTCATCACAAAGTCGACATTTAAACTGCACCCAGTCAACCCAAATGTGACCAATCAGCCAATACACAGCCAATTGACCAATTCGCGACGAATTTACCTCACAAATTCGGTCAACCTGACATGATACTCGTCCTCGAGTATCAATTATAATTTTTGTTCAATAAGAATGAAACCAATTTTATTTTGAATGTTATACTGGTGCGGTCTCGATTATTGTTGGATAGATCACGATATTGGCCTACGTGGATCGGTCACTTGGAAGAGATAAATTTTTCAGTTAAATTAGTGACATCTTTAAGGTTTAAGTATTAGAAGTAGTTTTATAACGGTGTAGTTCTATGGCAGATCAATGTGGAACATAACCGAATATTTGCGTAAATCTGGAATATTCAGCGCGGTATGTATTAGGTATATGACTTAGTTTTTACAGATTTTTAAGCAAATTTATTTTATATAAAAAATAAACAAAAACGAATTTAATCCTGGAAAGATTGTACATCGTTTTTTATGACCTTACAAAACACTTGCAGGTTTCGACGCTATAAAGCCATTGACAAATTTACGCAGATCGTGCAGCGATTTGAACGTTTTATCCGCTAAGGCGTGCTGCATTGACCGGAACAAATCGTAGTCGGATGGGACCAACTCTGGTGAATATGCCGTGCGGGAGAAAACTTCCCATCTCAAGTTGAAGAGGGTCGTCTGAGTGATGCGAGCAACGTGAGGTCGAGCGTTGTCATACAGCAGTATGACTTGCTTGCTTCCTTGTATTCACCGTCTGACCCTCTTCCACAGGAGTCCGTAATAAAACACATCCTTCGTGTCCCACCAGATACATAGGGGAACCTTCTTTAAGTGGATGTTCTGCTTCGGCGTCGATGTAATGGGTTGCCCAGGGTTCATCCACAACTTTTTATGTTTGGGATTCTTGTAAAAAATATGCTTTTCATCACCCGTCATAATTCTCGACAAGAAGTCCTTTTTTGTTACCGGACAAGCAGTGAAAGGCGCATGTTGATATGTTGACCTGGTTTTGTTCGGTCAAAACATGTGGTTATGCATTTTTTGAATTTCTCCCATTTGGTGCAAACGCTTGAAAATAGTTGTTTGGATGACTCCTAGCTGAGCTGCAAGCTCTTGTTGCGTTTACGTTGAGTCTTCGTCCAGTAGAGCTTGAAATTCCGCATCTTCAAACTTTCGAGGCAATGAACACAGCCCTGTTCATGTTATAGGCAAAAAAGGCAGCGAAATGTTATAGAAGCGTTGCAATGAATGTATCACTCTTGATGGAAATTATGTTGATGAATAAAGTTGAATTTTTCCCAAAAAATTAGTTTTTTTAGTAGAAAGCCTCGGGACTTACGGAGTGGTATGATACACGTTTCATTCACCACCAATGTCACTTTGATTTAATATGCTCCACATGTTTCGCCGCTAATCATAAGCATCAAATATTCCCATTATGTGTATAGGGAAGCCGCTGATATAGTTGAATGTAACCTTTGATCATAACAACTAATATGGCTCGCCAATTTTTTGTGTTTATTGTTCATCCGTCCAGCATATCGGTTTAAAAAATTTCATGTTTTCTCCTTTTTAGATTACCGATGTTCTAAACACAAATCCCAATTTGGAATGATAATACGGAGTAATTTAGGTATACCTCCTCTTGTAGTGTGTTTGAACATGATGCAAAACAATGAAATAGAGCAATGCAGTTCTTTTGGTAAGACCTAATGCTTATACTTTCTTTTTGAGTGTCCGATTTCTGTTTGAGTCCGTTGATCGACTATGATAATGGTACTATTTCTCTAAAAGAAGGCATTTTGTGTACTTTTAAATCCACTTTTAGGTTGCCTGATGTATCTAACGTTACCAGTAAGTAGGTGATGGCAGATTAGTAGGTTTCAAAATTTACAATGAGCTGCAGTTGCCATCTCTTCCTTTGGTTGGTAATGGATTAAATATAATTAGGCTGGTGAGAGCACCTATAGAATCAAACATCTTACGTATGTGAATCACGCTTTGGATTCCAAAGAATACCAAATATTTTAACATTAGACGTTTCTTCTGTTGATAGTTCGAGTTATTGAATGAGATGATCTTAGACTGGAAGTTTGGAACTTCTTGTAAAAACTGTGTATTATATTTCAATTAAGTTAGTTTTAGTTAATTCTTATAAATGATCCACTTTTGTTATTATTTTATTTTATTGCAAATGTTTATTATTAAATCTAAAATCTAATGAATGAACTAAATCTTATTATTTTCACTAATTATTCTACGCCATGTTAAATTTTTTCCTCCTTTACATATTTGTGTTGCCTGATGCTATTTCATAATTATACCAGAGTGCCTTCTTTGGAGTAATATGATAACTATAACAGGAATTGATGTTCACTAAACAAGCTTCAAATAGTGAAGAATGGCCTCGCAGATGTTTCGTGCGTGATCGTCGTGAGTTGATTTTCCTCTATTGACCGCCTCCCCCCTCCTCCATAATTTTTTTTTTTTGGTTTTGATCACTTTGTGTTCTTGCTTGAAAATATTCCACCTTTGATAGGTTGCAAGGTTTTGATGTGGTTTTTCTACTTTATTTTGAGAAATTTGGCAATTGGATGTGCTGTAGTTTTTAGGAAAAGTTGGCTCTACACTTGCCTGATTATCCTTTAATGCTTTATTTTAGGGTTATTGAATACGTTAAGGATCAAGAATTACGAGAAACTGAAATAAAAGTTCGTAAATTGGAGTCATTCCTCCAAGGTCTGACAGGTTCAACCATTGAGTTCAAATTAGAATATAAATTGAAACGTCTATTGGATAAGTATCGGGCGCGAAAAGATATGGAAGTCAAGAAGAAAATGGAACGCGACTACATTGCTTCAATCAAACCAGATATTACAGTTAATCATCCTGATGATGTGCGTGAACTTGAAGAGGCTGAACGTTCGATTGGTGATTATAAATTAAAAATTGATCCGACCTATGTGGCTGATGAAGAGACTAGTAATACAATGCGAAAGTATCAAGAAGTGTTAAATATAGTGGAAGAGGTTAGTATAAAGTGTAACTATAGGTGATTATCACTTGAAATCTTATATAAATTTATTTTTTTCTCAGATTAATAAAATTAGAACGCATTTTAATACTAAAGTAACAGAATTACGTCGCAGAAAAGCGGAACTGGTCCGATACCATCGAGAGTGTATGAAGACACTGACAAAAATCCACGAAGAAATTCCGATTGAGGAACGTAAATTTCCGGTTTATTCACCCGAGCTTAATTTAGAATTAGAATTCCCCGAACTTCATTTATTCGATCCGGCTCAAGTTAATCAGTTGTATGGCGAGGAATATGTTGTAATTGATCGCGTTCTTGCCGAAAAATTACGCAATGAAGAAATTGAGATTGATATACTGGGTCTTAAAGATTTTGCTTCCACCCATACGGAATCAGCTGAGATTTTTGAAGATGCTATTGAACCAATCGATTTTCGTCGTATTGAACCAATAACTGGGGCGCATTTAACCGCAATGGAAAAAGAAAGACGTAGTTTTCGCCTGACCAAGCTACAATTTGAACAGGAACGCATACTACTTCGAATCGCCAAGCGAATCAAGCTATTTGATGATGAGGTGGTGACACTAAGAGAGGAACGCTTGCGACACGAGTTGGACGGTAAATTTATGAATCACCATTTATTAACATTAAATCAAGAATTACTCGTTTTACGTGATTTTGAACGGTTAGAGTATAAGTTGGTTGAAAATTTGGATCAATTTGTTGGTAAGCGGAATGCTATACAAGTGAAAATTATCGATAGTAAAAATGCGATCGATCAGAATCGACGGAATATCGAGGCGTTCATGGAGGAAGAGAAACGCATTCAAAGTAAATTTATCGCAATATGTTCGGCCAACAAATTTTTCGATTTTCTTCGACGCATTTTCAAGAAGAAATTTAAGCCGCCAAAACTTTATCAAGATGATGAATCAACATCTAGCTCGTCGGACAGCTCGTCCGAAGACGATGCTGAAGAGGGTGCGAGCGTCGATTCAATGGAAGTTGGACCAATTCGACTAGATGAAAATGTTTGCCCACCAGGTTGTGATCGTGCCATATATGATTTAACGTTTACGTTGCGAGGGCAGCGGCACGAGATAGAGCAACAAATTAAAGAAGAACAAAAATTGGTTGAACAGAACAGGCGGGATATCGAAACGCGCGAAAAAACCAAAAAAGCAGTTGAAATGGAACTGGATAAATTTAAAACAGAATTAGTCGAATTTCGGGTAAGTATGCATCATTAATTTAGTAAACGCGAAGTGTTAACTTTCCATCCATTTCTAGCGTGAAAAACAAAAAATGTTAAATGACATTGAGACCTTAATTGTATTAAAAATGAGCCAAATGCAATATTTTAACAATGAGGAGGAATTATATAATGTTAAGGAAGCATTGCTCTTCAACAACAACAATATTACAAAATTGTACGCCCGTGTACAGCAATTGGAGCAGGAAACAATCGAAGCCCGACGTAGACATCGGGTAAATGTAATTCACTTGTCGCGCATGAAAACCGATTGTAAATTTATGGAAAAGCAAATCATCGAGCTAAAGGAAGACATTCAGGAGACAATGATTAAAAAATTTGGCCGCATAGTCAATTTGGACGAGTTAGAGGAACAGGTATTGTCCCGAATGGTGTATGATATGAAAGCGAATACTGATGACGTTACTAAGGAGTATGATGCTCTGCTGAACGAGCAAAAGGTAATCCTATTTCTTTATATTCCTTTTTATTTTTTAAATTTCACGCAAATTAATACGTTATTTGTTTATTAAATTTATAGAAACGGACAGCAAGCCTCCAAACCGAATACAATCGCGCCCTGCAAGAGGGAACTGAAAAACTAAATATTTTGACTGTGCTGCACGAGGAAAAGAATTATTTACAGGATATGCTAATGCAGCAGTATAAAATTCAGCATCGAATGAGTGCGGTGCATCCAGATTACTCACGGGACATTACTCGGCTTAAAGATATTTCGATACAACAACAGGATCAGATTCTAATACTGCAGCGTGAAATCCAAACGTTAAGATTAAAATCGAAACCATTCGAAATGGCAAACACTCAAGATTACCTGTACCAACCGATTATTGAACCACAGCCTGGCTACGGCAATAAAGATTTTCAAGATCAGATATATCATGCTGTAGCAGAAACGCTATCCCAAGCTAGTTCCCCGCGAAATTATGATTTGCTGAATGATGCAATAAAATTAGTTAATCGATTTTTGTATCGAAATTTTGGTAAAACCGTAACGGAGACTGAAATTAGAAAACGTGAATTTAATTTGGGTAAAATTTTGACAAATGCGGCACTCGATTATGATGAACGGAAACGGGAGCAATGCTATCAAAATGTTATCCAGGTGTTTAAAAAATATTCAAGTAAAGAAATTCGGGCACTGGTAAAGGATCAAGAAATAATAGAATTGTTTATGGAGGTTTTAAGCAAGTGCCATAAAATTGAATTAGAGGTGGTTGAAGGCAAAGATGTTGTGGCTGCGATTATTGATCAGGCGGTCGATGCACCTGGTAGAATAGATGCCCCGAATTATTCGCATAGTACTGTCCTAGAAGTGCTTAAACAAATGATGACGCTATTGCCAATTGCAGATTTGAAAAATGACGATAACATAAACTTGGCAGTCGAAGGATTGGCACAAAACCCTGACATTAATCCAAAGTGTCTTAATGTCTTGCGAATGGTAGACGAATTAATGGTACATGTTGTTGAAAATTTACTTGACGACATTGATTTCGACCTAACGAAGCATTTGGTGAATGCGATGAGGGAAGGGATTGGTAAAAAACGAGAGTGATTCGAAGTTTTGTGTGTGTTTGTATGAATTTCTTGTTCAATAAATTTTAAAACTTAATTTTTCAAAATAAGTATGAGGGTTTTAATTCACTGAAATTCTGTTAGCCCGCTTAATACAATTTAAGAAATTGTAATTTTGTGTTGGAGAAAAGTTGAACTAAACGGTCTGTGAACTGCAGTACAATGCAGTTAACTCTTTACGAGACTTTGAATCAGCGATATCAAGATCTACTTTGATACTGTATCTATCGACACTTTCGATATTTTACATGTACAGTATGAAAGTCGATGACCGGATATACTGTAATCATTTGAGATCCGTATAGCGATATTTTAAAACAAGATTCCGGTTTCACCTCACACTGATCCCACCATGTTTCAGTTACCAAAACCATTATATAGTTTAAGTAATTTTGACCGTTTGCTTACATGGCTTCTCCTCCTGACATCTGTATACCACTGCAGTTTACTTTCTCTTTCTATAAAAATTTGCCGAGATGGACCTCGGTGTGGTAAATAACTCTATGTTTGTGTGCGTGTGTATGCGTGCAGACTAAATGTCTGTGTTTTCTCTCCGGCCCAAACAGTTTGTCCGATCGGGATAGACCTTCATACTTAAGTTTTTTATATTAATTCGGAGATCCCAGTCATTTTTGGTCGAAATCGGTCTACCGGAAGTGGCAGCTGCCGCAGGAGCTTTTTGTGAATATTTTGAAAAGTATAGCATTTGCGAGAAAATCGATTATGAAACATGAACAACTAAAAGATTCTGAATTAAATTTACAACAATATCGGTCCAGATCATTTTTCCAAAATTTAAACGAAAATGACTATTTTTGACAAAAGACTGTTTTTCAATAAAAATTCGGCCCGCTATAGTCCAGACGGATTTAGTGACCGGGATGAAACTTCATACTTAATCTTTTTCTACAAATTAAGAGATTCCAGTACTTTTTGGACGAAATCTGTCCCCCGGAAGTGGTAGCTTCAAAATGAGCTTCTCGGTTTTCGCAAAATATTTTGAAAGGTAGTGATATGTAGCCAAAATCGGTCCACCGGAAGTGGCACCTTCCATTGGCACTGTTTCGTATTTAGCAAATATTTTGAAAAGTATCTCAATTATGAGAAAATCGACTAAGCACTAAAAGGTTCTAAATTAAATTTGCAACAATAAAGATTTTAAATAAAATTTGCAATAGTAGTGTTCCAGATCAGTTTTCCAAAATTTAGCGAAAATTATGTTTTATGACAAAAACCGGTTTTCCAGAAAATTCGGCTTTTGTACAGCGCAGATGGACTGATTGGTCGGGATGAGACTTCATACCTAAACTTTTTCCACAAATTGGGAGATCCCAGTGAATTTTGGACCAAATCGGTCCACCGGAAGTGACAGCCTCCATAGAAGCTCCTTCGTTTTTACACCAGAAGTAACAGCGTCAATAGGAGCTTTTTCTATTTTTACATAGGATTTTTTATCCGGTAATGACGGTTTACCATCTATCATCTTTAAAAATTACAGTGACATTTTGACTCATCCGCTGACGATCCTTTTCCAAAAGTTTCGATCGGAATTTTTCCATCCATTTGGAAAAGTTCCTTAATAGTTCCGATCAATAAGAAAGGCTGCAAATCAAAGCACGATCCAGACCACAAACATTACTAAATCCACTTCACAAGCATTAAATACTTTGGAGGCAGGAGAGGTTGATGTTATTTTTACAGACCTTAGCGGTAAAAATTAGCAATTTAATTTGAAATTATTATTCGTAACATATAACTGCTAATAGAAATCAGTATTTATCGTAAACAATTTACCGTGGAACAATTTATCGTAGAGCAATTTATCGTAGAAACTCGCTAGTTCTTAACCGATTATGATGGGGTTGGTTACGTTAAATGAAAACGGGATCCTAAATGGGATTTTTGGAAGTAGTTCTGAAATATCACCGCCTGGGATGTGACTTGGCCGTTTCTTACCGAATACGATGGTACTGGATATATTGGATGAAAGTGGGATTCTAAAATATTTTAGGAAGTTCTGGAATAAGGTCGTCTGAGACGAAACTCAGCAATTTTTTAACCAATTATAATGGGATTGGGTATGTTGGATGGAAATGGAATTTTAAAATGATGTTTGCAAGTAGTTTGAGAATACGGCTATCTGGAACGGACCTCGGCCATTTTTTAACTGCATGTTGAATGGACGACGGTTGATGATAAACTGTTGTATTCGCCGGTGGATATGAAAGCCGAATCTCAATTTTCCTCTTTTTTGATGACTGCTGTAGCCGAGAGTATTGGTTGTATTATGAATCCTACTTCCAAACCTTCTGAGCTCTTGCAACTGCAACGTACTTGCAGTTAAATGATATCCAGGTCTTAGAAGGCTTAGCACTTTCCATGTTCCCGTGCACATTTTTCGTGGTTGTTGTTGCTATGAATATGATAAACTTATCAGAGGCTTTTGGTAGGGTTCAAAACCTGATGTTTTTTGTGAGAGTAGGTAGTTGGCCTGCCGATCAACCCACTTATTACGTGTGTGAGTCTCTTACTGGTCATAGAGCTTAAGGCATCCAGTCTTACCTGAAACACGTTTTTGCAGTGAGCCGCTTACATGGAGAGCAGAAGTTGATATGGTATTGGTTTTATGACGCCAATAATCGCCCTGACATGTAGTATCAGTGGCTGTAAGCAGAATTTGAATGCTCCTAGCCGATTATCGTTTAAAACAAAGCAACGGAATACTAACTGATGGTGCTGCGATGTACCCGTTTAGTGCCTCTGATTTGAACATTTAAATCACCCACTGCTATTTTGACGTCGTATTGTATTCTATTTTGTTCAAGACGATTCCCTGATGTTGTTTGTAAAAAGCATGCTTGTTTCCATCGAGTTTATCTTCACTTGGGGCTTGGATGTTGACAAACGGAATGTCAAAGTGATGGCATGAAACCTGAGTACACAAATACGAAGGCTAATAGGTGTGAAGGCGATTATAATCGACGATGAATTGCCAATTAACCTTGTTTCCTTTAGTGCTAAAATATCAAGTTTGATTTAAAATGCTTACTCAAAGGCTTGGTGAAGGCTTTCTGTGAGATTTAAACTGAGTAGAGAGAGTAGAATAAGATTTCCGTTTCGATTTTCATTTTAAAATATTCATCTTTAATTCATTTTTCACTTGTTACTAAGTTTTCGTACTTGATTAAAAAGGAGATAGCAATCGGATTGCAATTCGCTAATACTTTATTTTTGTAAGATTGTAAGATTTTATCTCTTATATATCGTGAATCTTTTTAAATTATATCTGACGATAACATGAGGGGCAAAGTTTTAGATTTATAACTCCTCGCGGTGCTCACTGCGTAACTCTACATGAATCAGGCGATGTAGCAAGTGCAATGCAGGAGAAAGTTTGCTTAATAACATGTTAAGGCGAGTTGTTTGTACCGCAAAATCAATACCACATTACCACATTAGTCTCTGTTCATCCAGGTTAGAATTAAATTATGGTCTATTACCCCCAGCCAATACCACAGGTTTACAGTGTTTTTCCAACTTAGCGTGTGCTAAATTATTAGATTTACCTATCGAGCTAAAATCGAATCGGTCATAATAAAAAATTAAAAAAAAAATTATATTCGACGATATAGTATATTGTCCCATAATCAGCTAATTTGTTACAAACTTTTTATGGTTTGAAATTTTAAAAACTTACGTAATCATGGAAATAATTTTATTATAATAAGATTTCCCAAAGGAATGGTATTAGATGATCGCTTAATCATCTAATTTGATTCAATAATATTCGTAACCGAGAAGAGTAACTGAGAGTAATATACCGAGGAGTAATTGGCCGGAGGGTATTGACTGGAAGGTTAGATTCGGAAGTAAAGTTGTACACTCGTGACCCACACACGTAATAAGTAGGTTGAGCGGCAGGCCAACTATATACTCCCACAAAAATCAGGCTATGAATACTACACAAAGGCCTCGGATAAATTTATCGTATTGATAATAACAACAACGTGTTAAGTCTTCCAAGATCTGGAAATCTCCAGAACCTTTTGAACCAAATGAAAATTTACACTTTGAAAGTACTTGCACTGCAAAAAACTTAGATGGTCTGGGAGTTGGATCCATAATACACGTATAAAAAGTTAGCCCAGGAATCATCCCAGGAAAATGTAGTGGCAACACTAAACTATCGCGATATATTTATCATCCCAAGTAATCACTATCAACCTATAGTTTATCTCATCCCAGGATTTACCATCCCAGAAAAAACTACAGAGTTAACTATCATCCAATAATTTTCGCGCTGCTGTCCCCATATTAGCAAAACACTTTCCGAAAATAGTCAACGCGGAATATTTAATAATAATAATAATTTATGAGACAAAATATAAATTATCATAGCCCGATAAACTATAGCGACAGTTCACTGTAAATACAAAACACGAAATAATGCAGATATGATTATAATAAAAAAATATGAATAATCATTAATTAACAACAATTATAAATTAAATTTATGTATATTATTAGTTTTAAAAAATAAGACATATTCAACGAAAAATCGAAATTTGAAGACCTAAAATTAGAACTATCCATACTTGATCGCATCTACAGCCCGTATTATAAAAGGTTCGGATTAGGGAGAGTATTAATTAAATGTGGCGTACTAACATCTTCTCATTAGGTTAGTTTCATTAGACTTCTATGCGTCCGAGCGACATAATTGAGCTTTAAGCTCAAAAAATCATTAATTTACTCAAACGATCGATATTTGGTCGCTTCTACAGCCCGTATTATAAAAGTTTCGGATTAGGGAGAGTATTAATTAAATGTGGCGTACTAACATGTTCACATTAGGTTAGTTTCATTAGACTTCTATGCGTCCGAGCGACACAATTGAGCTTTAAGCTCAAAAAATCATTAATTTACTCAAACGATCGATATTTGGTCGCTTCTACAGCCCGTACTATAAATGGTTCGGATTAGGGAGAGTATTAATTATATGTGGCGTACTAACATCTTCACATTAGGTTAGTTTCATTAGACTTCTATGCGTCCGAGCGACACAATTGAGCTTTAAGCTCAAAAAATCACTAATTTACCCAAACTATCGATATTTGCTCGTACCTACAGCCCGTATTATAAAAGGTTCGGATTAGGGAGAGTATTAATTATATGTGGCGTACTAACAACTTCACATTAGGTTAGTTTCATTAGACTTCTATGCGTCCGAGCGACACAATTGAGCTTTAAGCTCAAAAAATCATTAATTTACTCAAACTATCGATATTTGGTCGCTTCTACAGCCCGTATTATAAAAGGTTCGGATTAGGGAGAGTATTTATTAAATGTGGCGTACTAACATCTTCACATTAGGTTAGTTTCATTAGACTTCTATGCGTCCGAGCGACACAATTGAGCTTTAAGCTCAAAAAATCATTAATTTACTCAAACTATCGATATTTGGTCGCTTCTACAGCCCGTATTATTAAAGGTTCGGATTAGGGAGAGTATTAATTAAATGTGGCGTACTAACATCTCATTAGGTTAGTTTCATTAGACTTCTATGCGTCCGAGCGACACAATTGAGCTTTAAGCTCAAAAAATCATTAATTTACTCAAACTATCGATATTTGGTGGCTTCTACAGCCCGTACTATAAAAGGTTCGGATTAGGGAGAGTATTAATTATATGTGGCGTACTAACAACTTCACATTAGGTTAGTTTCATTAGACTTCCTTGCGTCCGAGCGACACAATTGAGCTTTAAGCTCAAAAAATCATTAATTTACCCAAACTATCGATATTTGCTCGCATCTACAGCCCGTATTATAAAAGGTTCGGATTAGGGAGAGTATTAATTAAATGTGGCGTACTAACATGTTCACATTAGGTTAGTTTCATTAGACTTCTATGCGTCCGAGCGACACAATTGAGCTTTAACCTCAAAAAATCATTAATTTACTCAAACGATCGATATTTGGTCGCTTCTACAGCTTTTATTATAAAAGGTTCGGATTAGGGAGAGTATTAATTAAATGTGGCGTACTAACATCTTCACATTAGGCTAGTTTCATTAGACTTCTATGCGTCCGAGCGACACAATTGAGCTTTAAGCTCAAAAAATCATTAATTTACCCAAACGATCGAAATTTGGTCGCTTCTACAGCCCGTACTATAAAAGGTTCGGATTAGGGAGAGTATTAATTATATGTGGCATACTAACATCTTCACGAGCGACGAGCAAACGATCGATATTTGGTCGCTTCTACAGCTTTTATTATAAAAGGTTCGGATTAGGGAGAGTATTTATTAAATGTGGCGTACTAACAACTTCACATTAGGTTAGTTTCATTAGACTTCTATGTGTCCGAGCGACACAATTGAGCTTTAACCTCAAAAAATCATTAATTTACCCAAACTATCGGTATTTGCTCGTACCTACAGCCCGTATTATAAAAGGTTCGGATTAGGGAGAGTATTTATTAAATGTGGCGTACTAACAACTTCACATTAGGTTAGTTTCATTAGACTTCTATGTGTCCGAGCGACACAATTGAGCTTTAACCTCAAAAAATCATTAATTTACCCAAACGATCGATATTTGGTCGCTTCTACAGTCCGTATTATAAAAGGTTCGGATTAGGGAGAGTATTAATTATATGTGGCGTACTAACAACTTCACATTAGGTTAGTTTCATTAGACTTCTATGCGTCCGAGCGACACAATTGAGCTTTAAGCTCAAAAAATCATTAATTTACCCAAACGATCGATATTTGCTCGCACCTGCAGCCCGTATTATAAAAGGTTCGGATTAGGGAGAGTATTAATTAAATGTGGCGTACTAACATCTTCACATTAGGCTAGTTTTATTAGACTTCTATGCGTCCGAGCGACACAATTGAGCTTTAAGCTGAAAAAATCATTAATTTACCCAAACTATCGATAGTTGGTCGCTTCTACAGTCCGTATTATAAAAGGTTCGGATTAGGGAGAGTATTTATTAAATGTGGCGTACTAACAACTTCACATTAGGTTAGTTTCATTAGACTTCTATGCGTCCGAGCGACACAATTGAGCTTTAACCTCAAAAAATCATTAATTTACTCAAACGATCGATATTTGGTCGCTTCTACAGCTTTTATTATAAAAGGTTCGGATTAGGGAGAGTATTAATTATATGTGGCATACTAACATCTTCACATTAGGTTAGTTTCATTAGACTTCTATGCGTCCGAGCGACACAATTGAGCTTTAACCTCAAAAAATCATTAATTTACCCAAACGATCGATATTTGCTCGCACCTGCAGCCCGTACTATAAAAGGTTCGGATTAGGGAGAGTATTAATTAAATGTGACGTACTAACATCTTCACATTAGGTTAGTTTCATTAGACTTCTATGCGTCCGAGCGACACAATTGAGCTTTAACCTCAAAAAATCATTAATTTACTCAAACGATCGATATTTGCTCGCTTCTACAGCCCGTGCTATAAAAGGTTCGGATTAGGGAGAGTATTAATTATATGTGGCGTATTAACAACTTCACATTAGGTTAGTTTCATTAGACTTCTATGCGTCCGAGCGACACAATTGAGCTTTAAGCTCAAAAAATCATTAATTTACTCAAACGATCGATATTTGGTCGCTTCTACAGCCCGTATTATAAAAGGTTCGGATTAGGGAGAGTATTAATTATATGTGGCGTATTAACAACTTCACATTAGGTTAGTTTCATTAGACTTCTATGCGTCCGAGCGACACAATTGAGCTTTAAGCTCAAAAAATCATTAATTTACTCAAACTATCGATATTTGGTCGCTTCTACAGCCCGTATTATAAAAGGTTCGGATTAGGGAGAGTATTAATTAAATGTGACGTACTAACATGTTCACATTAGGTTAGTTTCATTAGACTTCTATGCGTCCGAGCGACACAATTGAGCTTTAAGCTCAAAATTTATTAATTTACTCAAACTATCGATACCTGGTCGCATCTACAGCCCATACTAAGAAAGTTTCGGATTGAACTGATTATTTTTTAAATGTAACATACTAGCATCTTTAAATTTGGTTAATTTCATGAGACTTCTATGCGTTATTTTCATTATTGCTATGTACATATATGCTTCATTTTATAACGCAAAAGAAGTAATACAGTCTGCTTTGCCGTTACAGCATGTTATTTTAATTATGTTGCATTCGAGTACTAGAGCATTGCCTGATTCATTCAGCGTTACCCGGGGAACATCTCGCGGAGGTATGAATCTTCAGCCTTCGATCCCCATGTTTTATATGGATATATAAATATACATATTTTTTTTTTAACTAAATCTAAAATATTTAATTCAGAAATATTAATTTTGTTTTAATATTTAATTTGTAATGGAAATAATATTAAATCTTTTTATAATTCACTTTTTAATTAACATTACCCAATATTTTATTGGTTTAATTTTTCGTAGATTAAGAGGTGTGGAAGTACTTTGTGTGACAAAGCAATTTTTACTTGAGGAATTTCTTTTAAATCATCATACACTTCCCAGCGCTCTTCCCGATAACAATAGCATGTAATAAGCAATAGTGCTAGCAGCACTGGACGGTATAAAGTTAATAAATGAACTAATTTTAAATGTTTCATTAAACATTGTTACCTGCTGAGGAATGTCGGTAATTTGAACTTTAGCAAACGGATTCGTTGCAGGTTCTACATAAATGAAAACACTTTTATTCATAAAGATTTGCTTTTCGTAATTCGTTTTACATTTTGGGCAAATTAGTAAATTACTGTCTTCTAAACAATTAGTAAAATTTTTTACTCCTAAAGCATCCAGCTTAAAAAGGTTTATAGGAACGTAGTTCAAAAAATCAATCACAGTCTCGTCGCATTTGACACACTTCAGTACTGACTGTGCACTAAAATAATTCATTAATTTTAAAGCGAATGTTGCAATTTTTGTTATATTGCTAGTGCAATCTCTTTCCAAACCGAATATCTCAACCAAATTTGAAAAACGGAGTTGTTCTGCTCGGATTAAATTTGACTGTTTTAGAGACTCGATTAATTTTATGAATTTATTACCTGGATCGAAATGGACAACTTCTTTTAAATTTAAAATGCTGGTGGTGAAGGAATCAAACGCACACGTGTTATAATAGTTGTCTCCCGTGATTGATCCATTTCTTAAGTAAAAAAGCTAGGCTTAAAGAAAGGCTTTCTACTCTTAACTTTTTATTTTCATTTTTTTCAATTTTGGTGTAGTTTGCCAATGTTTTGTTTTTTGTTGACGACTGAATTAAACTGTTTGCTCTTTCGCTTGCCGCCATAGTATGTAATAAAGTTAAATTTGATAAATTAAAACTGGTGGTTGATGGTTTTGGGGCATTAATTCTTTTTTTCCAAGTCTCTTCAGAATTAAGAATTGAAGCATACGACTTTTCTTCGTCACTTTGTTTTTCAACCTTATCAGCATTAATTTTTATGGGTCGCTTTGGAATATTTAATGTAAACCGTTTTAATATATATTCATTGCGCCTATTAATTTCTTTGACAAATCTTAATGCCTTAGTAGGCAATTTTCCCAAAGCAGTATTCCGTTTTGTTCTCCGTTTAATTGTACCGAAGTAATTCTCTATGTGACTGTTACTGAGTCTACGAGAATGAAATATTGCTGACCAAAATGGAAGGAATGTGAGGTATTTTTTATTAAAATTTTCCAAAAACGACGGATTATAAAATTCATTTAGAGGTGCTTCATTATGTGGTATTGAACCCGATATTCTATCAGATATTGTTTTGAACGAAACATAAAATGGACTTTGAGAATAAAGCGTTTTACCAAAATTTCTTACGTCCTCGTAATCCTCATTCTTCGAATTGGTACCTGTTGGAGCTTCTAAATAAAAATCCTTATTTTTTTCTGTATATTTAACAATTTCGTTAAGAGAATCCAACACAAATGGTGTTACATATTTAGATTTAAGTACTATACAGAAATGTGTATTTTGGCAATATAATTCTGACCAAATGTCTATTTTTATTTCGATTTGACCTATATAATTATCGTAAGTAGTCCTTTTCGTAACTTTCGTTGAAGCTGATACGGGCTTCTTGACCGGCCGGTTTTTCTTCTTCGGCTCAAAATCTTTAATCAACTCCAAATCTTCGTCTTCGAGATCGACATCCAAAGCTTCGTGATCCGAATTTGAATAGCTACGTTGTTCCAAAACATTCTCAAATACCTCGGGGACCTTAATTATTTTATTCTCTTCAGCTAGTTTAACAACTATGATCGGAAAAGGATTAACATGCCCTTCGAAACTAACGTTCAAACCCATTAGGTCAGTATTAATCGGTCCCAAGTTTAAATCGAAATTTCTTTCGGGGTTTAAAATTTCTTTTTGAACCAAACTCGAAGAGCACCTTCGGTTTTGTACATCCTCAGTCAAGTTTGTTGATACCATACAGATTTTTCTGTGTAAAAATTTTTGATTTAACTCACGGAAAAAATTATTATTTTTTAACAGCTTAACGAGTTTTACGCGATTTTTTTCAGTACATTTAAGGCCGTCTATATTTTGGCATATTTTAAAGAATAACGATTCTTTTGTGCAATTGCCTAGTTTTAAACTTTCAATATTTTCAGTATGCTCCAAAATTGCATCCTGAATAATTGAAAGGTTACTTTCCTCGAGAGAGAAAGCTTCAAAAACCATTTTAATATAATGTATGTAAAAATGATAATACAAAATAAAGTTAAAAAACTACTGTGTAATAATTCCCGTGACAGCTCGAACAAACTGCTTTTATACAAATATCGCCAATAACTCGAAATTATTCGAATTCAATAATAATTCACTATAATAACAGTAAATGTATGAAAATACTGCGTAATAATTCACTAAAAACCCGTTATTTTAACGAAAACTAGAAATGTTCAAAAAGAATGTCCAAAAAATCGATCGTTTGAGTAAATTAATGATTTTTTGAGCTTAAAGCTCAATTGTGTCGCTCGGACGCATAGAAGTCTAATGAAACTAACCTAATGTGAAGATGTTAGTACGCCACATTTAATTAATACTCTCCCTAATCCGAACCTTTTATAATACGGGCTGTAGAAGCGACCAAATATCGATCGTTTGAGTAAATTAATGATTTTTTGAGCTTAAAGCTCAATTGTGTCCCTCGGACGCATAGAAGTCTAATGAAACTAACCTAATGTGAAGATGTTAGTACGCCACATTTAATTAATACTCTCCCTAATCCGAACCTTTTATAATACGGGCTGTAGGTACGAGCAAATATCGATAGTTTGGGTAAATTAATGATTTTTTGAGCTTAAAGCTCAATTGTGTCGCTCGGACGCATAGAAGTCTAATGAAACTAACCTAATGTGAAGTTGTTAGTACGTCACATATAATTAATACTCTCCCTAATCCGAACCTTTTATAATACGGGCTGTAGAAGCGACCAAATATCAATCGTTTGAGTAAATTAATGATTTTTTGAGGTTAAAGCTCAATTGTGTCGCTCGGACGCATAGAAGTCTAATGAAACTAACCTAATGTGAAGATGTTAGTACGCCACATTTAATAAATACTCTCCCTAATCCGAACCTTTTATAGTACGGGCTGTAGAAGCCACCAAATATCGATCGTTTGAGTAAATTAATGATTTTTTGAGGTTAAAGCTCAATTGTGTCGCTCGGACGCATAGAATTCTAATGAAACTATCCTAATGTGAATATGTTAGTACGCTACATATAATTAATACTCTCCCTAATCCGAACCTTTTATAGTACGGGCTGTAGAAGCCACCAGATATCGATCGTTTGAGTAAATTAATGATTCTTTGAGCTTAAAGCTCAATTGTGTCGCTCGGACGAATATAAGTCTAATGAAACTAACCTAATGTGAAGTTGTTAGTACGCCACATATAGTTAATACTCTCCCTAATTCGAACCTTTTATAGTACGGGCTGTAGGTACGAGCAAATATCGATCGTTTGGGTAAATTAATGATTTTTTGAGCTTAAAGCTCAATTGTGTCGCTCGGACGCATAGAAGTCTAATGAAACTAACCTAATGTGAAGTTGTTAGTACGCCACATTTAATTAATACTCTCCCTAATCCGAACCTTTTATAGTACGGGCTGTAGAAGCGACCAAATATCGATCGTTTGAGTAAATTAATGATTTTTTGAGCTTAAAGCTCAATTGTGTCGCTCGGACGCAAGGAAGTCTAATGAAACTAACATAATGTGAAGATGTTAGTACGCCACATATAATTAATACTCTCCCTAATCCGAACCTTTTATAATACGGGCTGTAGAAGCGACCAAATATCGATCGTTTGAGTAAATTAATGATTTTTTGAGGTTAAAGCTCAATTGTGTCGCTCGGACGCATAGAAGTCTAATGAAACTAACCTAATGTGAAGATGTTAGTACGCCACATTTAATAAATACTCTCCCTAATCCGAACCTTTTATAGTACGGGCTGTAGGTGCCACCAAATATCGATCGTTTGAGTAAATTAATGATTTTTTGAGGTTAAAGCTCAATTGTGTCGCTCGGACGCATAGAATTCTAATGAAACTATCCTAATGTGAATATGTTAGTACGCTACATATAATTAATACTCTCCCTAATCCGAACCTTTTATAGTACGGGCTGTAGAAGCCACCAGATATCGATCGTTTGAGTAAATTAATGATTTTTTGAGCTTAAAGCTCAATTGTGTCGCTCGGACGAATATAAGTCTAATGAAACTAACCTAATGTGAAGTTGTTAGTACGCCACATATAATTAATACTCTCCCTAATCCGAACCTTTTATAATACGGGCTGTAGATGCGAGCAAATATCGATCGTTTGGGTAAATTAATGATTTTTTGAGCTTAAAGCTCAATTGTGTCGCTCGGACGCATAGAAGTCTAATGAAACTAACCTAATGTGAACATGTTAGTACGCCACATTTAATTAATACTCTCCCTAATCCGAACCTTTTATAGTACGGGCTGTAGAAGCGACCAAATATCGATCGTTTGAGTAAATTAATGATTTTTTGAGCTTAAAGCTCAATTGTGTCGCTCGGACGCAAGGAAGTCTAATGAAACTAACCTAATGTGAAGATGTTAGTTCGCCACATTTAATTAATACTCTCCTTAATCCGAACTTTTTATAGTACGGGCTGTAGAAGCGACCAAATATCGATCGTTTGAGTAAATTAATGATTTTTTGAGCTTAAAGCTCAATTGTGTCGCTCGGACGCATAGAAGTCTAATGAAACTAACCTAATGTGAAGATGTTAGTATGCCACATTTAATTAATACTCTCCCTAATCCGAACCTTTTATAATACGGGCTGTAGATGCGAGCAAATATCGATAGTTTGGGTAAATTAATGATTTTTTGAGCTTAAAGCTCAATTGTGTCGCTCGGACGCATAGAAGTCTAATGAAACTAACCTAATGTGAAGATGTTAGTACGCCACATTTAATTAATACTCTCCCTAATCCGAACCTTTTATAGTACGGGCTGTAGAAGCGACCAAATATCGATCGTTTGAGTAAATTAATGATTTTTTGAGGTTAAAGCTCAATTGTGTCGCTCGGACGCATAGAAGTCTAATGAAACTAACCTAATGTGAAGATGTTAGTACGCCACATTTAATTAATACTCTCTCTAATCCGAACCTTTTATAGTACGGGCTGTAGAAGCGACCAAATATCGATCGTTTGAGTAAATTAATGATTTTTTGAGCTTAAAGCTCAATTGTGTCGCTCGGACGCATAGAAGTCTAATGAAACTAACCTAATGTGAAGTTGTTAGTACGCCACATTTAATTAATACTCTCCCTAATCCGAACCTTTTATAATACGGGCTGTAGATGCGAGCAAATATCGATAGTTTGGGTAAATTAACGATTTTTTTAATCTAAGTGAATCTTTGTTTTTTTCAACTATTTTGCCCTCTTACTCATACAAAGGACTTGAAATCGATCCTTAAGGATCATATGGGTGTACTTTATCTAAAAAATACCCTCTCATATGTCATTTTAAAATAACTGGTGCAACCAGAAACCCAATACGGAGATACCTCTATTCAACATCTTTAAAACATTTTTTTATTTTATATATGTTAACTCGCAACTCGCAATAAAGTATTTTTTTAATTTTGCCTTATTTTCATATCATTTCAAATATAATTGTTATAATGTATGTTTTTTACACATAGTTTTTTAATATCTTAACGACAGATACAGGGAGGACATTGTTATCCTCGGATACAAATTTTTACATTATGTATTCACAATTTCTTGGTTGACATTGATTGGATAGTTAACTTTCCTTATAGTGATAGCTGGGTCAAAATTATTTTATGGGATCATGTTTTAGTGTCGTTATAGTTTTGTCTTGAATGAGAATTTGATATGGCAGAAATCCTGGGCTGACAGTAATATCCTGGGATAGAACAACTGTCATGATAGTTTAGTGTTGCCATTTTCCAGTTTTCTGGGATGAAAGCTGGGCTAACTTTATATACGTCCATAATACCACCCATGATTACACTTTCGACTACAGCGGTCATCAGAAAAGAGAAGAATCCCATTTCAATTCAACATTCCCAATCTCATCACAATCGGTTAAGAAATGACTGAAGTTAGTCTCATATATCGAACTTCAATATAGTCTTCCAGGTGGCTACATTCCAGAAATTCTTCCAGAAATCATTATAAAATTCCATTTCTATCCAATCTCATCATAATCAGTTAAGAAATGGCCGAGTTCTTTTCAAGGTAACCATAACTCAGAAATCCTTCCAATTCTTCATTTTAGAACCCCATTTCCATCCAACATACCCAATCCGATCATAATCGGTTATGAAATGGCCGAGTTCCGTCATAATTCTGTCATACGGTCTATTTTAAAAACTAAAATAAACTGGCATACGTTAAACTGTCCACACGATAAATGGTGTCCACGGTAAATTGTGTCCAAGAAAAACTGTCCTACGGCTAAATATTGTTGCGATCTCGCCTATTGGTTTGATGGGCAATTAATTTGCTTAATTTAAGGTTTAGAACATTTCTTATATTTTTTGTGAGACTAGTGACATCTAGGTTAAAGTAGTAGCACTAAAGGTAGTTTTAACAGTTTAGTTGTGTAGCAGATTATACTAGTCTGGCACAGAACCGTCGAGAATATTACTTAGTATAGATCCAGACGAGTCTATCCATTCGGGAGATGCGGTACGCGATAAATTAAAACGAAAGTGAGCAATGCGCAATATTATTAGTGATGTTTTAAGTGAAATAAAATTTTGTGATTTGTTATAAATTGTGGAAAGTGAATTAATAATAAATAATAGTGAAAATATTTGAAAGATTATGATAAGATTATTTTCAGTATTTTCAGGAATATTCCGGAAGCGTTGTAAATTACGAGTATTGTTGTAAACCTTCAAATACCATGACGTATTCACAATCCAGTGATACAAACCCGATTTGACAGGGCAAACTCGTAACAATTGGTGACAGCGGTGGGATTGTGATTATTAGAAGTTAAGGATTTAATTGTTACGGGGTTAAAATTCCAATTAAAAAAGCGTAATTTACAGACGAGTGGCTGTAAAAATGATTTAATATTGCGATTACGTGAGGCTTTGGAGAAGTAAGGATTGGACCCGGATAATTATGAGTTCGAAGATGTAATAGAGGAAAAACAATGAAAATAACGACAGTCATAAGTAATTTGGCGTAACAATTGGACCAATAATTTGATCAACAAATCCAAAAATTGGATCAAAAATTTAAGATAACAAAATAAAGAGTTGATGCAAAAAATTAAGAGAGACATAACCTTTAGCAAAAGTGATGATGGCGTGGGCGAAATGGAGCAGAAGATCATTCGGAAATTGATAGAAAGGGCTGCGGTAATAAGGTGAAATAGGATGATGATGATCATGGAGTAGGTGTCATTGTCGGGAGGAACCATTGGTTTTTGTGGCAAGGAGACAGCAGATATGGAGAATCAGCTGAGCTAGCTCGAAAATGATGAAAATATCAATCGAGATATTGTCACAGTTCAAGAAGAAAGAAACAAACTACTTGTGATTAAGGATGCCCAACCGGAATCGATGTCTCATAGTGAGCCATTTGTTAGCCAGCGGGAGTCAGGAGAGGCGGGATGATTTCGACGATTTTGGTGCAGGCATTTTTTTATAAAGCCGCAAACAACACTAACCCAAGGTTGTGCAGCAAACTTGATTAAAGTGATAAAGTTGATGCTGGAGTTGTTCAGGTTATCGTGAAAATCAAACCCGGATTGCAACGTTTGGGTGATGTCGGTATGACTTGAAAAATGAGAAACTTGTTGCAGGTGCAGCGATGCTTTCGGAGGTCGCTACGTTTGGACGGGATGGAGAGATATAAATTCAACAAATGCTGGCCAGATCGATATAGGATTATTGGAGCGGTCATCTTTGCTTTGAATAGGAAGAAGTTCAGTTGGATAGAATATTGATAGGTTTCTGGAGAAAATACCGGCCCAGGCGAGTGAGAAATGCAGATGGTCCACCTGTTGTGACTGTTAGGGCTACAAGGGTCATTGGCGGTGATTGGCTATTGGCAATTCATAGGAAAGCTGTTCAGCGTGGTCCTTATGTGTTTTGCAACCGCCCACGGATGAAAGAAAGATGTGTGGAACTTATCCGCCAAAGTGGGTTTTGGAACTCGTGGAAAGTAAGGATGCCCAAGAGCCATATGGAGGGCGATAGGCATGAAAGAAGGCCTATGGAAGAGATGCATGAACGGTTCTACCTTGATGGCGTGCCATCAGTAATGGAGTGGATTACTGTAAAGGAAGGGGTTGAGATATATGTATAGTGGACCATGAGGAATAACAGCAAGTAAGGTTGAATGGCATCGGGGGGCGAGGACGAAGGTGAAGTTGAATTGGTTTGCGTTACACAATCTAACCTACAGAAGAAGAATTTTGGATTTTGTTCGGGACGAACAATCTTAGATGGGAGTAATTTATTCAACGAGACATTTATTCAACAAAAAATTGCTCATTTAAAATTTAGAATATTACTAAAATTTTTGTGAGTTTGGTGGCTTCTGAGGTTGAGTAGGACCACTAATGGTAGTCTTATAACAGTTTTTTGTGTAGCAGAATATACTATAGACTGGCACAGAATTGTCGAGAATATGACTTAGGCTGTTTATATGACAGATTTTATGACAGATTTCTCGATCAGTTTGATTTACCCCACTCGACGCGATCGACGTGACTCACAAGTAAAAACATATTATCGAGTCGAGTGATTATCGATTCACGTCGAGTGTATCTCGGGGGTTAGAGTTTTTGAAAAATAATTGAATTTACCTAAAAATTTATCTAAAATTGACTTTTACCTTAAGTTTGGCACACAGCCTTAGATACATCCAGGCGAGTCTAGAATATTCGTTCGGTGTATAAATACGAGTGCAAGGAATACAATTAGTCAGTCTTAAGTCAGTCTCAGTAAGTCTTGCAGGAGGCACAATACGCGAACGATTAAATGTGAATTTGACGGGTTTTAAGTGAAAATAGTGGTGTAATTATAAATTGTAAATGGGGTAAATAGTGAATTAACAAATAATTGTAGAAATTATTTGTTGTTGTGATTTAGTGTTGGTAAAACAAGAGTGACAAAACTATTGTCGAAATATTTCGGGAATATTCTAGGATTGGCGTAAATATTAAGGAGATATTATATTCCGGAGGCGGTGATAATTACGAGAATTGGCATTTTAACCGTCAAATGCTATAGCGGATTTGACAGGACAAACTCGTAAAAATACATATATTCACAGTCGTATTTTGTTATTTGGTGACGCATTACATAAAATGTGTAGAGAATTAGTTTTAATAAAAGTGCCAAGTAAAAAATTATTGATCAATAATAATGACTGTGTGAAGTGAGTTGGAGAATTTCACCTTCAAATGTTAACACGACCCTCAGGGTTGAATTATCGATTTTTATAAAGCAGCACACTACACCAGTGTTGTCTAACAGACCGGAAAAGTCGATCCATTTATTTGTTTTCCGTATTGTTAAGTAAGGCCATTAAATTTTAACAAAATAAACACAATTGCTCAACACTAGTGACCGTGGTCAGTTTGAAAATAATCAAGTGCAAACGGGATTGGATAGGTACATCACTGTTCTATCTAAAAGAAAACGTAGCCCGAGATCTGCTCAGTTTGCTGGCAGGAGCAAAGTGACACGGATTGAACTAGGTGTTAACCAAATACCGCTTTACAACCGATTCTCTAGTTTAGAGGTTGGTGGCCTCAATACAGCGCCGAAATCGAAACCTGAGAAACCGCCTCCAATTTATTTAAGGGAAGCATCTAACAATGAACTGGTTAATAAAATCGGATCATTAACAGACTCTAAATTTTATATTGCCCCGCTCAAAAGAAGTAATATAAACGAAACAAAGATTCAAACCTTCGAAATCGATGGCTTCAGAGCCCTAGTCAAACATTTTGAAAGTCTAAAAAGTCAAAAAGGGCTCACTGTTGTGCTAAAAGGAATTGAAAGCTGCGTAGATGTTAGCGACTTACAAGCTGCACTTGCTGCGGAAGGTTTCAATGTCAAATCTATTGGTAATATAGTAAACCGTGAGAAGGTACCCCAACCAATGTTCCGTTTGGAACTAGAGCCAGAGGAAGAAAAGTCAAAAGGAGTTTACAAGATTTACAACCTAAAATATTTGCTACAGCGCAAAATAGTAATTGAAGAACCTAGGAAGAGGTCAGGACCAGTTCAATGCATAAAGTGCCAAGAATACGGACACACGAAAGCATACTGCACCTTAAATGACGTTTGTGTTATTTGTGGTGAACTTCACGACTCCAAACAGTGTGACAAATCTTGCAATGATCCATCTGTGAAACGTTGCAGTAACTGCGGTGAAAATCATACTGCAAATTACAGGGGATGTGCAGTGTATCTGGACTTAAAACGGAAAATAAACCCTAAAATGAGAGCTGAGCAACGAATGCTCAATATGCAATTTCTGATTAAACTGGGCCATGTTACCAAAAAATACAATAGTCACCAAACCTGCGAGTGCAAACACACAAAATGATAACTTGTAGACGTTTGACAGCAGTTTTGCACAGCCAGGTGTTTCTTATGCAAACATCCTAAAAGATAACAAACCGAAACCCAAAGTTCGTTTTAATGAAGAGGACCTAAATATTCATACCACGCTAAATAAATTAACCGAGACCATCCAAAGTTTCATGACGATGATGGAAAGGCAAATGAGCATGATGATGCAAAATATGAATACGCTTATGCAAATAATAGTTAAAAATCAAAAATGACAGTTCTAAAAATAGCTATTTGGAATGCGAACGGGCTTTCGCAACATAAAGCTGAGGTACACACCTTTCTTATCGAACAAAATATATAGACATCATGTTAATATCTGAAACACACTTCACCAAACACAATTTTTTTAATATTACCGGCTATTCCGTTTATGACACCAAACATCCTGATGGAAAAGCACACGGCGGCATCGCAGTCTTGATAAAAAGAAGGTTAAAGCACTACGAGCTCCCGAAATATGCTAAAGATCACATCCAAGCTACATCTATTTGTTTGGACGAATGGTCTGGGAAATTTGTAATATCGGCTGTTTACTGTCCACCGAAACATGCAATTAAAAAACAGCAATTTATCGACTACTTTAATCAGTTGGGAATCAAATTTCTAGCAGGAGGTGGTTACAACGCTAAACATGTGCAATGGGGCTCGAGGTTGACGTCATCCAAGGGCAAGCAACTCTACGAAGCAATAAACGAGAAAAACCTAGATTATTTATCATCTGGACATCCCACTTATTGGCCTAGCGATAGAAAGAAAATTCCTGATTTAATAGATTTCTGTGTAATACGAGGAATAGCGCGCACCAATGCTCAAGTCGTTGACTGTTATGATTTATCATCAGATCACTCACCAATAATCGTAACACTAAGTACGCAAGCATTAAAAACTGAACCACCCCAACGTTTAACAAACAAACTAACGAAATGGGTTCTGTATATAAACATAGTAGACGTAAATTGTCATCTGGATATCCCACTGCAAACACCAGAAGATATCGATGCCGCGATAGAAAACTTAAGACAAATAATGGAAATGGCTGCAAAAAAAGCTACTCCGGAGTACAAAAATTCGGAAAAAAATAGTAAGCTTTCAAGTAACATTCAAAAGTTATTGGCAGATAAACGGGCGACTCGGCGGCTATGGCAGCTGCACCAATCTCCTTTTCATAAATGGAAATTAAATAGAGCTATTAAAGCTCTAACAGAAGAAATACGGGAAGAACACAATCTTGGAATGCAGAATTACCTAAGTTAGCTCACAGCAACAGAGAAAACAGATTACTCACTGTGGAAGGCAACAAGAAATTTAAAAAGGCCAGAGATATCGAAGAAGTGATTTAGAAAAGGCTATCGCTTTCACTAACCATCTACAAAAAGTGTTCACTCCAAACGAAAAAAATAATGACTGCGTACTACCACAGTTTACGAGGGACGAGTCGAACACAAATCCAGTAAAATTTAAATGGAAATGCGTCAAAACGGTTATCAAAAACAGGATAAATCCTAAGAAAGCTCCAGGCCATGATCTAATAACCTGAAAAATGATCAAAGAATTACCCGATAGATGCATAAAATATATAACATATATTTTTGATGCGAGTATGAGATGTGGCTACTTTCTCCAAAAATGGAAAATATCTCAAATTATCATGATTCCTAAGCCAGGTAAAGACGAAACCCAAGTCTCGCCGTACAGGCCAATAAGTCTACTTCCGATAATTTCAAAACTCTTTGAAAAGATGCTACTAGAAGAACTAATACCTGTAACTGTAGGTCGCATTATACCAGATCACCAATTTGGATTTAGAGAGCAGCACGGCACAATAGAACAGGTGCACAGAATTGTAAACACAATTAAGCTCTCCTTAGAAGAAAAGAAATATTGCTCGGCAGTTTTCTTGGATATTGAAGGATTAAATTACAAAATTAAAACTCTTCTGCCTAGACAATTTCATGCAATTCTTGAAAACTACTTAGCCCAAAGGATGTTCCAGGTGAAACAAAGTACGGCCACTACTGTATTGGCCACTAGTGTATTGGGACCTGTGCTATACTTGTTGTTCACAGCTGACTTACCAATAACTGAAAACATAATCACTTCAACTTTTGCTGATGACACAGCTATATTGTTTTCACACAAAAATCCTCAAACAGCATCGAGAGAATTACAAGAACAGCTGCACAAAATAGAAGATTGGTTAAAAACTTGGCGGATAAAGACGAATGAATGTAAATCAACACATGTAACATTCACCCTGAATAAACGCACATGTCCAGCAGTAAAATTAAACAATATCACAATTCCTCAACAAACAAACGTCAAATATCTTGGTCTTCATCTGGATAGAAGATTGACATGGAAAAAGCACATTGAAACAAAACGTAATCAACTAAGAATAAAATTTTCTAAAATGTACTGGTTGATCGGAAGAAAATCGAAACTCTCTCTAGACTGCAAGGTTCTACTATACAAAGCGATACTAATCCCCATATGGACATATGGTATCCAACTATGGGGCTCAACTAGTGCCTCAAATATAGATATTGTACAAAGAACGCAAGCAAAGATACTTCGTAGCATTACAAATGCGCCCTGGTATATTCGAAACAGCAACATCCATAGAGACCTAGGAATTAAAACGGTTAAAGAGACAATAAAATCATGCAGTCTAAAATACCATCTGAAACTGGAATCACACCCTAACGAATTAGCTAGAGAACTACAAACGGCTTTGCAGAGCAGATCCTCTAGATTTAATCAACTGAAATATTTAATAATTACACGCATGTTGACCTAACACACTTAAATTAAGTAATTAATAATAATTTAAAAATAATATTGCATACTAATATTAAGTACTAACATAGGTTAAGGCTTAAGTAAAAAAAAATATATAGTTTTTAAGAATTTCACACTTCTTTGTTAGTTTCGTACAAAGAAAGATTCAAGAATAAAGCCTTTGGCAATAGTTAAAAAAAAAAACACAATTGCGTTCGAAATATGAAAATGCAACCTTGCAACCTCGGAAAGTGTAAATTTTTTCTGTAGTGCTTGTATAACATTTTCATTTCCTCTAAATTTATTTATATACTATAAGACGATCATTTTAGCTTTAAGATATAATCACAATCAGTAATTATTAAGTAATGTGTAATTAGTAATTAGTCATCAACAATTATTTTAAGCGTTTATATTTAAATTGTGTGAATTTAAAACAAATTTCAGAACGGTGAAGATTTAGTTTAAAATGCCCTATCCCCAAACCGCTCACTACAACACCAGCACTTGGATCTAAGGTACGCAATCGCAAACAGTCAATCGAAAATCGAATACAAATCGCTTCTTCTGTTCGATTAACTATCATTGGTTTTATTCTGTAATATGATATCCTTATGATATTATGATATTCATGAATATCATAATATCATATCACATGCAATATCATTATTGCAATAAGGTCTGCCAGACACTCATTTCGATAACGTATATATCGAATCAAAAACAATCAAACAACTTGCTCATTTAGCAAGAAACAAAGCAAAATACGACCTTGCTGTATTCTTGTTCTAAGGTTTTCTGTTATATTGGCAGAAACTTATCCAGAGATGGTTGAATCAATAGTTCATTAATCTAAATGCAAACATCCGTACGTCACCACTAATCTATAAACCTCCAGTGCCAGTGTTGGCGTTAAAGCACAAATTAGTAAAGCATAAACAAACAAATCATATATGCAAAAAGAGAAAATATTTTCCCCAGTCATTTATTCCAATTTCCACTCTCCGAGAAAATCACGTTTTTTTATTTTTTACCAAACTGAATTTGTTTTGACTGTACATAGTAAAAAAAAAATAGAATAAAACGAACGAAAATTCATCATGTCATTGTACTCTCCGCGCGTGATTATCATCTTCTCTATATGGCAAAATAGCGAAAAATTTTCCTCTCATTTTCTTTTCAAGTCCGTTTTGGTAACATTTTTCTGCTACATATCTATGTTTACATATGTGCATAACACACATACAAATTCGGTTTTTTTTTTGTTTTGTGAAAAGCAAAAAAATAATTCCGTCAGTCATTTGTAAGACATCAATGTGAAAATTTTATATACGTACGCAGAGAGCTCGAATCGAGGAAAATTATAGTACATATTTTGTTTTTCTTTTGTTTAGTGAAAATTCCATTACAGTTTTTATTTATTTATTTTAGTGTTTTGATTTAATTTTTATTATTGTGTGTTGGGGGTTACCGCCGCCGTCGCCGCCGCCGGGGATGTAAATAAATTTAAACGCGCTCGATTGAAAGTGGGAAAATATTATTTGTGAAAATTAATTAAAGTGAAAATCTATCGTTTTTATTAAAGAAAAAAGTGGGGATGAGAAAAATATGATTTTAGGGTGATAATTATTTTTATAAAGTGAAAAAATTATTTAATGTGATTATGGTGATTAAAATGATTTAAAAAAAATAAAAATTGAAAGGGAAATTCTTCGGAAAATATTTTATATACATATAAAAAAATTACAGTGTATGCGTGTTTTGCTCGCCGAGTGAACTGCAGATTTATATTGTTGTTGTTATTCAAGTAAGTTATGAAGTAAAATCTTTTCTTCTTCTTGTATATATTCTTTGTTGTGTGTGTATACACACAAATTACATTCGATATGGCTTGACTGCAGAAAAACCTACCTCAATCTATTTTTGTGTTTTGGTGTGTGCGTGAATATTTCGGTGGAAAACATGTTTTATAATCGTGCGATATACCGTTTTGGGATAAAATGTCACAGATTTATGTATTCGCGTGCCCGACGTAGTCTTATTTGGAAAACGGATTTTAATGATTGTGGTAGGGTTTGTAGACGATATTTTGTTCGGTACACCCGTCCCATGGGAGGTACATTTATGTTTCGTTAGTCTGGTAAAAATACTTTATATCACTTGGTAGCTATATATATACGTAATGTATAAAGCGGAAAATAAAGAAGAATTTTATGAAAATTTTATTTGTAAATTTATTCATAATGAGATTGGAGATTTATACATTTTAGTCTCCGAAGTTTATGATTTTTTAATTCAAACATACGCATGCATAAAGAATTATTTTATCTACATTAGCGTTTTAGAAATGGTAAAAACATTAAGTTTTAGCAATATACGACTTTAGAACAAACTATAAACTTTGTCAACAACAAGTAGGGTCGCCAGATAAAACATTTTAAAATACGTATACCTCAGGGATGATAATGGCAAAGAATTAAATTACTAAATTATTGAGGGACAGAGCACTAAATGTGGCTCGAAAGTAGTTTCTGCTCGTTTACCAACTTTACTACTACTTCCAGTATATAATCAAGCAAATTCAAGGCCAACACAATTCAGCCTAATTGGACTTAGATCAAAATACTATTTTCAAGGACCCTAGTCGCAATTTTAATCAACTCTCCGTTGGACACATGAGTCTCGAGCTAGCAACTTGAAATTTCGTGTACCGTACCTAAAATTTTATAGCTCTTATAAGTTGTCGTCGTTGTCGTTCGTTTTCATTTTGACTTTACGTTGTTTCGTTTCCGTTTCGTTATTTCATTTCTAATTGCACTAGAAGTAGAGATTATAGCGTTAGCAGTGCTGGTTCATTCAAAAAGAAGATATATTGCTAAGTGTATGAGCCCCGCAAAATTCTTTACTTTTGGACATAATTATCAAACATTGTATGCCTACAGCACTCAATAGTTGCAGTGTTTACACATTCTCCGAATTTTCTTTTCAGTATTTTTACCTGCGTAGGCAGTCTTCTCAGCACATGAGAAGACCATTGAGATCAGAAAAATTACAAAATATATACCTCCATAGCATCTAAATATGTGGTAATGAATCACTAAATTCCCAATATTTTCATACAAATACATGAAGATGCAAATGAGTCTGGCCAGGCTCATGACGCGCAAATGTGATTCTTCAAACATGTGGGTAATTTTATTCTACTGGATTAGTTTAATGTAAAAATAGGCTCAACATATTTATACTTAACGTTTAAAATGGTAAATTTTACGAAAATCGAAAATTTTACGAGCAGCCAACAGATTATTTTGAAAAGTAGACCTGCCTTGCTTATGTGGGTATTACATCTTCTTTTGCTTCACTGCTGCAACTTTGTGGAAATGGTGGTGTCATTTTTTGTATTATTATCTAGATTTTAGACCTTTAGACCTAAACAATGAAATACTAATGCCTATACCACAGAGACTCATAAGAATGAGTTGTATTTCGCACGAGCCCCTTACAAAATTTTTGACTTAAAATATTAAGCTACGCTAGTAGTAACCATAAAACGAATTTAATATCTTAGTCTTTGAATTAGAGCCGTTCAACACTTTCATTTCTACAAAAAATTCTGCCTCATAATCGAATTATGAGTGATATAGTACTTTTCTTACAGCCAAGGTATCAACAATATCATCCCTGGTAAACCTCATAAAAAGCTTCTAATTGAGATTTACCTCAAAGCCACAAAGCAGGACAACCAGACCAAAAGTTTTATTTGCACACACAGTTTGATGAATCAGGGGTATGATTATGAACATAGCATGGAGTTTTAGGTGGTATTAAGTATACATGGATTTATTTGGAGAAGCAGCAATAAATCTTAAGGCCCTTATACTTCTTGGACATTTTATTTTTCAATTCGTAGATCAAACTTTTAATTTTTGCTCAACAGCATCAGCGCTTCTAATGATGATGCACTTATTCTTTATACTGATTGGAATTCCTATCATACTTTTACGCATCACGCACTTCACATGAAAATGTTTTGTAAAACAATTGATTTTTGGAAATCCAAGTAGGTCAAATTTACCACAGAGAAACAAATTTTGTACAAAACTTCGTTTCATTGTTATGTATTTTGTTGTGAAACCAAATTGTTGTTGTTTTCCACTACCGCTTAAAATTTTCGCGCGGCAATCATGTTCAGGCCCAAACCTTTCAGGAATGTATTCTCTTGAATATGCTTTGTTTAGATATATTAGATCGAAGAACGTCTGCTTTAACTAAAATTCATTGTAAAATTCTGTTGACTGATTGCATTTGACGATTTGTGTAGCTTTTGGCATGTTACGTGTAAAACCTAAAAATTCTGAAAGTTATCATCAGCAGATATTTTGTCTATTAACGCAGAGTCTGACATCTAGTGAGTACTTTTGTATTAATAAAAGGTAGAGTACTTCATAATTAAACAAATATTTTGGAGGCAATTTCAACTGACACCAAATTTTCGTGTGATATGTAGCGTCCCTAGCGGCACTTAAAAGGCAAATACAACGTTTATTATTCTTCATTTGTCGGTCAGCTTGGTCCCGTTTTGAATGGTTCTGTCTAATATTTTATTTTTAAAATACGCACATTTTCGCCAATTTCGGAAATTACGTACATCATAAAATCGATTTTAAAAATACGTACTGTACGTATTAACTACGTACGTCTGGCAGCCCTAAAACAAGTGACTTTATCTTGTGGTTGAATAATAAAGTTAACCGTGAACAGCTATGCTGCAAGTAAATTTCAGGGGCGCCCGATTATTCCAAGAAACAATATTGGTTAATGGCAATAAATAACTTGATATTTAACGTCGCAAATACTTACAAGTAGTAGGTGGCTCCTCATGTTGCTTTATTTTTAAGTTAAGGTGGGTGGTGAACCCCCCGACTAGTACCATTTCACTTTGCAGAGAAGTTAAAATGAAGGATGAGATATCGAAACGAGGTGGAGCTTTAATCTGTTTAACCGATGTAGTACGAAATCAAATCTGATTATTTTATTTGGCTATAATGTCTCTGAAATTTATTTAGCACTCGCTTTAACTCTAAAATTAGAGTTAAAAGTAATCTAAAACTGTTTCAATTCCACTACAAGACAAATCCAATTGAAATATTTTCTAATTTAACAGTGTACATTTTTGGTATTGTTTTCTGTTATGTAGTTCACAATCATTCAGTTTTACAGTTGTTTTTCGTGCTACACAATGGAGTGGAAAATTAAAACTGTGCTGATTTGTTTGAAATTTCGTAGAACATATTTATTTATGAACAAACTTTTCTAAGAACTTTTCTTTGCACCAACTTGGAAAATTTATGAAAAAGGTGGGAAAATCGGGGAATTCCATTAAAAAATTCTTTACAAAATGATAGAAAAATACGCTGAACCATGAAATAACAATTATATTTTAATATCTACGATAATTCCTATTCCGGGAGGTTTGTCCGGGTTGGTATGGAAGGGAAATATTCTTAGAATATTTTCCTGATCTACATAAACAAATTTTAGGAAAATAAAACAAGTTTTAATTTTGTGTGTGGTCACGATGTCTAATGACGTGGCTTTTGGATTTGGGGCCAATCTAGGAATGATAAAAATTCTACGAGTTTATGCGATATTTTCCAAGACATTTTCAGTGATATTCATTTAAATTCACGTACACACGAGTAATATATGTTAATACTTCCTTGAATCAACTTTCCCTAGTGCGGATTAGACACATTTCTTAACTTTGGTGTCATAGGAACGGCGAACTCTTGATGAAAGTTTAAAAGGTTGGGACTTAAAAGATCGATCGTTGGTATTAAAGCGATGTTACAGCTATGAAATCCAGTGCGGGCACTTCTGCCTTAATCAGCTAGACTATAGTTCCAACTTTAAGATTCAGAGCATGTTGAGGTAGCCCATCCGCATTGAGGTAATTCCAATATTATAGTGGATAGTTAAGACGCTCACTTTCATCTTCAGGAAACAAACCAATCCATATCACCGTTCTTAGGGCAAAACAAACTTATTTTTTCGGAAATCGTATTTTCGGCAAACTCATTCTATTCTTCAAAATGAAATAGGACGTAATCAATATTAGGTAAACAAATAGCCTTAAAGAGGATTGAATGTCCTTTAAAGCATACGATTCGCAGCTCATGCAAGGCTCATCTCTTTCTTGGAAATTGCGAAATATATCTTCAGTCGTGCCTTCCTCATTTCCATTTCAAATCAACAGAGGATCCGATGGCAAAGAAATTGTACAAATATACGCAAGCAAAGCAGTCTCATTTGGGCAGACGTAGCGTACGATTTGATGACGCCCAGAAAAAAAGATTTAGCTCCCGCCTTCTGTTGAAGGAAGAGTCTAAAATAAAATCTATCAAAATCCTTGATACTATAACAGTATACATCCGCCCAATTATTCTATTCCCACCACGTTGTTGTTTCTTCCAGAGTGTTTTTGTCGTGCATGCATTGAAAAACAAAAAATTCTCCAAGTGACTTTCGGTGCACTGAAGTAGCGCGATACCACATACAGTAAAGATTCATCGTGATTATTTAGGACTAATCATGTCCTTTGTACTGTATGGGACCACTCAACTGTTGTTGTTGACCACCCAACCGTTGACATATCCCAAAGTAACGTTTTGAAATTCTGTTAGAAAGCCTATGAAATATTTCCCTTGCACCGTGTATCGACAGAATGATTAAAATATGAGCAAGTGACTGTGGCTTTGAAATTCTATTCACGAACGATTGCATTCACCAAATTGTTTAACTTTAGCCAAAAACTCAAGCTATACCTTTCGATACTTTCTAGCAGCATTACCAGGATACTACAGCCAATACTGCCATAGTATCCTGGTAATGCTATTGCATATTGCGGGGGCTATCTTGGAAGGTAGACGGCAATATTACAGATTTTCTAACCTGCTTGTTTTCCGAGTCTGTGAATATATTCCATCAGAGCTTAATAATTACCTTCTCTGATGCGGGTCGATTGATTTGGATGGACTCGAGAAGCGTCAGTTAGGTACTGCTGGGTTAAACGACACGTATATGCATGACAATATCCCAATAAAACGGTCGGTTTTCCATCTTTGCTTTGGAACACTATGGCCTCTTCGTTAAGCGATGGAGCATTTTACCGCCACTGGTCATTGTTTCTATCATAAATTCGTGGTAATGCCATCTGGAGCAGATGGTTATATTAGCTAAATTTCTCGTAGTCATTTCCCAACACTGCTTGTTTTCTGCAAGGTTGGTTCGTTCGTAGACCGAATCATCAGGGTCCAACCCGTATATATGGGAACGTTTCTGTCCCAATTCGATCAACTACTTGTCGTTATACGCGAAATCAGTACAGACCATTTCCTTGAGGTGGCCTTATGTTAGCTTAAGTCGAGCCAAACGCTAATGACATATTGTCGTATACATTACATAACTTGTTTACTTTCTGGCAGAGTATTGATCAAAAGATTTTCTAATCGCCTGTGGCACTATTCTGGTAATTCCTCGGGAATGGGGTACTGGGGAAAGAATTTATATGTAATTATTATTTAAATTTTTTTTCTGGCATACTGAGGTGAAACGTTGGTGTTAATTTTTTTGAAAACAAAATTAATTCGGGAATAATTTTAACTGCCGATTTAGTATGGAAAAGTGATTCCCAATTTATAAATCCTTATACCAAACTTTTCTTCTCAGTAGGCCGGAAAAAACCATATTTGAACAGAAATTACATATAAATTCTTTCCCCAGTTCCCTCTTTCCGGGGAATTACCATAGTGTCACTGAGGTAATGGGAGATAATTTAATCCTGGCAACATTGGGTAAACTCATCAACTAAATGTTTCCACACGATGTTCATTAAACCCAAAATTTTATCAAGAATTGCTCCTTCTTTACTGAATACATTTTCTTGCAGCTCCCGAAATTCTTGGGTAACTTACCTTCCTTTGTTCTTCTACAGCTACTGATTTAGTTTCAAGATATCGTAAACAATAGTTTTAAAGTCGTATGTCACGCTGTTCAGGTGCTTCAACAGCTCTTAAAACAGAAATTCTGCTTTGATCGTTTTAAATCCGCGCGTCACACGCTATTCAGATGGTTCAGCAGCTCTTGTGGCTTTTATTTTCTTTGTTCTCGCCGCAACTTGCCCAATAGATCTTTTTTTGATGGCATTTTTATTCAAAATGATATTACGCCTACAAACAAAAAGTTAACAACAGTTTGACACATTTATATACGAAAGTCATAAATCTAATACGAATGTATATCTACTTGAGCCAATCACCTGAAATAAATTCACCAACAATGATTTTGTTATTTTCTAATCACAGAAACTCTAATTTGCAATTTATTTTCGTATTTACACAGAATAAACACAAAATATGTCCATTTCAAACGTGTCACTATATTTGACATTACGAAAAACAAAAGAAAATTTTAAAACTATCTCGATTTTATGCTTACAATATTTTGTCTCAAAGGATGTTTCTTGTATAAGATGAAAATTTAACCATGAAATGTTAGTACCTTTTTACCATGCACCATGTTTATTATACTTTGATGGTAATACAATTGGGTCATACAACAAAAGAAAATCGTAATTGAATATAGAAATTAAATGTCAAAATCGGTTGTTAGATTTGTTTTGTTCTTGACATGGACTGACATGGTAAATGTTTTGCTTTCATTGTTTTATTGTGCCTTTGTTTTATTTGCAACACGTTGATGAACGTCTAATAAATAAGGTTTTTCCTAAAGAGTGTTCGAGCGCTATATTCAACAATAGCGATGTTCTCAAAAGTGTTTGGACAACAATAAAATTTGATACTTTTTTCTTTTGATAATGAACCGAAGGTTCTTAGTTAATACTCTCCGCGTTTTTGTAATTTGTTTTGAATGAAGTTTCATTCGCGAGGTATCCGAAGATTTTTCATGATTCAGTAGTACTATTGAAGTAATCTAGGCCAAATAAAATTCAAATCGGCTTAAATTTGTCCAAGTTATTATGAAAAACCCAAAAATTTATCCAGTTGGTTTAGTAACTGAAGCTCGCATTCGACTTAGGCAAAAATAATGAAGATCTCCAAACAGTAGTTTGAGAGCTTAAGTTGTTGGTAATAAAACTGTTGCTTTGTTAAGAGCAGCTAAATTTATGGCAGCTTTAAGGGGCAGAGGAAATTTGGACCAGAATCCGACCTGCTCGCTTTAGGGATGAAAATAACGTTGCTTCTGCTCCAAGGTTGCCGGACAATGCCGCAAGCAATGCAATCTTGAAAAGGTTGGAGTAATAAGTGATCCCGAAGGAGAAGAATTCCGTGTTGTAATTCAACAGGAAAGACTCCATCAAAAAAAACCTGCCTTATAGGACGCAAAGGGGAAAATACTCCAGTGAAAGACTACGAAAGAGACTAGCCTGTGGGCTAAGTCCCGGCCAGGTGGGTTGCCAGTAGTGTTTTGTTCTACGGAATCAACAGACTTAAGGTTAATAAAGTAGCAACCAGGAACGTGAATAGTCAGTGGTAATTCCGCAATTTTCCTATTGGAGGAGTTCAGCCTACCTTCTGTTAGTCGCAGAACATTCGGTCTGCAAAAATCAATCATTCATAGAAGCTAATTCGTCGCTTCGTTTCCTGGTGTTTTCCTTGGTTTTTTGCAACATGAGGAAGGCTTATTCTGTGTCTTTTATTTGGTAATGAGAGAACACCATTTCTCGATAGCTAAATTGACTGCTTGTGTCAAAGACGATACTAGCAATTCAATATCGTTACCCGAACGTATCTCGCCCAGTAAAATTATCAGAGGTTGGAGCTCAAAAGAGAAAGTTTCCCAGTTTGTTAGCTTTAACCACACCCATCTAATAGCCTATCAAAGGATTTTCATATTAAACTGGTAAATTATCACTCAGCTATGTTAAGGATGGTGACCAATTTTCGCAAATTCATTCTGGAAGCTTTCGTTGCTTAACAATATTCATAAATCTTATTTCATTCAAATTACTTCTGCACCGTACAAACATCCCTTGTACAGTTTCAAATTAAATTGAATTTGAACCGTTATACAAGAAACTTTAGGTTCTTAACATTTAATTAATTACCTAATTATAAATAACAATAGATTGCTTAAGCGTATACTCGTATACATATATTATGTAAACGTAATACAAATTTGGCTGGGAATCGATTTTTGGGTGCTTTCCGACTGCCTGCGGCTGATGAATGGGCGTATTTAGGCAATATGATAATTATAACTTTTTGATAACATAAATATTTTGAAAATAAATCGAAATGGAAATAAAAAGGTAATCGATTGAAAATTATATACACATGTGTACTGTTTAGGCGTGTGAATGTGGGTGGGTGTACTGTACGTGTGTGTTCAGATGTAAACGAGAATCAATAAAAAATGTAAACATTTAATTATTTAAATTTATGTTTATTTATATAACACAAACACACACACACATACACACACACACATAAAAAACATGAATGATGAAGATAAGTTTAATGGTTAGATGTGTCTGCACCTCGAATTAGTTATTTATAGTTGGTTGCCCGGTAGCTATGTATTTAGGAAATCGAGGTGTTTAATTTAATTTACCGGTTTCGTTTTCAATATATTCAATTGTTGAGCTTTTTGTGAATGACCCAGTTGTCAAAATTGTGTGTTCGAACTTTACGCCCTAACGCGCTAAAACTAGAAAGACCCATTAACTGAGTTGAAGGGAACTGGAAAGGGTTATATATTAACCCCCGAGGGGGTTTGGATTTTTTGGTCTATATACATTCCTGGTATTTATTTGAATTTGTTCGATACTTTTTAGCTGGTCGATTGTTTCGATCGTGGCAGCTGTGTTTTTAAATGATTCCATAATGCAGTAGGGTTAAATGGTTCATTGAAGATTAAAATCGATTGAGTGGTCATGTCATACACGAAATTGGCAACATCAATATATGAAGCCGATTCGATTTGACATATATTACTTCAATATTATCCGTAGTGGAAATGGTAAGAACCGAACTATCAAAGTTGGTATGTGCGTTGCAATAAGAACTCCGGTGCCGGTTAAATCGCTCTCTAAACAATAACAACATATTTGTTGATTTCATTATTTAAATTAGTCTCGGTAAGCGCAAAAATACGTATCAAATATAAGACTTGGATTTTCTAAGAAAACTTCGATAGATTTGGTTCGAAGTCCCCATATATGTTCTGGCAATAAAGGAACAAGCATTTGGGATTTTGGTTTTGCATTTCTAATTTTGATATATTGGAAGTGAGAAAGAAGAATGTGTAGTTGTAGTTGTACCCTTGTAGTTACTCATTCTGGATAAAGTCCAGGGCGGTCCAGGCGGTCCAGGCCGCATGGGACAGTAATAATGCTGCTAAGATGTGAGTTATTTTAGTTGGTATACATATTAGCAGGCATTATTTATCTATCAACATGTGTAATTGATAGCAGGCGAATATTGTATAAATCACTGAGCTCTAGTTTCTGGATGTTTGTGGCGACCCAATGCTTGATTAGGACTTGTTCTATTTTAATGTCGCAGCAGCAGCCACTTTAAAAACCATAAGACCTTCTGGTTTATTTTATGTCGCACTTGTGGTTATTTATTTACCAACGTAGGTCCCAACTTCTTCGGATATCCAATATGGATTAAACATTAGATATGCAGGTTCACTATTAACATTCAATACTATTATACGGTGAACCGTCGCACTATTACATAAAATTTTCGCAGTGGCTCTTTTTGATTCTCAGATGTTCTCGTCGTGGTCTGCAATTATTACTCATTAACACTAACTGTACTCTACTGTAAGTTGATCACTCCTAACAATCAACGATGAACAATTGTCATTTAACAGTACACAAATTAAATGTTATTATTTTTTTCGCCTGGTTTCGCAGTACGCCGAAACAAATCCCGGTCGGTCTTTATACAATTTGACGTCATGGATGATGAACTTCTTCGAGCGGCATAACTACCAATCGTAGTGATTGTTTTCATAAATACCGTGTATTTGTTTATTATAGCAAACCTCTCATTCTGTCGTCTATAATTAAACCGGGAATCACACTTACCAGCTTGGTTACCAAATTAACTTGACGACTGCTTAAGTGACGTAAGTTTTAATGTTACTTGTGTTTGTTTGGGGGTAGGAAGTGGAATTTTGGAGATGCCCATCGGCTTATGTTAGATGAAACCGGGACTAATCATGAACATTTTTGATTTCGAGATTTTTGCTGATTTGCCTTTCGCTATATCGCCGAACTCAAAAAATGTAGTTTTGAAAAGATCGCTATGCGTATGTATGTGTGTGTGCGTGGTTTCGTGAGACTAAATGTCTGTGAACTTGCTGCAGCCCAGAGTGTTTGTCTGATCTGGGTGAAACTTCATACTTAAGTTTTTTAATTTATTTTGATATCCTAGTGATTTTTGGTTGAAATTGGTCCACCGGGCGTGGCAGCTTTCAAAGGAGCTTTTTCGTTTTTTTGCGAATATTGTGAAATTTTACCAAAAAAACTTTCACCAAAATTCGGCATCTCTACAGACCAGACGGATTGACTATTAGGAATGAAACTTCATACTTAAGCTTTTTCAATAAATTGATCGTCTTTGGAAAATGAGCCCTAATAGTTGGTCTTTAAGGGAGGTTTAATTCGTATCGCTAAGTAAAATTTTTGCAAGGATAAGTTAGATCCCTCACTTCCCTCTAAGTTATTTTGGCGTAACCTTCGCAATTTGGGCCTTGGTAGTTGCAAAGGGGGTGCTTCGGTAAATTTCAAAGCTAATGATTTTAACCTTTTTAACCCTTTTAACCTTAATTACCTAGGTAATTCTAGTTCCACCCATGATATTTCCAATATTGATTTAGTATCCGTAGAATCCCTAAATTCCTTTTCGTTTGCAAATATATCTATTGCCGATTCGCATTCCGCAATTTGGGAAGTTAAATCGCAATCCACTGGTCTAGATATGGTTAGTTTAAAATTTGTTAAGCGTATTTTTCCTAATGTATCAAGATTGTTACATATTTTTAATTTTATTTTAACGACCTTTTTTATCTCGCTCAGTGGAAGTTGAGTAAAATTATTCTTCTGAGCTTTCCCATTTCCGACCTATTAGTATTTTAAGTTCTCTGTCCAAGGCGTTTGAATTGGTAGTAAAAAACCAAATTCAATCTCATATCGATAGCTTTAATTTGCTTAGTATTTTTCAATCGGGTTTTAGAAGATTCCACGGTACTACCACTGCTTTACTGAATGTTTGTGATGATATTCGTCGTAGTATGAGTAAAAGAGAAATGACTTGCCTTACTTTGTTGGATTTTTTTAAAGATTCAATTAATCACCAAATTTTGTTTAATAAGCTTATTTCGAACTTTTATTTTTCTCTCTCTGCTGCTAAATTAATTTTAGACTATATTTCGGGTCGCTTTCAGGCAGTCTTTTTTGACAATTCGTTTTCTGACTTCTTACCTGTCTCTTTTGGCGGTCCTCAGGGGTCTATTCTTGGTCCTTTACTATTCTCAATGTACATTAATGACGTTGCATGTTCGATTCGCCATTCTTCTTTTCATATTTTTGGTTAGATAATGATTCCATTAACTCGAATATTTCTCTTATTAATGACGGTTTGGTAAGAATTTATAATTGGTCACTAACTAACCGGCTCGCACTTAATGCTAATAAATCTCAGTCTATTATAATTTATAAAAAATCTATAGATACTTCCTCTTTTCCTGGAATTTGTCTCGGTGATTCTTTAATTCCGTTCTCTAATACAGTTAGAAATTTAGGGTTAATTTTCAATAAAACTCTTACTTGGGGTGATCATTTGATTAAGGTTAGCAAAACGGTTTTTGGAATGCTTAGTTGTTTGTATAAAATTGTTGGGTTTTCTCGCATCTTCTTCCACATTTTCTATTTGGGGACGTTGTTTTGTTTGGTATGCTTCAGGAGAATATGAATGTTCACCAAAGATGTTTCAATGCTTGTACTCGTTTTGTTTTTAGTATTAGGATATATGATCACATTTATCCCTTTTTGAATTTAATTTTGGGTTGTAATTTAGTTGATTTTTATGAACTTAGCGTTTGTCTTTTTATTTTTAAGCTTCTCAGGACTAAGCAACCTCCCTATTTATTTAACAAGTTATTGTTCAGTAGGTCTTATTCTTCAAATTTACGTTTACTTCCCCCTATAAACATGTGTAGGTCTCTAAATACTTCGTTTTCTGTTCTGTGTCTCTTTGGAATTCCATTCCATTAGATATTAAGAGATTGGCGTCGCTTAGATCTTTTAAAACGAGTTATTTAGCGTGGCGCGCTTGAATGACTACATTTTTATATTTATTATTATTGCAGTATGCTCAGTAACAAATGAGCTTGAGCTCAACATGGAGGGTATTAGCATTGAGTGGATTTTTTTTGAAAAAATCTGAGGTTTTTATGCCTAATGGAAGTATTTTTTTGTTGTTGAAGTTCATTTATTATGCTTCCATATGTGCTTTTCCTCTATTAAAATTGTTATGTGAATCTATCAATCAATAAATCTATGTGTCAAATAACAAAATATTTCTTACGATGTTGGAAATTACCACATAAATGAATTACATATTAAATCGAATTATTTAAAAAAAGTAATATACTCGTACAATACTAAAAGTAACGCAGATGATATAGTTAATCCTAACATTAACTAACATTTGGAACCTCTAAAAATAATTTCAAAACATTCGTATCAATCAGGCGGTGTTTCTAAATTTTTTATGAAAGCCGAATCCTAAATGAACTTCTGAGACAATATGGATGAGACGGTAGTACTAATGGTTCGAGCTGGCCTTTTCCAAACATTTGTGCGACATGAATTACAGTTTTTATTGAAGTAAAATCCTTAATGAAGTTTCTTGGAATTTCAAAGCAATCGTTTGGGTCAGACAAATTCTTGGAAGGGGCCAGCTTGATTAGCGCTACCGCCTAACCCATACGATTGTAGTTTTTCGTGCTAACTTTTATAAATTCTTATCATACATATTATTTCATTCTATTTCGTGCTATTTTGTACTAAAAACGCAATTTCCGAGATTCAAACCAAAAGTGTTGCCATCGCATATATCGTCCTAATTACGTGCAGTTTTTATTTAAATATTTTTTTAATTTGAAAATATCATGAAAACAATTGAAGTGTATTACATATTTATAGAACACACCAACAAAGCTATGGTGGACAAGCGCAATCATTAATTTCGACGATTAGATATTCTACTTTTGCTTAATGAAGAATGCTTAATTCACAACTGATCGATTTAAACCAATAGCAGACAGGCCTCAGAGATCCTATGAGATATGAGATGGAGTAAGAAATTATGCATGTACTACATCAACGACTGGAATGTTGTGAAACGATATAGTGACGACCGGCCTGTTGGTGCTAATAAGAGGCGATACCAGAAAAATTGAGGATGGTTATTTACCAAATTTTTATTGGGACGATATAAAAGTCAATCTGGGCACCTCAACATCTTATTTTTATAGAAAAATTAGGTGTAACATAATTTAGTTGGAAAAGTGGATTGAGCCTAACCATATCTCAATATGAACATTAACGAACAAAGGTGTTACTAATAGTAATAATTAAGGCGTGATGATATTAATAGAACTGCTTTTCGAAAAATGTTCCAAACATTTACAAACAAATATAACCTTTAAATGGACCACCCGGTAACTATATAAAACTTGTTATGGCACAGTAACTTTTCAATTTAATTATAAAAGTATTTTTTGTTGAATATGTGATGCAGACATCCTTTTGTATCCAGTTGTTCAGGAGAGGGTAAACACAAAAAAAAATCTTAATTTAATTACGTGTACTTATGAAAATGATCCAAACCAAATTAATGGGGATAACAAGCTTGCATAAAATTTTGAGAAATTCAGTGGTGCAGGAAAATTAATTTTATATCCGAAGGCTGTTACTGCGTGCGAAAATATATCCAGTGACTAACAAAAATATTTATATTAGCCAATTTTTTTTTGGTTTTTTACAAAATCTATATACAGCCTCACAATATATGTGCGTGTATGTGGTTTGGGTCGCCAAGAAATATATAATATTAATACAAAAAACCATTTTAGCTTATGATCTAATTTATGTGCAGAAGGAAATTTTCTAATTTTTTTATTATTTTTTGTATGGATTTTCTTTTCATTTTTTTTTGCCTTCGGTTTTAGTGGGTTGGTGGATATGTGTGTACTGGGTATAGGTGGATGTGCTGGGTGGTACTTATAACTTACACAGTTTTATTGGTATGTATTTTGCAACGTCGGTCTAGCAAAGAAATTCTTTGGTTGAAATTTTATTGATTTTGAATTATAATTTAAAATTTCATATTTAGAAGAATTTTTCAATACAGCAAGTATATTGTGAGTATCGTAGTTATAATAGTAGATAAATGTTTTATATCCTAGATAGATATACGAAAGATGGCTAAAACTGATAGGATTTAAGCGGTTTTCTTGTTTATTCAGTTAAAGTGCTTTGTATCAACTAAAGCTACTGAAAAGCCACGGTATGGCTTGGCAGTAATCCCAAGGTTAGAACGCCGCGTCTGCGAAACCAGCGAGAGTCAAACTCAAATCATTACTTCTCCTATCTGATCTATGCAGTTCATTTGAAATTTGTACATGATACTTTTACATAAACATAAGACAAGATAAGATAAGTTAAGATGTTTTCAACAAAGAGCAGCTGTTAGTATGCCCATGCCAAGATGTACGCACATTTTTCGGGGGAGGCCGCAAATGAATTGCTTTATAAGCGAATGCATGCTACTGCATTTGATTATCTCGGAATTATTCGGGGAAAACGGCTACATAAGACACATTCGGTGCAAGAACTGACTAGGAATCGTTAATCTGCTAGGGTCTCTATTATGTGTAAACATATTTGACTGAACTGCCGTTTGCCCACATTACAGGTCGGGGTTCCTTCCGCTTATCCTTCATCTCCCTTTGACTGACCACAAAAATGAAAATTGTATTTCGTTAAAATAATTATTTAATCATCAAAACATTCGTTTGGGTTATCGTAATGAAAAATTATTTAAAATTTAAGTTTTATTTAAAATTTAAGTTTATGTACAAGTTTATGTACAAGGTTACCAGATTTCAAAACAGTCAAGTCTAAAATCCAAACTAAAATTAAATTACAACACTTCTTTGACACTAAACGCCAAGGTTTAGGTTCACTGCTGTGTGTGAATATCGAGACATTTACCAGGAGGTCTACCATGGAAATTGATCGCTTTGGTTCATTGTCGTCTCTAGTTGAACGACCGAGTAAAAATTTCGTACTATTGCTTTCGATCATTTTCGATATTTTAGTATGTATACTACTTTTGACAATGGTTACCACCATTAAATTTTTAATTTTAGTACCCTCAATCCATTTTAGTACTCTCCATATACAGCCTTGGCCTAAAATATTGAGCACCCTATAAATTTCGGTCGTACACGATACGTATAGCAGAAAACAACCCCTATTGTTTGTTGATTATTTTTTCGACATTGTAACAGTCATGTTACCGTGAGGACCGAAAGTTAGTGAGAGAAGGTTTAAAAAATTGGGAAAAAACTTCTTCAGACCTCGCTGCTGGGTGGGTATAAATGGGCCCTAAAATCCCCCCTTGGTTTTAGTTTTCCGAAGTCTCTTCATTTTCTTTATTTCAGATTTTTGGTACACCTGGTGTGCCTTTTGTGCATCGCCGGGTAGGCGAAGCATTTAGTCCAGAGTGTGTGGTACCGACCGTAAAGCACGGCGGAGGCAGCATAATGGTCTGGGGCTGCATGACTAATTCTTGGCAAAAGGTTCGTGTGTGAGGGCCACATGAACTCTTCAAAATACATAAACCGTCGTAAATTCTAATCTAATCTAGCGTAACATAAGTCTCGCGTCTCTTTCTTTAATGTACTTCAACTTTAAATGTTTTAAGTAATTTCATAAGTTTTATATTTTCTTCGTTTTGTTTAACGAATTGATTAAGTTTTAAGCTAATATGCTTTAAAGGTTTCTCTTGGATCTGCATAGGGTCTGCGAGAAGTGCTTTTTATGATTTTGATCTTCTTATATTTAGCGGAGTAGATTGTGGCCGACCGGAACTTTGCGTCCCTTCTATTGCATCTGGTTGTTGATTCTTAATTGATGTCTCGTATTGTGGTTGGCATGAATTATCTTCTAATGGGTCTACAACCACAACTGGAGCTTATAGTCGGGACCATAAATATTAGACAAGAAATTTTGCAATGCAAACTTTTTGGTGGGAATTGCTGACTTGGGCCATCCTTAACACCCAATATTTTAAACCGTTCCTTAAGAGCCCATGATTTATTCCATAGGTTAGTAGTTGAGATTTAAGGTTGATAGCGAAGGTTGTCCGATGCTTTTCTAAAAGATGCGCGTATCGGACCATCTCGATGATTTGCAAAAGCTTTGTAAGGAGTGCGCTGGCACAAATCTCTAATAGTGGCAAGTTGATAGTCTTGAGAGGTGCAACATTGGTCATTGATGATAGGACCATGATTTTGATTTACCCATTTGCCAACATTGCACAACTACATATTCCACCGTTACGTAGGCCTTCGTAGGGGCATCGCTGAATCTCTGAATTTCATTATTTACGTAATTTTACGAGTAATTCTGATGAGCCTCTTACGATCGAGAATTACTTCGATAGGTCATCTATGAACGATTGATTTTGGAACATATTCGGGCGAGTATCTGATGCTGACCTAATATTAAGGTAAAAACGAACGGTTAATGAAATACGTTGCTGTTCAAGAGATTTTATTGAGTCGCTCCAATTTAGCTTGAGTTGGCTCCAACGCTTGTGGGTTCTTTTGGTTTTTCATTGCGAAGACGCTTGCTGTTTTTAGACAATTTTCGTCATTTCAACCAACACCAGACAAGTCCGATGATTTCATATGAACCGGTCATCCCAATGTCAACATAAAGGCGACTTTAGTTTCGTTTCTTTGGTTGCTATTGAAAATCTCTCGTGTGGATCTCATGTTAATGTATGGATTGTACGAATGACTGGCGGCTAGGCATACAATCGATTATCAGGAATTATCTTGAATGGGTAATTTCTCTACCGCAGTTCTACCGTTTTTATCTAAGGCGCAATGTTTGGGTAAATTCTATCAGAAGCAGATGATACATTTGTCAGGACGATAATAATAAGGTTCAGTAAGATCTAAATACTATCAATGTCAATGATAGTTGTTGAAAATTCACTAAAATTATGCCAAAACAGAAATTATGTTGTTAAATGCAACACGGTCGATTCGACGACGACCTTAAATAACAGCCAATTTTTCCTATACGACAAAATAAAACACCAAATTTTTTTTATTGACACAGGAGCTTCCGGTGCTCCCTATCCGATGTTTTTCAACGTCATCTTTTTAGAACTTAGTTTGCAACAAAATTGCTCTAAGTCGATGTCGGACTTAGATGTCCGTCCGATTTTCTAAGTAAAGTTGCCTTATTTGTTGATTTTAGAAGAAAACGGTTGGTTGATTCAGCGACACAGCTGTCAATCAATGAAACGACAGTTCGGGTTAATAAGCATACATCGATACATTATGCGATCAACAACGGCTACGGCTCTCTGCTAAAGAAGTACACTTCCCTAACAGTAGAGCCAGTCTACTAGGTACCAATACGATATTTCGTGGTCTATCATATCGTCACGACAGGTCCTATATCTCGCACACGACGACTCCATCCAGAGCGCTATATAGCCGCATTCACCAATGTCAGCACATGGTGGAAGTAGGGATTTGCCGACCATCAGCATCTCCCGTCTCTTGTTCAAGAGGAAAGATAACAATTAGAGACTGTGTGAGGATTATTGCAAACTAAATACGATTGCGATACCGGATTGCTCCTCGATACCTCATACATTCAAAACTTCTCGAATTCACCCAAATGCCATTTGGATTAATGCTGCGCAGACGTTTAGAGATATATCCGTGATTTTGACTTCATTTTCATATTTATTGACGATATTTTGGGGGCCTCGCAAACGCAAGAACATCACGATCGACATTTGGAAACTCTTTTCCAATGACTAATCAATCTCGATGTTCACATAAAGAGTTCGATATGTGTTTTCGACGGTGAAACGCTAAATTTTCTCAGCCACAAGATAACATCTAACGGTATTCTACCTCCTCCTGAACGAATTGATGCCATAACGGAATTCCCGGGTCCCACAACAATCAAACGCATTCTGCAATTTAGCGGCGTGGTAAATTATAACCATCGAAAACTTCCAACAACTTCTGATACCCGACGGATGCCAAAACGCATTCACGAAACTAGTGAATTACATTCTAAAATGTTAGCTCATCCGCTGAACGACGCTAAATACAGTGTGACAGATGATGCATCGAACACTTCCGTCGGGGCTCTTGGGATTTTTCTCGAGCGAATTATCATTTGCTGAACAAAAATACGCTGCATTTGATCGGGAATAACTCGCAATTTATTTAGCGATTAAATATTTTAGATACTTTGTTGAGGGTCGGTACTTCATCACACTGACCATAAGCCACTAACTAGAGCCATTTAGTCTAAAACGAACGTAATCCTAGGCATGTGCGTCACTTGGATTATATTAGTCAATTTACCAACGATATTCAGCATGTGAATGGTAAAGAAACGTGGTCGCGGATGCTCTATCCTGCACAACCTGTATCGATATAACAACAGTCAAGATACGCTTTCGACACGAATGTAACCGGACAAAAGGCAGACTTGGAACTTCAGAATTTACTTGTTGATTCTACATGTCACGCTAGTTAAAACATGAAACGAGAGCTTCGAAATATGTTGCGAAACATCGGTGGGAATAAATTGCCCATACATCGCAGAAACACTTTAACGAAACATTAACGATTATGTACACAATATTTCATATCCTGGTGTCCGTGCTAATCATAAGTTGATTACGGCTCGCTACTTCTGGTTCAATATAAACAAGGATGTCGGCGAATGGACACAATCCTGTTTATTCTGCAAGCGATCTAAAGTTAAAAGGCACACGAAAACACCTTTGTGCCAATTTGAAATTCCTCCTGGTCGATTCAAATATATCCACTTGGATATATATAGTTGGTCCTCTTCTACCTTCCAGTGAATATACTAATCTTTTAAACGATATATCAGCACAAACCATTGTCATAACGTTCGTTAACAATTACTATCACGATTTGGCATTCCTCTCAATATCACAACTGCTGAAGAGACCAAACTTTTCACGCTTCGAAAACTTCCAATCGTTTTACTTGGTACCCGAGCAACAGTGAAATAAGATTTGACAATGAATTCTTTGTCAAAAATCCTCTTTCGCCTCAGCCTCTTTCACTGATCGAACAACTTCGCACCACCATGCAAAATTTTATCCCCACGACAACTCGACAATCAAAACAAATCGACATATTTGTTCCAAAATCGCTCAACAATTGCGATTTTGTTTTTGTATGGCTAGTTAAGATTCCCACAAGCTTACAACCACTCTACGAAGGACCATAAAGTAATTCATCGATTATGACATACGGAATTCTCTATTCCTCGATCTAATACGATTATTCAACTGTGGGGAAGGTGATGTAACGCATTCTCCAGCGAATAAAAACCAAAACCACAACTTCACGTTTACTCCATATGCGTTCGGTAATTGGTTAAGTTCTTCACGTCCATATTCCGGTTTTTATCAAGTCCGTTCGCATCCCAGTTGTTACCAACCCAACGAACAAAAAAAAGCGAAATGTCAATTTAAAAATATAAATATCAACCACCCAGAATCGGGAAATGAGGACTAATTTTCGTGTGTGATGCGTCTGAAAGTACATGACATATATGAGATGAATTGTACATGACTACTAATTTATTAAAATAAGTTAATAATTTTTAAATGATGGCGGTAGAATGAGAAACATCGAAGGCTCGTCATACATGTTCCGCTAAAAATGGCCATGTAAAAAGTTGTGCACATGACATGTCTCGCACTAGTCTTCGATCGTCGGCAGACATTGAAGGCGTCATTTGAGAAACAAATGTCACTTGCCATGAGTTAGTCATTTAGTCAACATAAAATCAAAAAATGATAGAAAAGAAGCTTTTTTCTATTTCGTACACATTTAGAAAAAGGGTAAAAAATAGAAACGTATCGTTTTGGTAGGAAATAATTCACATGGATCTTGGCAAACTTCCAACTGGGTGGTTTAAAAAATTTCATAGTAACCCAATATTTTTATTTTCAGTAGAGACATATTAACTGTGTAATGTAGATAAGTTAAATAATCCATTCACTAAAAGATGTCACTTGCGATTGATGTAACAATTAGGAAGAATTCAATAAATGAAGAGTAAAATTTTTTTCGGAAATTACGGTGAATTAAATTCGGGGAACCAACCAAAGTGCGATAAATTGTAATTCTGATTTGGATTCGAGCATTTTTGATCCCTCATAAGGCGTTGTTAGCAGAATCCAGTTTCTAAAACCAGAAACTAAAACAAATAAAGGAAACAACTCTTGAGTTATTTATTTTATATTTTACTAATTAGGAAGTTCTAAAAAAATTGGGAAATCAATTATAATCAATTATCATCATTTTGTGATCGGACGTTTTTTTTATAAATTTCCGAATTTTTTTCGCATGAATTCGAGATGATCCATTGAATACCGTCTTAAAAAATATTGAAGAATGATGAACATTTATTTAGTGCAGGATGATGGGTGTAGACCAGCTAATTAGAAATTTGACATAAAATGACGTCGATTTCAAGGACGTCGATGGCCATCTTTCTGCTTATCTGGATCATCATCATCATATATAGTTGAAAGATTAGCTGCTCTTAGTAATTCTAAAAATGTAAGTAAATTGAATAATTTTAAAAGCCGCATAATGAGAAGCCTATAGTTGCAAACAATCCGAATGGATTCTCATAGAAATTATGCCGTAAATGTAAGCAGTGTTGAGGACTACGGGAATATAATTAATGGAATTGATGCTAATCAGATCTGGAAATTTGAAAATGATACACGGATAATTCTAAATTAATTTAATTATAAAACTTCCTATATTTTATGATGTTTTTCGCGTGTTACTTGATTGATTGTTCGTACAGAAGTGAAGTTAGCTACAAAAGTCAAATACAATAAACATAGGAAATGATTCAATGTTTATTTTCAATAATAATTACTCGCATTCTTACCAAAAATCTATTTTGAAATAAAGAATTACTGGGATGAAGAATAGTTGCAGAACGATTAAGTCAAACGGTCAGAATTCAAGGATTAAAGAAGTCACAGTCAACTAGCGTGATTTGAAATTACATTTTAAAGCGTTACTGTTAAAAGTAATCGATCACATTGTCAGTCACTGAAACACATCTTAGAATATTTGGAGCACATTAACAGTGCAACGTTAAAGCTCGTTTCATAATAACAAAAAATTTACATTTGAACCAAGTAATTTTGAATAATCTAAGTACTTTTGTTAAAAAAACTGAAAAAATTTCACATTAGAATGTTTTTTAAAATTCAGGGAGTTCTACTGACGCAAGCGCAATAATTTTTGATTTGCTTAAAATTTCATAAATTTTCTGCTGGTTTCTTTAAATATCATAAATTTTATGATAGTGCTGCCCCTAGCGGTCAATAGTAAAAATACATTCTTTCTGCTGGAAATTTTCTGTTATCTTACACAGGATGTTCCAGAACAGAAATCTCATCAGCAATTGAACCTGTAAAAGAGCAAGAGTATGCAACCAACCATTCACAACACAGTTCGGAATCTTACTATACATAAGCGTCAGCGTGACGTTAGAAACTGAATGATTTTTAGTAATTTGCCTACATACAAATAATTCAACCGTTATCGATTAAATTTGGCCCGATACCAAAAACAATCAATTTTACGATACTTTTGAGAGGTTTTAATTGCATTTGGCAACACATCTCGATACATTTAAGTGTTTTATTGAATTTAGCAATTTTAAATTTACAAGAGGATTTAATCCACTGCTCGTACGCCCTAGATGAGAACAAACGTATCGTATATACATAGTCTATTGCTTAGAGGAACGATAAATCAATCAGACTACATAAACTAAAATAAAGTATTTAGTTATAATTGAATTCGAATTGAAATCCCTTTCTGGCTATAAACCATAACCCCGCACCTTAAGTTGAGACCCGTAAAATACTGGAAATTTTTATTATACACATACGTACCTACACAGGTATATATGTATGCTGTGTACGAAAATATCCGTCTCGTAAAGTAGAATTAACGCTTTACCTTTTTGTGGGAAAAGGATGATGAAAAACAAATGAGAAGAAAACTAGGAAGAGCAAAAAAATATTTATATAAATAAATTAAAGTGGATTAAATCCGAACGTACAAAAAAAAAATATTATTGTTATTAATAAACAGGTGTTTTCCTTATATCCGTAATAATTTTATTTATTTAACTGGGCAAACGGAAAATTATGGATTAATATTTTTTTTTTGGTTTTTGGTTCGACACTTAATTAGATTACACGGAAATTAATTAAAATTCCAAAGTTATTTCATACCCAAATCCGGATAGCAAATCGAGATCATAAGCGTGCGGTGTGGCGCGGTGCGCACCACTTAGTAAGCCACACGTTTTTCTTTCTAATTTCCCTGTATATATCGCAAACATTATTATGCGTGACGTAGTTGCATACATATATCTACTTAATTTACTATAAATTATGTACACAAGTGTAAACCCAAAAATACTCTAAATGAAATTGGCAAAGAAAATGATTTTTTAATTGCATAACCGGCTGCGTATTTTTAACCGTACCGTAATTATATTTTACTATAATTAACCGCAAAACAAATTTGCGTGACTGACCTTTTTGTTGTTGGTGTGTTATTGGGAAAATATTGTTGCCGATATGATGGTGGCTCGAGTTTAATGCATCACAGATAAGGTGTTGATTGATTAATATATTAGGAAGTCAAAATGTGATTGTTCTTTAAAGTCATTGCTTGTCGGAATTTCACTCTGAGCACCTCTTTAACTAAATGAGCGCAGTTTAAAATTTTTTATGTTACTCTGGTTTGAAGTTGGAAAACAAGGATAACTCAAGCTATTGTGATTACGTCTTGGTAAAAGACTTAACACCACTTGCAAAGAGCAACACCACTTGTCAAAGTGGTTACTCATTTTATAATTACGGGTAAGGACTATGAATTATTATCAATTCGCTGTATGTCCGCAAACTTATTTAACATTTCCGAAACATATTCGTCTATTATTGCAACTCAATTACGATGAAACATTGTGTTCGATTAAAGCTCCGCCATTTTACTACTTCACCTAAAGGTTTTGATAAAAATCACGGTTGAAATCGTTTGGCCAGGATTGGTCACTATACTCGTACTGTTCATCGTTTGGTCACTTATACGATAAATAAATAATGAAAACTTGTAAAGAAATAATTCCCTGGTAACACCTCCGATTAGTTTCATAAAACCAGGTTCGTCGCTTATTTGGGAATTTCATTTTGCAAAATTAATAATAAATCCAATTGGAATATATAATATGGATAAAAATATATGTTTTTAATGTGGAAGACTTGGCACAAATTAAATTCGTTGAAAACTCATCATTTCCGCACGCATCCGACTGTTCGGGTCTAGAAAAAATGCTAATACTTAAAAATCGTTTGAATCACGAAGATCAGGAATTGGTCGTGAAACGATGATTCGACCGGTTCTGGTTGGTTTTGGGTTGATGGGGATGTGTGGTTGATTTAGGACACATTAACCCTTCGTGAAGCGACATTGTTGTTGGTCTTTGGTGGCTCGTTCGTTGATGGCAGGTAGCACTACTTCAGCAATATTTGATGACCTTTCTAGTTTTTGTCATGCTTAACTTTGTGTCAGAGAGTTGATTCAGATTGAACAAAATGCTAAATTAAATGCATTAAATCTGCTTATTTAAGTAAATAAATGTTTTCAGTGATCAGTTAAGTATTTTGATTTAAATTTTTTTTGGATAAGCAAAAACTCGAATTCATGATTGTTGGTAGCAGAATTAATCTATTAATCTGAAATTTGGTTGCCGAAAAAAGATCAGGTGTGAATATATTTGGAAGTCAGATAGCCGTGATTTTTTGTCTGATTGGATCAAGAAGTCATTGGGCTTTCTTTTAAACCGTGAGTAAGTGGAAGAAATTACCACACCCGACTCGATAAAAGTGGTGACCCCGATTAAGCGTTTTGAAATTGTTAACAATCGTTTTTTGTCAAAAACCACGGCTCGAGAATTCCGGTGAGCCATATTTATTGAAATACGTCGACACGTTTGTGAATTATATCAGATTTGGTAAATTACATTAAATTTTTGGTTGTCAACTCCCTGTTACGGTGGACTACTACTGCAACGTTTTTTACGTAAGTACATTTTGTTTCACTTTGAAGTAACTATTGGCTTACATAAATTTCGGAATATTCTGGTTTCTTTAATTTACGTTTGGGAATTTGAGAATATTATTTTTTCTTTGCATTGTTGGCAGATTGATTTGTTTTTAAAAAATTAGTTTCGATATGTCTGCGTCGACGCAACGATTCAATTTCGTAAAATAATACTGTGTCTTGTACTTCTGAATATTTTCGAGGTTTCTGAATTAATAAATACGCCTAGAATTCAGAAATGTTAGCAACGTTGAATAACGCTGTAATTAATAAATGTTGATCAGTTTGGTGCTGGTAAATCGGGTTTGAAATTACTTAGAGTGGCTTTTAAACCGCCGCAGCTGCTATATAACCAGAACCCTACTGTTTGGTTAAAAATCCTTGAAAATCAATTTTTATTAACTGATATTGTTCCTGAGAGTACTCGATATTGTCATGTGGTCAGTGCACTCGACTCTAGGCTCCATAATACCTTCACAGACATAATCACGTCAGAGAAAGGTAAAATGTCTTATACTGAATTTAAAGAAGAAGTAGTTAAAGTGCTCGGAGATTCTGAGCGGTAAAGAACTAATCGTGTTTTAGATGGCTTAACCTTAGGGGATCATACGCCGGCTCAATTATTGAACGAGCTTTGACTTAATGCCGGTACTGCATTCAGTGAAAAATCATTGAAAGAATTGTGGATGTCTAGACTACATTCTGAGATTCAATTGATACTGGATCCTTTTTAAAATGACCTTAATTTATCGATATTAGCTGACCGTGCAGACGCATTAATAGGGAGATTTTTGCAATAATCTGTAAATTCTGTTCATCATGGCACATCATTGTCTCATTGTATGGACGATTCTGTTTCTAAATCAACATCAAATATTCACATTAGATCTTTGTTTTACCAGTTTCGAAAAGATATGCTTGATTAGATTTCTGGTATTATGGCTCGTGTTACGAATGGCAGAGATCGTTCTAGATCACAATCTAAACGAGCATCAAGCCCAAACACGAATTTCGTTATTTTCATTTTAAATTTGGTAAGAGAATTGCAATCGTATTTACGATTATTAAAAAACTAGTCATCATCAGATTGTGGCGCGCTGAATGAAAATTTCTCAGCAAGTCGCCTTAGTATTCCGGATATCAATTCCAAATTCAAGTTTCTTATTGATACTGAAGATGTATCGATTATTCCTTATAGATTTATTTCAGCAAAAACTAGACGTCTCACTTGAGACAAGCTCCTCATTGCCAAAAATGAATTCAACCATTCAACCACATGATGGCACAGGGCATTTGTAAACCGAGTAGCAGTCCATGGGTAAGTCCTCTGCATCTCGTTAAGAAGAAAAATGGAGATTTGAGAGTGACAATTCAACTCGAAAATTTTACAATATTTTCTACTTTGGACCTTGTCCAAGCGTACCATGAAATTCCGAACGAACCTTGTAATATGCCAAAGACACCTATTACTACTCCATTTGGTTTATTCGTTTCCAACTAGCCAAGCTACTAAAACATCTACTGCAACACGCTAAAGATAACACATCAAATCCTAGTATACTAGGTACAGTACTCGTACTTGCCCTGTAATTCGGGGATCCCGAGTTCGATTCCTTATTGTGACCAAGAAGTTTCGACTGGATGTTTTTAACGTGTTATTGATCAGCCAAATTAACTTTGGCTTGTAAGACCAAGTTATTTAAATCCTGAAAATTGGTCCGAAAACACTTATCTCGACGTTTTCGAGGTCCCTCATCCCAAAAATACAGGAAAAGTTAGTCTGTCCGTCTGGGTGTCTGTGTCGATGATATCTCAAAATTGGCTTGTGTGATCCGATTTTTTTAGCCAATCTTCGTTTATTTTTAATCCGAAGAATTGAAAAGCTTTTAGGTCTCAACCTTAACGGGCCGTGTACGAACCATGGAGAATCACCTTAAAAACCACATAATACCACAATATTGCTTTACATTATTCTCACATAGTCGTGTAGTATATTGTTTGAAAGGACTTGGATCACAAGAATTCTAACGATACCAATTTAATTTATAAATCCACCGTTTTGGCGCTGGTAGCTGATTTTAATTTATTATAGAATATATACTTGCCGTATATCTTTGAAAACGTCTTGACAAATTCCGTATACTTTGCCTAAGCACCTTAGTACTCAAGACTACAGTTGTGACGCTGAAGGAGTTATAATTTTTCTCTTTCTGATATAATCTTATGTGATATGTCATTTTAAAGGTTTTGAACAAAGCAACAATTTTGTAATCAATGCTTTAGTTCACAAATCCAGCATTCCAGCACTGACATCTAATTATTCAACTATTATACAATATAAAGGGTGTCCTAATAAGAAGTTCAGTTTAAAAATTTTAATAAAAGAAAAACGGCTTAATATATTACCAAATTAATTGTTTTGCTTGATAGTACAATCGTCCTGGTTATTTATGGAAAATGGTTTCATTTAAATGGGAGCCGCGGCTGGCCTTGGCGTACTCCATTCGGTCGGTCTAAATGCCTGAGCATATTTTGGATTGTGTGCGGATCTATTTCGGCAATGGTTGCTTCAATATTGGCTTTCAAATGCTCAATTGTTTGTGGATTATCCGTATAACACTTTTCCTTCACGGCACCCCATAAATAAAAATTAAAAGGCGTCAAATCACACCTCCTTGCTGGCCTATTCACGTCACCCTTTCGACTGATAATGCGGCCATCGAATTTTAGACGCAGTTTCGCTATTGTAACGTCAAACCAATATCTTCAAGATGTTAACATGTGGCGGTAGTTGATTCCGTTGAGCGTAATGGTGGCGCCGACCTCACCTTCGAATAATAATGCTGCCACACCACAAGCCGCACCAAACAGTAACACGCAATTGATGCATTGGCTGCTCCACATGTCCTTGTGGATTTTCCGATCCCCAAATGCGACCATTTTGTTTGTTTACAAACCCACCGAATGCGCCTCGTCCGAAAAGATGATTTTTTGAGCAAAATCCTCATCAATTTCGAGTTTGAGCCCCACACAGCGAATCAATATCGAAGCGGATGGTCACGGGGCTTCAATTGCTGGACCAATTGAACTTTATATAGGGCCGCAAACCAAGATTGTTACGCAGAATTCGTTGCATGGAAGACCGGCTGATGTTCATTTCCGATGCACGATATTTTCGGCCACTCCGGTGATATTTTCGGCTGAACGAACACGACGAGCACCGTTGGGTATTTTTGATACCGTTGGGTGTGAGTCCCGTGTTTTAACCAAATTTTGTACGAGATTTTCTTGCGATTTCGAACCAATTGTCTTTGTTGTGGAAATAAATTTCCAACATTTCCCACTTTTGTTGAAGCGTTAAGCGACCCATTTCGTCAACTAGAAATAATATACTAAGTTTCTGTCAAAGAAAGGATGACATTAGCGTTACTAGAGTCAAAATATACAATATACCTAATAAATATACCTAGTACTCAAAACTATCATTGTAAGCTGGGATTAGTTGCGTTTTTATCAATTTCAAGGTTAAGGTTTATAAAGATTTTGGACAAAGCAACAATTTTTTTATCAGCCCTTTACATGTTACATATCATTGGCAATCTCCTTAAAAAAATTGGACCAATGTGTGTAAAAACCACGGGTAGTGTTACAATAGATTTTTAATCGAGCATTTTAGGCAGTTACTTTACAAGTGCCAAAATATATCTCACCTATGCCACCTATGTGACATCATTCGTATTCATTAATTAATTGGTTTTCTTCAAGTTCAAAGCCACATTAAGCAACAGTAGTCTAAATAATATAAATAATAGAGCAGCGGCAGACCTATAATAATTTTATCTATTTGAAACACGCTAGGGTTATCAAGTAGCGCAAGTAGCGCCATAGATCACGTCCGTAAATTTTTCTTGTGCTCGCCCCTTTAAAACATTAATTTTGCTCTCTTAGTTCATAAAATCTATCTTATGTTGTACTCCATGTTTCAAATCAATATTATGTATGAAGATAACCCGTTGTATAACATTAACCACCCCCCCCCTTTCATGCCCCAAACTTCGCGACGATTTTGAGACTATATTATGAAGAGCGTAAAGTCATTTGTTGAGTGTTTTACTTTATTTACGTGAAACTTGTTTTGTTGAATGGAAAATGAAAAGAAAAGAACTAACAAAATGAAAATTTGTTTTCATATCAACCTGCTCGCTGCTGCGAAAATGGCAGCGATGTATAGCTTAAAGTATAAATGGAAAAACCATATGAATGAGTAAAAAAAGGAAAAGCGAAAGGAAAACTTTTGAATACAAAATTGAAAATTATTCATATAATGATTCGAATCCTTTTTTATATACTCGTATAATTTGAGCTTTTGCCTTGTGCTTTTATTGATTTCGTTGAAAAACGGAAATAAAAAGTTTAATTCGCAGGCAACAAAGTTCCTTTCACAACCTGAAGCATTTTTCGTAAATTTTTCACAACTTTTTATATTGCTTATTATCTAAAATCATTTTTTTAAAATTGTTCACTGAATATAAAGTGGAATTTGTAGAGCTTACATAAAAGCTCAATTACAGCTAAATTTTATAGTATTGTGTAAAATTTATTTTCTTATTATTATTTTCCTTCCTGTTCCTTCCTGTTCACGGATTCTTGTATATGTGATCATAAAGTTATTGTGACTGAGATTCGGGAAATTTAAGATTAAATTTAGTGATGCTTAACTGATGAAAAAGCTTTTTGATACCCTCTCACCAAGAGCAACTACATGAAAAGTTCCTGGTCTGACACATTGATGGTGTCACAAATTTAAAACCCATATGACTTTTAAATTCTACCAGACTTCAATTCATTTCGATCATTAAGTTTACAAGTTACGTTGTTTTAGTGACGATGAGTTATTTGATGGGAAAAATATCGCTCAAGCAAAGCAGTTGCTTGATAAGTGTTATCCGGACTCTGCAGCGGGAAAATCAACCATCATTGACTGGTATGCTGATTTTAACGTGGTCGCACGTTTCGTGGTCTGATGCTTTAAAGGATTTTATTTAGTCTACATTCTAATTATTTTGATAGTCGCACTACTATAGACGTCATGTTAGCGGTAAAAACTGTTCCCACGACCAAAATTGGATCATATATGTGTTGGCTCGACATCCATCAGATTATACTATGTCTTCATGTTCAGCTGCGCAAAGGTGATTTCTGAATGCGGGTTCGGTGGTCTTTGAGCCCGGATCTTATAGATTATAGTCAAGTGTTAACTTGTCATCGAAAATTGACTTGCCGACGAAATTTCTTGGCGAGCTATGCCTAGATGCAAATGATTTTGAAATTGAAATCGGTGCACGGAACGGATTCAACTCTCAACTCAGCGAAAATTTGTTATTGATTTGATAGTTGTGCTGTTGACAATTTTGGTGAAAAACTTGATCCTGGTCTGCTATTTGCTGTTGTTTTCATATATTGGTTTACAAAAATAACGAAATTAAAAAAAAATAATCAGGCACCACTAATATAATTATATCCCTCTAACTCTTGTGTGAAGTTATCCCCGCCCCGTTTTATATTATATTTTATTCCAAATACACTTCATATGTGAAGTTAGCCCCGAATTTTATTATATGAAACATAGAAATATTTATTAAAATTATTTTAATTTGCAAATCACACAAAATGTAATAATGTAATAAAATGAAGTAAATAATTTTTAAATTGGCAAGATTATGATAATTTGGTTATAGGACGAAAAAACACATATCTCACATTTAGAAAAATACTAAAAGAATTTTACCGTTGCAACCTAGCGAAATTATCCTCAGAACAAAATATTTCCATTTGATACGTTTTTGACCGAAATTGACATTTTAATTTGACGTGTAACAAGTAATAATTTGTCGGATCAGATCTATATGGTTTTGAGATGGCCTCACCCATATACCTCACTTTTAGCAAAATATGAACAAAATCGTACCTTTGCAACCTAGCAAAATTAGGCTCAGAGCGAAATATTTCTATGTAATACATTTTTGACCAAATTTGACATTTTAATTTGACATGTAGGTTTCAGTGGTTGCTTACTGCACACTTAGGCCAATTTTTAGGCCCATTGTTATATCACTCATTCACTCCACATCATTAACCCACCTACTTCACCTACTCACACAACTACAGTATACCACCTGCACATTGCAAGCTCCATATCAACCTGTACATTGACATGGAAGGTGGGTCGGCGCGTGACACGGAATTCTGCACTCCATCAGAGTGTCTTAGTTGTAATTATTAGCATCACCGATCGTAATCGATGATGAAAATTCGATTTGCATCTAGCCTTTGATGGGATTCGAACCCAGCACCTCCAGGTCCAAGTGCCGAAGCTTTAACCACTGCACCACTTGTCCGGTAATTTGACATGTAAAATGTATTAATTTTTCGGATCAGATCTATATGAGATAGGCAGACCCATACCTCACTTTTTGGGAAATATGAACAAAAACGTACCGTTGAAAAACCTAGCGAAATTTGGCTCCGAACAAAATATTTCCATGTAAGACAGTTTTCACCAAAATTGACATTTTAATTTGACATGAAAAAAGTATTAATTTGTCGGATCTGATCAACATAAACGGTTTTGAGATGGGCAGACCCATTCCTTACGTTCGGTAAATATTTTGTTCGGAGTCTAATTTCGGTAGGTTACAACGGTACGATTTTGTTCATATTTTGCAAAAAGTTACGTTTAGGTCTGGCCATCTCAAAACTATATAGTTCTAATCCGACAAATTAATACTTTTTTCATGTTATATTAAAATGTCAATTTTGGTCAAAAATGTATTCCATGGAAATATTTCGCTCTGAGCCTAATTTCGCTAGGTTGCAACGGTACTATTTTGATCATATTTTGCGAAAAGTGAGGTATTGGTCTGGTTATCTCAAAACCATATAGTTCTAATCGGCCAAATAATTACTTTTTACATGTCAAATTAAAATGTCAATTTTGGTCAAAATTGTATTACATGGAAATATTTTGTTCGGATCAAAATTTCGCTAGGTTGCAACGGTACGATTTTGATCATATTTTGCGAAAAGTGAGGTATTGGTCTGGTTATCTCATAACCATATAGTTCTGATCCGACAAATTAAGAAGTTTACATGTCAAATTAAAATGTCAATTTTGGTCAAAATTGTATTACATGGAAATATTTTGTTTGGATCCAAATTTCGCTAGGTTTCAACGGTACGTTTTTGTTCATATTTTGCAAAAAGTTACGTTTAGGTCTGGCCATCTCATAACCATATAGTTCTAATCGGCCAAATTATTACTTTTTACATGTCAAATTAAAATGTTATTTTGGTCAAAATTGTATTAAATGGAAATATTTTTATCGGAGCCAAATTTCGCTAAGTTTCAACGGTACGATTTTATTCATATTTTGCCAAAAGTGAGGTATTAGTCTGGCCATTTTAAAACCATATAGTTCTGATCCGACAAATTAATACTTTTTTCATGTCAAATTAAAATGTCAATTTCGGTCAAAAAAGTATTACATGGAAATATTTTGTTCTGAGCCTAATTTCGCTAGGTTGCAACGGTAAGATTTTTTTAGTGTTTTCCTAAATGTGAGATATGTGTTTTTTCGTCCTATAACCAAATTATCATAATCTTGTCAATTTAAAAATTATTTACTTCATTTTATTACATTATTACATTTTGTGTGATTTGCAAATTAAAATAATTTTAATAAATATTTCTATGTTTCATATAATAAAATTCGGGGCTAACTTCACATATGAAGTGTATTTGGAATAAAATATAATATAAAACGGGGCGGAGATAACTTCACACAAGAGTTAGAGGGATGTAATTATGTTAGTGTTGCCTGATTAATTATTTTTAATTTCGGGGATAAAATCCGGGGATAACTTCACATACGTAAAATAATGGGCTAAACATTTTTAGATTATTAGAACTTTAGTTGACATTTTTATTTATATTTTTATATTTTTTATGAACTCTAACCTTAACCTACCAACTATCTATTATTGTAGATGGCGCCACCTCAATCCCATCTTGCTAAATTATCGGAATGTGGTTGGGCCAACCTCATATTTTATTTAAACTTAATATGATTCCTATTGTTCTAACTAACACTGGTAGATTTATAATTGCGCGTAATACCGGCCTTGGTCTAAGTTTTCTACGGCAGCGCTTCCACTTCCAAAATTTTAACTCTTTTAAATATAATTTCCTCTTTGGTGGTGTTAACCATACGGATGATACTTTAACTTCTTGTGGATGTTTTTCGTAAGGTGGCCCCCGGTGGCATCCGAGAGATCCTGTGTAAAAACTTGGTAGTACATTCAAAATCAATCAATTCATCAATCAACCAATCATAGTATTATTATAGCTCGGCGTCTATATGATTCTGGAGAAACCCCAAATTGTTCAGAAAACCTGTTTGCATACAATGCTAGCGTGTTTTCACTACATCCGCCATTTGAATGTTATAACTATTACGAAACATTTGACACGGATCTGAAAATATACTTTTTGTAAAAGCGATTGTATCAAATTGTTGTTCCCACTTTGAAATATTTAAAAAGCTTTTAAAGTTTAATTTAATTTTTGTTTTTTGTTATGTCACGATTTTTCACACAATTTTCCCTTTTTCCAAACAAAATGTTCCTTTTATACCGTTATTGTCGGAGATATTGTACTGTAAGAAAAATAATTTCGCAAACACCCCACAACCAACCCATACCGCTATTCTTTAAGTGAATAGCACACGCTAAGCTTGTTTCTAGGCACATAACGACTGTACATATGGCAAATAAATAGAACAGTTTTAAATCGTATAACAATTAGAATACACAAAATCTTAATTAAAATAATAACAAAAGTAATGGGGATCGGAAGGGAAAGCTCATATTAGCAAAAAATTCGACTATCAAAGCGAAAAGAGTAAAGAAATTACAACACGATACTGTTAAGTCACGCTATATCTACACCCCCTGCATCCCCTGTCGTACGAATTTTCATCGTAATACGATTTTGGCTGTAGATGGAAAAAATTTATAAATTTACATAAATTACAAGAAAAATTTGTTTTGCTTTTTCTTTTTTGCCTTATTTTTTATACACGTAACATCAAGTGATTTGTATAAATGTATAAGACACACGTATATTAACCACATGGGGATGAGAGGATTGAATATGATTGTATATAGAATGAATTTGATAAATTGCTCTACTGAAAAAAATCTATGTCATGTAAGTATTTTTTTTATTGATTAATGGATATTCCCCCATCAGGATCAAGAAAAAGGGTTACGCAAACCATGTGTGGTGCACCGGGTGATATTTGCCAATGTGTCGCTTGTAAGTTATACAATTAATGTCTAGTAAATCTTAACCGAGGAATCTGCATTACCGACATGTTTTATATCAGGCATTGATAGAAGCTTCTACTGGTGTTAGCAGAAAATTTTCACCGAGAGAATTCGATTATCGAGAAAAATGAATTTCATATAAGAACCAAGAATAGTTTATAGACACTGCTCGTCAAAAATTGCGGACACGTGAATTATTAATGCATGACAACGTCACAACCCGCGTTGCAAACGTTGTCAATAATTTTTGGATGTGGTGAGAATGATAGAATTATTTGGACCGCTCACAGTCCTGATCTTAATCCCATTGAGCACGTGTGGGATATGCCAGGGCGTCGTTTAAGGTCAACAGAAGTCGTTCCTGAATTCTTAAATCATCTTTAGTCAGCTTTTCAGGAAGAATGGAAAATGATGCCTCAGGAGTACATTGAAAAACTGGTGCACACAAACTGGTAAACACAAATATTTACTGAACAAATGTAGTGTCCGGAATGTTTTGACGAGCAGTGTACATTTTTCACCGTTTACTATTCTTTCACAAATTCACTATTATGTTGTTGTGTGTGTGTGTTTCTATTTCCAAATCAAAAGAGTCACCCGTCCAGCAAGGAGTTTGCTCATGTTTCCAACGAAAGTAACCTCTAGGTATTTAGTTTCAAGTATACTACTTGAAGAAGTACACCATTTATCTTATAGTCTTGTGTAACCGGTTCGTGTTTCAATGAAATGATAGAGATCTGCAGTTTTCATTGTTGAGACTGGGAGAATTAAACTGGCACCATATCGCTAGGTTGTCAATGCCTTCTTGTAGTTTATTGGCATAATCAACTGATGGCTCTGTAGATATTAAGGTCATTTTTGAACATCAGGCCACAATCCTGATGTCCGCATTGACCTCAAAATCTACATGAATTACCACTGCTGCAACTCAATTAATGAAGATTGTGAGAATTCATGAGCCAACGTGAGAGCCTTGTGGTACAACGGAGGTTGCTTGTATTGTAGTCGACATTTTATCTCCAATTTCAATATATTGGATGCGATAAATCAAATAAGATTTTAACAAGGCCGCGAACTGGCTGAAAAATCCGTACTTCAAAATGTGTTCCAAAGTTTTACAGTGACTGACGGAGTAGAAAGCTTTTACAAAGTCGGTGTATATTACATTAACTCGTTTGTGCTTCTTAATTTTCTTAATAAAGGTTTTTTTAGAGGTTCTAATTTCATGCCATTAATGCTTGAAGATGATTTCGGCCATGTGGTCGCCGAGGCTGGCGCGTGATTTAACATATCCCCAGAGAAGCTAATCTAATGGAGTTAGATCACACGATTTTGGAGCATTACGTGAAATTAGTCTTTCATCAAATGTTTCTTTGAGTAAATTAATTGTATCCCGCGCTGCGTGGCATGTGGCACCGTCCTGTTGGAAACCCCTTATCAGCAAGATATATGCCAGCCAATTGGGATACAAAAAAGTTAGAAATCATGTCTCTATACTGTTCACCGTTGACTGTAACATTTCGTCCATCATCATTTTTGAAGACATATGGACCAATGATTCCGCCGGCCCATAAAGAGCACCAAACTGTAATTTTCTCTGGATGTAATGGTGTTTCGGCAAAGGCTTGTGGATTATCTTCACTCCAAATCCGACAATTCTGTTTATTAACGTATACCCATTCACCAAAAGTGAGCTTCATCGCTGAACAAAATTTTGTTTGGAAAATCAACATCAATATCAATTTGTGCTTCAGCCCATTGGCCGAATTGGCGGCAAGTGCGATGGCCGGATGGCTTTAATTCCTGCACAAGTTGAATTTTGTAAGCACTTAAACCAAGTTTCTTAGATAAAATCTTCCATAAAGTGGATGGACACATCTCCAGTTGCTGAGAACGATGCCGAATTGATTGATTGTCACACAAAACAGTGTTGCCAACTTAAAGATATGAACCTCTAAAAAACATTAGAATAGCTGGTAAATTCGATGAGATTGGTCGATTCTGATATTTGGGGTATAAAACTATATTGGTATGTGGCACATTACCAGTTCAAATAACTTATAGTAGCAGATAGGAATAGCAGATATAGATGTAATACTTTTGTAGCACGAAACATCATTTCTAGATCCAGTTCTGAAAATAGGCGTCACTCTAGTTATTTTCCACTCGTGTAGTAAAGTTGTGAACTGTAATTACTGATTAAATAAACTCCTTATAAGAGTTGCCAATTTTACGGAATTTTTCAAAAATTAAGCAGGAATGCTTAATGGTTGATTGGTGTATGAATTTATGTTGGTGTTGAACCAAGTCCTTTCTTGTTACACCATTTCAAGTTCCATTAACTTCCAACAGTCTAGTACCATTATCTTAGTTAATACGGCTGTCTCATGATGATTCGCGAGTGGTAATCGTTTTGGTACTTCTCGGATTGAGGATTTGAATCGATCTTTCACTATATTAGTTTTTTCTAATGTATCATTATTAAGAACAAATATATCGACTAACCCATCTAAAACCTTTTCACTGCGACATCCGACTGTTCTGCTTGAAGATGACTGCAGAGCGAGCGAATTATTTTGTATGTCTATGATTTGGTAATTGACCGCCAATGCGTTCACAATTCCAATCTTAGTATCCCCAAAGTCACTTTCTAGTTTAGCTTTCTCATACGACGGTTGTATCAAGACTCTATACTCGAGTATAACCGAGTATTCGAGTTATCACCTTGCTGAAAATTACTTTATCTCCTAAGCTAGTCGTTTTATGTCTGTTTATGTTTTATGTATCCCTTCCACTCAGCAGTTTTAACGTTCTCTTACTCGGGAATCAGGCTATCTCGTAAAATCATCAAGCTATCGTTGCCAATAGTCTTGGACGTAGTGACCTAACTTGCGACACCCGAAGCATCTCTCTAAGTTGCTGGCTAAGCCAATGCCAATGCCTCATTCACGGTTTGTCCTCAAATGAAGTTTTAAATGGGCGTCATTAACCGCACTAATGCGATAATGGGCGCTGTCGTTTGTTGTGGTATTGCAACTTACATAATTCTCTGTGTGTGACCTATGATTCAGTCATAACTCATTTCCATTGCTTTAACATTTTGCAAGCCATAGCTGCTTCACCTGAAGAGCCAAAATAAGAACATTGGCTGCCCCTCTGTGGCGCAATAATAGTGCTGTATTACCGCACTTTATCGATTATCGGAGTCTTTAAATTTCTTGTTAATCTTCCGGCAATTGGTTCTGTAAAATATGTTTTATTCTGCAGGCCTTCTCCAATAGTTTGTAAGGTATGTGTTTCAAATTCAAACTTCCACTTGCTTCATTTTATTTCCAGGCTCCGGCATAAGTTGTCCCTCAAATTCATTGATCTGGCTATAAACTTTAATCTCTAGTGACTTTATTTCCCTCCTTAGCTCTTTAATTTGTTGGTGTTTGGCATGCTTAATTTGAGCTCCTGCTGATCAAATTTCATTTTTGTTCTTGTTCGTTTACGTAGTTTACCAAATTTTCCACTTTGTTCGTCCAATTTTGCGTTGGTCTAATTTGGCGCCTTGCTCTAGAAGAAGTTGGCCGAATTTGGTACATCGCTGATCAAATTTGTTGATGCAGTGTTTATTGTCGTGATCTATGCCCTCATGTATTACTATTTCTATCAATCCTACTCTTACACAGCGCTTTACTAACTCGTTCGCTCGAGCTCATTTTTATTGCTTTCGGTTGAAAGTCAGGAGTCATGATCTTATCCCTTAATTGCTGGGATGAACAGGTGTTATGTTAATAACGGTATGGTATTGGTATTTGAGAAAACTCACTTCGGTCACTAAATGTTCTGAATCTTAATTAACCGGGGTTTACCTGCGCTCAATATGTCAATCTCAATGCAACAATTTTTAACTCCTCACAAGTTTTTATGAACGTTTCTGATGAATGTTGTCTGAATGATTGTTGTGATATATTGTCCGCCTAGAAATTAACAAGACTTTAATGCTGCAACGATATTTCTATTGGCATAAGACGCAGTCTGCTGAAAAAAATTTGCCTGGCAACATATTGTCTGTGAAACATGTAAAACTGTAAATTGCATAACTGAATCGATGATGGCGGCGCTATCCGCGCTCGCGAAATAGGTACTATTTCGTACGCGTTTGAAATTAGACCTAATTTAATCCTAACCAACAAAAATTTGTATGTAATGGTTAAAAAGTAAAACAAGAATGTCATTTAGGCGAAATATTGAATTTGTGAACTAGTTCCATTCCTATAATAAATAATTAAGTTCAACATTTATTAGGATGGGATAGAAGAATTTAATATTTTCTTAAAAACTTGAATATTTTGAGACCTAATACGTTTATCAAGAATGTTATTATGTTTCTCTGATAGGTCTAATTTAGGACTATCTATATTCCAAGCCATGTTTCTCTGATAGATCTAGATTAGGACTATCTATATTAGTCCTAACCTAGACCTATCAGAAAAACATAATAACATTCTTAGGTCCCGAGGTCATATTAGGTCTCGAGATATTCAGTTTCTTAAGAAAATATTAAATTCTTATATCCCATCCTAATAAATGTTGAACTTAATTATTTATTATAGGAATGGAACTAGTTCACAAATTCAATATTTCGCCTAAATGACATTCTTATTTTTTTTAACCAAACATACAAAATAATGTTCGTTTGTATTTGTTGGTTAGGATTAGTATGTTAGTTAGGTCTAATATCACACGCATATACAAGCGTGTGAAGTTTGTGCTAAACTAATCCTAAAGTTAGTTCTATACTGGTTAGGTCTAACTTCACATGCATCTATTTCGTATGATGTTTGCAATTCTCTGGAAATCTCCACATTTCTTCAATCCTGATTCGTGATACATATGGTGTCAAAGTAAGTAAACTATTCACTTGAATTCATCTTACATCGCCACCATAACTGGGATCTACCGCAAATTGAGCAAGCGTTACGCAATGCCATTCATTATAGAGGAGCAAGTTCTCGCCACTCTTTGCCTTAATTATTCAGCATATATATAACAGAATAACGCGGTACTTACCTACGGTTTTCGAAGTCCGATCGTGACTATGTCGAAGGGTAATACATGTGAATTGCTTTACATCATGCGGTTTCCTGTAACCGTAAGTTGTGTAAACCAAATTGTGTGATTGAGACGGTAGGCACTTATGTCCACGTGTCTGTGCTTTTGAGAGAGATTACGAGTAATTTTCTTGCCCTTTCTGGACTATAAAATTTTTACGAGATTTTCATTTAACTTCAACCTCAGTAGACCCTATTCCTTATTCCTATTGAAAGTCCGAATAGTGCTACTTAGTTACCTGGCCTTAAATTTAAATTATTCATTTGCTGAGGACCGAAAATTTAAGGTAAACTAATGAGTTTCCAATTCTAAATTCGAGTTCTCAACTCTGAATGATTATTACACAATTAAAACCGTTTTATGTTTTATAATTAATTTTCCATTTTCTTCTATTATTATTGTATGAAATGAAAATTGTATTTGGCATATGGTATTAAAAGAAATTAAAATTAGGAAAATTAAAAAAAAAATCTTTAAATAAATATTTAAATTAACAAAAATGAAATCTTTAAGGCAAATCTGTTTTATTTTTATTTTTTTATCATATCACAATATTTTCTATTTGCATAACAGGGTGGTGATTCATACATATAATATACAGACGAACATATGTTCCCAATATTTTGGGTTCCACGTCACCGGTTACCAATCACCTCAGTAGATGTCAATACATTTTCCGTTATCCCAAACTTCTAGGAAAATGTAATTTTCCCTTTCCAATTGTTTTTCTTGGTTTGCCGAGCGTCTTCCCATTATCGTCTCGGATATTGTACCCGAAAAAACAAAAAACTTTTTTATAACAGATTTTGACAAGAAAATTAACAATAAAAATTTCTAACAAAACTTTATGTTGATTTGGGTCTTGGGTAGTTTTTCTCTAATTTTTACATTAAAAATCTTAAGAGGCAAAACAAAATTTTATTTTTTCGATTTTTGTTTTTCCGAACATAAATTATGTAACATGTGGGTTTCGGAGGACCGAATTTAAAATAAAAGGAAATTTTTGTGAATTAATTACGCTGCGGAAAGAAATTATTTCACCAAGGGTTTTTTAAACAGCAGCGCTTCGTAATATAAAGGCCGCGCAAGAATAACTATTCGGAATCGGAAATCGTATAAACCAATGCCAGCCAATGTGCTAACAAAATCGTAGGCCACAAAACTTTTTATATTATTTTGGCGATATTATTAACGTCGTAAATACTTTTATAATTAGCTTTAATGGATTAAGAAAGTTTAAAGGGCACTCTAGATAATCAACCAACGGTTTTACTTTGACTATATCGCAATTATAAATATTGTTATACGTCCATAACTAATTAATGGATTACGTACGAGTATATAATCAAAACCAACAAAAACAAACAATCCTCTTAAGTACGTATAATACCCCGAATGACATTAATGGGACTATCACACCAACAACAACTCCAACAAGTTTATTGATGATTTTTCATGAAAATTACACAAACAACACAGCATAAATTAGTTTCTGGCTGCTACTTCTTAGTTTTCTGCTTCTGCTTCCATCGAGATATTTGCTTGTTCTCCTTATGTATCATCTTCATTTCATGCATGTTCTATAAAATTTTAAAAATAGAAAACTTTTGTTTTTCATTTTTTTAAATTAAATATTTAGTTTTGTGTTATTTTAAATATTTAATTGAAATTTGAACAAACAGTAATAGTGCACGAGTTGTAATGGTATATCATATACAGTTCCAAGACTACAAAATAGTTTATTCAGTTTCGATTATACGTCTTAGCCATATAAAGGGTGTTTTTTTAGAGGTTCACAATTTTAAATTAAAATAGAACAAAGAAAAACGTGAATGTGATTTCGGCCATGTGGCCGCCGCAGCTGCTGCGTACATGGCGTAAGTTGGAGGTTCAATTTTCGATCACTCTTCGCAGCAATTGCGGCCGTATCTTGCTAATAACTCGCCGAATGTTGTGTTCCAAGTGTTCAATCGTCTCTGCTTTGTCGGAGTAGACGCACGTGAATTAACATATCCCCAAAGAAAATAATCTAATGGAGTTAGATTACACGATCTCGGTGGCCAATTAACAGGACCATTACGTGAAATTAGTCCTTCATCAAAGGTTTCTTTGAGTAAATTAATTGTATCCCGCGTTGTGTGGCATGTGGCACCGTCCTGTTGGAACCACATATCAGCAAAATTTATGCCAACCAATTGGGGTACAAAAAGTTAGAAATCATGGCTCTATACCGTTCATGGTTGACTGTAACATTCCGCCCATCATCGCTTTTGAAGACATATGAACCAATGATTCCGCCGATTTTATGGGTCGGTACTAAACAGTGATTTTCTCTGGATGTAATAGTGTTTCGGTAAAGGCTTGTGGATTATCTTTACTTCAAATCCGGCAATTCTGTTTATTAACGTCTGTTATCAATTCAACCAAAAGTGAGCTTCATCAATTTGTGCTTCAGCCCATTTGAATTTTGTAAGCACGTAACCCAAGATCCTTAGATAAAATCTTCCATGAAGTAGATGAACCATCTCCAGTGGCTGAGAACGACGTCGAATTGATTGTTTTGGGTCAATGCTACGCTGTACAGCTTCTATCGCTTGTTCGGTACGCTCTGTTTAACGTCTTACTGGATGCGTTTGATCATTTAGAGTATATGTGGTGCGAAAACGATCCATAGTTAACCGAATTACCCGCTCTGATGGACGATTATGACGACCGTAAAATGGACGTAATCCACGATGAGTTTGGCTAAAAAATTTCAACAATTTGCAAGCGTTGTTCTGGCGTGAGTCTGTTCATTATGAAATGGAAAATCAAACTAACGACTATTATTTGGTGTGCAAGTTGCAACGCTGTTTGTTTGCTCAAATTCAACTTTATTGAATTGAAACTTTTCGGTAATTTCGAATATTCAAAATATGAGGACATCGATCTGAATAAGTAGTAATAAGTGGGAACCAAGTCTGGCGAATATGCCGCATGCTATAAAACTTTCCAGCTTAAGGTGAAGCTGAGTTTCTGGGTTGATTTTGCTATATGTCGACAAACATTGTCATGCAGCAATATCGAATTCCGCCTTCCTTGGCCCTAAATGGTCTTTTTCCTCCAGAACATCACTTAATTTGAGAAAGCCAATTCATGCAGATGTCAACTATTCGGTTTTCGTTTCTTCATTCAGTTTATGAGGAACCCATTTTCCTTCCTTCTATATTTTACCTATTGCATGCACTAGAAGTGATATTGCTTGGTGAATAACTCCAAAACTTTAAGTTCTTCGCCTTAAAATTTTTTTGCTGCACCTGGACGTGGATCGTCCTCAATACTAAAATTGCCATCACGAAATCTTGCAAACCACTTTTTTACTGTTAAATGAGTCACTGAATGTTCACTCAAAGTCGAATTAATCTATTCCATAGCTTGAGCAGTATTTTTTCAACTTAAAAACACGGAACGACAGTTTGTAAATGGCTAAAACTTATGTCATAAAAACAGCAATAACTAAACTCCAAATATCCAAAATGGCGGGCGATTTGGACGCATTCGAGTATTCTACTTGCATATCATTGCATCATCAATTTTTAATTATATTTATTTATTACAACTGATTTACAAGTCATTTAGTAATTTATCTTTTATAATTTATATTTTGGTTTCGAGGGTTGTAGTTCTTTGGCTGATCCCTTTTACAGTTTTATTATAATTTTAGCCGATCCAGATTGGATCTAGTAGATCAAGTGGTTTCTTCCTCCGCAGCCGACTTTCTCGGTTTGTGTCTGGAATGACTGGATAATGTTGACATTGGTTTTCTTTGTACAGCCCTAGAATTGAATACCGTAGGTCCACACAGGTCACAATTTGCCGTTATAGTGGCAATTTACTATGAAAAGTTAGCGCATAAATTCTTCCTAAGAGCCAATTCACCTTTCTGTATTTAATGTTTAACTCTTTTTTCATTTTCACATGCTCTTTCCATTTTAGTTTCTCGTCTAGAGTTATGCTTAGATATTTTGCCGTGTTTGCATAGAGAATTTGTTGAGAGTTCAGTTCCTACGGTATCCAGTTGACCTTTCTGTTTGCGAAGTTTACGTGAACAGATTTTGTTTTATTAAGTTTTATTCCATCTCTTCGTCCAAGTAATGAAAATGTTAGTAGCTCTTTTCAATTTACTTGTGGATTCTTCTATGCCATACTCTGTCCAAGGTCTGTGCTACATCCAAGAAGATACTTGAACATATTTTCTTATTTTTGATGTACTTGTTCTATTGTCGAATGGTTTTCTCTGAAGCCAAACTTATGTGGAGAAATGTGATTTCTCTTTTTTTCTATTACTGGTTTGAGTCTCTTTAGGAGTAGTTTCTCGAATGTTCTTGGCTTTGCTAGAAATAAGAAAATCGGTCTCTACGAATTTTTGTCATTTAGTGGTTTGTTGGGTTTAGGTATCATGATTACTTCTGCGATACCTTCCATTGGTTTGGAACGTGTTTAAGACTGAAATTGCGTTAATTATTTGAGGAGTTAACATACCTTTTGAGCTGTTAATATTTGTCCTGTAATTAAGTTATATGCTGGATTTTTCTTTACATTTGCTTTATAAGATTGATTTCCTCTTATAACTTTTGTAATGTGAAAGGAGGTATGTTGCAGTTCCCCAATTTATTTTCTGGTGGTGTGTTTCCCTCTAGCAACTTTAGTGTTTCGGATAAAAGTTTGGAGTTGTTTTATATTTTGGCACTCGACTTCTTCGCCGGGCTTTTCTTGCTTTTCTTTTTGCTGCAACCAATTCTCTAACTTCCAGAACCGGAACCATGAGATCAGCAGGTTTTGTTATTAGTTAACCAAGGTGGACTAGTTTTCTTAGCAATTGTTGCATTGATTGTTGTAATATACGACCCTCAGTCCTTTTTAGGTATATAGTTTTCGTCTATACATTTGATATCGGGTATTTTGTTTCTATCCGAAGGCCAATAAATTAATTGATCTCCAGAATGAAAGTCGCAACTACATAGTCGTCCTGCTGCAAACAGCTCCTTTCGTTTTTTAGATGTTACTCTTGATCCCCAGTAGGTGTTTTTATCATTAAAATCACCTTCGATTATAAAGCTTGACCCAATTGATTTAAATAATATGTAATAGTCTTCCTTAATTAAATTATATATTGGGGGGGGGGGGGGGGGGAGGGAGCAATATATTTACGATACACTATAATATAATTATTGTTATTTAGTAATACTTTTAAGGTGACTATACCTGCATAAATTCCTCTCCAATTGTAAGATTGATAAAGTGTTTGATGGTTTGCTTTTATATAACCACGGACGATTCTCACTCTTGTACTTCCTGCTGGATGAATGGCATGGTAACAGCTGTATCCATATATTTTAAGGTATGAAGTTGAAGTAAATGGGTTTCCGATACTAGGCAAATATCTATTTTTGCAGTACTTAAGAAAATTTCTAATTCTAGAATATGTTGCATTAGCCCATTTGCATTCCAGGTTACTATTCTGAATGTTTTATATGTGGTTGTTGGCACCATTTTAATAGACATGGATTCCATTTCATTTATAGCTTTTTGCTTATTTAATCTGTTGCTTAGAGCTTCAAGGCATTTCTCTTGTTGAGCTAAACGAATGTTAAGAGTTTCCACGCTTCTTAATATCTTTTGAAGCACTGTTGTATTGTCGGCAATGCCCTTCGAAATAACTGGGTTTTGCCATTACCACTTGCCAGTATAGTTTAGGTTCTCCCGCTTTACTAGCATGAGATTTCGGTTCCTCTTTAGTGAAAGTTTGGCTAATTTTTTCCGGTATTCTTGGATTTTGTGTTCGCGTTTTATTTCTTAACTGTTGAAGCTCCTTAGCTATTTAATATCCCCGGTATTTTGCCAGATGTGACTTTTTGCAATTAACACATTGTGCAGCAATATCTTTACTAACCGGGCATATTTGGACATGATGCTTTCTGGAAATATTTCTGCGTATAATTAAAACCTGGACATTTTTTGCACTTCTATTTTAACTCTCATGTTAAGTACTGCCTTGATATCATACACATCTTCCACATTTTGTTTGTTATTAAAAGTGAGCATACATATTGGAAGTTCTCTTTTGTTAATTTGAACTCCTTGTTCAGTTTCGATTTTTTTATTTCTTAATGATGTACGGCATTTTTTATTTGATAACCCTTTTACTTGAGATCCTCAATAAATTCCTCTTTTGCGCAGGTTGAATGAAGATCTGTAGCCATAACTTTGATTGATGTCCTTCGGAATTAAGCTTTGTAGCCAAAGCTCTATAGGTTTCGGAGTCTTCAACATTAATTTTCCACACGCCATTGCTTAGAGATACGAGTTTGTACTCGGCTTGTTCTTTTAGAGCTCTCAACCTCGTTTGAAGTTGATGGTAAGGTTGAGCTTTTCTTTTCTTAATTTTTCTTTTATTCCGTTCCAAATCCTTGCGGTTTTCTCTTTCTATTTCTTCTTCATCCGTATGGAATGGATTAATGTCATCATCGATTGCAGGGTTAGATGTAGTCCCATAAGTGTTGCACCTGTTTCACCTGCCTTTTGAGTTCTTCATTCTCTTTCTTTAAAATTGTAAATTCTTCTTTTAATTTAGTTGTAAACTCCTTTATTGCGCTTAACTGTCCACGGAGTTCGGCGTTTTTCTTCTCGTACCGAAAGATGCTTTCAGTTGACCTTGATAATTTCGGACTTCGTGCAAATGGGTTAAACAATGATTGGCTCACCAACGAATCCGTTGAGCAAGTCTCCGAAGAGTGTGGATTTGGCAGTATTTCTGCTGCTGTACCACCTGGGGTATTACATTCCGTATTTGTTGTACTCATTGTTTTTTTTTACCAAGTTATAACACTGGCATTTGGTCTCCGGTTGCATCTTGCTAGATGCTACTTAAGTGTGCACGGAGGCAGCCGAAGCCCTCTGGGTACTCTTTTGAGTAGCAGGCTGAGGTCATCAGTCATCAAATTGAGCAACATTTTATTAAATTTTAACCCAGAAATGTTTGTCTTTCTTGCTGGTGTTATCTTTTCATGTAAGAATTTGGCCGTCTAAGAGAAGATCAAAGATTTAGGGAGACTGATTCTCATCGTCCGTCTACTGGGTAAGTGGTCTTCCTTGTGATCCTACATTATCATTTTGTACATCATGATTCGTTTACAATATGTGTACAGCTCTATCTCTAATAGCCCCATCCGAATTATTTAATGTTCAACAACATAGTAAGTTCCTTCAATGCCTGATACTCCAGTACTGCTGTTGTATAGTTTACCTAAGCTGAATTCTATGTGGAGAGAGAAGCTTCGTTGTTCAACATCAACTGAGTTGTTATGAAAGAGACCCCACCGAGTCCATCTGTTCTCACGTCATTCAAAATTGATAAAGTGACCTTCCGGGAACTGTAAAGATTGTCTTTTCGCTTGAAACTGTTCCAATGGAATTTATCAAAAGGGCATCCTTAAAATTAAGGCTTGTAAAGGATGATCGAATGTAAGACCTTCCGGAAGTTTTTTTTAAATAAAACGCGTTAAAATCAATTTCATAATCAAAAATTGTATTTGTGACGTAAGATCGGTTTATGAAATTTAATGTTTGAACTCTTTCGAGCATTTCGGCCGAAATATTAACTGTCAACTTAATTGCTAAAAATTCAAGATATTGGTGTAGCCGACATGTGGTTTCAACAGGATGGTGCAACGTGCCACACAGCAGGCCAAACCATCGATTTATTAAAAGAAATTTTTAATGAGAACATCATATCAAGGAACGGACCCGTCCCGTGAATTGGCCTCCAACATGTTGTGATGTAACGCCGTTAGATTACTTTTTATGGAGGTATCACTTGTTTATATCGATAAACCACAATCGATTCCTGCATTAGAAGCGAACATAACACGCGCAATTAACGAAATATCGTCATAAACCGAACTTACGTCAGAAATACATTTTTTGATTATTAAATTAATTTTAATGCATTTTATTTCAAAAAAACTTCCGGAAGCTCTTATTGAACCACCCTTTATATCAACCTGGTGTCCGCCATGCAATAAGATCGGCTGAGGATATGAATTCATCTGCGTTATTTGACGAGTTTTCCTGAAACCAGATAGAGGCGATTTTTACCATTGGATTTGGGTACCAACACTATCGGAGAAGACAAAGGCTTTGGCTAGGCTCGATCGTTTTGAGTTATAACTCGACGATATAACGCTGCTCAATTGGTATTCCCTACGTCAATTTTACGTAGGTATAATTGAGTGGACCCTAGGCCTATTGGTTAGCTGAAAGATGGAAATTTGCGTTTTTATAATCTTGATTCAGTTGAAGTCTATCTATAGTGTAATAGGAGCAATACAAAATAATTCCCTCCAAATAATGTCTAAGTATAAGCATAAGGCACTCTGGAGCAATGGAACGAAGAAAAATCTTGCTAACTTCGTTTTGCCTCTATGAAGCTAGCCCTAATTTTCAGCCTGAAATTTCAATTTTTCTATAACACAAAACCACTTTTGTATAACACAAAATATATACAAATTATATTGGGTGTGTGAATATGACCCTGCCCGTTCCTAATAGGTGTTGTTACTAATATTTGATGTCAGCTGCCAAACGCAGTATGCAACATTTGTTTGAAACAACTAGTATATTTAACTTCAAGTTCATTACATTATGTTATTGCAAAAAAAAGTGCAGCGGAAACTTATCGTTTGCTTGTGAACTTTTCCAGTAAGCATGCTCGATTGAATACAACTTCCACAGAATGATTTCGACGATTTAAAAATGACGATTTTGGCATCGAAGATAAAGAGCATGGAAAACCACCCAAAAAATTTGAAGATGCTGGATTGGAAACGTTTTCGGCTGAAGATTCTTCTCAAACAAAATCCGAATTTGCTGAATCAATTTTTCAAAACGTTTACAAACAATCGAAATGGTTCAAAAAGCTAACAACTGGGCTCCACATGAATTTAAAGTAAGAGACCTCGAACGTAAACTATTTGTGAATTACTGCATCGAATAGTTACTGGAGATGAAAAATGGATTTATAGAATGAAAAATACCAAACGCAAAAAATCTCGGGTGAAGAGACTGGTGAAGCTTGCAATAAGGTTATGCTCGTATATATCTGGTAGGATCATAAAGGTGTTTTATATTATGAACTGCTGAAATCAGGTGCAAGTATCAATGGGGATATCTACCGACGACAACTAATACGTTTGAAGCGGAAAAATGACCAGAATGAGTGAATAGGCACAATAAATTAATTTTTCAGCACGAAAATGCAAAACCACATGTTGAAAACGTTGTGAAAAATTATTTGAAAGGGCAGGAGTGGGAAGTTTTACCCCACCTGTCGTATTCACCAGATATAGCTCCTTCAGATTACTACTTATTCCGGTTAATGCAGTTCTTTCTTTCTGCACAGTGGTTCAGTTTTCACGCAGAGATCGAAAATTGGCTTATTGATTGGATCGCCTGCAAAGGCCAGGTTTTCTTCATAGAGGGAATCCGTAAATTGCCTGAAAGATGGAGGAAAGTTGCAACTGCAGATGGAGAATACTTTCAATAAATAATTCGTTCATTTTCTAAACAAGCAAAAGTGTTTTATTTTAATAAAAAAGGGCGGAGTCATATTCACACACCCAATAACTATAAAGCAAATTTGAGTCACACTCAAATTATAACTATTAATTATATGTTTATTAAATTTTATTTTGTTGTTAAATTTAATTAATTTTGTTAATAATTAAAACAAATTTATTACTGCCAAAACATTAAAATAAAAAAAACTTAATAGGTGAAATTTTCAAATAAAAAACTAAAAAATTTTTAGCGGAATTACTGAACTATACATTCAGCTTGAGAAAATTTTATTGGAAGTAACTTGGATTATAGTCGATTAAATCTCGCTTCATAGGCGATTCAATCACTTGACCTATACTACCCGGATTGCTACAAACCGACAGATTTTCAGAAAAATTCTATCTGGAGTTATCTGGATAAAGCCGTTTGAATCTCGCCTCGTAGGCGATCCACGAGCACGACCGCTTGACATATACCGCCGGATTCGTTGAAGTTTTCACCTCAAACTGAGAGATTTGCGCATGAATCTCGCCTCACAGGCTATTCACAAGAATTTGATATATACCGCAGTATTTGTTGAAGGTTTGACTGCAAACTGAGAGATTTACAGGAAAATTCGTTCTAGAATTATCTGGATAAAGTCTCTTGAATATTATTACATAGTCGATTCACGAACACTTTATGTGATTTGAATGGGTTTCGTTCATGGTGAGTAATGGCTCGGTGTCTGTGGTTTGTGGTGGTTGTTCGTTGAACGTTGTGTTTCTCAACTTGCGGAGAGTTGTGTTCATGTGTGTTCTGTCGTTACCTGTATTTATAAGGTATTTTTGACTGTTTTGAGTTGTTTTGTTTAGGACTTGAGGTAGTTCTCATTTGTTAGTGTATGAGGGCGGATTTCCAGTTTTGTATTGAATCATTGCCTGAATGTTGGATTTGTATGTCCAAATTGGTTTCTTTGCTGAATACTTCGGGTGTTTTTGTTGGAGTTTGCCGTCGATTTGGCGGGGGCTGAATCATTTTGGGAGTTTTGGTATGATCGGTCGTACGCTGAAGTTTTTGGGCTGTAGGGTTGCCATGGTTCGTTTGTGATCTGACATGGATTCGTCACGGCTTTGTGAAGCGTGGTTTTTGTTGAATGGTGGTGTTGGCAGGAGGTCGCTTTGTGGATGGTAGTGGTTTCATGGTGGGAAGATTCATGCCGTCTGTTGGGATCGTTTCGAGGTAATTTTAGCTCCTGGATGGACATTGCATAATTCTCTTGGTACATTTTACTACGATTGTTTGTAGAGGTGGTTTCTTCCACGCTTTGATTTCGGAGATTTTCAGAGAGAGCTATTTTGGTGATGTTCCTTCATCCTATTATTCAGCGTTTGTGTAATAAATTGTTATATTTTTATTTTGGTTTGATTAGCGATAGAATTCTCCGTTTCCGTATTTCTTCTGTGCATTGAGAATATAGTGTAGGTAATTTATGATTAGCTGTTTTCTATATTTTATTTCCTTCATAATCCATCATTTTTGCAAGATTAATTGCAACTATGTTGGAGTTGGTAACGAATCCTATTATTTACCGCAAAACTGCCTTTTTGTGACACTCAATGCGTTACTAGTATTTTCTCACAGCTTATTAGCGATATTTTTGCTTTATAAAAAGAAATATTATTTGCATTGGATTTGGGATTTTAACAATCTTAACATAAAGAATTGTTTATCGGCAACTTCGTTATATCTATGTAACTGAAAAGCTAGAAATATTTGATATAATTAATATAATTATTCAAAAGAAAGAGAAGGTTTGTATACTTCAATACACCAACGACTGGATGTTTGTCATAAAATGCAACGTTGCCAATCTTGACTGTTACGTTTGTTACCAGTCTGAGATGAATCGTTTATGACAAGTCTAATACGAGGTGACAAGTCATAGACGAGTCGCATGTGTCATGTCTGAGATTAATTTTATGTGATATATCCCCAGCAAACGTAGAAGAAGTTCCAGAACTAGTGCAAAAGTAGTGATAAAAGTATTTGTTTCCTTGTGAAAAAGGATGGACGTCGGGAAAAATTCATCAGTTTTATAAAAAATTTTTAGTAAACATACGAAATTTTTGCGAATTCTAAATTATTTAGGATATTTTAATGGATGGATATTTTAAGGGATATTTGAATGCAATCCGGTAGTTAATCTAGTTAATTAATGCTTCATTGTAATTGCTGATTGTGTAGTTTAGAATTGTGTTGTCATTTTACTACTAACGACTTTACATAGGTGTCTGTAACGGGTCGAGTCAACCAATTTTGGTTAGGAAGCCGAAAAGTATTAATAGAATTAAATTTCTGGAAAACTCCAGATGCATGTGAAATAATAATATTTTTTCTTAGGTTGCCGTTTTAAAGAAGAAATTGTTGAAGACCAATACCATCGTTATCCATTAACCTATTAAGCCTTTATCCTTCATCTAGTAGATTAGAATTGTGTTGTCTTTGTGTTACTAACTATCGGCTATACCTAGGTGTCTGTAACCGGGCCGATTCTGTCCCACTTAACTAACCTATCCAATCCTTCGGTTTTGTTATGTGTAAAAAAGGGTGTACGGTGGACCCGGCGTCATCCGGGAACTCAAGCCTAAGAACTTGGTCGTACATTCAAAATCAATCAATCAATCAATCAATAGTCGATTCACGAACACTTTATGTACGAGTATACCACTGAATTCGATGAAGTTTTAAATAGAAAATGAAGATGTTTCTAGGCAAATTTTATCTAGAAGTATCAGGATATAGTTGTTTGGAGCTAGCTTTACAAGCGACTCACGAGCCATATACCACCGAAATGGTTAAAGTTTTGGCTACAAACCGACAGATTTTCAGAAAACTTCTTTCTGGAATTATCTGAATATAGTCGTATGAATCTTGCCTCACTGGCGATTCATGAGTACTTGACATATTCCGCCGGATTCGTTGAAGTGTTAACAACAAACTGAGAGATTTGCAAAAAATTTCTATTTGAAGTTAACGGTATATAGTCGTATGAATCGCCTCACAGCCGATTCACGAGAACTTGAGGCGAGATTCAAATGGCTGTATTCATATAATTCAGATGAAATGAAATTCTGCAAATCTGTCAGTTTGTAGTCAAAATTTCAATGAATCCTGTGGTATATGTCAAGTGCTCGTGAATCGTCTGTGAGGCGAGATTCAACCGGCTTAATAAATTATCAATCTGATTATTCCAATTATATTTTTTTGTGTAAATCTCTCAGTTTGTAAAGTCAAGCTGAATGTTATAAATGTTAAGACAGCTTATCTTGACACATTTTACAGTCTCGATAGTGATATTTTTCGGGCTGGGGTAGAAAATTCTTCCGATAGTTATAGTATAGTGATTCTATCGAGCTTTCTAGACTGATTATCGGGCTAGCTTTATATAAATGAAGAGTTAGGTCTGACAAGACTACCAAGCAATAGGAAAATATCTTAAAAATACATAAAAGTAATTTTAAAATTTCGGGTTTAATGTTATGAATGTCATGAAAGTGTATCGTGACACTGTTTACTGTCATGATAGTGACATTTTTCTGGCTGGGATAGTAAACTTTCCCGATAGCCATCGGTTTTTTTTCGAGCTGAGTATCGGCTAGCTTCGTATACACGTACACACCACTCGCACGGACAACCAACATTTTTATTTTTAAAATTCAATTTATTAATTGCTATGGACTGGGGGCATAATCTGTAAAATTAGCGAATAAAATAAATGCTGGCGTGTGTAAAACAAAATTTTGTTACTAACAAAAAAAAAACTCGTTCGGCATGTTTCTTGCCCGCCGTCAAAAATACAACAAAGCTCTTACGATTGAGTATACCGTCGAGTCTAAAACCACACTACACACTTTCGTATACAAAATGTGTCAAACCTGTCGCAACTTTAGTTAAATTACACCAGAGGGTGCGCTAATTAATTTCAATAAAATTCGATGAAAATATTTAATAAATTATTATTTGCAATTAAGAACTAGTATATTGCTCTTGCGAGCCCCACCAGCGGTAAGCCAGAAAAATCTATACACACGAATACACAACTAAACAGTAACGGCCGCCTTGACTAGGTGTGTAGCCCCTATTTTTTAAATAAATTTTAATTCTCACGCGTGAAAAACACTAATCCCTAGTGACATAAAATTTTACACAAAATATTGCGATACCTGCCATTCTATCTACGTATCTAAGATGTATACATAAAACATAAACTGTCAACCTACATCCAGAACTATAATATTCATTTATATGACAAAGTTAACATACCCCATCATTTCCCCCGTAAATGTGTACAGTTAAACCAACTCATACGTGTTTCCTTGAACGAAAAACTCGGCAAATCAACGTCACAAGACAAACACACAAAAAAACGTAATTTTACCTGTTTTGCATACGAGAAAATAAATCTTATTATCATTGTCAACGTGGCTGTAATGAAAAGGTTGTACACGTAAACTCATTCCTTATCATTTTGTAATTTTTTTGTTGTGATTTTTGAAAATTTCTATTTTGTTTTTTATTGATTTAATAGCTGAATATGAAAATCTAAATGAAAATGTGTGAACATTTTTATTTTATTTTTTTTCTTCAGATTTTCAATTCACTTTGGAAAATCGTTAAAAACTGAAAATTTATTTTATTTCTAAGTGATGGTACTGACTGATATTTATGGATCTGGTAAATGTATTATTGTCATTCGTCACTCCCCGCGCTTTCAGCATTTTCCATTAAGGAAATCAACAAAATAAAATAAAAGTACAAATTGGAAATTGGAACGGAAAAATTGTATACGTTTTACGCGCGAGAGGGTGAACACAAAACAAACAAAAAAAAAAAAAACGGGGGTGAAATTTTTACGAACCATAAACGTACGTACGAGTACATCTCGCGTACATAATTTGATTAGAGGAATAAATTGTCTAGGTAATCGTTTTCTTAAATGACATTTAAATCGAATAAGATTCGAGCGATAAATAAATAAATAAGTTTAAATGTGTGTGTGTGCGTGTGTATGAGTAATTGGATTACCTTCCTTAAGACATATTCGTATAAAATTTTAAAGATTTGTATATTTTTTGTTTTCAGAACTGGGTTTCACAATGACAACGCTGCGATGGCTTCCGGGAGCGTGCGGAAGTTTAGGACCGGCCTTGTTACCCCCAGCCCATATAGCAGTATTATGGTATTTTTGGCAAAGTTACGCCCGATTTGTTGATAAACGATTTTGCTCGTGTTCTTGTTGGGACACAGTATTCAAAGGTAAGCCTGCATGACTATCCAATAATTATGTATTATGTACTAACCAAAATATATTTCGCCATAAGGTACTTATGAGTCGGGGATCGCATCCTATAAACACATGTATTTTAATGCAACCCAAAATACGATGAAGATGTGGCTGTTAATTGTTTTAGGGATAATATCATTATATGAATGTATAAAATATTTAGTTAATTTAGCGTTACTGAATAAAATACGCCTATCGATGATCGTCCTGTTTCTATCATCAATATTTTCACACTACTATGCATGGTGGGCCTATCTAAACTACTACAACGATGAATATTATAGCCAATGGAATCATCAGCTATTTTTTACGGTAAGTGTAATTTATAGTACAGGGTGTCCACCCGAAAGGTTTATTATTTTTCCCCCGCCATTGAGGCAAATATTAATATGGACAATTCATACTTGACAGTTATGAAGTACACACGTGGGAAATTAATCTTAGAAAAATATTCGATTGAACAACCTTTTACACAAGTCAATCATTAATTACATTAACATTCGGAAAATTGCGCGACAGTTTCGGAATTTGAAGAAAGGAGAACTGTCATATAATTGATATTCTACACGGGTAGACAATGTAAGTAGTAAATTCAAATAAGAGCGTCGGCAATGTAGAGAATGTAGGCAATGTCGAAAATTATTATTCATCTTAGCTATCATCAAAATTCTATGATTTTTTTAATGGAACCGTTTCAACATGGACAATACATTAAAAACTTTTGACACATTTAAAAACATGAACCCAAGGTTTTTTATGGTAATGTAGAACATTTATGTACACTCTGTCAATAAATTAACGGGAATTGGTCATTTAAAGAGCCCGCTTAAAGGGATTGTACACATTTTTTTATCGCTAAGTTGGCATGACTGTCTATCTTAAAGCGAAGTTTAAGCCTCAACCAGCGAAAACTTAAGAGCTTAAGTTGTGCTCCGTTTGGATGATTTAGGGGAGCGGTACGACCATCAACATTTTAGAGGTCAGTTGTTTATTTGTGACGAGAAGCCTATACAATTTTGGTGATTGTAGCACTAGCCGAAATGATACAAACAGCGTGTAGCTTAAGCTCTTAAGTGTTCGCTGGTTGTGGTATTAAGCGCGATCTGCCATTTAGTTTGTTTACAGTGCTCTATTTTGTGAGTTCATCTCAAGTGTGTTTCCCGATTTTTAAAATATCGAACAATGAATTTGTCTCAAATTTTGAATTGCAAATAGAATTTGGTGTGCCGTATCGCTGAGAATGTTAGAGACGTACAGTGAATCGACTTTATCAAAAACACGTACATATGAGTAGTACAGTGGTACACTCAAAAATCGTCATTTAGGCATGAAACGCGTTGTCACTCGCCTAGTTCCGCTAGACCTGGATTTTCTTCAAAAACTCAATCGCGTAAAGGGCGCTGAAGACAAATTCATAAAACGCATTATAATTGGTTTACGAATTTGGCCTGTAGACCAGTCAACAGGCTTCAGAATGGCGCCTTTCAACTGAGCCGAAACCGAAAAAACCAAGTCAAACTCGATCGAAAGTTAAGGTAATGTTGACAGTTTTCTTTGATTATTGCGGTGTTGTGCACTCGGAATTTTTGCCAGAAGGCCAGACGGCAAATAACAAATATTATCTGGGCGTCACGTGACGTTTGAGAGAGCAAAAACGTCGAAAAGGCCAGGTTTGTGGAAAGAAAACTCATTGATTTAGCACCACGGCAACGCATCATCTCACAAGGTTATGGTCAAAAACTCAAGAAATATCACCGAACAACCGGCTCCGGCTGACTTTTTCTCTTTTTCTTTCTCTTTTCTTAAAGACTAACTAAATTACAGATTGCACTCGTCAAGATAGAGGACATATGTGTAACAGAGCGATTTCGTTAAACAATTAAAACTCGATCGTAAATGGGGTCTATGCTACCGACAAGTTTACTGACCCCTTCACTTAAATACCCGTAAAGTTACCCGTAATCAATTTGTCATTTAAGGATAACTTTTAATATTTTAATCCACTGCGATTTTTTATTTAGTGGAAAAGAGATACAAAATGAATAAAACATTTCCGCTGCTAATTATATAACAAAATAATTTCTCTTTTGTGATGGTGCTGCCACTTGCGGCGAGTAGCGTAATCTCTTATTTCCCGCTGTCAAGTTTCCGCTATCTAATACAGCATCGTTTCATGGCCGGTATTGTTTCAGCTTCGACAAAATGTCTGGTTGGTTTTTCTATAGAGAATAGTGTTTACCGTTTCGGTTGGGTGTGGCTCCCATGTTGGCAATAAAATCGTTGTATATTTCCGGCACTTGTGTCTTTATTTTGAAGTAAGAGTGGCTATTATCTACCCCTTGGAGCTTGCTTATTTGCTCTTCCCGTTCTTGGAATTTCGTGTACGCTTCTTTTAGTTGTTGGATTTTTGAAGTAAGGCAAGTTCTTGTTTTCCTTGCGCTGCCATATTTTTTGTAATTCGTGTACATTTTTTGGATTTGAGTCGCAAGCTGCTCTTAACTAAACACAAACGTCTCCATCTTATTGTTTCTTTTTGTCTATCTTGGCGGCCTAATCTATTTTTATTTCACCTTGTTGTGGGCTTGCCGCGGTGGGGGGTTATTATCGCAGAAAGAGAAATAAATTTCGAAATCTCGGGAAACCTCGTTCAGGCAACAAACATTTTAAACTGTTTTGATTTTCTTGAAATTTGTTTCGATAAATGAAAAAACACATTATTTAAGGACATTTCCCGTTTACACATCCCCAAAAAACCTCATTGAAGTGCTGAAAAGCGCGGATGATAAAGTTCAAATTTCTACAATATCAAAGTGCATATTTCTTTGAGTTATATTGACACAGATCATCGTGATTTACTAATTCGTTTCCAACTTTTAAATTTCAGATAACCGAAATCGTATCAACCGGTATTGTGCTGCATTTAGCGAACAACGATTATGCGGTGACATCACGAAAAGCGTTAGGTATAACAGGTATAGCATTACTGCATATATTAGCAGGTGGCTTTGATCAATTTATATCGAATGTTATCCGTGGGGAAGGTTATCCCCATCAAGTAAGTACAACAGCCCCAAGTAAATTTAAGATGATTTAACCAAAAATTATAAAAACCCTTTCAGGTTGTTAGAGATTTAGGTTTTATGGTACCGGACGTTCTACATTTATTAATTCCGCTGTGGCTGTTAAAAAAATCGCGACGTGATCATTATTCTGGATCCCGTCCATTTTACCGTGATCATAATCTACGTAAGGATATTTTTTCGATGATTTTTATTGTTACAATTTTATTTGTTATTTGTTCATTTTTGTAATATTTAAAAGCAACAACAATAAGCATAAGACGAAGAAAAATTTGTATTATTATTTTGTAATAAGATGACGATGTGATAAGATAAAACAAAATTTTGTATTTAAGATAGAGAATTAAATTTCTATTTGTTCAAAACGACAACAAAATTATACGGTATAACATTGCGTGAGTGAGATTATGTCTGCAAAACATAAAATACTCGTACACATTAGAGGTAACCGCAGGTGACAGCAACTTTTATAGACTTTATTTTAAAACTACAAAAACTTCCAACACACTTCAGAACACAAATTGTTTCAAAATACCAACATATCATTTCGTATATCACTCATATCTGTTGTTGAAAGAACCGAAAAGCCATATAAATAATGTACCACCGCATATCCCCATAAAATGTTAAAAAAATTGTTTCGAATGAGCTTTAAGCTCATCTCAGAGACTGAGACAATATTTACCTTGATTTTAGCGAATAATTTTAAATTAAATTTTAGATTTTTAGAGACAATAACCTTGTGAGAAACCTTATACATTTAAGTATTTACTACCTTTAGTATTAAGCAAAGCAAACAGCAACAACAACAACAACAACAACAATAATAATAATAAATCTTAATATCTTAAGATTTAATAGGCAATAAAAAAGCATAAAAGCTCATACGATTAGGTAGCTTTTTGTGTTGTTATGAAAAATAAAATGATTTAAATATTAAAATCTCGTATTAAATAAATAAAATAAACAATTTTATGCCTTAGTTACTAAACAATATAGAGGTAAGTGAGTGGTGAGACAGACGAGTGGGGGGTTTGGGAGAAGTACTCGTGTATAAATTTATTTTGTCTAAGAAATATTATATAAATTAAAAATTAAGATAAGAAATACATCAGCATGTTTATGTTAATATCGTTTTACAATTAAATACTTATGTTGCTAAAATTGTAATTTAAATTAACTTTAATTTTAGTAATTAATTTTTAAAATTAATAAACAAACAATTTTTACAAAGAACGAAAAGATTGTTTTACTGTTTTACTGGAAATACTGATTCATTTTCGTCAAAGCTTCGTTATGGCTCATATCACTGTATGATTTGAGATTAGCTTTTCTCTGATTCCCTAAACCATGATCCGATCGGTTTATTAATTTACAAAAAAAATCCGATAAAATATTTAAGTATGCAGACCGCATCGTAACAAAGACGGAATACTTGAACGTGACATATTTAGATGCCCAGTATGAATACCGTGCAAATTACAACCAAATTTCTAAATCTGCCGTCAACATTGTCGTCGATGCCTCTGTTGGATAGCGCATTCTATCTAACCTGTACAAAAACTGATAAACAATTAATCTCCCAGCTTAAGATACCAGGATCTAGTAAGGTCATGACGATCCACGAAGCACAACGATTAACCTCACCAAATAGCATATACCTTAGTTGCAATTTCAAGGCACACACAATCATTTAGATATTTTTCACCAGTGCCTAATGATAGACTACACTCACTTTTAATGAGAGCTCGAACCTATACTACTATTCAAAAGGTAAATCAACCCTTAAAATCCAAGAAAAGTTTGGTTTATGAGAAATGTGCAATTTACTACAAAAAAGTCAACAAAATGGCATCGAAAGCATCTAAGTTTTATAACTTCGTTTTAAAATCAAACTGCCTTATCTATGTAATTTGTGACACATCATTAAAACCCGGCATAATGAGAAGTGAATTTTTTGGCCATGATTACGTTGTTTACAGATGCGATCGACCTCTCGAAACTATCTCAAAGAAATTGAGTGGTGGCGTATCTAAATTGTATTTTACCATGCAATATTCAGATGCGGAATCTTTATTTGTGGACGCCATGCTTGGTCATAATTTGAACCAAATAAATACCATTGCTAATAATGAATGATAGATGATGTGATAGATTACTGGATCGTGTCTTCAGCAACGACATTGACACTTTCAAAATTTCAGAATCCGTTACCTTTTGTCATAAATGATATCAATCACAAATCTTTAGACATCGAATTTGAATCAACTAATTTAATGGCGAGTTCGGAACACCTACAACCAATCAAATAAAACTTCAAAAAAACAAACCGTGCGGAGCTACAAAGTTACCTAGAATCCATCAACTAGCAAACAACTCTCAATTCCAATGATATAAACGAAAATGTTGATAAATTTAATGACATTATGCAGCAAGGCTTTGAACTGTATGTACCTATGTGCTGTAAACCACAAAATACTCACCCTCAGTGGTTCAATGATAGACTAGACTAGTTAACTTAAAAAATCGGAAGACGAAAGCGTATGCCAAAATGTTGAAAAGCGGGTTAAAAGCGGACAAAACTGTGTTTCTACAACATAGAAACGAATTTGAAATTTATTTCAAATCAAACTACAGGTCGTATCTCGACCAAATTCAAGGAAAAATCAAAGTAAATCCAAAACAATTTTGGAAATACTTTAGGAAAAACTGCGAAATTGAAGGGTATCCTTGTTATATGACCTATAACAATACCAGCTCCTCAAACTCCAGAGATATAGCTGACATATTCGCGAAGTTTATCCAATCAGTCTATAAACCAACCGTTACTAGTGGATTGTACGAACAATCCACATGTTATTTTTGAGGATAACATTTTATCGGCTTTAAAGGAATTTGGAGGCGGTTGTGGTCTTGACAATATACCCTCTTCTATTCTGAAGGAGTACGATGACATTTCAGCAATTCCATTATGTTACCTATTCAACCACTCCTTAAGAACCGGCGTGTTTCCCAAAAATGGAAAATTACAACAAATTTTAGCATCAACTTTAAATCCACAATTGCACGATCAATAAACCAGCACAGGTTGATGCCTGGGCGATCCACATCAACTAATCTGGTTGAATTCACCAGTAAAATAATTAATGAGATAGAAAAACGTCATCAAGTTGATGTAGTGTACAAGGATTTCAGTAAAGCATTTGATTCCATCTGCCATCAAAAACCAATCCGGAGTTTATTCGCGTTTGGGTTTTCACTCGATTACACAAATTCGTTGAAGTCGTATCTATCAAACAGGCGACAATTTGTAATAATGGGAAATGAGAAATAAATGGATATTTATTATTTTCATAACGTGAACATTTTTCGAACTGTTAACGGAATGTTAGATATACGAAGAAACTTCAAGAAGACATCGATAGATAAAGTGAGTGGTGTGATCGAAACTCGCTTTACTTAAATATTAAGAAATGCGAAATCGTGTCTTTCCAGGTGGATTTAAAGATATCCAAACCTTATGTTCACTCTATGTCGCTTACGTCCGAGCTCAACTGGAATACGCTGTATCGGTCTGGAATCCATACTATGCTGTACACATTAAAAGAATTGAAAGCATTCAAAAGAAGTTTCTGATTTTCTTGTTAAAGAAAAGTGACTGGAATTACGACCACAATTTACCATTCCATGAAAATGTGGCTCGGTTACCTCCGTACTCAACAAGATGCACGGATTACAAAATATGCACGCATGAAAATAGACGACTTCTCTTAGGCGCGGCTTTTATTGGTTACATTTTGCAAAACATATCAATTCTTGTGCCTTGCAGAACATTTCAAAACCATGAGTTTTTAGCACTAGAGCACCATTCCACAAACTATGGAGAAAATAACCCCATTAATAGGTTGTCTAAATAATTCAACAACGTCGACGACCAATTTGACTTTAGTTTATCAAAGGACAACTTCAAAAATATCCCAAAGAATTATTGTTTAAACATTTAATTGTTAAATCAAAATTCGATTTATATTTTTGTGTTATAAAGTTCTTTATTTCAATTTTTATTGTTTAATATTTTTAATTATAGAATAGTTTCGTTTAAATAAAAAAAATCGCAGATGGTTAAGTAGTCGGTCTACACTTTTCATGCAATACCAAGTTGGTCGCAAATAGATTTTGGGATGCTCCCAAGAGATTAAGCAGCCTTAACAATATCCGTTCAAATAACACAGTTCATACCAAGAGGGTGTCAGACGCAATACCCAAGTGTGTGGAGGTTCTGTCCAATGTCGACCATTCTTAAATAAAGACGCCTCCCGCGATCTTTTCACTAAAATTTTGGGAACATGGTGATGATTTAATGTTCCAATTATATCGATCTTACCAAGTTAATTGGACCAAAGTTGCACTTCCTATTTCCTTGAAACCATGGCTTTCGAGGTCGGTTAAGGTTAACCGGTTAATTGTGATGGTACTTAAGTTTCCATCCCGAACCTAATGGTATTTATTATATGAGCACAATGTGAGGAGAATATTTTACGTAAAACAAGAACTTTTGGCATAAAGTTTCTAGTTCCTTCCGAAAATGAGAATGCTTGTCTTACCAGTTTCTTTAGCACAAAATTCTCGAAAAATGATCCACTACGAGTTAGAGGATATAAAACCGAGAAAAAGAAGTAAAGAAATGCGGATTTCGATTTGTAACTGGAAAGTGATCAAAAGTTAGATCGTTGATAACGGTAAAACTGGGCAATGTTTTAATCAATTTAAATCCTGATTCATTCAAAACTTCAAAACCTTTCACAATTCAAGAACATTTTCAACAGTTGATCATCGAAATTTTTTGATTTTCTCGATAGTCTCCATCAAAATTATGTCTCTTCAACTTGAGTGGGATGACGATTTGCCGGATTCAAGAGGAAGTAGAAATCAAAATTTTTGTCCCGATGCATTTGGGGACGAAAATTTGCATTAATATCCTCATAGCTAAAACCAAAGTCGCACCAATAAAAACTGTGTCCATCCCTAGATTGGAATTGAATACTCCACGTTATTAGTAAAATTGATGGAGAAGGTGGCAAAGGCGTTAAGTTTTCAAAACCACGAATTCATGACCCACCTACATTGCAATCAGAACCGTATTGGCACTTACATATCTAATCGCAACCGATGGCACCATGATAAATTAACCATCATTAACCACCCCAACGAATCAAACATCCTCGATAACTCGGATAGAAGAGTTTAATGATGAGTTTAATGATTTTTATGCGTTCTGAAATGCATTCTTTGAATATGAAGAGGTCAAGAGATGGCTGATAATACATTCCCAATATTGGTGTAATAGAATCGCTATACATAAGAAATAAAATCCAAATTAAGTTTTGGTATTTCCTCGTTCAAACCCCTATTTTAAAGGCACAGATTAGGGCTTGGTGATACGAAACCATCCAGCTACTCGAAATCTGGCTGAGATTTCTACCTAACCGTGCACAGAAAATATTAGATCCAACCACAGGATCATTAAATACGACCAACCATGGCCTGAGAATCGGATCAAATCCTCTATCTTGTTACAATTATACGAAATTCACCATCGTAATAATGAAATAGCACATGGTAAGTCACAAAATTTTCCTGATCGAAAAACTCGTTCATCAAATAGATCATCCGGCAGATAAAACGCTACTTCAAAAGGTTCAGAACTACTTGTATGCTACTTCCACAGACAATTCAAAGACGAAGCCAGAAATTGCAAACCAACCTACTCCCCATGGAGTGAGTTCAAAGCAAAAAAGTAAACAAAACCAGACAAAGGGCTACTTGTGAAAGCAAACTATCAAATTGTCGCTTCCAAATTTTTAATCCTGCATCAAAAACCAATTTTTTAATTGACCGACATCGGCGCTGATACCTCCGTAATTCCTGCTAATGACAAGGAGAAAAAGAACATCGAATTTAATATTGAGCTCTTTGCAACCAACAATCAGAACGTTTGGTTCCCGGCAAATATATTTAGATCTCGTCCTTAAAAGGCATTTGACGCAGACATTCATTTTGGCACATATCACATTACCGAGCGTAGGAGTAGATTTTTCCAAATATTCAGGTTTGTTAGTCGATATCCAGAACAACCGTTTCGAGGTGTTCAACACTAGTATTATAGATGTCAGAGTGTTCCCATTATTAGAGGAGTTCAAAGAGATTACATTTGACGTCCAAGTTGCGTGGGATTCGTGGGCCCATTTTTAACGTTAGTTGCGTCTTTTAGACTGGACACACCTGTTACATCATCTACATATACATATGTTTACTGAATTTCCACATCCATTTATTGGTAACGAATGTTAATGAGTATGTGGCCAAATATGGCGCGGATGACGCAGGTAACCGTAAACAATCAAAAATGATTTAATTATTGAGCAGGTGATTCCCTCTACAGTAATTCTCAATTTCCGAGCTAGAAACGATTTGGTGATTTTGCTGTGGCTGAAGGAGGGTGACTGCTGGTCTGAGGTCATAAATCTGATACTGTGTCTGTTGTTCTCAATCTCTGTTAGAAGCAGGAGATTACGACACTGCATATATCATAAGGCTTAGTAATTAATTCATTTAATGGTTTCCTTACGATTTGGAGTAGCTTTAAATTTAGTAATCGATATAATTTTGTGATCCTCTAATTAATAAAAAAAAATCCCTTTATTCAAAAATCCCAGATTACCAGATAACAAATATTTACAAAAAGCAATTTAGGACTAAATCTTAAAATTCTTCTCCAATTTCTGCCAGCACTCGTAATATTTTGCATCCAATTTTTGGCTTGTGTGCAACCCCCATTTCGTTGTTGCCATACTTAGCGACGATTCAAACATAAACGCTTGTGTACCGCAAGCAATTTTTTCCGGTTTCAACAACGCTTTCGACGCTCCTTCGAAGCAATTCTTGTCGGGTCCATGGGGCGTCATAATCGAGTGTAGTGTAGCACCGCCCGGGAAAAATCCTCCTTCTTTCGCTTCGTATCGTCCCAGTATTAATCCCATGAATTCACTCATACAATTACGATGGTAGTACGGTGGCCGGAATGTATTTTCTTGCACAGACCACCGAGGCGGGAATATTACAAAATCGGCTATCGCTGTTCCATATTTTGCACTTGGGCATGTTAACACGGTAAATATACTCGGATCACAATGATCGAAACTGACTGAATTTATTACCATAAATTTGGACAAGTCATATTTGTAGGGCACGTAATTTCCGTGCCATGCAACCACATCGAATGGCGTATGGTTTTGTTTGGCTTGGAACAGGACCCCTTGGAATTTCGAAATAATATAAAAGGTGGTGTTATTCTCCTCGAACCAGGCGGTTGGTGTTAAAAAATCTCTCGGGTTCGCTAGTCCATTAGCACCAATCGGTCCTAAATCTGGCAGTTGAAAATGTCCATTATACACCTCAAGTATATAACCTCTAGTAGGCCCGGTGACAAGAACAGAAAATCGCATACCTTGCGGTATCACAACAATTTCATTTGGTCTTGCATAAATTCTGCCAAATTCCGTTATAATGTCAAGGTCTCCCTGTTGTGGCACTAAAATTAAATGGTTTGATTAGCACACAAATCGCACAAAAAGACACACACGATCGACTACATACCAATCAAAAAATCACCGTCACTATTATAAAACGCTTTATTCTCCATGGACGCATTACACGTGTACACATGAATAGCGAGACCGTGTCGCGTTTGAGCATCACCCGCTCCACAAATCGTATGCAAACCATCGACAAAATCAACACGGCCCGTATTTGGTATATCAAATGGATTCCACCGCATTTGATTTGGATCCGGTTCCTCCAAATGAAAATTCGATTGTAAAAATTTGTTTGTGGTATATCGGGTGAACGGTTCGTGTACAACCGATGGCCGTATGCGATAAAACCAGGTACGTTGATTTTCTTTACGCGGCGCGGTAAATGCGGTACCGGATAATTGTTCCGCATACAAATTGTACGGGCACACTTGCGGTGAATTTTGTCCTTCGGGCAATGAATTCGGGCAACGGGGATCCTCGGACGCAAATTCGGATCCAAATCCGGATAAATACTGTAAAAAAGTCGGTGCAATATAATAAACCAAAATAAAATTTTAAATAATAATTTACCTTATATTCTTTAGCCATCTTGAAGACGTGACTATTCCACTCAAAATATGATAAAATACTGATCGGACGAGATCTTAAAATTCAACTTTTTAAAAATTCTAGAATTAACATTTTACTGCGATACTTAACTACAGTAAACATGTTTATATGTTTATCTCGCATGGAATTTCAAAAGAGGACAAACACAGCAAGATCTTATATCTTAGGTGTGATAACGCGCTTCATACTAGAATCGGTCCGGGTGTACGTGTACACGGTAAAAGTGTAATACACTAATAAAAGAGGTGTGCGACATGTTTTTCGCCATTGATTGGTTCAATTTGTACGCGTATTTGAATATTTATTATCAGTCTACCTTGATAACATGTTGGCTGATGCAAATCTGTTTACTGGACCAGTATGCAAATTATGTAAGATTTTATTATTTTGATTCGATTAGAAGAAATATTTTTATTTGTTTTTTAATTTAAATACCAACTTTATATAGAGTGGTCTTGAAACGCTAAATATCTTTCTCGATTTGCAGTGTAAGATTACATGAGCAGAACTTAAACTAGAATGTTAAGCAGTTACGGAATTTGATTTATACGTTGTTTACTTTTTGAATAAAATGTATTTCTTACAAACACAAGTCTGCGAAAATCTTCGCTACATTCAATGATTCAGCATAAGTTTCGGAAAGTTAATCAATTATTCAAGACAAAGCCAGATCACTATGAAAATTTTGATGATTGAATTTCGTTGGCAAAAATAGAATACAGAAGATCAAGAAACTGCACGCAATTTGCACGTGATAGGTTGAAGGAAACACAGCAATTATTTCTATAATCCTAAACAAGATATAGAGTTTAGAATTCGTATTCATAACAAGGAAAATGAAATGTCTTGTTCCAGGCTTCTGTGCTTTGATCTTGAAATCCCGCATGCTGCGTGTCTGAACCAGTATTCCCCGAAGAAGTTGTTCTATTTGTCTGGTTCATCTCCCTCATCTTTAATTTGCCAGACCCCAGACTTCATGTTGTTTGGCTTGATAAGAACTAAGTTTTGAATACTTTGGCTATTATTTATTTTAGTTAATATCTGGTTCCCAGTAAACGGTCTACGTTAAAGATATTCTAATTTATTTAATACATTTTTCTTTCAATAGGGGCGCTCGAAATTTGTTAGGCTATAGCAGCTTCGTTGTTAAAGCAACATCTGTCAAATTTATTTTGAATTGTTCAGTAGTGTATGGCATATCACGAAGGAAGGTTATAGCATTGAACAACGTTTGCAAATTATCAAATTTTATTTTCAAAATCAGTGTTCCATACGAGATATGTTCCGTGCAGTACTTGATTTTTATCCTCGTCACAACCATCCTGCTGAGTCGACTATTCGACGTTTGGTGGCCAAACACGAGTCAACCGGCTGCTAAATACATCGCTGCTGTGCATAAGAAACTGACATTGCCATAACCGTCAACGACGAGGGCTACATATCGATGATAAGCAACTTCTTGTGGTCTAAAAGGAAGATATGGATACCAAATACATGTGGTTCCAACAGTAGCGCCGTCCTGTTGGAACGACATGTATTTGGTGTGCCACACAGTAATCCGAATACATGTCACCACCGTTATATTCCACACTTAGTGACATAAAATATTCTTTCAAATCATAAAAAATTGAGTAGATATCTCACACACAACTTGTGTTATTTACATTTAAAAATCGAGCGTCCTTATTAAAATACCCTTGATAAATAAGCTGTTAATAGCTTTCCCATGAAAGTATGTTGCCACCTGCACGGTGGTTGTCCATTCGTCTCCGTTCATCGTTTCCCTCAGTCAGGGATTTATTGTTAGAATAGATTGGTGGTCATCGTGGCTTGTGGGGATCTTTCAACGTAGCTCAACCTCATCTATATACCTCACCATTCCTGAGAAGTCGCTTAATCTCATGGCTCTCACAAATTAATTATTAATCTTTATCTCATTGGTAAGGATGAAGCTTTTGCTTCCTAAAGAGCTAGCACAGGTCGAAGTATTTGAAGTCTTTTAGACTATGAAAATAACGGCAATTCATTCTGAAATTTACAATAGAATAATGCACTTGAGTGTTGACGGGAATTTTGTTTTACTGTTGTTCACTTTAGAACCAAGTCTTCTTTCTTACCGATTGTGTGGTATCTTAAGCAAGACTTATTAAATATCTAGTGCAAAGTTTTAATATTGTAGTATAACATTTATTGCGTTATCGTGAACCAAATTGAACGACACTGGGCTCACTGGATTATTCTGGCGGAAGTCAATATATCACTGATCTTCTGAATCCAAAATCGTAGTATTAACATTGAATTGTGAATCACAAATATAATCCATAAATAGGCTAAAGATTGTTGAGGCCCTTTTGTTGTGAATTTTTCAACGACATCTCAGAATACGGTCCAGAATGAGTATACTCAGTGGGCATTTGCCTCTGATGACTCTGAACTAATTTGATGATACAAGCTCTACTGGAGTGCTGAACTCCTGAAGTCCTGAACTCCAATGGGATGATTACATCGAGCTAGTAACGCAGCTTTTAGTTGCCCGTGAAAGCGTTCGACAACACCATCCACTTTCTTACTACACACAGTTGTCCGAATGAGATGGGAATCTAGGAGCTTTGTGAGCTCGATGAACAAAGTTTATTCTTAATTGGGCTCCTTACGGTCTCTCGTTATGGTAGCACAACAGTTTATCAAAAATGACAATTCACCGAAAACGACAGTTCACCGAACCCAACAATTCACCGAAAATGATAATTAACCGAATCGACAATTCTGCGAAAACGTAATTCCCCGAAAAAATAATTCGTCCAAAATGACAATTTACCGAAAACGATAATTCACCGAAACCACATTTCACCGAAAACGATAATTGCTTTATATATACAACGTTCCTTTATTATTATAAATGATTCGTTTTAATAAAGGGGGCGTACTGATAACCCGAAAAATCCCGAAAACACAGAAAACTAAAAATAGAGTAATCTAGTAGAATAGTAAATATATTTTTGAGAATATATGTTTTGAGATTTTCGTTGTTTGGGCTTATTATTTTCGGTATTATATTTTGGGATTTTTTTTCGCTTATACAGTTTTAGGCCTTTCGATACAAACCCTTGTTTTTCTATGAATTGTCGTTTCGGTGAATTGTTTGGGAAGTTGATTGTCGGAGGAATTATTTTTAAGTGAAAATTTTCGCTTCCATTGAATTGTCTTTTCGGTGAACTGTTTTTTCGGTGAATTGTTGTATTCGGTGAATTGGCGCTTTCGGGAAATTGTTTTCAGTGAATTATTTTTCGGTAAATTGTCGTTATCGGTGAATTGTCGTTTTCGGTGAATTTTCGTGTTCAGTGAATTATCGTTTTCGGTGAATTGTTTTTTTTAGTGAATTGTTTTTGGCGGCCTCAACCATGCTCTTCCCGATAACTCGATCCGCAATCAGAGGTAGCCAGACACGATAACCAAGGTTTTGAAGGACCTGTTCAACGTCGTCCGTCCGTTTCTGCTTATTTATAGGACCTAGCATCATATATACAACTTTGCACTCAAAAACAGTAAACATTTGGCTGACTCGTGTTGTTAGTGTCTAAGGCTCGCTACCAAAATTGGCTACTCTAGAAAAAATTTGAATGTTAATGAAGGCTGCTCGGTAATCTTCTGCGATCCGCGATATTTTTTCGGCAGATACTGAGTTTTAAAAATTTTTTCTTCGTTGCTATGGAAGTGTTTGTTGGGCAGGTGGGCTAGCTTCGAAGTTGGCCCGTGTAACTTGATTGTTTAAAGCTTCAGTATTCGAACGTGAGATTCGTTAGAATCCATTATTATATGGGTGGATAGACTGGCCGGGTATATCGAAACTATCAAAAGTGGTCCGTATCGATGTTATCGCCGCTTTTGGTTTTAATACCATTGATGCTAGAAAAATTTCCTTTAAACACAAGGATGTGGTCGATTTGATTGACCGTCACTCTATCGTTTGATTTCCACGAAACCTTTATGGATTCGCTTATGTGGGAAGTATGTGCTGGCCTTCACTAGATTGTACAGGAGAGCTAGATAGCTCAGCGGTGCGCATCCCGTTCTTGTTTGATGCAAAGTTTAGAGCGTCTGAACCGATGGTATCACGATGAATACCGTCTGCATTACCGATTTGTGAGTTAAAGCTACCCAAAACAATCTTTACATCGTGATGGAAAATTTTTTTTGGAAGACTCGTGTTAGTGGGTATAAAATCCATTACGAATTGGCGTTAACGATTGACTCCGAACTTTGTTCTGCCTATCGAAGTTGTTGATTTGGGAGAGGTGAATCTGTGGCGACTGTGATCGACGATGTAGTTGCCGATAAGTCTAGTTTCTTGTGGTGCAGTTAGTTCGAGATTGTACTGAGATCCCGGATCGCAGAGTTGGTGGAAGCTTTCCAGGCAGTGTAAACTGTATATATATTTTATGTTCCAAGTTTAGATCGTTGTGCAAAAACTTCATGGCAATCAATGGGAGTGCTTCAACTCGCCGTCTTTGCCCCTGCGATCACGAAACACACTTTCAACTTAATGATTTGAGGATTACAGTATCCTAGATATTCGCCAACAAGTTTGCATCCTTGCAATAATCTTGGTCATAGACGTTCATTTTACACATCCTTTCACCGCCGCGACATTACACAGCACTGTTATACGTGCTAACTTTGTTTCTTACTGTTTCGCCGTTTCGTTTGTATACGCCAACTCCATAACATTTCGGCGTCAAGAATGAATACTGCGCTCGATCAATTATGTATCAGTATATTTTAACGATATTCGCGTATTCAATCCGAGAAATTTCCGCAAAAACCGTAACAATGTGGCTGATACCCACAGCCTACTAGTGCCATGATATGGCACAGAAACAATTAACCGAAAACAACAATTCTCCGAAAACTACAACACCGAAAATGGCAATTCATCAGAAACGACAATTTACCGAAAAATAGTTCACCAGAAAACAATTAACCGAAATCGACATTTTAGCGAAAACGACAATTCACTAAAAAAAACAATTCACCGAAAACGATAATTCACTGAACACGAAAATTCACCGAAAACGACAATTCACCGATAACGACAATTTACCGAAAAATAATTCGTTTAGTGAAATCGCTCCATGAGTATCTAAAGTATCCCATTTGTTGAAAACAAAAGAGCAACTCGTCAAGTTTTTGCTGTTCACTAATAATGTAGCCATTTATTAACACCGCTTCAGAGTTGTATTTATTTTCGGATTTTTGTACTTCCGGTGACATTTTTAAATTACTAATTTTAATATCATTTTACTCGCGTTAGGTAACGGCTTCTATAATTGTCGAAATTGTCGCTGTCGTGGACAAACGTGGTCAGATTGGGATTAAGAAGTAAACAAGCAAAACTATCAGTTAAATTCGTCGAAGAAAGCGAGTGATAATTGAGGAACAGACCAATCGTTGACTTCAATCGTAAACTGTGCAGCACAACAAGCAAAGCATTGTATTTATAGTTTAAATACTTTTTGTAGTAATGTTTCTGATCGCTATACAGAATTATGAATTCCATTTCCAGATCACGGGAGGTCCTCTGGCACAAGTTTTTATATTGTGTAAATCTGTTTTCTGGTGTGAATGGTTTTGGAGATCTTCAAAACTTAAAAGGCTTAGTGCGTTCATATTTTATAAACGTTATCCCGGTTTTTGTGAAGGGTTCGTAAATTGATATAGCTCTGAAAGAGAAGGTTGTTAACTAAATTAAATGATAAATTTTAAGACTGAATATCCTACTTCGAACCTGGACAACAGATAGTGAAGTATTGGTTTTACGACACCAAACATGTTATGTTTACATCGTCGTCTGATTTATTTGCAGTTATCCGCAGAGGGCACTGCGAAGCGGTATTATTGAAATTTTGCTTACACGATGTACTGGTTTGGAGTATTGCAATTTCATGCTAACCTGACCAAAATGCTGATCAACATTTAATTTGTAACAAATAATGTTCATATTTGGAGATTTGATCAAAATATCGAAAATGCTATGAAGCAATTTCTGAAACAAATGATTGAATCAATATCTTCCGAAATCAGTTAAATTTGGATGGCGTTAGGAATCGATGAAGTGAAAACTTCCCAGTTACAACTAAAATTATGTTATATGTACTTGCCGTATATAGATGCCTTCTGCTGGATAGTTATAACTCCAAAAAGGCTAAAGTAATGCAGAAACGTTTGATCTTACGGTTCGGTGGTTTTAGGCTGAGGAAAATACTAATAAAGGCATAATAGTCATCCAAAGAAATGTTACAACAATTACCAATACCAATTAGAACCAATTAAGCCCATTTGAAGCCATCATCGCGTATCTGATGATGCGAAAATATACTACGATACTTTGAAACGTTAAAACAATTACATTTGCCTTAACGTTCGGCGATAACAAATTTCAAAAAAATATGGGGAGGAGGTATGCTATAACATTGCTCGAATAGCTGGAAGTGCGATATGTTTCACGTCACATTGAAGATGACCAAGAATGCAGACGTCAACCATCGGAAACTCAGTAATTCTATTCAAACACACCAGTGATATAACTGCCCAATAGTTGAAAGCACTCCTCTTTTCTATCTCTCTTACAAGTAATGTTAACTCTCGAGCACAGATCCTTGTATTATCCAATTTATTCTACAAAATGAAGTTCAGGCCCTGTTCTCTTACTTGGGGGTTAGTTAATTTAACAGTCTTTTGAACGAAACTTAACAGATTTGTAAACCCATAACTCATAACCCGAGCTGTTGTACCTCACTCCAAGGATCACAAAGAAGTTTACATTTGTGCTATAATGCATAGTATAATTGAATAAATATTTGTATGATACATGCAGAAATACAGCAACTGTATACAAATTTCAGTCAATTGGTGGTTATTGATGGTAATATGGTAGCAAACCAAAATGCATTTTTGAACTAATGCTTTGAAACTACACTAATGTTTGAGTGCGCCCATATTAACAAACTTGCCTAAATAGTTGATGCTACTCGTATTTTGTGCCAATTTGAGCCATGAAGGAATATTTATAACATATTTTGCTCTATGCTTGGACATACCATATAATTGAACGAAACCTGACAAATTACTAGGTGTGTATTGATATGGTAGATGCGGGTGATGTCTTAGCTTCACACGAACGTGCATGAAAGAAAGATTTTAGATAATTAATATTGTGTTGGTGTAATTTTATATCATTATTGATGTAATATTAACTTGTTAATTACGTTGCAATTTTAAAAGGCAATAATCGTACCGCCATTATGTCTCGGAATGATTATATGCAATCAGGAATCTACATTACCATTTTAAGCAGAGATACGAATCATGTTGAAAGTTGTTAGGTTTTATAATCCGGAATAATTTATCTCCGTTAAGTTGGTCATGCTTGAAATTTGTTGAAGTGGTGTAAACATTTGGTAGCGGTTAGTTAATTAATAATTAATTATGTCAACACTATATGTGTATTATGTTAATTAATAATGTCAACATAATGTCCTGATGAAATCGTTCATCTCTATGATTTTAGCCATAATCAACATATATATTTATCTAAATAAGTACTAACACCATTTTATGGACGAGTTACAAGTATGAATTTTTTGTACTCAACTTCAGTGTAACAACCACCGACGAAGCAGAAAATCACATTTTGTGCCTCAAAAAATACAGTTTAGATCTTAGGAAAATAAGGTAAGCAACATGATTTTCAAATTATTATTTTTTGTTTGTTAAATTCCAAGTTTATGGGAAGTGCACGCCAAAAGTCGCAGGATTTTCCTATCCCATATTTACCGGGAAAATTTTAATACTTTAACATGTTTGTAATCCTCAAATTCAGACAATTGAAGGCTTTTCAAAAGCCTGAGATAATTGTTGTATTAGGAAGAATCCACTTTTTTATGATTGGTATTAGAGCGTTGAAATTACTTAAACTACCGCTCCTCTAGATCAATCTAGAAAACTAAGTCAATAAAAAGTTTAATTAAACACAATAGTAAACATTCACTACTCAAAACTCAATGGCCCTCTACGTAGCGATCACCATGATATATATGTTCGGATTCCGAATTTAGATTAATCAATTTCTACTTTTTTGTTTTCGCCCTCAATCGATCGCCATTTTTACGACAGAAACTGGCCCGGTCGACGGCGGTGAATGATTGGTGAATGAGATGTTCAAATGACAATTTCTACCTACACAAATATCACCATATTTTAAATGACTTTTGGAAGTTTTACACCGGTGTTTTAGATCTTGATTCGTTCGTCTGAAATTTTAATTTTGTGTGCTTGAGAAACAATTGATGATTGGTAATCGAGAAAGTAATATAATCTAGAAATAACTGCCAGCGCTTACATTACAGCTTTAATATGTGTAGCGGAGAAATTTTAAAGCTTAGGCACATAATACAAATATATTATTCTGTGCCTGAGGAACAAACAAAAAATAGTCTAAAATCACGGCTTCGATCGTTAATTGATAAATTCAAGTTGCAACTAAATGTTTTTGAATTTTCAAATAGCAAAGGAAATCTTCAGTTGAAAGTTGTTAACAAAATTAATTTTTAAATTTTTTTTGATTAATTTCGTGTAAGATCTCGGTGCGCACTATTGTAAAGTAACGTTATCCTGTATTTTTTTAATTCAAACATTTTCCGGAAAATATAGGAAATTGTTAAAATAACGGAGATCATGTTGCTTACCTGACTTTTACGATGTCCCCCTATACTGGAATTACACCAATTTTAGTTAAAAAATTTATTTTGTCTTCGATGGAATTTGTGGTTTGCTTTTAGTCTTAGGCATTTAAATTTGTTCAAACACATCGCTTTTATTGCTGGTAGTGGAAACATTTTATTTTGGCATTCAAAATATTTTTGTTAATTATTGTTGGCAGAGTTAAAAACGATATTAAACTAGCGATTTATGCATCGTGCCGATAAATATTTCGGTAAAATTGTATACTCTGTTCAGACTAGACATTAGCTAAATTTGTGAAGTAATCTAGTTTTGCTTATGATCTGAACAAATTAATTTATTTAACAAATTTGTTAACGTAAACAAATTGAAACTGGATTACAAGTGATGGACTAGATTCGATATTTCGCCCAAACCGCTCCTCCATTAGTTAATTTTGTTGAAATGGTTCTATTAATCATATACCTAATCGATTTAGGAGCATATATATGTTGCTGTTCGGATATTGCTTTTAGTTCCCGGCATGTTTCACCAAGTCGATTTGTTTCATCTAACAACGCTCTTTCAGGTCGACTTAATTTTCTCATGCCCTCTCGATTTGAAACCACAAACATTCTTGTTAAGTCAAGAACCTCTCAATGTGTGTCCTATCCATCTTTCCTTCCATCTTTGATGTCACGCTCAATTTCGATTTACATTTTTTGCTGCACAAGTTCTTCGTTTGGCTAGAAATACCTTATCGACCTTCCAATGTATTTGTTTCTAATTTATCTGGTTTAATTATTATTATTCTCGTGCGGAGAGTAGTAATCCTTTTCGGTTTATTATTTTAGTCGGCGGTGACATAGTACCACCCAAAATGCGCTTCTAACGCTGAGAGCAAATGTGTGCCCAAAGTACATAAAAATATAGTGATGAGTTTCATTCGTTCTTCTTCCTGCAGCATAGCCTTTTTCTGGTTTTGAAGGTTGTCTGTTAATGATATTTATTCAAGATTGGTCTCCGCTGGTTAGGACTTGATTAGAAGTGTTCTTAATTGAATTTAAGGTTCTAATTTTCCGTCACCCTTTTTACACATTAATGGTGCGTACGCATGTTCCTATTTTGTATCTCTGCAATTTTAATGTCTTCGCTATTTATACTGATGTCTTCAGTATTTTTTGTGTGAATATTTCTTGCCCATCTTTTTAAATTAGTTTAGCTGTTTGTTTTTCGCTATCTTTATGATATACTCATGCAGTTACCCAAATTTGTGTTAATCCAAGCAACGGTTGCTTCACTGCTTGCTGGGGAAGTTGTTGTCGTATAATCTGTGTCTGCACTTGTCCCCATTTAATCTTGTTCTCTGCTGCAATAGGAAATGTCATGATCAGCATCTATTCAATTATTGTCAGTTTTCGAAAATTCCCGGATTTCTCGGGAATTTAAAAACAAATTTAGAAGCCAGTCCAATTTGATTGGCAATCTTCGAAAATACGAGTTGGTTTATAAAAATAAACGAAATGGTCTGTGCGCTTTGTAGAAGTATTAAATTTTGAAACAAAAATCCCTTCCAGTTCCAGAGATGGAAACTCAATTTGAAGTTGAAACCCAGATTACATATAAGAATACCTTAATTTATGGAGATAAACTCTCAGCCATCAGTTATCACTTTTTATGTTGAACTTGTTAATTTTGCGATTAATCGAACATATTTCATATAATTTATTATTTATAATCTATCATTCTAATCAATTTTAAATACATATTAACAATATTTTGTGTCTCAATATAAAAAAATCAAATTTTATAATAAATATTCGTTCATTTTTGTATATAATCACACAATTTACAATTTAGGTTTTTTTCTTGTTCAACATAAAATTAATGGAATAATTTAATAAAAAGAAAAGCTATTTATTATATTTATTATAAAATAAAGAAATTAAGCATCATATTTTATAATTTGAATGTATGTATAATGATTTTGTAGTTTTTTTTTGCTTGGTAAAATAAAATAAAATCTTAATAGTCAATATCACAAAAATAAAAGTTAGATAAATTAAATATTTCGACTTGGGCGAATTAATTTAAATTAAATTAGGAATATTTTCGGGGAGTTTTATGTTTTTATACGACGCCCTAATCGTGTTACAGAATACTTGTGTCCACCATTTTTCATTTCATTGTTGTTCCGCAGGATCCCATTGGGCTTAGATCCCCGACTCTCGAACAGAACGTCCGAATCGGTTTCAGACTCTGATAATGTGCTGCCGCGTTGAACTTAAAATAAATAATAAACGTAAGCGATTGTCACAATACACGGTTTTAATATATATTTCGCTTACATTGGGACTTGCAATGGGCTATTTCATCTTCGTGCGTCCCTAAGAGTGCATATTTTTGTAGTTTCGAACGCGTGTTACGTGGTTTATACGAACGTCTACACAGGCATGTTATACCCCAACATATACTAGATACAAACAGGAACCCAATAAATACGGCGATTATCACATACAAGATGGACCAATCTACGATAAATAAAAAAAAATGTAGGCACACTCTAAACACTAAACTTTAAAAAACTTACCACAATTTGCTTCAGACACGCCCCAAAAATAGAATATATCAGGCATCCAAAATGTTTCACACAGACAGGCCCGTGTCTCTGAATTACAAACGCCATGTCCTGAACATACATTTTGACATATTGTTGTTCGTATGTCAGACACCGACGCCCCTAATATAGAGGCATCTCGCCAGAACTTCTCTTTTAATATTAATTCTACCTCTTGTCCCATTAAAACGTCCGTTTTACCATCTTGATTCTGTCAAATAAAATTTAATTGGAAATTGCGCTGTATATGATAAACCGAATACTTACCATTCGCTCGACATAAAATACGATAACCGCCTCCTTCGTTTTCTCCTCTAGTTTAACATCACGCAGATGGAATTTAATATTATCGCCCAATAATAAATTTAATTTTTGCTCCAGAGACTCCAGTTCCGATTGTGTTAGCACGGTGGCTTCCATAGTAAGCGTTAATTCGACCAAATTCAGTAGTAACGGATCTGGCCGCACTATAATCGATACAGTATCTGACCCCGTTAAACCTTGATCATCGGTTACCACTAATCGAAATACGTAACGACCAGCTACTACATTGGTGACCATTAATACAGGCTCGTGATTTGTATTGTTGATAACATTACCAACTGCTAAACTTGTCCCCTCCCGTACCCATGTATAATTGACAATTCCTAAATCGTCACTCGACCGGGAACCATTTAACACGATCACCGATATTGGTAGCGTTACACTTTGATCACCGCCAGCATTTGAAATGGGGGCGGCATTTTTTTCTTGTACAATCGTTACGTATACGCGGCTACTTGCATTATTCGCATTCGAGTCGATAACGGTTAATTCAAAAACGTACTGTCCTATTGTTAGCGACGTGGCATTCGCGATCGATGCATTTGCATTGGCAATGATTGATGAGGTTGGGCCTGAAATTTGTGTCCAGTAGTAACCGGATATTCCAATGTCATCCGTCGATTGAGATCCATTTAGTTCGACCCAATTTTGTGGTAAATTTATGGTGACATTTTTCCCTGCGTTTGAGATAGGCGGCGAATTTGTTGGTTGTTTAATCACTACGTGTACTGATGCCGAACTCGATTGATTACTGGCGTCGGTCACTTTAAGTACAAAAGTATAAAATCCTTCTTCAAGATTTGAGAGTTTTAGGTACGGTGTTCGCGTATCTTGCATATCGACTGCTTTGGTTTGATCGTTGGTGTCTTTTGTCCATTCCCAGGCCACAATTTCACGATCATCTGAACTTAGCGAACCATTTAGTGTGACGTTATTATGTGGTAGATATAAAATTACGTTGGGTCCGGCATTCGCTTCGGGCGGGTAATCAATTTCTCGTAAAACACTTATAGTTGCGGTGGTAGAATTTTGGGCACCATCCGAATCGGTAACCGTTAATTTGAATGTATAATTTCCGGCCAATGTTAGATTCGTTAACTGGATTGTGCTAATCGGTTGCAGTGTTTGTTGGTAGCTAATCGGACCTTGCACCAATTCCCATTGCCACGATACGATTTGATCATCATCTCGACTGGCGCTTCCGTCTAGAATAGCTGCACCATTTGGTAATTTAACCGTTTGCTCTTTAGGCGTGATTACAACTTGGGGCGGCCGATTAATACGTTTTTTCGGCGAGACCGTAACATTAGCGTATGCCTCTCCATAAGATCCGTTACCGGTTACAATTACTTTGAAACGATATAAGCCTTCTGATAAATTATATAGTTTAACCTCGTCTTTGGTTGGATCTTTGATTGTGCCATTGGTTGCGCCATTCGGCTGCGATAGTAGGGTCCAGAAGTAGGAGTATTTATCGCCACTCGATTTTTCATCAGGAACCGTGTACGCAGATAAGGTTGTTTCAGTTTCGGGAGATTCCAAATTTTTTGAATTTACACGCACCGTAAGTTCCTTAGTTTTTGGCGGTGTTTGGTCCGGTACTATAGGCGCTTCTTCATTCATTGATTCCCCATTAAAATTATTAACATTTTTCATTAACAATTTTTTCGCAATGACATTCGCTAACTCATTTTCCATCAGTAATTTTATACATTTACCATCATCATTCCTATGAAAGTGTGGCACACATTTGCATACACCTTTTCGCGATTCTTGGATATATGGCACACATTCTTCGTTCAACTGGCACGAATCGATACCATATTCACACGAATTGAAATTATAGAATTTCGATTCATCCAACTGTAAATCATTCTCGTCATTCACGTACTGATCATTAACAAATCGTTCGAGTCCGTTTAAATTGGTTCGATCGAGAAACAGTCGCTTACCATTGTTTGGTGTTAGTTCGTCAGAATAAGCGGTGCCGTATGCTAAATCTGTTGGATTATCATATTTATCGAGGTAGTTATCTTTCTCCGTATTTGCCTCAATAAAATCGCTTAGATACGATTTTTTTAGTATATCAAGCCATGTGATATCGTCATTGTCGCCGGTCGGACTCACAAGGACCATTTGTAATTTAGAGGTAACATTCGGCCGCTTTAGCGGTAAGCATAAATCATTTGTTGTGCATTTAACGTGATAACATGTTCGATTATATATAAATGCTGCATTACAATTTTGCTGGAGTTTACAGCATTCATAGATGCAGGGCTTAAGTGTGGTGGCCTCTTTGAATTCACTAAAATTGCCGGCATTTTTATTTCCTGTGGGTTAAAAAGAGAAAACATTAAGCTATTTAGGTTTGACCAAGTCCCAAATGAGCAATTTGTAATATTTGAAAATATATAAACAATTTTCCAGTTTTTATAAATCTTATGCTGCTACTAAGCGAATACATAAAATTCAGTCGTATTTAGTCAAATAAAGAGAATTTGTCTAATCAATTGGTAATTACAGACGACATACGTGGTGACGTGTCGCTTATTCGAAACAAACAACATCAAGTCTTATCTTAATAATAAGTTTGTACGATTGATAAGTAGACGCTAAACAACAAAACTAAACAGTGGAACAATTTTTATCGTCTTTTAATGTATTATCGTCTCGAGCTTTTAATTAAATCTTGATCGTTAACGCAATTACGATATACTAATTATAGATTAAACATGCAAAGAAAACTATCGACGTTGCCGTAATATTGAATGTGGTGGGCAATAAACTACCCCACTATTGTACGAGTAAGTACTAAGCCACAAACATTTTGTATGGAAAAAACCGCATATTTTAGTCTTATCAAAATAATTACTTGTGTCGTAATTATTTAAGATTAAATTCGAATATATCGCAGCTATGTGGGTTCGCCTTACATTGTGTGTGGTTACAACACCAGGTGAATAATAAGGCAATATAAAATATTTTCTATTCATATATAGAATGGGACACGTTATTCTTAATTTACCCGCATTATTTGCTTGTTTATTCAGCTTGTTTTTCGAATTCATTTTGTGCGAATGCTAATTAATGTACTTGTAGATTAGAGTGCGGATAAGGTATGATTTGCCTAAGAATTATTTTAGGACACGTGTGCACCAACTAAAGTGCCTCGACATTTGAAGTATCTTTAAGATACAAGATTGAAATTGACACGGAACAATAATTTTTTTTGGAGAATTAGTGATTTCTTATTATCCTGTTTTCCTATACTCTTCGGAAGAACTAGTAGTACTAGAATTTTGGATTATACTTGAATGTGACTGAAACTGAAATGGCCAAGGAACACTGTTTCGTAGTAAATTAAAAAATGACAACAAGTTTCAAAGCTTATACAAATTTGTGTTCCGAAACAATATTTGAAAATACAGAGCAGACTTCACGTTTATGTAAGCGTATTAACCTATTCATTCGACAAATCACGGTTGATTGAAACTCAAAGCAAAGAGACGTGTAATTTCTGCCAATCTTAATTTCAGGATAAAACAGACTAAATCCCCGTTTAATAACCAGATCCAAAATAATCTGATGGTGCCTATCGAAAATAATTTAATTGATGGTGTGTGTGTGTGTGTTTGTGTTGGGTGCATTATAACACCACTCAAAATTAGAAGGACTCAAGTCTGTAAGTATTATTTTTACACCTGTTATTAATAAAAGGAAAATTGGGTAATTTTAAGGCCAACTACCGCTGACCTTCTACCTCCGACACGAATTGGAAATTGAAACATTTGAACTCATTAGCCAGTTGAAAGCAAATCCTATGCAGACAGCAAATATTATAATCAACGGTTTAAGGGAAATCACTACTTTAGTGGGAACTTATAAATAGCAGACTAATAATAGTGACATTATATTCGAAACTAAGAAACAAATTATTTTCATTAAAGGAAAGCAAATGTATGAAGATGTATGGCTATCCGAGGGATTCACTGGGATCTGTTTAATTCAATAATCTTCCAATTAGATGGAGTTTAAGTTTTAAGACAAGAAATAAGGTCTTTTGCGTAAGGGCCAGATGGGCGGGAACAAAAACCACTTGAACAAACGCACAACATAAGATGTTAATATTTTGGAATTAGATTTAGGAAGTAACACATTTTGTAGTTAATGTTCTTTATAAGAACTGAGTTTAAATTACTCTGGATAAACTAAACATATTTATCGGATTTACATTTACACAACATGCATTTTGTTGTATCAATTTGCAGGAGGAGCGATCTAATCGAGTTACAGATGTTTGAAAACAATCCTTCTGCCGAGGTGGAACCCTTTGTGAAAGAGCCATTTTTTGGAAGAAATGGCTGCATCTTTAAAACCAGCGCTTAGAATTTTATATGCAAATGCTACAGGGAACCTTTTAAATGTATTTTAAACCTTATTTCGAATTAGTTTCTTTTATTTATTTTTCCATTTTGATGAAGAGTCAATATAGATACAAAATTTTACTATTCTTCATGTAAAAACAAGCTTGGTCGGTCATAGAACAGAGTGAGGGATCCTATATTGGAACAACGTTAAAGGTGTGTCGGGGCTGGGGATAGTCAAACAAAACGCCTTTTTACATTGGTATTTGTTAGAGTTTATTTGTTTGTAAGATTTGCGAGACATAAGTGAATAAGATCAGGAAGAAAGTTTGGAGGGGGCAGGGAGTATGGGTAGAAAACAGCACTTCACCCTACTCGAGGTGACGCTGTATTTGCTGAATATGATGGATCTACGGGAGCTAATCCAGATAAAAATCAAAGGCTGGATTAAGTTGTAAAGCGGCCCGAGCCGACGGTCCGCTAGGCTGGCGGCGCATTTGCAAAATTCTGGTCGTCATATCAGCTCACTGGATACCTGGTGCCCACCAATTGTAAATTCTATTACCTTTGAATAAGTGGACATCTTCACAGGTGGACCTTCTCTTCTCCGACACTCATGAGACCAAGATGAAAAAATAATATTTAAATTAAAATAAAAGCGAGACCACCAGCGTTCACCAAAAGTCGGAGCAACCAGGGATGAGTAACCCAAGTGGTAATTGGGAGGCTCATCCAAATTCTAAAAAAAGGATAGAACCTTCTTTCCCAGGTTTCTGATGTCGAACTAATCAGATTTACAGGCGAAGAAAACAATTGCAAATGGCGCCGAATAATTCAGATCATCCAGCACCACACGAAAGCTGCTATGCCAACTTTCCTCCTCAGATTAGCAAAACCGGGATTCAAGAACCGTGGGTAAATAATAAGATCTGTGGTCTTAGAGCGAATGGGTATCAATGAAAGGGGTCAGCAATTTCTGGATTTATTATTAACAACTTAGTTTGCAGTATTGGACAAGAACCTACATTTTTCATTCATACAGAAACACAAGCGGCAAGAACGAGCGCCTATAATCGTTCCCTATATGCTACTTGCACTGTAGTAAATTTTAGGGGCAAGCCAAAATCAATATGGTGGTCAGCGGAACCAGGGTTTAACTCCTTTACCCTACAAGGAGAACTTTAAAATTTATAATATAGAACTGAGACAGACACAAAGGAAGGAGAGTCTCTTCTGTGATAAAAAGGGGTCTCCGAGACCTCTCGTTTGATAGACCGGATGAGTCACCAACGTTTTAAAATTTATAATCTTTCGATCTTCTTAAAGAAACTCACTTCCCAGAAAAGTTTGGGATTCGATGAAGCTCAGCACGCATCGGAAACCCCATACCTTACACATAGAACACAAACACTATAGATACTTTGCACAGCCGACCTCGAACGGATTATTCCAGCGGAAATGCAGAACAACTTAGATATAGAATAACCTTGGTTGGAGGTAATCTTCATACAAATAAGTCTCTGCCATTCGACAAAAGAAGGTGTTACCAGTAAGTTATGGTTAAAATTGCCCGATGTAAAACGTCACATCCTAAGGTTGGACATCTGTCAACAACATAACCTTAAAATATTAGCGATTTTGTATCAACATCATATATTTTTCTTTCTGTGAAAATGTCGAGTTTTGAGCCGAATAATCCTCACTTGCGGGAACTTTTGATTTACTTCTTTCATTTGAAGAAATCTGCAGCTGAGTTGCATCGATTGCTTGCAGAAGAATATGTTGAGGCTGCCTTAAGTGAGAAAAGTTGTCGAGAGCGGTTTCAAACGTTTGAATTTGATGTTGAAGACGATGAACGTACAATAATAAGAACATACATTTACATTAGGAGCGAACCAACAAGCAATTTCACATTGTTTAAAATCATTGGGAAAGATTCAAAAGCAAGGAAATTAGCTGGTTATGGAACCACGTTCATCTCTCGACTTCAGTTCATATGGATGAACTGAAGCCGAGAGATGAACGCCGATTTTTTCATGTCATATGCTGCTTGCCCGGTATAAGCGAAATGGTTTTTTTACATCGCATAGTCACTGGTCATGAAAAATGGACCCAGTTCGATAGCCCAAAAAAGTGAAAATCATGGGGATGCTTCAATCCGCCCGTCTGATTACCACTTGTTTCGATCGATGACGCAAGGCCTGTCTGAGCAGCACTTGACATCATCTGAAGATAGTTCGTTTATGCTGATGTTTATTATAAGTGGTTCCATCACTGCGATATGAAATCAAAGGTTTTTATTTTTACGTTACGTTGGTCGCGTTGGATATTTCTCAGGGGTTAGTGGCCCCTCAACTATTTTAAAAGGAAATCATTCGAATTCTTGTCTATGACTTCTTTGAGAGTTGGCGGTAATAGTCTTGATCGTATTTATGAAGACAAGGATGACAAGACATCATTTGTGTAACAGTTCGCCAATTTAAAAATTATGATCCAAACAATCCCAAGTGTGCTGAGACCCGTGAACAAGGCGGCGCTTTAACAGCTTACAACACTCACGTTAAGCTCACCGAAATATTGGAGGCAGATGAGCACAAACCAATATACATTCATGCTGACACAAAACGGCTGAACTAATTTGCGAACCTAAGCCTATATCAATGCTCATTGTATATCCATCTCTCAACTAGCGAAGCAAAATTCTATTGGATTAGTTTAATATTGTATCGCTGGAAACGGAGCCAGCCACCAGATATCCAACTGTCCTAAAATTATACAAGGGCCGTTGCTCAACAAAAATTCAAAGAAGCACCCTCACCAAGTTAATGAACCCATATAGCGGTTACAACATAAAAAATTACCATATCCATCCAGTCACATCACAATCAAAACGACCAATTTCACGGTCAAGGTTCCTCGATTTCCAACATGCATGGAAATATAAAATTATTTTTACGTTAAATGCATAATACGCAATATGTAAGTTGCATTATAAATTGTATAATAACTTAACCAACTACTAATTTCTTTGTAAGCAAATGGAAATGCTTACAAGACAAATTAAGGGTATACATAATACAATTTTTGAGATAATAATGTAAAATTAACTTAAGATCTCATCCGAAGCAAACAATCATCATCAAACTGAATCGGATTCAGACTTGCAGGTAAAAGAATCATTTAATGCTGTTACATCGAGAATTTGCTATTATCAGATTGCATATCTGCTGTTGATCGGTGTCATAATTGACTAATCAACCAGGAAAGAAGTTCCTAAACGGCCTAAAAAATTAAAAGGAATGGATGCGTTCTTTCAACATATAAAGGACTGCTTGCTCGCGGGAATACGTTTTTTGAAACTAGCAAGAGTCGGGAAGAAACATCTAAATCTAAAAAATCTGAACTATTTAAATCCCTTGGTAGACCTCTATTGTGCCTTGTTATAGTGGAATAATGGAAACTAATAATTAATCCTAACCTATGCATTTAACGACTAATTTGTTACAACCATTATGAAGAATAATTTGATGGAATGTGGTTAACTTCCTCTCTACATGGTTTAAGAAATCATAATCAATTCCTAAGAAACCGCGAACATATGGAAAAAATTGTAGGAAAATGTACACACGAATTTCATTCAGCCATCAATTCTCTACAAATTCATAATGTGTAATCAGAAATAAAAGCAAAAGCATGGAAAAATACTAAGCCAAGAAAATGATAAAATCGATTTTCCAGAAAGAAAATAAAGCGACATCATAAGCATAAAATTTCCTCTCAATTTTTTTTACAAACCAAAAACTATAAAAAAAGGAAAAACCATAAATTATCGATTTAAATTCGAGACGTCGAATACACGGGGATTATAATGCAGTCATTACTCACCTACTGGGGCGAATCCATCAAACACTTGATAGAATATCCTTGGGCACATCGCATTTATATTATTAGCACTATTATTTGGTATAAACAATATAAGTATATAAAATAGTATAATAAAACTGTATTTATTTAATGCAGACATCATGCTACGAGCTGGTTATATTTTTGCACCGAAAATTGCGGAAAATTCCGCACACAAAAAGCACACAACACTTTAATATACTACAATGTCACCACAAGCACACACAATTTTATTGTAATTATTAAGTTATTTGGTTATCAGAATTTCGTAGAAATAATGTGTAAAACATCTGGTTCTATATTATCTAGTTTAGTGTTTTGCTTCGCGCAATTTGTGGTGAGGGGAATGCAAATTTTAAATCACCCTCATAAGTGGGCTCGTACGGTAATTGATGAATTTCACCTGTTACGGTTTTCCAACAAGAATTGTTACTTGGTTTTTATTATATACACGTTTTTATAAATAAAATAAACATTTTATTTAGCTTTGAACTTAAATTTAAAACAAACAAAATAATTTTTTTTCTAAATTTTCAGTATTTTCTCACTGCTTTGGTTGAAATTTTGACACTCATGTCAAATATTTTTGTTTTTTGTTTATTTTCGAACTGCTGATGACTTCATTCGGCGCTGAATTGCTGAGATTTTGCGTGCGATAGGGTTGGTAAAATATTATTTGGTTTGTGAATATGATAGCTGAGACATCTATTGTGAAATTTATTTGTATAAAATATTGGAATGGTTTGTGTTTTAGGTACATAGTTTATGAAATTTCCACTAGGGATACTGAACTGCTGAATATAAATTTGATTGGTTATTAATGTTCGGTTTAACTATTATTTACGTTTTGGTTTAGTTCAAGGTACCTATTATTTGTAACTTATAGTTGAGACCTTACCTTAATTTATATAAAATATAACGCATAATCTTTAAAACATTTGTAATATCTCGTTTGCAGCTATTGCTTTTCCGCAATTCATCCATTAGAGCACGTGATATAATCGACATCCTATACATGCACGGGGAACCAACTGTTTTTGCCGAATATGACCGATCAACCGGAAAAATTATTATGATTCCTTACTATTATGTTTTGCGATGTTTAACATTATTGGTGAATCCTCAAACCATAACCTAACATTATTAACCTACGCCTATTAAATAATGAAATTTGGGTTTGACTGCAGAGTTGGGACACTAAAGACACGCAATAGAAACTTCTCAAATCACTTCTGACAAATGAGAAATGAACTCACTGAAATTGAGAAGATTGTAGCGCACATCCATTATGTGAATGCTAGCAGCAATAAAATAAGAGAATCACATGATTTTAGTCGGCAAGGCTGAAGAAGATGCCACATAGGTCTTCATACTTCTCCTGGATACTACTTTATGCTACTCCTGGATTGTATGTCAAAGACGGAGGTGGGAAATTTGTTTAATCATGCTGCAGTCGTGCGCTTGGATCTAGGATCTATGTCCATGTGGGATGACCGACTACAAAACTGGCTCGTGTTTAAGGGCATGTTCGAGACGCTCGTCTATGATCGAAAATATTAGGAATCAAGGTACAAACTAGGCAAACTCCGGCAATATGTAAAGAGTGATAATGTTCCGATCATCAAAGGTGTTTATACGTTTTGTTAAGATCAAGTTTGGACCGAGCTCAAGCGACACACCTAAATCGGTTGCTCGATTTGGTCAATCATCCAACTGACCAACAATGAATTATGCAAGATATCGTGGACGTGTCCGTAGTACATAGCCGTCAAAAGGGATGCGATCATCTATCCTATCCTTTTGAGAAACCTGTTTGAGTTTTTTTGAGAGAGACAGGCTTTGAATATGTTATCAGTACCACCTCGAACCGATATAATAACATCAGACAACGTCGGCCACCCCAAAGACCGATACGCGTGAATCTGGCTGCAGAAAAGTCACCACAACGAGGTTCTACAAAAGGAGAAGTGACAGCAGCAATTTACTGTGCTGCTAAGCACCACAACTTATCTGCAAACACTAAATATTCCGTAACCATAGTATCACTCAGCTCTAGGTCATAGTGAAGGACCTCAGGATATGTTTCAATTGTTTAACTTCGGGTCACAATCATCGGGAGTGTCAACCAGGTTTCTACGCCCGTTGTCGTCAGAGACAGAATACACTATTGGGTAATAGAGCATTGGGTGGCGCATCAGCCGTCCATGGCATTCAGTAAGGAACAACAATGATCAGCGGGCCATATCCAACTTTTCATACTCCATGCCAATAGTATCGTTCAGCTGGCCACAGCAAACGCAGTTTTCTTGGATCGAGATGGTAACAGTTCACATTTGCAAAAGACTTTGTAATCCCGGGTGCCTGAATCTTCGCAAAAAGCGATGTGAATTATCAATCGAAGAAATCGGGATATTCACTAATAGATATATACGTGGCCAAATAACTTTACCATTCTACGATTGATGATAACATTGAATTACGTTTCGAAGCTTGTATTCTGCATTCAATCACTTCATCAACACCAGTGAGATTGATTGATGTTGGAATCATTTAAGGAGTCTGCAGCTTGCGGATCCAGGATTTGCGAACCCTGGACAGCACAATGAACTATGTGCGATACGTACACATTCGCGTTGGGTTGTATTTGGAAAACCTTCACAGCTGCCACTGGTGATCAATCGGTGATAGTCAAGCATCGCACATGTTTACAGCGATCAAACGTTTCCGATAAACGTCTTGATGAGTTACTGCGTAAATTTTGGGAACTCGAAGACCAAGCGATCGGTTTCAATTCTCTGGACGCACCGGCACTTGGAAACTCTCATCAGCTCTAAGGCAGTATCATCAATTGGAACAACAATTATCCGGAATACATCGTATTTGATCACACAATAATATTATTTTCCACATAATGCGGTGGCTACAATATGGACTGGCCCACAATTACTAGAAGTACTTGTTAACATAATATTTCAGTTCCGAAGAGGATGAATTCCAATCAAGGGAGATGTCAAAAAAATGTTCCGCAAAGTGTTGGTGGACCCATGACATCAAAGATGTCGGTGGAATACAACGCAGTATATATATTACGACAATGCGCAGTTGATAATCACGGAGTAATCGTTGACGTCGGCTGGGTAGCCGTAGCGCGTGACAGTATTTTCAGTAATTTTTACGTGTATGATTTCCTTATAGCAGCGATTCTCCCAACGAAGCGGTAACTCTAACATCTGATATTGACTCCATATTACAACGGATCAAATCCCTGCTAAGGAAATAGAATTCAAATCAGTAGCTTCAGAACTGGAGCTCAGCGATCCTGAAACCACCGTACTCGATCTTCATTGTAACCCGATTACCGATCATCTATTTTACAAAATCAGGATAAATGAATCAAGTAACATACCTACTACGATCCTACTGGAATGTTGGCTCCAGTAATAGTAGTAGCTATATTCATACAAGTTGTATGAAAAGCGCATTTTGATAGGGATACACCACCACCGACTGAACTACGAACCTACTGGTTAACGTTTCGCAATGCCCTATATCAATCGACACATATTCGTGTCTCACGCTGGCTAAGACCCATGATGCGAAATCAGCACAAACAAGGTCGCGAATCAGCACAATTGGCGATGACCATGAACTCGAGCTCTTTTCTATTAACCCTGGAGATAACATTCTGTCAAGTTCCTGGTATATCAGTTCCGGGATCGTTGGCGAAACAGGGTAATGTCGCTTGTTTTATTACTAACAAAAGAGAAAGCTTTAAGAATAAATACAAGGGCTTTTTAAATTCGTTTAGTTTTGTACGGCCCATCGAAATCTGCAATTTAAATAACTCGTAAACCGAGCTGCTTAGTAATATAATATCTAAAATTATTAATTCTATAGGCACACGAAGAAATCTCTGTAGTGTATACGGTCAGCTGTTGCTGAGTTAAAACAAAACTAAGCCATGTGTGAAGATCTTGTAATGTCCCTTTACTTTTCATATGACTCGAAGCATAATTTGCTGAGAAGCTCAGATATAAAAGCAATAACCACTGCCCTTCTGGTTTATTTACGGGTTTCTACACTGCCGAGTAACGATGAGTATACTAAATGAGATAAAAGGACCTGCTTTGTCGATATCTTCTTTCCAGCACCCTAAATGTGTCTTAGTGATTTAGGCCATGATGAAATACACAAAAACGAGTCAAACATTCATCTGTAGTAAAAACAACGAGTTCTTTTTTAAAATCACATTAATAACGCTAGCGCTGTTATTGGTATAAACCTTTCTCACGAAATAGAGATCTAAGAATATAAGAAGAATTCTAATTCATGAATAGAAACCAGGGCCTTTCTTTTGTCTGCTTAAATACCGTACCTACTGTAGAATAATTCTCTCAACGGTCTTTCTAGGTGCATGTTGAATTGAGTTTTACAGTTTTGTTTGAGGAATTTGAACTCATTTGTATATGAACCCTATAGGAAAAGAATTTTATTACACACACAAGGCAAAAAACTTACCTTCATTCGCAACGACTTTAGTAATCCAGGATTCAAATGTTATTTTCTCTGAACACCAAATAATAAAAGTCCAAAACAGTAATCACAAACCACATTTTAATTTCTAGTTTTAATAGTTTATTTTAGCTTTATACCTCACTGCCGTTTTGATACAGTTCACAAAAAAATTTAACTATCTTAATCTTAAACACTAACTCAGAAAAAACTTCACTAAATATATCCGAATCACTTAAAAACTTTCATGTCCAAAAACATAAACCCACTAACACGAAGCAGAACCGTAACTTTTCTTTAATTTAACTCTAAACCTTTCCTCCGCCAATACACACAATCTTAACTCCGTTCACATTACACATGAAAATTCTTTTTGTACTACCAAAATGGGCAAACAGTTATTGTACACTTCATTCTACGATAAAACATAAAACTCAGCATTTTACAATATGCTTTACCAAAGCCGAAACGACAACAACCTAACCACATAGGTTTGTTGTTTGTACAGTGTTCTACCAAACAAAATAATCAGATTTCCACCATTGAAAATCACAACAAAAACAACACACGAAAAATATTTTAAATGGAATATTGCTGATAACGCGACAATGGTTTAACCAGGTACGTACGAGAGCGGAGTGAGAAGTCTGGTAAAAATGAAACAAGGAATAATATTTTCGGCCAAAAAAAAAATATTTTTCAACGTAGTCGCCTTTTAGCTCGATATACACTTAGTCCAACGTTTTTCCAATTTTCTGATCCCTTCCGAATAATACGATTTCTCTAACCCTTCAAAATAGGCGTTTGTTGAATCGATGATCTCCTAATTAGAGCCGAATCTCTTTCCGCCGAGCCATTTCTTCAAGTTCGAAAACAGGAAATAATCGCAAGGGGCTAAGTCTGAAGAATATGGCTGGCGTGGAAGCAATTCGAAGCGTAATTCATGGATTTTTGCCATGGCAACTACACTCGTGTGCACCCGTGTATTGTCTTGATGGAAGAGAACTTTTTCTTTGCCAAATGAGGTCGTTCTTCTTTCGAAAGGTCGTTGAAACGGTCCAATAAGTTGCAGTAATATACGCCGTTGACTGTTCTCCTCTTGTTTTTATTTCGTTTGAAAATCGCCAAACATACCTCTGAAGTTGTCACCCATGACACACGTTTGGCCGATTGTAAGCAAACGAAAAATATATTGCGCACACGTTCATCTGAGATGCCTACTATCTCAGCTATCTCGCGCACTTTCACTCTGTGGCCTTGCAATGATTGTTTGGTATCAGTTGTGCTTGCACGACCACAACGAAAATCAGTAAACCACTTGTGAATCATTTTAATCGATGGTGAAGAGTCCCCATAATATTTATCAAGCTTTGTTTTGGTTTGTGTAATGGTTTTTCCTCGCAAAAAATAATGTTTAAATCACAGATCTGTCTGAAAATTTTAATTTGGTCTAGTGACAGATGGTATTGACACATAACATCTGGGATTTGCGATTGTGGCGCCCTCTGTTGCAATTTTACCAGACTTTTCACTACGCCCTCGTATATCAAATAGATAAATTTGAAAATGATATGAACTTGAAAATATTTTTATATTCGCATCAAACGGACAAGCCATTGAAATAAATATACGAGAGTTGTTCCAGAAGTACCTGACTTGATATATAGAGGGCAGTTGAAGCTTTCATAAAGCTTAAGTTTGAAGACGCAATGTTATTTATTGTTTATTTGGTCATGGTTATGTGATGCAATACCTTTATTTGAAAGGTCTCAGGCTCTCAAGTCATCAATATCAAAACCGGGCGAGATTCTACTCTTGGAGGGTCTGCGCCATCGTTTACAATAATAATACTGTGGGCAAAAACAGTAAGACTTTGTTCATAATTTTAAAATTCTTTATTTATTTCTCCAAATCTATTTCATCCCCGTCAAAGTAATCGCCCCGGCCTCAATACACTTGTGCCAACGTTTTTTCCAATCCTCGAAACAGTTGTTAAAGTCAATTTCCGGAATAGCCTACAATGCGCGTAGCGATTCACGTTTAATTTCTTCAATTGACTCAAAACGGTTTCCCCGGAGCGGTCGTTTGAGTTTGCTGAACAGCCAGAAGTCACACGGACCTAAATCAGGCGGATACGGTGGTTGCGGAACGATATGGGTGGAATTTTTGGACGTTCTCGACCCTCTTTGAACAGTTTGTACCAATCAAAAACACTTGCTCGCGACATACAATTATCACCGAAGGCCTTTTGCAACATTCTGAACGTTTCGGTACCACAAAATTTAATGGAACTTCTTTGTTGAATAATTTCACTCATTGTAAAAATCGCCGAATGCACTTTTTGTACTTCAGAAAGACAAGCGTATACTAAACACTAATGGTTATTTTGATGTGACATTTGGCACAGATGTCACTGACAGTCATACCAACATAGAAAAAAAAATACTTCGACGAATGGTTTTCCGCGCTAGCTGTTTTAAAGGGCTTAAAAGTTTTAACAGCCCATTTTACCTTCCGTGAATTCAGAATATCCTCTGTACACAACAATTGGACGCTGTAGTCATCCCTAGACCCGCAGTCAACCAAAGGCCATGCAATCGACGTACCCTCACTACTCGGGAAGTGAGTTTCCATCAAAAGATCAAGAATCTCTTCACTAGAAACCGCCCATTCGCCATCCGGTTTTTTCAGATAGTCTGGAACAGTTGGACTAGTAGAGAGAATCTTTCTTAAGCCCGAGGTATCCGAGACCCCTCCATTCTATCACAGAAGAGTCTCCACGAATTTGCGCCTTTCTTGTTTCCCTTTTGTATACTCTGAGGCATTCCTTATAGAAGTCCTAGTTTTGATTTTCTCTTGATCTTTTCGCCCTATTGAAAGCAGACCCACAAACTTTCCGAAATTCCGCAAGTGCCGAGGTCCAGCAATCAGGTTTTAGCTTTCCCCTCAGCTTTGTTAATGGGCAAGCTATCCGCATAGAGGTATTGCAAGCCCTAGTAAAAGTGTCCACCATTGAATCCAGATCACTACCCGTGTCGAGGAGTGCTGAGACTCTAGATGGAATCCTGCCCTCCAATACCTCCTATATACGCGCCATACTGTCCTCCGGGAATTTCTGAACACGCACCCTTCATTCCCTGAACATTGCTAATAATAAAGGTGGGTTCCCGACCTATACTACTAATAATGAGGTTAGTTCTTAAAAGAAATTCGAAAAGTAACTCACCCCTGTCATTGATGTCCGAGCTACCCGAGATGGTATGATACGCGTTCGCGTCACACCCTAGGATAACTGACTAACACCTTTCTTCTTTCCGCGTCCCAAACAAGTGCCCCCAGTAAATCTGGCGGCACTGGCTTCTCCCGGTCCATGTACGCGGCTGCAAGCCAGAATCTCCTCCCCCCGTCTCTAGACAGATCGCAGTTATGTCCCCATTGCAATACTGCGGAAGTAGAAAAATATTTATATTATTTTCCACCAGTATACATGATCTGCTCTTTTCCGTCCCACAAGCGTAAAAAAGGTGTATCCCTTCGCTCGCAGACCACAGATCTTGTCGTTTTTGATCCAAGGTTCTTGGATTAGAACTATCTCCTCCCCTGACTTAGCAAGTCTGAGAAGTAGCGCCGCTGAAGCAGCCTTTTTTTTTTTTTTAGGTTTCAGTGGTTGCTTACTGCACACTTAGGCCAATTTTTAGGCCCATTGTGATACCACTGAAGCAGCCTTAGAGTGATGTAGATTTATTTGCACAAACCTGATCATTGGTAACAGTATTTACTCACCTTATCGCGACGGCTGTGCTACGTTGGTTAATGGGACCGACGGAGTCGATAGTATACTATGTCTTACTCCCTCTGCAGTTCCTAAACTTAAGGAGGTCTACATACTCCCCCCTCCCCATAGCTTCCCTCATCTGGCTGGACCTCTTGCTCCTCCTTATCAAGTAGCGCGGTGCTCCCGACCTCGTCCTTTCTAAACACCTTAAGGGTGACTGAGCCGAAGCCGAAGTTTATAACCGAAGTTTATAGCTCCTCCTGCTTAACAATCCTCCAGTTCCCAGTCGGAAGATCCGGATTACAAACCTAGTTAATCCTTATCCTCAAGGTAATCCTTATCCTGGATTCCTCCAGGGAATCCAGACCATTGCCCTAGGGCTACTCGGTATCTCCTCCTTCGGAACAGCTCTGAGCTTCACTCAAGTTTCTGAAAGTACAAGGACTTTCAGAAAGCCTAGGTTCAGTGCGTTAAACATCAACCTCCATTTTTACCCCAGTGATGTTTCCCTCTTCATGGCTCTCTTCCACGACGGCTAGCACCACCTCCCCTTCCTTTACGATGTCGCTGAAGAGCTTGGACCGTTTCCTCTCAGCATCTAGTCCTCCATGCTCCTTCTCACTAGACCTCTGTCTTTTAGACCCAAGGCCCACCTTATGTGCATTGCTCTCCTCGGCTATGCAACTCTTTGCCCAGTGCTCCGGGACGGTAGCCAGTCTGTCCAAGACACGGAAGGCCGAAGGCCTCGTCCTGTATCTCCGAACCGAAGGAGTAATGACTTTCTCATTTTTTTCCGCTACCACTAGTTCTTGGCTTGCAAGCACCGGGACCACTCTTAGCCATCCTGATGGCTAGAGTCACAAACCCCCTCCCGTATTCACCAGCATTTAAGAAGTGCTGGCCATTTTTTTAATTTTGTTTACTTTTTAAGATTCCATTCCCACGAGTAATGGAGAAAATGATGGTCCGCCCGTGCAGAGATACACGGGTAAGGCTACATACAACTGGAGGTCGCCAGGTATCCAGAAGGCTCCGTTCAGGACTGAGCAATTATTTTTAGATGGGTCCCCAGCCAGTTGTTTTCAAGAATGAGCCTGGAGACGGTTGCGATAGTGAGGCTGTCGCGTCTGCAATAAACGCGAATATGCAATTGTCAATTCCAGTTTTCCTTTTTACGTACTCTAGCGCCAGATTAAACAGCACAGTCTCGATTGTATCTCCATGTCCTACACCGGAGTATTTCAAATGGGCCGATAATGTCACTTTCACCACGATTGACATAGAGCGGATATTGCTAGCATACCCAGAGACACAAGCCTCCCTGGGATTCCAAAACATATGAGCGCAGCCCAGATTCGAAATTAATTGATCCCAAAATTGAACAGTGGTTGATTAATTGGGGCGAAAGCCACAGAAACATGATTCTGGCAATTAGAACATTAGCAAACACTTTATATTTGGTATTTAACACAATTTAACACAGCTGTGCAACGGAAATTTTCACATTTGGGACAATCAACTATTTTATGTAGCGGACATATGAGAGTGATTTTCAAGATCACTAAGATGAGATAAGGTCATAAAGATTAGATGCAAGAGAAGCTCCGGCATGTTTTAATAATGGTGTGATGTGTGAGCAATCCCATTCACATTTCAATATTTGAATTTATACGGTTTACTTGAGCTCAGACAAGCTTGCTTTTTTTTATTGAAAAAGCACATACCAATTTAGATAGGCCTGAGGGTCCCAAGTCTATATATAAACTAGTGGTTATGCCTATAAATCTTTAAGATTTTAGCTATTTTACGGATGTGTTACGAGCTTCACAGTGGTTTTTCGATAACCTGCCTAAAATTATGTCTGCATCATGCTGCTATAAATCAAGTGCTTGCCCTAAAAAGCACTTTAAAAATATAAAATTTTTAATATAAAATTAAATTTTATCCACGAAACTTTCGTTGACACAGAAAACTTTAAGAACTTTATTTTTTGTGTACTGCTGGCACTCGTACATAAATACTGTACATTGTACACAAGACAATGTACATTGTATTTAGAAGTAAGATGACAACAATTTAACAAACAATTCCTATAAAAATATACGAATATATAATTTTATCACGTTCACTGTGTGAATGTACACCATTTATAAATTTAATTGTTGGTGTGCTCTGGGTATGTACTATGTGCCTGTATTGTATACAAACTGTCGCCCCACAAATTTTTGGGTTGGGTGCCAACAAAGCATGAAGAATAAATTTATAACAATTACGATTCGTTCAGTTGTGTGTACGAGTATGTGCTTTGTGTTGGGCTGCCATTTAAAATGATTTAAAAATGCTCATCGTTTATTCACTCATCATAGTAATAACAATAAAAATAATAATAGTCGTAGTACTAGTGTTAATATATGAATGATAATAGTAGTAATGATAGCCATTGTCTCCATTATACAAAATATTATATGAAAATGTCTTAATTTAATTATATTTTATTTTTTAAGAATTTTTCTATCTCAAACTGAAAAAAAAAATGAAAATTATCTGTATACCATTTTCTGCACAATACGAGTATAATATACCAAAATGTACAGTCAGCTGAATAAAAGCTCTCAAAAGCTTTATAAAATATAATCAAAAATCGTTTATATTTAGAACACTGTATACAGAAAACCATCAGATGGATAACACAAAGTGTGGTGTCTTCTTGTTTTTGCTTATGATATTTATTTAATTTGTCTGGGTTCCCAGTGCCAACACAACAAAAAAACGGAAAAATCCCTAAACCAATTAAAATTACATGAATTCCTTTAGGGAATATGTTGATACTTTTAAAGCACACACAAGCAACGTCTTTTTCCATTTTTTTTTGCTTCTTATCGGAGTATTTTTCATCTTTTATGTGTGCAAAACTTTTGTTTTTTTTTCATGATAACGTAAAAAACTGAAAATACCAAAAGCTCAAATCTCGATGAAAGCTTTAAAACTTTATAAAAAATATAAAATCGTTTGAATATTGTTTTAAAATAGTTCCGACCGTAAACATATTTTGCGGATTTAGTGTTTAACGTGCAGACGGGCGCATATTTTTACGATGTCATAGTTGTTGAAACCCATTCTTATGAACAGGGAAAGAAATTAGCTGGTTTAGCTAATTAGCTGCCTTTTGCACTCGGTCTCATCATAGAAAAGTTAAAAAAATTATCGGGTGACAATAAAACTGTTTTATTCTACCTCAGAAATTGAATTCAAAATTTAAATATTGGAAGTACAAACATGTTTTGTGTTTTTTTTTATAACTTCGTTAGCTACGCCTACGACATCTCTCCATCTTTCAGGCAGCATACTTGTTTAATTCAGCCTCAGCTTGAAGTAATATAATACTTTTCCTCTATATTCCGAGCTTTCCACGGGTGGGGCGGGGGGTGGTGGGTCTACTAATACCGGAATATTGAAATAAAAGCATGGATTAGAGGATTAGAACTGAACTGTTAATTTATTTTTTGTTGTTTACATACAAACTTGACATTTACTTGTTGTTTTTTACATTATACCGGGTGTTTCTTTTAAAATGAGACGATCAAATATCTCGAAAAATAGCCACTCTACGGAAAAAATATCCATAATCAAAATTTAATCATACCACGGGGGAAATACATTAGTGCAAAAAAAATAGTCCCCCACCCCCCGCTTTGTAGGTGGGGCGGGGGTAACTTGTAAACTAAGATAGGAAGCCATACTTCTTATTGCAGATACGGATTCTACGACTAAAAGTACGTATGATTTGAATGAAATATTTTGTTCGGTTCATGATAGATGGCGTTGTAATCGACGAAATTCAAATTTTTCAATTTCTCCTTCTTAGAACACGCGCATTCGATTCTGCAATACGTTTGAAATAATAAACATCACGTTTTCATTGGAAATACTCGAAATTCGTCATCAAAACAATTTATTCAGTTTTGTAAATCACATTCAACGTTTGTGTTATTTCTTATCTTCATGTTTTTCGTAATTGCAAAATAAACGATAAAATACTTTAGAATGGAGCGTTTAACTGTGCCAGAGAAAATTGAAATGGTTCTGGTTTATGGAGAAGCTGGCAGAAATCTTGAAAATTCTGTTGCTATTTACGCTCAACGTTTTCCGGATAGGATTCGTTCACGTGCTTCATTTGGCCGTACTATCAAACAATTTATTACTGATGGAAATGTTCAATCGAAAAAGAGGACCCGTATAGCAATAGTCACTGGAAAAAATAATGAAATTGCTGTATTGGCAGCAGTGGCTCATAATCCTCAAGTTAGTACACGAGAAATAGTTCGCGATTTCGGATTGTCCCTCACCAGTGCTTGGAGAATTTTAAAACGGCACAAGTATCATCCATATCATGTGTCTTTACACCAAGATCTTCATGGCGCTGATTTCCAAAATCGGGTAACTTTTTGTCAATGGGCACGTGAACAAATACAACAAAACCCCAATTTTTTTTACAAACCATGGAACGGTTAATCGACACAACATGCATTATTGGAGTGTTACAAATCCGCACTGGCTTCGTCAAGTTGAACATCAGCGTCCTTGGACTGTCAACGTGTGGTGTGGAATAATTGGCAACAAGCTCATAGGCCCCCACATTATTGAAGGCAACTTGAATGGTCAAATGTACCGAAACATTTTGGAAAATGAACTGCCAATATTACTTGAAAATTTGAGCTTAGAAGTGAGACGGAACATGTGGTTTCAACATGATGGTTGTCCTGCACACTATTCGGTGGTGGCACGTGAAATACTTGATCGTGATTTCAATGGTCGCTGGATTGGTAGAGCTGGTCCGGTAAATTGGCCTGCCAGATCACCAGATCTTGCTTCGCCAGATTTCTTTTTGTGGGGCTATCTCAAAGATAAAGTTTACAAACAAGAACCAACTACGCGTGAGAACATGATTGAGCGAATCAGAAATGCGTGTGCTGAAATTCAACCAGACACACTTCTCAGTTGTGTACAATCATTTGAAATGCGTATTAATAAGTGCATTAAAGTCGCAGGCCATCATTTTGAACACTTATTTTAAGCTAAAATTATTTTATTCACCTGCCATTTACATTAATAAATTGTTTTGATGACGAATTTTGAGTATTTCCAATGAAAACGTGATGTTTTTTATTTCAAACGTATTGCAGAATTGAATACGTTTGTTCTAAGGAGAAATTGAAAAAATTGAATTTCGTCGATTACAACGCCATCTATCATGAACCGAACAAAATATTTCATTCAAATCATACGTACTTTTTGTCGTAGAATCCGTACCTGCAATAAAAAATATGGCTTCCTATCTTAGTTTAAAAGTTACCCCCGCCCCACCTACAAATCGGGGGGTGGGGGACTATTTTTTGGACATTTTTTCCGTAGAGTGGCTGTTTTTCGAGATATTTGATCGTCTCAGTTTAAAAGAAACAACCGGTATAGGGTGTCTCAGCAACAGCGCCGGATTTAAATTTGCCGCCATTTTGTTAATACGAGTTGTACGGTGATTTTTTCAAGTATTCAAACCAACAACGCTTAATTATTGTAAAAACACATTACAAAAATGGTTAAAATTTTGCGAAAACAGTTCGCCAATTACGTCAAGTTTTCGGTGCGCCAAATGAATCGACAGTGAGGCGTTTAGTTACAAAATTTGAGACCAAATTTACGTTGTCCTTGTCGGTTACTCGAAAATATAGCCACAGTAAAGGAATCTGTGGCCGAGAATCCAGGAACTTGGGAGTGCGGTATCGCAAAATATTAACGGAGTTTTTGTGGCCCGAATTGGATGTAATTGATGTGGAGGACTTGTGTGACCCGCCACACAGCACGTGAAACAATGGTGTTACTGCAGACTAAGTTTCCAGGCCGTGTCATTTCTCGATTTGCCGATCAACATTGGCCGCCAAGATCGTGCGATCTAACACCGATGGACTTTTTTATTTGGGGCTATGTGAAGGAAAAGGTTAAAGAAGAAATACGGCGCGTTATTGGTGAAATATAGCCACATTTATGCGAGAAACTTTCACCATTTTTGTCATGTGTTTTTACAATAATTAAACGTTGTTGGTTTGAATACTTCTCCATATTTTTAAATCGCGTAGTCTGTACGTGACAACTGTCAAAAAAAAATTACCGTACAACTCGTATTAACAAAATGGCGGCAAATTTAAATCCGGCGCTCTTGCTGAGACGCCCTATATTTGATCATGTATCAATTTCAATATTTTATAAGTATTTAAATTATATCGCACAACCAAAGTCCATCTCATGTTAACTAGCTCCATCTTACTGATTTCCGCAAGATATATGCCAGTAGAATGTTTGAAGTTCTCAATCTGCATCGGTTCTTTAGCGCTGCTAGGAGAAAGACAAATTCTTATCAAGGATGAAAATGCCAGATGTAGTTTGATTCCCCCTTTCGCCTGTCTTCCTGGTTGGCGTCTGACTGGGTGGTTGATGTTAGACGTTGTTAATTTTGCACCTCGAGTTTCATTTGCGTTGATTATTTGTTGTGACTATGAAGTGTCTTCTTCGTCTGGTAGCTTGCACAGTTTAGTGATAGATCGTTTATAGATATTCTGGTTGCACTGTATGGACGCAATACGATCCAAGCCATCTGAGCCAGTATGCACCTCCTGTACTCTCCCCATTTTCCAACGTGCCGGTGGCAGTGCTTGTTCCATCATTAGAACGACATCCCCTACAAATAAATTGGGCTGATGTTTCCTCCATTTAGTACGTTGTAGTAATTGCTGCAGATCTTTAGACCATCTTTTCCAAGATTGCTTCGGGTCTCGTCTATGACTTTCTTCATGTGAGTCTTTACTGACTTTACCCCTGCCTCCCATATTCCACCAAAGTGTAGTGCAGCAGCAGGAATAAAGGGCCAGGTTGTTTCAGCTTGTTGAAATATCCTTGCAATTTCTGGTTCTAGAGTTGCAATCTTATTGCTTTACTGTTTCAGTACTCGTTCTGCACCAACAAAGTTGGTACAATTATCCGAATAGATTTCGATACACAACCCTCTGCGAAATGTGAACCTGCGAAATGTGATCCTGCCTGGGTGGTCAGGCACACAAATACCGCAATGTACCCTTTGGACGTAGTTTGACCTCTTCCTATTTTGTTCTTTAGTTGAATCGGCCCGGCATAATAAATGCCCACCTTGTTGAACTGTCGTGGTGGAGTTACTCTGCAGGCCGGTAGATCACCCATTAGTTGGTTAAGGGTTGCTTGTTTAAATCTGACACATGCAACACATTTCTGTATAATGTGACGTGTCAGATTTCAACCATTAATTATTTAAAATTTATTGCGGAACATTTGCCGCAATGTTAGTTGTATGCCCCCATGAAGTGTTGTAGTCGTATGCGCATCTTCTTTTATTCGCTTGTTGATTGAGGATTGAGCTTATTTTCGGTAAGATAATGGGTTGCTTTTGATTCATTGGTCGTTGCGAATTTTGTAAACGTCTGAGTAATATCCCATCCTTGTTGATGACTGGGTTTAAATCAGATAGTTTGGACTTTTTATTCAATAAAATCCCACTCATCAATGCCTGAAGTTCTTTACGGAAGTATCGATGTTGTTCATTCCTAATTATTTGGACTTCCACGAGTTTCAGTTCTGGTACTGTACCTTCTTTCGACTGTTGCCGTTGTTATAGAACATCCACTTTTATGAACCTTTGGCAGTACACCAATATACACTTCAATTTATGAATGTTTGAAATTTTATTAATTCATGTAGCTTGTTTGCTTTAGATTCAGCGATTATTGTGAGATAAGTGATATCTTCTGCGATGTCCTGGTTGTGGTGAGCTTGGGTTTGCGGACCTTTATATGAGGTTGTTGATGGCCATGTATCTGAATTTTCCTGCAAAAATGTTAGCCCCGTCCACCAGATTTAGCCTTGTGAGGTGATTGTAGACGCTACTAATTCTCTTGTTACTAAATCAGCTGGGTTTTTGTTTGTTGCTATGTGTAACTCCATTGTGCTGAGGTAAATTACCTTTGATCTGAGATACTCGATTGGCTACAAAGGTTTCTAACTACGTGATATCAACTCTCATCCAGCCAAAAACTATGGTGGAATATTCATGGTATTTTGGGCGTATCCTAGAAGCCTAGATAACAGATGCGCTGCGTTTACTTCCAGCTTTGGAATTGTCAGTTTTGTTTTGTTTGGAGCAACTCTGATTTTTGCTACCAGCAAGCTTGTTGTAACTTGCTCGAATGTATTTGTGGTTCTTAAATAAACCACCGCTACATATGCTTGTTGCGAATCATCTGCATGTTCACTCTGCTTGATTCATCTAATTCGGTTTTATACTTTTTCTATTTTTCTTCAATTGCTTCTGGTAGATTGCCATCCCACTCTGTATCTCTCCAGGTATCCTGCATTTACAGCTTTGTTGTTATCATTATTGGTGATAACCAGCCGACAGGATCAAATAATTTTGAAGAGTTGGACAACAGTAAACATTTCGTTGGTTCTTCCATTTAAAGATTTAGCCTGGTCAGGTCAAATTCAAATGTGTCGTCTTCAGGATTATAGAGAATTCCTGAATCTCAACGTTGTCACCCCCAGTCAGTAGATCATTCATGTAAAAATATTTTTCCATGATCTTTGCAGCTGTCGGATAGTTGTTCTTTTCATCTTATGCCAATTGCATTAATGTTCTTACAGCAAGAAATGTCGCTGCCGTTGTTCCATAGGAAACCGATTTTAGTTTGTATTCTCCTATTGGTTGTGATAGATTTTTTCGCCACAATATGCGTTGTAAGCATGCGTCTTCGCGGTCTTTGTCACTGGTGTCAGAGTCGCCACTTTTAAAACGACGGAACCAGTACTGAGCATGTTCCCTAATGCTTCACACAGCAATCGATGTCCATCAGCTGCAATTTTCTTCAAATTAAAACATAAAAACGGCGCTCCCCGCAAATTGTGTTTTGTTGGCTCAAAGGTTCACATGGTTAGAACTCAACAAAATATGTTGATTACACTCAGCGAAATGACAAATACTGATGTCAAAACATGCAGCAAAGAAATAATCCAATATTAAGACCATAAATATTGAAGTAAATTCGCAAACGCCAAAATTGACGTCAGACACTTTAACGCAGATATCCAGACACAATTAAAATTTCTTGATAATGTTGCGGAAGAGCCAATTAAATTGGACCTGCTGACGAATTTCCAAGAAGAATTAGTTCGTAAAATTGATAGTTCAACTTAGAAAAGTTTCAAAAAATATAAGCACGGATTGATACTTCATTCCGAAATAATCAAAGAAAACGAATATTTGCAGCACTTCATATACTGAAGAAAGAATGTTCGATACGATAATGAAATGATACAAAAATTTCGAAACAGAAATCTATAATCAAATTGACGATACAAAGTCAAAACAAAACAGCGGGTCCACAGAGCATAATAGGGAGGCATCAGGAAATGGAACAACGGAACCATTCACCATTCCAACAATTAAGGACGGGGCCAACAATGAGATAGGAGAGGCAACACATCCGGATGCAGGGTTTAATGGAAATGAGTAATACCAAAGATGTAAAAGGTTTCCCGACAAAATATTATGTCAACGTCATCCAGCAGGAAAATGCAAAAAAGTTACAAGTAGACGAGGTACATGAAGTCATCGCTATCAACGCTACAGATGATGAATTTAAAATGGAATATTTTACCAACAAAATATACGAGAATTACTATATTCAAAAGTACCAGCGAATACTTAATTCAATGCATATACATCAAATACCCAACCGTACCAGCAACAAAAAGGAAATAACATAAAATTGCCTAAAACTACTGTGCCAGTGTTTATTGGACGATGAATGGACAACATTCCACGATATAGATGGACGTTTGATTCATAATTTACTGAGTGATATCGAAAAAATGTTTTACCTAAAAAGTTACACTGCTGGTCCTGCAGCTCAACTGTTTTGTCATTTTGAAATTTTGGAGGTTAATTATCCCACAGTATGGAACCTAATTTAAGAAAGATACAACAACAAAATAAAATTTGTGAATACTCAGTTACAAACGCTGATATTTCAACTAAAACTCCATGGAGAAACTGCGGCGGGAATTATGAGATTAAATGGCCAAACTAAATAATGCTTATATTCTTGGGCGCCTTGGGTAGTTTTCATCACTCTTAAAAAATTGGGTACAGAAAACCAGGGGTCTAATAATTTTTGGAAGCGTTTCCAAGCGTTAGAAACAATTAACGATGGAAGAAAGGTCGAGAAAAGTCATCCAACCACTGAACCAGTGTTCTTCATACATCCAAGTTGGAAAGCAAACCCGAAGTCAGTTGGAATTGCTCAGGCAACCGTGCAATTTCAGATTGTCTAAAATTTAAAGGAATGAGCCCTTTAAAGTGAACGCGGCGACCTTATAAAGGTTAAGCAATACTGCTGTTCTCATAAACGCAACTGTTTCAATTTGTTGGTTGTGATACATTGCGCAAAAAAAAAAACGGGATAGAAATTTTTTTCGCAAAAATAACCAGATTTGAACGCTTGTATCTTGGAGAAATAACATCTTTCAAAAAAATAATTTTACTTCTAATCTAACCTTGAAAATGATGCTGTGGAAGATTTAGCGAGAAACGTAACCAAAAAATGAGACACGCATATCAGGCGTAATTTTGGTGGTTCAAGATCAAGGAAAACATACGTTTTTACAGTCAAAAATGTGATTTATTTCAAAAGGCATATTGCAACGAAAATCCTTTTAAACTTTGTTCAAACGTAACAAAACTAAAATCTACGAACAAAATGGAATTTTCAATACTCGTATCTTGTGTGCGTTACTTCAAAAATACGCCGTAGCATATTTAAAACGTTGTGTATTTGTTGCATGGTGATTTGTTACCTCCTTGTAAAGCATCTCGGAGTTCCTGGAAATTTGTAGGTTGCGTTGTCCGTTTCCTTACACGTTCTCGTAACATATCACAGACGTGCTTTATCAGGACTTCGCGGAGGATGGTTTATTAAATTAATGCGGTGCAGTTGCAGAAATTGGTGTGTGTTTAGAGCTGGTATGTGGCCGGGCCGAGTATTATCATGCATAAAAAAATCCACACCCAATTTCCATTTTCATGGAAAGCATATGATGTCTTAAAATTTCTTCTACATATCGTGTTGATGTTAAAACTGCGAATGTGGTATTACTACCAAATCTGTCTTCTCTAATCTTTGTCCCGGTGAACGCCAAACTATTCATCGGCCGTCTAATGCATACCAATTGAACCGCGATTCATCCAAAAAATCGACATTACACTAGTCTCTCTGAGTCGAGTTTCTATACTGCAAGGCATAATTTATTCGTTGCCGACGATATCAGTCAAATACGGAACATTATATGGAACAGATACGGACATGTTGGATGGTCGACGTGATCTTGGTCGACAAGCTACATTACTTTTAATTTCTTGAGCAGTAGCTCGAACTTTTCTTGGTTTAGTTTTTCTTGATCGACCAGATCCTTCGCACCGACTCTCACTGCCTGTTTTTAAATATCGATGACAAGTCCAGTTCACACAACAGACACACTAATATTACAGATTCGCGCATTTTCACGATAAGTTACACTGGCTTCAACCGAAGCCACAATTTTTGTAGCGCGAACGAGTAATATTTCTTTTCGATTCATCTCGCTTGAATCTTCAAATAACTATGCGATAAATTAAATTATTGTTTTCCATAAAATGACGTAAAATTTAATGGCTTCATTTGGATTTGAGAATGAAATATCGAGCAAGCTCGTTTCCAGTCTCAAACAGCAGCATATTTTTTTTCTTTTGGACAATTTTCATTTTACTTAATTAAGTCATAAAAAAATAAAATAAAGTAAAACGAATTTCAGTATCGAAAAGAAGGCAAAATTTCCTTCAATTAGAAGCAAAATTATTTTTTTAAAAGTTTTTATTTCACCAAGATACAAACGTTCAAATCTGGGAATTTTTTCGAAAAAAAATTGGCGCAGTGTATTTGCAAAAGATATCACCATACACTACTGCATTCAGAGGACCTGAATTTTTTTTTAAATAAAGAAAGAATTAATTATCCAATGGATTTAATGTCCTTTGAAGGTCAATTTGGTCGGCGCTGAATTATGCAGTTCAGCAGAGGGTCTTAGTTGTGTTTATTAACATCTCCGATCGTAATCGATGACAAAAATTCGCTTTGCATCCAGCCTCTGGTGGTATTCGAACCCAGCACCTCCCGATCCAAGTGCCGAAGCATTTTTAACTACTGCATCATTTGTCCGGTAACTTGGAAGGTAACATGATGCAGCATACAAAGTATGAGCAGGAACCGGATAAGAGATGTGATTTAGAATCAACTAATGTTACAAATGGAGACCAAGCGTACTTGGAAGACACTAGGGGAAGGAACGTGCTTCTTGTTACTGCGTTGGTAGTTGTCGCGCACAGCTTAAGAGGAGAGATGTTTAAGGATCTTATCGATCCATGAGAATTAAGCGAGGCATGAATGTCAACAACCAAGGTTATGGTTGAAGTAAGGCCTGGGCAACCATCGTTGCGTGGCCAGATGTACTAGTATGATCAACTTAAAGCGGTTTGATTCTGCAAAACAATAGCCTCATTATGTTTATTTACTCTCTGCTTCGTCGATCTTTCGTTTTCATCTAGGATTCACGGAACAGTTCGCACTTCATCATCCTATTGCACACAGCGATATAAATACCCCTAAAGCAATACATTCTATATTTCAATCATTACATTACACAACAATAAATTTCCTTCGAGGGTTTTCCAAAATGAAGAGATAAACAAATAAAATAAAATGTGTCTTGATAAAATGATACAGTAAAAAATAAAAAAAATCATTTTCATTTAAGTAAAGCAAAATTTTTCTAAATAAATAAAATATTTCCTTTTTTTAGGAAAATTGTTGATTTGCTGCTTACCAACATTTTCTAGATTTCTATTTAAACATTTTTTGGAAGGAAAATAATCAAAATTTGTATATGACCAGAAATAATGTAGACACACAATATCCATTTATCGTCGATACATTCCCCCATTTCGTTTCTACACCCAAACATCATATAGAGGAGCAGGCCTAAAATATCCCAATTCCAAAAAAAAAATTTGAATTTTTTTGAATGAAAGAAAATACATATTGTGGGTGGCAAGCAAACACCTTTTCCCTGGCATGGATACATTTTCAATATTTACCGTTTGTTTATTGCTAATGAAGAATAAGAAAAATATTGAGGCAGAAAAAATTGATAAAAGTAATATTCAGGTAATGTTTATCTAATAAGAATTTTTCTTTTCGAGAAAAAACAACCTGATTGATCCGAGTGAAATGAATCGAATAAATCAATCAGGACCTTAATGTTTACTGGTAATATTAGTTTGATGATCGAAATTTTGTAGAACTTGTAAAGTTTAAGACATTGGCACCTCTCGTAGAGGTGACCTCTCAAAAATATCATTATTTCGGTAATTTTTCGGAATCAGTACCGAACCGATATTACCGTTGTTAAAATGAATTTTATCACATATTGGAAACCTATAAGGAGAACTAAAATGCTTCAAGATTATTCTGTATATATGGTGGCAACAATTAACCAGAAAATATAAAACATCGAAAACGATAATCCGCGGGAAACGACGTTTCACCGAAACGGCATTCCGTTATTTCACCTCAGGGTTTATTGCATTTTGAAGAATATTTTTGTATCGATTGCACAGTAAGAAGTTATCGATTTTTTGAACGTGGGGCTGAAACTATAAGGACTTTGCACGAAAATTTCAACTTTAAAAGCGGCGAAGTTTATAGTTTGCTAAAGCATTTTGCGATAACCGATTACCATGGAGGTGATTCTTAAACTTAAGTTTAAGTAAAGTAACGGATTACGTGTGTGACGAGGTCGTTAGAAAATTGAAAGCTATGGAACCAGAAGAAGACCACGTATCCGAGCAGACCGAGTATCAATCGCGTGACCCGTGGGTTATTTTGTTAATTGTTGCAAAATTGGAGGATGAGAACTACGATCTATGGGCACTGCACTGAAGCTGTGAAGTCTTGCATATGACCAACAACCACACGAAGCCGACCATCAAAGGCGTTTCACAAATAAGTCAACGAAATTTGTCCGAGTGTGATGCATTTAAGGAACTTAATATTCACGAACTTAGAAAATTAGTTAGAAAAAACTATCAACTATCATAGTTGCTTCAACGCACTCATGCAGCGAATCATCTTGTTTTTAAATGTAAAGCTAGGTCATTAACACTAGCTGTGTTTCTTGATGCTTGATCCGGTTCAGTTCATGTTTTACGAAACAACACAAGGACGCTTACTACTGGACTCAAATCAAAATTTGTGATCTAAACCAAAATTTGTATCAGGTTTTCCATATAAAATTTCAACTGATCCGGATTAATGTGTGTCAAGAAACACGGTTACTAAATAAATGTATTCACAGACCAGTAGTAAAGAAGGCTTTGATTTTATTCGTTGAAAATTGAGCACATTAAACCACAAGAGAGAAGAAAAATGTACTCTAAAGCAAATTACGCCGAAAATGGGCATACGCCTACTTCGATTGAGTAAGAGAGACTGATAACCTTTCGACATAGCATTACGTCATCGTTTTCGTTAATAGGACGTAAAGGTGGCTTTCATTCAACCAACAACATCAAATACTCAAGGAGTTAAAGTTTTTCAAATTTTTCGGATACCAAATAAAACAACAATTTTCCAATTTTCCGGATATCACATAAAATAAAAACAGCCTTACTAGAAAGGGTAAAATGTAAGTCGTTGGAAGCTTTCTCAAGATTCGGTGGAGTCCAGCAGCACTATCTAGTAGAGAGAGATGCCTCAATCAAGAAATCAAAATTTTGGAGATCCAAGACAATCTTTAGTATAGAAGTCGGTGCGGTATGCATAACTACACGTCAAGCAAACCACTCGTTACAAAGCAAACCAACGTGACAAGCAAAGGTTTTATGAAATCAACAAATAGCTGTTTAAATTGTCTAAGTGACAATCTTAGTGTGTGCCAGAGAAAACATCATAGTCACTACACGAAGAAGTCTAAGAAAGCACGAATAACGTCAATGCAATTTAATAAACTTCTGCCAGTGAAGGCCTTACTACCTTCTACTCTGGTTAATGTATTTTTTCAAAACCTGTGCCACGTATTACTAGACTCTGGATCTCAGTGTTCGTTTATTACGGAATTGGAGGCACTGAACCTGGAAGACAAAATAGACAAGATAGACAAAAGGAACGGTTTCAGGAGATCGTGCATCGAAAACATCAGCTGCCAACTGAAATAATTAAATTCAAAGGACTGTTTTATTATCGCCAGGAATCTGACTAAGGACATCCACCCCAAGAAGTACTGCCATCAAAGACGGGAATGGATAGCTGAGAATAACCGTGGATGATGTTCTTTCACTAGAACAAACTTACTTCCAAAATCTGCTAAATCGGATTGACGAAGTGACCACTATTAGAGCAGTTGTTCCATTAGGTGAAAGGCCTTTATCGAATCTCCCACAATGAAGAAAGCAGACGCAGCTATAAGTAGATTGAAAGATGGAAAGGCACCTAGTCTCAACGGAATCCCCACGGAGGTATTCATCATCTCTATTTGGAACCAAGAATAGCTGCTAGAGACTAGTGTGTCCATGGTGGGCTCTGCGCCAGTTTGGTCTTACGATGAAATAAGACTTCTTGATGATAAGCATAATTAGTGGTTATGGCTTACTGCTCTATCAATTGATAAATAATAGTGGCCTACGTCTTACGTAATGAGTGGTGGGCAAGTATTCATACGTCCGCTGTAGAAAAATTGCAACCATCTTGAAGCTAGCTAGCTCTATTGAACACTGCGTGCATATTGTTTGCTAACGTTGTCCTTGCCAAAACATAATTGGCGACTATCAATGTGGTTTTCGTCCCAACCGCTGGACCATTGACCAGTGTTTCAGCATGAGAATGATTTTGAAAAATTGTTGGGAGTACAATATATAATCATAACTCAACTATACTTCTGACAGTCATATGACAGCATCAACCGCGTGAACCTATGTGTCGTGCTTATAATGTCTAGGAATTCCAAAGAAACGCACCTCTCTGTGTAAATTAACAACGGTCTATATGTGTAATTGAACGGAGATGAACTCGTTTCCGGGCTGTTGAATTTGGCGCTTGACTGGTAAGGAGCTTTGAAACTTACCGCTGTATGTTTAATAAATCAGGCCAAATTCTTGGATATGCAGATAATATCGTGCTTCTTGACCGAAGTCCTAGCTATAACTTGATTTAAAGATGGACAGTACTGGGACCAAATTTTTAGCATCACCCAGAAGCATGTCCAGAGCGAATCTTGGAATAGGCGGTCCAAAACTTAAAAAACCTCGGGTCAGTAAGAACATCGTCAAATGATGGGCAGGCAGAAATAGAAGACCGAATTGCTTTGAAACACCGAGTTTTCTACGTCCAGTCCAGGTTATTATGATCTAAACATCTATCGCAGTAGTGCAAACTCGCACTTTATAAGGCACTTAAAAGACCTGTGCTTGCTTTCGGAAGCGAGAGCTGGACCCTGACCTGTAACGATTGTATATTGTTATCTATCTCATTCGTTCTAACTTTGGTCCAATTAAAGACGCACAAAACGAATATCGCATTCATATGAACCACGAGATAAAACAATTTCTCAGAAGTGGCGATATCATCGGATTCATCAAATCCTATCTAGTTAGATAGTTGAGCGATGTTGTAACGTCCCCATAACAACGTTTGAGAGAGAGAGCGAGAGAGAGAGGGAGAGAGAGAGAGAGAGAGAGAGAGAGAGAGAGAGAGAGAGAGAGAGAGAGAGAGAGAGAGAGAGAGTAGATAGTTGCTAGAAGATAGTTGCTGGTACAATAAACATCAATAATCAGACCAATTTTTCGCCACCACCGCCCATACGATTGAAAATAATCTGGACCATTTGCTGCGAGGTTTTTAGGACGTTGAAAATATTAACAGCGGCAACGATTCAATGTCTACTCAAGAATGATAATTCTGTAAATATTATTTAAAAGAGACGAAGCAAGATAAGAATCCTGCCGAATAATTGTACGACTACTGCTTATAACCCAAGGCTTCTCTGCTTGGGGATTCAATTCATATTATGATACAACATTGAATGGAGGAATTCATTAACGAGTACAATAATCTGAGGCATATAAAAGAAAATTCGTTAGCTGAGCGATATATTTCGGATCACTAGTGGGCGTATAAATATATTTCCAACCGGTTTTAGTGGAATAAAAGACATTAGTTTTTAGAGAAAATAAAATAATGTTTTATTCAAAGTAAGCTCCTTCTTCAAAGTAAGTCTAGTTGTTTCGAGGCAATCCAGCCATTGACACATTTTTTGACGCTTTCATATGAAGTGAAGTGCTGCTGTGCCAGGACTGTTTACATCGGCCGGAACAAGTGATAATCAGAGGAAGCAATTTCTGGTGAATAAGGCCGGTAGGGTAAAATTTCCCAGTTCTGCCTGCCCAAGTAGTTTTTGACGTGTCTTTTGTCCCATTCCGATCATTTTGCAGCTACAGATTGCTTTAAAGCCATCAGTTGTCGTCGATAAACTTGTCCTGTAATGGTTTCACGCTCATTCAGTAGCTCATAAAAAACGACACCCTTCATATCCCACCAAATACATCACCTTCAAACCACGGATATTTGCCTTTGTGGTCGACGGCCCTGGTTCACCTGGCTTGACCCACGCTGGTTTGCGCTTTGGATTGTCATAATGGATCCACTTTTCATCCCCAGTGATGATCCGATGCATAAACCCTTCCTTTGTTGTCGTTGAAGTAACAATCCGCACATGGTTTTCCGACGTTCGATGGCTCCCGTTCTTTCAATTTGTGTGGCATCCAATTTTCCAGCTTCTGAACCAATCCCATTGCATGCATACGTTGCGAAACACATTGTTGGGTAATATTCAACAATTCTCCCAATTGTTTTTCGGTCTCGCAAGGGACCACATCAAGAAATTCTTCCAATTCTGCATCTTCAAATTTTTTTGGTCCGCCTTCACGTTCTTTGTCTTGTTGTATTCGATGGAGCATGTTCACCGTAAACTTCCACAAGCAAACGATTTGTTTCCGCTGCACTTTTCTTCAACAAAAACTAATGAAGTAAAACTTCCCGCAAACGCTGTTTGATTGACATGAAAATAATTATTGTTTACGCTTTGAACAAATGTCACTAGTAATTATTCAAGCTTGACTGACATCTAACCTCCAAAAACATGTATTGTCCGATTGAATAATATGCAATCAGTGATACTAACGACATCTCTTTAAAAAGGTCGGAAATACATTTGTACACCCAATACATTACACATCATGAGGTAAATCATCGTGCCGTACTACAAAAGTGCGAGGTATATTTGATGACTCCCCAAGACTTCAACCGGAAAATCACCAATGACTGCTTACAATTTAGCACGTATGCCATTTTATATTGGTTTTGATGCTATTAGGCTCGTTAGTCCCAATAGTTATAAGAATAAACATATTTTATCAAAGTTTGTGATTAGAAAATGCAGATTGGGATGTGCAACTACCCAACAGAATTCTCGAAGAACGGCTGGAACTCTGAACCAGTCCAACCACTTCGTCTATACTCTTATATCGACGATATCTTCATTGCGAGTCGCTCCGAGCTGGATCACAGTGAGCATCTCGAGTCAGTATTAAAACATCTCTTCACATTTGAAATCAATATTACCGCTTCGAAATGCATTTTCGGTGTAAAGTCACTTGACTTCTTGAGCCATACAATTTCTATAGATGTCATTTCAAACTTTCCAGAGCCAACATCAATCCGTCAAAAACGCCTATTCACAGACATTTGGCCACGTTACTCAAGAAAGGTAAAAACAGAAAAAAACTTACCTTGCGGCCTGAAGATTGCATTGAATCTTTCGAATCTTTGTCTTACAACAACGCAACAAAAGATGTTGGCAACCATATTAGCGTTCTCTATAAAGAAAAATGAATACTCTAATTTCGATGGAGAACGTCTTGCTATGAATTTAGCAATCAAATACTTTCGCCATTTCGTCGAAGGCAGAAATTTCTCTATATTTGCCCACCATATTTACCCCCTTACTATAGTTATTGCGTTAAAGTCAGAATGTAGCCCCCGGCAATTACGACATCTCGACTATATTGTCCAATCTACTACCAACATTCATCAAATTAAAGGCAAACATAATGTGGTGAGCGACTGTTTGCCTCATTCTGGTGAAACAGTTGTCACATAACTCAAGGTTTTCTCTTTCGACATGAACGAATTATTTGTACGGCAAAAATCCAACGACGAATTGAGGAAATTGTAACGGATCCACTTACCAGACAATCAGAAAATTTGGTATGATACTTCTACAGGTAAAAATCGACCCTACGTTACCACGTGAAATCTTATTGCTTCGTTAGCCAGAAAGCCACGCAATCCGACAAATAACTTCCAAAGCCGTAAGTAAGAAGTGGTGCCCCTCTCTTTATCATAATAGACCAAGGAACACAATTCGAATCAGCATTGTTCACCGAGCTCACAAAGCTCCAAGGTAGCCATCGCATTCGGTCAACTGCATACAACCCGAAAGCAAATGTTTTGTCGAACGGTTCGATGTAGTACTCCCCATTTAACATCAGAACTTCCAATAATCCTGTTGAGTATTCGAACCTCAATCAAGCAAGACCTCAACTGCACTCCAACAGAGCTAATGTTTGGTCAAATATCAAGGTGCCTGGTAAATTCTTCTTCAACGATCAAAACTCGAACCCAAACACAGACACTTATGATTTTGTGAAGCAGCTTCGCACTACCATGATAGACTTAGTTCTCGTTGTCTTAGACAACGTATATTTCCAAAAATCTGGAAAACTGTTCACTCGTATTCGTGCGTGTGGGTGGAGTAAGGAGTCCTTTGAATACCCACCATTTGAGCAAACTACTACTATAGAAATTCAGTCGAAATTCGTAGTGTTGGTTCTGCTGAATAGAACTACATATTTCACCATATACATTCTCGAATCTCGATATTTATCGAATATCGAAATAAAAACCGGTGAACATGATTACGATGCACTAGTTTCGCTAAAATTGACTAAAGGGTTTTTCAATTAGGGCGGGTCGATGTTGAATTGGAATAAAATAAGCTGCGTGTGAGGTTTTTAACGAAATTGTTTTTTTATTTGAAAGGCATACATCATTACTTATGGCACGGATCCGAGTGGTCCAATTTTCAATGACCCTGCCGAATAAATCCGGCTGAATTTGGTCCTCAAATTGTTCATGCAGAATGTCCATAACAACGTCGCTGTGTGGTACGTAGCCCCATCCTGATGGAAACACATGTCATCTACCTCCATATCGTTCAATTGGGGCCAACAGAAATCGGTTAGCATCGTTCTGTAGCGCTCGCCATTGATGGAGATGGCCTTACCAACGTCATTTTCAAAAAAGTACGAACTAATGACGCCGCCGGCCCAAAACCCGCACCAAACAGTAACTTTTTGTGGATGCATTGCCACCTGAAGAATTTCGCTTGTTAAAATAGCCATTCATCAAAAAGCGCCTCGTCGTTAAAGATTATTTTTCGGCCAAAATTGGAGTCCTCTTCCAAATGCTTCGACGTTGTCTATGGTCATTAACTTTGAGCTGCTGGGTCAGTTGGATCTTGTACGAAGGACGAGTTCTTGAGCACGGCGAGGAATTGACTGCCTCGGCTTCTCCTGTACACTTTGGCTGATTGTTTACCGAACCGGTTGCCTCGAATTTGGCCAACAAACATTGGAGAGTCAACTTTGAAGGACCACCGCGTTTGTACTAATGAACACTCATTTTGATAATAAAGTTCTATCATTTGGACGAGCTGCTCAATCGTGTAATTTGTCATGGTGGTTTGGCATCAGTGACTGAAAAAAACACCAGATTAGACAGATGCCACCAAAACAACATGGCCGCCATAGGCTGCCAACATCGACCCGCCCAAATTGAAAAACATTTTTTCTTTTTGACTTTTGCCTAAGAAAACACAGTTTTAAAGTTGACTACCAAATTAATTTAAAAAAAAGTTTATTTTCACTGTATTTAATTTTTTCTCAAGTCAAATTTGTAAACTTTTCTAATAAATAAATAAATATAAATTCCGGATTTCTCCCAATTTTTAGAAATTTGCTAAATTGTAGCTAGTTACTGAGCTTAATAGAGTTCAGTCTGTAGAATGCATATCAAATACTATTCTGGTATGAATCAATTTTTCACCCTGGTGGACTAGTGATTAAGTAGACTGAGGAAACAGCTTCTCAATAAACTCACAGACACTGATAAATCGAAGTTCTGAAATTTGTATTGGTCCCTTCAGAGTATAAAAATGTATCTGAATGAAACAAACGTTGAAATGGAGATCTTTCAGTGATGAAATAAAAATCCTTTCGACACCTACTAACCTGAAGAAAGCTTTTTCTACTTCATTCTATTTATTTCCCAGGAATTAATTTCCCCAAGAAAATCTACCAATCGACCAGAAACCCGAGTTTCGGAACTAACGGTCTTTTTCTCTAAGGAAGGAAAGCCGAAGTGTGATCTTGCTAACAGTTCTCGGCCTATAAATATGCCTTCGTGTATACTTAAATCTTAAGAGCGCCAACATAGTGGATAGGTAATGTAAAAATAATCCTCTGTAACTCTTCTTGAAGTCGTAGGGCGAATTTAAAAATCGTTTGACAAAAGATTATTTGCTCTAGCAGCATTCCCTAACAATGAGGTGGCATTTCATGTTTTCTTCAATGCTATGATCTTAGCAGCTTTATAACTATGCAAGGTAGTGTGATGCCATACTCAGAGCCAGGAAAATAACCACCCGCTATTACGACTGTGAGTGCCCAAGTTGTTTCAGTTAGAACATAACCCTCAGAGCTACCGGTGTTTAGTTTTAATAATAACAGATCAACAGAAAGTGAGTCCAATAGCTAACCGGTTACTACGGGCTTATCACTTGGTTCCCTGTATCTGAGCTATAATATCTAGTAAGATAGCTTTAGGTACCATATCTTCCAAAATAAATTACCTAGAAACATAAATGATCCACGAGCTTAAAAACCAATAACAATGGCTATAGCTAAATATCGATTTATTTCCAAGTAAATGTCTTGCCATAAAAATAATTGTTTATTACGAGTTAATAAAAATTTTCGCTCCACAACAAGTTTACAAACGAAATTTAAATTTTATTCAATTTCCACGCACACAAAACTTTACCGCAAAAACCAAATACACCAACAACAACTAGAACAAAATTAATTTTTAAGAAAACTAATTAAAAATACACAACATCTTCACCGAGCAGTGAAAAACGACTATGCGGAAAAGTGCGGAAAACTGTTCTTGTTTTCTTTTGTTTTGTTACCCACAAATTGAAAAACACCAAACACAACACAATTCCAAAAACCCCAAGAAAATTTTTTTATAAAAAAAAAATTTAAATTAATAAATTAAAATTGCAAAATAATTAAAGTATTATGTACACAATACACACACACACACATGTTCAATAATACAATACAACTGAAAATTACAATTTTCCATTTGAATTTTCTATGCCGCACACAAAATATATTCAATTTTTTCCTATTTTCTATAAAAGGAAAACATAGAAAATTTACTGAGATGGTGGGGAAGAAGTATATGTACTCGTATACGTACATCCAAGATTGGAACGAGGAACGAGACAAAAAAATTTATTTTCCACAAATTTTCGTTTTGAGAATAATAGAAGAAAATTTTTATCCCAATACCACTGTGCTCAGTACTTGTTGTTGTATGTGTATTTTCCGAGTTCGTTTTTTTTTCTATTATTTTCTTTTAATTGAAATCCAATCAAATAACAATAATAATTACACAATAATAATGATAGCAATAATAATAATAATGAAAATAATAATGTTGATAATAATGTTTATAAATAAATGTATGTAGCAATGTTCATGCATGTAGGATGGAAAATTACTTTTATGCTTATTTCCTTTGCTAAATGGGGTGAGGTGTTGTGAATTGTGCTGCTTGGTTGGAGTTTTTAAATTTTCTAATTACATTATCATGAAAATGTTTATAGACGAGTCATGTAATGCACATGTAAGAATGTGTTCTTATTCTTATAAATTGTTTTTGTCGGAGGTGCCGTGGGCTCCTGCGCCATAAAGTGATAAGAGTTTTTCTTGCTGCGGTTTTCCTAATGCTTAATTTTCTTTTTGTATATTTAAGTAGGCACCTAATTAAGGGTTACGGTGAAATCGCGGTGAGAGGTCTGATGTCTTTGTTTGTCTAGCCTTGTTTTTGTATTTTCTTCAGTTTAAAAACACAGCGCAGCATTAATAATACAACAGACCTCCGCTCCACTTAATTCATATCTCACGCAGTGGACAATTAGCCTCCTGTTTGTTGAGGTGTTTGATTCCGTGGTGTTGCTAAACACTTAATGAATATTGATGATGTTGATTGTTCAAGCTATAGTTTATGATTTGATGTGTCACGAACAATTGTAACTGAGGTAAGGTAAGTGACACGATCACTCAATTTAAAATTTTGCGGTTTCTATAGTAAGTAGAGTAAACGGGGGACAACAACGGACAAGTAACCGAGAAATGATGTTTAGGGCATATTAAAGCGAAGCAAAATGGAAAATGGGCCAATAGCCGTTAACAGCCGGATTAATAGCCGTTCTTTAGCGGTTGTATAGTGATGTGTTTGTTTCTGTTTGAAGCATCGCTCCGGTTCCGTAATAGTTTACTTCTTCCTCGCAAGGCTGCTCATCGTTTGGGGTAACTGGATTGTCGCGATCAACGACTTTGTGTTTCAGTATCCTCTTCCGTGGTACCCTGCAGCCTCGATAGTGAATTGCTTTTATTGAAATTGGTTGAAAGCCCAGGACTGTGGAGCTTTATCCCCTAATTGCTGAGATTTATAGGTTTTTTGGATTTTAATCAAGATTTTTTCTGCAAAATCCTACTTCTGACACCAAATATTGCATATTTAGGGCGTTCGATACGGATTCGTAATGGATTTTGCAAATAAAACTTGTTCAACAAATAACTATTTATCACTTTGCATTAATGTTGATAATTTCACTTCTTCTTTCGGTTATTTTGAGTTGGTGATGTAATTTTGAGTAGAGTTGAGTTTTAAGTTGTTGCAATATGTCGTTTTATTCGCCTGCAATCCGGGTTCGATTAGAAAATGTGACCGGAATTCAAATTACGATTTTTCCAATAACCGCGCTTTCCATATCCAATCTACTGTTAGTTTCTTGCTAAACATATTATTACCACCACCAATAATCATTTTGAGCCGGAATTTCAACAATGAAATTTTTTCAATTTTTTGCGAAAACCCCTGATGGTTACCTTACTGATTTTGAACGGATAAAATTTATTGCAGCAGATTCCGTATCTTTCGACTATTTTGAGTTGGTGATGAAAGTTTGAGTAGAGTTGAGTTTTAAGTTGTTGCAATATGACGTTTTATTTGCCTGCAATCCGGGTTCGATTAGAAAATGTGACCGGAATTCAAAATACGATTTTTCCAATAACCGCGCTTTCCATATCCAATCTACCGTTAGTTTCTTGCTAAACATATTATTACCACTACCAATAATCATTTTGAGCCGGAATTTCAACAAAGAATTTTGTTCAATTTTTGCGAAAACCCCTGATGGTTAGCCTTACTGATTTTGAACGGATAAAATTTATTGCCGCAGGTTCCGTTTCTTTCGGTTATTTTGAGTTGGTGATGTAATTTTGAGTAGATTGAGGTTTTAAGTTGTTGCAATATGTCGTTTTATTCGCCTGCAATCCTGATTCAATTAGAAATTGTGACCGGAATTCAAAATACGTCTTTCCAAATAACCGCAAATATTTCGAAACTTAAATTTTTAGTGGTTTGTCAATTCTAAGTGCTTTTGTGTAAATTTTGTTATTTTGGCATAATTTTTTTGTGAACGTAATGTAGATCATATTTTATGGAATACTACGTTATCATTCAGTAACGGATAAGGATAATGAACAATTTCAATATGCGCTTATTTCGGCTTTTCCTTCCCTACTGAACGGTGCAGGAAATTCTTGAGTAGCGTTTGAGTTACATTACATTTGTTTTTAACTAGTGCTGTTCATGCATTAATTTTCCAGTAAATTAGTTATGTCAAAAGGTTAATTATCAGAACTTTTGTTTCAGGTAATTACCTGTGCTTGTCAAAATAACTACTTACCCGAAGTTTTCAAGTTCTTAGTATTTCTATATAGACAATTCGTCTCTCAATTATAGGAATTAAAACAAAAGCCTATTTAAACAGACGCACCCCAAAAACAACAAACAACAACAAAAATCATTTTATTTACAACAAAATTTTTTATTTCATTATTTTTTTGGGTGTACAATCTTCTTCATACACTCGCCCCATCACATCCTCGTAGGTGTATTTAATCAGCTCCTGCGGTGTCCTTTAATGGCTGGATTTGTTTGTTTGTTTTGTGGGCGCTTAAAAATTCATTTTCATCATTTACAAAACAAGACTTTTCACATAATAATAATTTTCCGTGGTTTGCAAAAATTTTTTGTTTTTTTGTTTATACAACAAATTAAATAATAAAATTTGTTATCTAAATTTTATACATAAAAATAAATGTAACACTTTTAATTAATATTATTATTAGTATTAGGTTTTTTTTTTGTTAAATTAATTAATCAATATACAAATTTTTTATATTTAAATAAATGAAATAATATAATATACGTAAAATTAAAAAAAAAAATTATCGCGTATATAATTTATTTGTGTAGTTTACTTTATTTTAATTATTTTATAATTTAATTTAGTTTTTTTTTTAGATTTTTATAAATTGTTGTGTTTAAATTTATTTTATTGAATTTATTTTAATTATTTCACACACTCTTGTTATCTCTTTTATTTTTTGTTTAGCTTATTTTTTACAATTTCTATAAAATCATATCATTACTATTACTATTATTATTATTATTAATTACATTAATTAATTTATAATAAATATTAATTAAAATTATAAATAAAATATATCCTTTATTATTAAATATTGTAAATAAACTAATTGAAATTTGGGATGATGACATATCCGCTGCAAATAAAACAAAAGAAAAATGTTTTAGTTATTTGGTATATTGACAACAACAACAATTGTGTGACAACAACAAACATTTTTTTGGCATACGTATGAGAATTTTACAACGTATGCGATTTTTTTTATCGATTACCAGAGCCATCTAGATTTATAAGAGCCTCCCTATTCGAGCTATTTTCCATTGAACTTAAAATACTGGGTATACAAAATTTTATTTCCCAATGAAAATAATGAAAAGCAGCAAATTATATTGGTTGATTGAAGTCTGTTTCAAGGAAATACAAACCCTCTGGTCTAACTACAAGAAGGATTCCATATCGGTTAGATGATGATATGTATGAAGAATTCATCGATACTGATGAACGCGTACTAAGTCAGTATAAAGACGACTTTCCAACACATCCAAAACTTTAGAGAGGAGTTAGAAACACTGAGGAAGTCACCAGCGTTAAGGTTCAAGTTTCAGGTTCAAGTTCAAGTGCCGGTAATTAAACAACGGGTAACGAGAAATTAGCCGAATCACAAGCGAAGCGCTACACAAATAGTGTATTGGAAAACGATCCAGAAAACGTCGAGTTAATGAACATCAAACTCGAGGAAATATTCTCCGAGACGGCGGAAATCGAAAAGCTGCATGAAGAAATATACATCGAAGCAGCAGATGATGAAAAATCAGCCAAATATCAGGCACAAGAAGTATGCCAAGGCCACCGCGAATTCAAATTCCAACATTCGACGACAACTTCAAAATCTGGACGTTATTCATAAACACGTTCAACAATCTGTACATGATAACAGCTTTTCTAGCATTGCAAGCAGAAAACTAAAAAACTACGTACGATATTATTATGGAGCGGTACGACAATAAACGAAAAATCGTGGCCGAATATATTGACACCATGTGGAACACTCCAAAAGTTCGCATGCATGATACACTAAAGGAGTGTATAGAAGCTTTAAGAAACCTGGGCTACAACGTGTATTAATGCAGCAACATCCTCATTCTCATTAATGTGAAACAATTAGATTACAAGAGCCTACAGCTCTACGAGGAATCTCTTCATGATAGTCGTGACTGTCCCACAATGGCACAATTTTTACATCTCTTAATGGAGAGAATGAATGTGCTTGAAGCACTGTAGAAATACTGCAGGGATAGATTTCATCAATAAGCAAAAAATGTGTGCCAACTAACTATCACACAGCTCGACAGAAGCATGCCTCAACACTGCAATAACAAACATGTCATCTGACATTTTGTTAGGAGCGGACGTCTTTGCGGACATGTCAGAATCACAGATCATTCGAGTAAATCCAAATGCAACGAAAACAAGTTTGGGTGGCTGATAGTAAGTCAACAACGGCTCAACCCAGGACGCTTATGGTTAGTGTCAGGGAAGAATTAGCACAAGCTTAAGAGCTTCACAAGTTTTGGGAGTTAGTTAGAAGAGGTATCGGTTGAATCTCCTCTAACAAACTCTGATGAACAGTGTGAAACAATTTATCGACAAACGGTTAAGCGGAATCCAAATGGACACTACGTGGTAACCTTACCGTCCAAAAAACATGATACCAGAATCCTTGGTGCTTCAAAACAAAGAGCCACGTAACGGTTCTTGCAAATTGGGAAAATATTGCAAAATAATGAACGACTTCAGAATATCTTCAAATGGGGCATATGATACCAGCACCCAATTTCAAGGGACAATTTTACATTCCACATCATGCAATCAATATTGAAGGAAAATTCAAAGGAAACAAAGTTTCGCATTGTAGTTGACGCGTCAATGAAGTCAGCATCGGGTTGGAGTTTAAATGAAACTCTGCATGTTGGAGCTGCAAAATAATTTATGGTCACTTATTCTACGGTGGAGAAAACACGAAATAGTATTCGCAGCCGACATAATCAAAATGTATCGACAAATCAAAGTGGCAAAGGAGCAAAAAGATTATCAAAGAATACAATGGAGTGAAGAATCAAACCAACCATTACGGGAATATAACTTGACTACCGTTACAACTCCGTTCTTGGCAATAAAAACATTACAGTTAGCAATGAATGAAGGTGAACACTGTCACATCACATTACTTCAAAGAGGTCAATTTCAACTGAGCAAGAGGTCGAAAATTATTGCTGTTTATAACAAGGGTCAAATAAATTAATTGGAAATACGGTTGGCAGAAAATGAAACTATTAAAACTTTAGGAATCCATTTGGAATCCGATCTCAGACCGCTTTAATTTCAAGGTAAACCAAATATCATCAAAAATTGAACTTATAAAGAGAGAACTAGTCTGAGAACTAACCATTGTCGCCAATTACTATTACATCCAAACTTAGAACCTGTGGGCCACGGAAAGAAACTGAGACTACAAGGTTCCTAAAGAAATTACAGCAAAATGGCTAAAACTGCAAAACGAACTAGTACAGCTTGAAATCCTATATCAATTCCACGTTGAATAGGAACAGTACCTTCAGGCAAACACAATCTCTGTTTACATGGGTTCTGCGATACGTCAGAAAGGGTGATCAGGCAATTGCCACACGGCTACTGACTGCCAAAACCAAGAGTTAATCAAATTTTACCACATCTGGAACTTTGCGGAACACTTCTTCTGTCACGTTTAATTAACCATAAATGATCCACACTCTAGAAGAGCAACCGACGAATATTTGTGCATGGACAGACTCTACCATTGTGTTGGCTTGACTACAAAATGGAAAACATTCCTCTCTAATATGTTAACAAAAATACGAAAAGTGTGGTGTAGCTTTGTCTAATGCCAGCCCACTCACGAATTGCTGGATAACGGGACCTGTAAAATTTTTTTTAGCTGTGTAACAAATTTGTAATTAATTTGTAAAAAATTCCACTACCATTTTCATTGGATTGTGCAACAAGTGCTGGTGCAGCATTAGGGTCATCCCAGACGAGTTAATTGATCGGGATGAAACTTCATATACTTAAGCTTTTTATGAAAATAACGTAGAATATAAGGCCCTAGTGTTCGATTTTTGCAATTATTGTGCAAGTCATGTAGCATTCACGAAAAAACGATTATAAACGATAAAAGATTAAGAATTAAAATTAAGTTTAAATCAAAATTTGTTCTCATCAGTTTTTTGAATTCTACCGAAAATGTCGAGTTTTGATAAAAAAAAAATCATTATTTCATCAAAATTTGGTATCTATACAGTCCAGCCTGATTTGCTGTTTGGAACCAAACTTCAAACTTAAACTTTTCGAGATCGTTGCGAAATTTGTGAACCGGAAGTGTCTGCTTCCATGGGAGCTTTTCAATTTGTGCATTGATGTTGAAAAGTTTTACATTTAGAAAAAGACAATAAAAAGTTAAAAGATTCAAATAAATTTAATTTCCAGGCAGCAATAATGAGATTTTACAAGACAATTTTACTGTCAGTTTTCGATTTAGAAATCAAGTGTGTTGTATTCGATATCTAAGTATACGTCTGTAGTAATATTTTCGTGGTATATCCTCAAACTTGACCAAGTTGACCAAGTTGACCCTAGTTGGTAGAGACATGTACCACATTCGGCCTATTCGGCTCATTTTATATAACGAATACGAGAAAATTATCGGGATTTCATCTATGGTTCAGCAGTTTTCATTGTGTCGCATGTAGGTTGCTATTCCTCCTTTTACTTTCTCAAAGCGTGAAGGGCTCGTCACATGATAATGAAAAGCTCAGCGGTGAAATTTTCCGTTTGCCGCTTCACCTGAACATCACATACAGTTAATTAAAAATCATTTCTTCTCATTTTTGATAAATAATTTTTATCCACACCCCTTAAATGGTCGAATGTATGTACACAAAAAAGGACTAATTTAATCCCAACATAAATATACCAGGGCAAAACACAATCATAATATTTAATTTTGAAACATGAAATATAATCGAAATAAACAAATATTTCAATTTAAACATAACAAAAATATCAAATAAAAATAATTTTGGGTACCAAAAATAAATTAAATTAAAATAAATTAAATAAGAAAAATCACTTGGCATTCTCCAAAAACAAAATCCAGTAAAAAAAAATATTTTTATTTATTTAATTATTTTGGGTAGTCCTATTGTCGTCACCGTCATCGTTGTCGTCGTCGTTTTTGTAAATTAATTTAAATGAAATCCAATTTCAACATCAACAAAATCAAGCACCCCCTCCCTCTGAACACTAAAAATATGATCCATCCTTCTTATACGTATACAGACGAGAATACCCACTAAATTAAGAATTAGTACAACAATAACGAAAAATGATAAGATGTAAAAAATTTCTTCTCGATTTAAATACGAAAAAAACACAAAACATTGAGACGAAAAATCGCGATTTTATAATTGGATCCTTTTTCAATTTGGGTGTATATTTTACACTAGAGTCTAAAAGGTGGTGGAGAGGGATCTCGAATTCGCGCGAGGGAATCAATATTATGTAATAAATGTACTTGAGATGAAAAATATACCATTTTAGTATGATTTTGACGTTTATACCCTTTATGTAGTACGCCGGGAATTCCATCCCGGGAATTCCTCGAGCTTTTCGTATTTTATGGAATTTTACATTTTACCTTTTTGTGTATTTGTTTGTGTGTGTGTGCGCGCGCTATCCTTCGATTAATTTAATAATAATAATAATAATTTTTATTTCGTTATAAATTAAACTTAAAGAATTTTTAGTCGTTGTTGTTGTTGTTGTTGGCGTAATAAAATTTCATTTAAGAGATATAAGAATGAAATGGGGCGAAATTGAAATACGAATTTTAAAACTTTTCTCGTTCTGAAATTTAATAAAATACATATATTTGAAAAATAAGAAATACTTGATAAAATTTGTTGTGGAAAGTTTTCTGTTTCGGGAAGATTTCCGCAAGTTAAATTAAATTGTTAATATTTTTTGTGCTTTTTGGTTGGGCGTTACGTAAAATATTATTATAAGTTAAATGCAAATTTCTGGATTGGATTTACGATAAAATTATCGAAGGATTATTTCATTTGAACTGGCTTCGATCAAAATCTTTCGGGTAACGAACCTGAAATTTGAATAAATACTTAAATGTTGCTGCTTTCGCTTATAATAGCCGTACTTTAATATTGGATCACTATCCGGGGCCGAAGAGAAATTTCTACTGAAACTGTAGCTATTTATTCACTGGTGTCACTATACCATAAAAATGAAAAAATTAATTCTTCCATAAAACAAACATTTAACGACCTGAAATATACCAATTAACATTTATTTTGGCATGACGTTATAAAAAATAAATCATCTTGCAGCGTTTTAAATTTTTATTGTAAGAATAAGTTTCTAATGGTTTAAGAGTTGCACAAAACAAAGGAAATTTAAAATTTCCTTTTGAAATGTTGAATGAAAAATCTTAGTTTAGAATTAAATTAATTAATTATATGCAAAAAAAGCGCGCTAAATATAAGTTTTCACATAGAAAATTGAGTGTTCCGGATACAGCTATCGGGCGCTAATAAAAAAACACGGCTAATGTCGCCTCTTCGTATTGCTGTATCTTTTGATATAGCTGTGTTTTGTTTTTTATATTCGTGATTTATTGTTTTAATCGAATTACAAGTTGCATAGTAGTTTACCATTAGTTATCAAAATGACACCGACAAGGGAAGAGGTGCGCAAACAAATTTTAGTACACTTTGCTATTGATTCCACATTGAGCACAAAAAAACTTGGAAAAATTTGTAATACAAGTATAAGAACAGTTCAAAGAAGCTTAAAAAGATTTCGTGAGGAAGACACCGTTAATCAAGAAACTAGATCTGGTCGTCTGAGTGGTGGTGATGAACAAAATGGCTGCCAATAAAGTTGCGAAAAAAGCTGGTGTTTGTAGAAGTCCGGTTATAAAAATCAAAAAAAAATCTAAATTTAGAAACCAGAACTCTTCGAGATGAGAAGCATAAAAACAGCAAAACTTATGGCCAGAAAGTTATATAATGAGTATCTAACAAACTTTCAAGGATGCATATTAATGGAAGACGAAAGCTATTTGAAGCTTGATACAAAACAAATTCTTGGCCCACAGTATTATACTAAGATGAAAGCGCGGAGCATTGATGAAAAAAATGCACAATTGGCGTTGGAAAATTTTCAGTACAATGAATGGCGATTCATAAACTGAAAATTGCCTGAAAGCAAGAATTCTTCCTTTCATTTGAAAACACTAAGGACCAGTGCTGTTTTGGCCAGACTTGGTTACAATACACTATTCGGGTAAGGCGATGAAATTTTATGACCCATCAAACTGTCCACAACTTCGTTCAATTGAAACATATTGGGCCAAAATAAAAGCATCTCTGATTAGTTCTAGAGACTAACTAATTCGAAATTCTTGAAAAAGTATTTTAGGGAATTTAATGGAGATTCTCGATACTAAATTTTCGCCAAGGTGACGAAAGTCATTCAAATCGGGCACAGATACATGAACGCATCCAAATTGCTCGCCGTTTTGGATATATGTAGCTTGGACATTGCTGTTTTTATAACATAAGTTTCAGTCATATGCATGCTGCTGTTCCATGTATATCAATTTTAAGAGATGGATGTCGATAAGCAATATTTACGTCATTGCACTCTATTCTGTTTTCAAATGAAAAAAAAAAAAATGCTGCTCAAGCTATGGAATTCGTTAATTCGACTTTGAGTGAACATTCTGTGAATCATTCGTACCGTACCGTAAAACAATTTAAAAGCGATTAACTTAAAGTTTTACTGGCCGAAAATCCGTATCCAACTCAAAAAGAGCTTGCAGAACAGTTAGGAGATATTCACCAAGCAATATCACTTCGAGTACATGCAATGGGAAATATACAGAAGGAAGGAAAGTGGGTTCCTCATAATCTAACCGACGAAAACAAACACCGAAGAGTTGACATTTGCATGAATTTGCTTTTTTTTGTAAAAATTTTTTGCACAAAATCATTACGGAAAGTGGATTTTATACGATAATCCTAAACACAGAAAACCATAGGTTGATACAGTTGCAAAAATGAATGTTCATAACAAGAAAGTGTTACTGTGTGTCTGGTGGGATTGGAAATAAGTCATTTACTACGAGAACCTGGCTAAACTGTTACAACTGAACGTTACCAGGCTCAATTGATCAAATTAAATTATGATATGGAGGAAAAAGGCTATTTATGGGTCAAGGAACGCGTCAGGTTATATTGCTGCATGACAACGCTAGGCTGGGAAGTTTTACAGCGCACGCGGCGTATTCTCCAGACTTGGCTCAATCTGATTACCACTAACCCAGATCAATGTTAGCATATTTGAAAGACGAGCGGTTCACAATAGTTGAAGATGTGCTAAAATAACTCGACGACTATTTTGCATCGAAACAACCAAGTTCCTATCGCGAAGACATTCATCATCTACCTGATAAGTGGCAATCTTTGTAACAATTATATTTTCAATATTATTGAGTTTGACCAAAAAAGTCGATTTTCTACTTGCATACCAAATACATTATATATTCATACAGGGTGTGTTTTTCAATAAATGCTAGGTCTTTTTTTATCTCGAAAACGGTGCAAGTCACGATAAAATTATTTATAATGGAAATTGTTTAGTGTCGGGGGAAGTGGTGGTCTTAAATGAACTAAAAATTCATTAGGTTGGGAGATATTCACGAAAGTTAGTTTTTTATATCAGAACCTGCACTTTTGAGTGCACCTTATGAGGATGCGCTAAACTTGATCTGCATTACAACAAAGCAATTTTGTCTAAGTTTTAAGACTGATTCATCGTAACGAGGGCAACTCTAGTGCCACCACCAGGTGGACTGACGTCTCTATAGTAGAGTTTGACATTTTGGTCGGAACTCTGAACGTTTTTTTATACCGCCGCTAATTTTTTTGGTTATAGTGATTTTGCAAATCAGTACAAAAATGGAACTAAATCGTTTTCGTGTGATTATGTTTACAACTGCCGACAAGAATTAACGCTACAACAGTGCATTAATGAACTTAATTCGACTTTTGGAGATGAAACCAGTGTTTATCGATGATTTACATAAATTGATCGTGGCAATTTCGTGAAGATCGTCCAAAATCGGTTGTTGTTCCGAAAAACGTGGAGTGACGTATCGCGTGATTTAGGCATCCTTGGGCATTAGTGGGATCAGCATACATTCCAACATAGTTTGACAAAAACCCAAATAAAAACTCGTCTCAATTGATCGAAACAAATGTTCAAATCAGTATGATCGCGGTGCTTCAAAACATGTCTATAATATCGTGATAGATGACGAATCTTGGATCAATGCGTATGAGCGCGAACCGAACAGCCTTTGATGGTATGGGTGTTAAAATATGAGCCAATCCAAAAAAGGTATTGGTGCACAAAGCTCTTCGAAAACCAAACTGGACATGTCCCAACCGTACCGGAATAAGGAAAACGAACCACCGACGACGGATCATTCTCCACCATGACAATGCAACAACAGCTCTCACACATCGGCACAAACAACTGAACATTTTAACGGTCTAAACATCGAACTAATAGGCAATCCGCCGTATAGTCCTGATTTCGCACCCAATGACTTCTTTTTAATCTAGCAAATCAAAAATACATTGCGAGGTCAACGTTTTTCGACACCTGAAGAAGCGGTTAATACGCATGCAAACATGTATTGATCTTCATGGAGAACATTTTGAAAACCAATAATCCCATTTTTGATAAATAAATATTTGTTTTTGTTCTCTAATCCCGAAATTTAAAAGGCAACCCCCCGTACTGCTAAGTCAAAGAGAAATTGATTTTATTTATGTTTATTTCTCGTTACAATAGAAATGCCGCGTTAGAAATGACCTAAACAGATTAGACTACACGCGTCGAGTATAAATTCTTCTTTATAATTCGTTTGGTTGTACTCGTATCCGTGTTTGCTTTTAAATAATTGTGATGCGTCAATGAAAACTTATCCAAAGGTGCAAAAATATTGAAAGACTCTCAAGTAAACGATAAATTTTCACTGAACTTTTTTTTGCAATAAAATTATGTAATAAAACTTCCCGCAAATGATGTTTATTTGGAATAGAATTCGACACTTCAACCAAATGTCGCATAGTTCGTTTGACTACTGACACCAAGTACTATAGAATACCGGTATTGGTCATTTATAGTACACGTAAGCAGTACTAGTAATGACACCTATTGGTAAGGGGCGGAGTCATATCCACACACCCAACATAGATCTCGAATACACCACTCTTGATTTCAAAAGAGGAAAATTAAACTTACCGGAATTTTGGTACAACTGCACAAATTGAAAAGCTCCCGGAGAAGCTGCCACTTTCACTATACAGATTTGTACCAAATTTTGCAAGAATCTCCCAATTAATTGTAAAATTTTAAGGATGAAGTTTCAATCCGACTTTAGAGATACCGATTTTTTTTAAATAAAATATTTGAAATATAATCTGAAATAAATTTCTAAATTAATTAACATTGCTACAATAGAAATTGACATTTCAGGTGGATCAATTTCAGCAAAAAATCACTGGGTTCCCGCGATTTATGGAAGAAGATTGAGTATAAAGTTTCATCCCGATCAGTAAATCCGCCTGAACTCTGTAGAGGACACAGACGTTGGGTCAAAAAAGTCGAGGTCAAAAATTATCATGATTACTATGAAATGAAATGGAGGGATGTAAGTGTTGGGCCAACGCCCGAATTTCTTTTACGACAAATATACTTAGTTCTCCAATACACCATACTTAATTTCTAAATCGAAAAATTAAGCCTTTTGGATTTTTGATAAAAACTGTCTTGTATAATCAATAAAACAACATTATCCCTATATATATTTCAGAAAACCAACAAGATCAACCCTTGTTCACATTGGCCTCCCCATTTTATAAAAAATGCTTCAATAAGAAGTTTCATCTTGATTAGTCAATCCGTCGGCCCTAGAGTCGAATTTTTCTAGAAAATTTGTTTTTATCAAAAATCGTGATTTCCGTTTAAATTTTAGAAAAACGGAAAAGGTTTGTAGAAGCTGCCGCTTCCCGAAATTACTACTCGCAATCAACTCCTGGCACTCGAAAACCCCCCATTATCAATTTTTATGAAATTCGAGCGTGCCAAAAAAAACTTAAAGAAAGGGACCCGGGGCCAACCATTTGAGCCTCTGATCGAATTTTCCCAAATTCTGGCCCAATCAGAATCGATTTATCGCAATTGAAAACCCCATTCACCAACTTTTATTAAAGTTGTACGAGTAAAAAAATAATAAACGGGTCCCGGGTCCCAAAGGATGACCTCTAAACACATTTTCCCGAAACCAGAACCCATCACAACCAGTTTTTAGTAACAAAAACTGTTCCTCCGGGCGATTCTCGGAACTATTCCGCTCCAATGTTTATAAAATATTTTTTTTGGAAAAAGAATTAAAGAAAGAGACCCGAACGACGCTCTGAGCAATTGAAAACTCCTCTTCACCAATTTTTGATCATTCATGCGAAACAAAAACATAATTAAAAACGGGCCCCACCGAATGACCCCCTAAACCAATTCCTACAAAATTAGGACTCATGGCAATTTGTTCCTAGTACTCGAAAAATCCCCCTCAGCAATTATCATCAAACTCGAGTTGAGGAAAAAACTTAGAAAAAGCAACACGGGATCCACCGGATTACCCCTAAACGATTTTTCCTGAAACAAAGACTTAGGGCAATCAATTTCTGATACCTCTTTTAGCAATTTTCATGAAAATCGGTCAAGCCGTTTCAACCCTCGATAGACCCTAATACATAAAGGATGTCCCAAAATTTATGCAAGATTTGAATGCATACATTTTGGAACACTCTTTACACGGCTTTGCTGGCACATACGCAGTCTTTTGTCGAAATTTTCCATGACCATTTTGACCCTCCTTCAATGCACGGGTGGATGTGGGCTTGTTGACATAGACCTTAGAAAGAACTCGGTTATCTTGTCGCGATATCGAGCACCAGTAACAGTAACTGCTTGACCAGCCTCAATTTCAAAAAAGTATGGGCTAATAACCCCTCCAGCCCAAAATCCGCGCCAAACAGTGACACGTTGTGGATGCATTTATTTGCGGCAATTTTGACGATTAACGAAGCCGTCAAAGTGAAAATGAGTTTCATCGCTTTGTACGATTTTGCTTGAAAAATCAGCATTCCAACTTTCATTATTTTTTAAATATTGTTCAGCAACTTGGGTAATGAGTAACTTCGTGTAGTGCTGCGTGTTTACTAACCCTATAAACTGTTAGCTTTCAAACTGTTTTCTTTTTTTGGTTGCAAACACTAAATTAATTAATTTGCTATTCAATTCAAATCTTGCGTAAATTTTGGAACACCCTTTATAAAGAATGCTTCATTTCGAGGTAAAGAACTTTGATTTTTAATAAACACAGAAACACGATTTTAATGGCTACGAATGGGCCTTTATTTCGAAGATACCAGACAAGTGGTGCAGTGGTTAAAGCTCCGGTGCTTTATCGATTATGATCAGTGATGTTAAAAAACACAACTAAGACCCTTTGTTGGAGTGCAGAACTCAGTGCCGACCCACCGTCCGTGTCAGTGTACAGGTTTACATGAAGGTTGCAATGTGCAGGTGGTGTACTGTAAATGTATGAGAAGGTGAAAGAATGGTGTAGGGATAGTTTGAAAGAAAAGATAAGCATTTTGGAAGAAAATTTTGTGTGGATAGTTTGCATCTATGTCAATATTGGTTTCGGCCCATTCATCGAATTGCTACACAAGTTGAATCTTGTAAGCATGTAAACTAAGATCCTTACGCAATATCCCCCATAAAATGTTGGATCAAATCCATGTGCACAATGTCGAATCGATTCATTTGGATTCTACTGCTCTTACGGGACGCGTATTATCATTTAGAGTAAACGTGGTGCGAAAGCGATCCAAAATTATACGAATTAACTGCTCTGATGGATGATTATGTCGACCATTAAATGGACGTAGCGCGCGATGAGTTTTACGAACTGAACCTTTATTTTCAAAGTAAATTTGAACAATTCACAAACGTTGCTCTGTCGTGAGTCTATTCATTATAAAATGGCAAACCAAACTAACCAAAAATCAACTGTCAGCTGTAAAATCGGCTGACCCTCAAAAAGGTGTTGCCATCTTAAATTTATATACCTCGAAATAAAATACCATTTATATATAAAGGGTGGCGCATAAGTAACTCTTTCCTGTTCGAAATGCACCTAGCGCTCGTGAATAAACAAAATTTCAGAATATGGGGCACCCAAAACCCAAGAATAATTGTTGAAGATCCAATGCATTCACTTAGATGCACAGTATGGTGAGGAATAACATCAGAAAGGATCATTGGACCATATTTTTTCGAAAACGACGAACAAGTTGCGGTTAATGTGAATGGCATTCAATACCGGGTAATGATTGAACATTTTTTAAGGCCAGATGTAGAGAACAATCCAGAATTGTGGTTCCAACAAGATAGTGCCACAACTCACACAGCTCGTCCAGCTATGGCTCTCCTGCGCGAAATTTATCGCGTTTTTCTGTTTTTACTGGCCACCGCGTTCGCCCGATTTAACTGCTTTTTTCTTTGGGGCTTCCTAAGGGGTAAGGTGTATGCCAATAAGCCAAAAACCATCCAACAGCTTAAGGCCAATATACGAGAAGAAGTGAGGGCGCTGTGACCTGAAATTCTTAGAAATGTTATGAAAAATGCTCTGGAAAGAGCACGTCAGGTCGAAGCAAACAATGGACACCATTTGAAAGATATTATCTTCAAAACATAATGTGAACATATTTCCAAACTATAATCTAAATTCTAATAAATTCCAACGTTACATAAAATCAGAAACGAAAAAGTTATTCATTAAATCAATCATAACGTTACTTATGCGCCACCCTATATATATCCGGGTGACTGACACGAAGTGTTACCAACTTCAGACTGTCATGGCTGTCAAACCAGTGATGGGAGAGCGCTTTACACTAATGACAGTTCATTCCATTGTTTACAAGCGTACAAAAGCATTTTAGTGGGAAATATTCAGAAAAAAAGTTATTCGCAATGGAATTCAAGCGTAATAGTGTGATTGCTCTATATTTGGCTAGAAAACTACAGCCGCAGATTGTTAACCAGTTAAAACATCTGCATGTGAATAAAATGTTTGTGTATCGCACCATAAATCGTTATAACGATACTGGCAGCATTGCAAAACGCCATGGTGGTGGACCGAAGCGCACTGCAACATCGCCGGATATCATTCTGAAGGTGAATGCCAAATTGGCTCGGAATCCGCGCCGTAGCGTCAGAAAAATGGCTCGTGAGGCGAACATCTCGCTCGAATGGATGTAGCACATATTGAAAGATCATTTTGGACTAAAGGCCTTCAAATTCCATAAAACGCATGGTCTCACCGATGCTCAAAAAAAGTTGGAGTGGAACGAGCAAAAGAGTTGTTACGCTTGCACGAAAGGGGCGATTTGCCGAATTTGGTATTCTCCGATGAGTCACCGTTCGTTATTGAGCAATATGTGTACAATCAAACGGCCTGATTTATTTGCCCAGCCGTTCTACTGAAAATTTGGACCAACGGATTCAAAAATGATTTGAAGCATTGGGGATTTCAACAGGACTCTTCGCTGAGTCATAAAGCGCGCGTCAATCAAGATTGGCTGAGAAACAACGTTCCGCGGTTCATTTCCACTGCCCAGTGGCCACCAAATTCACCGGATGCAAATCCGCTAGATTTCTCGGTTTGGGGTATTTTGAAGAGCAAGGTTGGGACAAAACTATACCAAAGTGACGATCATCTCAAGCAAGCGCTTCGCCGGGAATGGGCCAAAATACCGCAGAGCCACTTTCGTGCTGCTTGCAATAGCTTTATCGGCCGTTTGAAGGCCATAATCGCGGCTAAGGGTGGCCAAATCGAAAGCTGCTAATGCAATTCGAAATTTTAAATATTTGTGAAATTTTTTTACTTTGATTCAATAAAATTCATCAAAAAATAAAAATTATGTGGACTTTAATGGACGTTGAATGGACATCGATTGCTGTGTGAAGCTTTTGGGTAGCATGTTCCATGAATAAAAACATGTGAGTGTCAACCGTTTTAGAGTCGGAGGCGTTATTGGACCAAGATTCATGTCAAACTCAAGAGGAGCTCTCTGAAATTTTGGGAGTGACTCAACAAACGGTTCAAAATCGTCTCCATGAGTAAGGTGCAAAAACAAGGAAATTGGGTTCCTTATGAACTCGAGCCAAGAGACGTCGAATGCCGTTTTTCCACGTGCGAACAATTGCTGCAAAAGGATTTTTTGCATCGAATTATGACGGTGAGCGAAAAGTGGATTCACTACGACAACCGAAAGCGCAGAAAATCGTGGGGTAAGTCCGATCATGCATCACATCAACCGTCAAACCGAATACTCATGATAATACGCTAATGCTGTGTATCTGGTGGGATCGGGTTTAAGGGATCTACTATGGGCTACTCCAGCTTAACAAAACCATCACTGGAGAAGCTCCACAATATGTCAAAAGACAAGACATGTTGTAAGAGTCGTCAAGGAAACTTTGGAGGCGCTTTAATAGGATATTCTACCCCACCCGCCATATTCACCAGACAATGCTCCTTCCTACTACCAATTATTTCGGTAGATGACTCATGACCTGGCCGAGTAGCACTTCAATGCTTACGACGAAGCCATAAATTGGGTCGATTCTTGGATCGCCTCAAAACACGATGAATTTTTTCGATGGGGAATCTGCATACTGCCTGAAAGATTGGAAAAAGTCGTAGCTATCGATGGACAATACTTTCAATAAAATACATTGTACCACTTCTCTGAATAAAGCTTGGAAGTTATAAAAAACCTCTAAACTTATTTGTGCCCCTAATCTAATGTAGTTAAATCAACTTTAACAATTCGTCTCTGCAGGCACAACATCACGGATTGCAGCAGGTTGCCGAGTATTCTGCGTTAAATTTAAAAATTTTAATATCACGCAAAAAAAAATATTAACAGAGCGCTGATAAGACTAGTAGTCACTTTTGGTAGCGAGCCTTGGACGCTAATAACACGAGACAACCAAAAGTTTATTGTATGATGCTAGGGCCTATTAATAAATTGGATGAATTAAATGCCTTGAATCGGCCCAAATGAAAACAGGACCCCCTTGGTTATCGTGTCCGGCGCCCTTTTGTTGCTCATTGAGTTATCTGGAAGAACATAGTAAATAGCTTATGATATCGTCACTTTTAATGTTATTAGATGGAATGGTGGGGTGGAACACAAAAACAGTTGTTTTAGCTTAAATCAGAATTTGCCTAGCAGTGTTACACGTGTAAGCCAAATCAAAAATTAACCTGGGGTTTAAATCGATTATGCTTGTAAAAAACACTTAACTTCTCCCATTCCGTTACCCTATCCTAAATCAAAATCAATCATTTTCCAATTTCCACCTTTTTTGTTTTGCCCTCATATTCGTTTTATTTATGTATCATCTGTCGCAAAAAGCTGTTCTGTTGTATATATAGGTAGGTGTATATATTTAGGCAATAGACACGCACAAAATATATCAACTCGATATAACATTTAAGCTGACAATATAAATCTCATCTAATTTTACCTCTATATACGTAAAGTACCATATTTCAATCAATTCCTTCTATATTACACATTATATGTATATACTGGAAGATTAAGATTTAAATCTATTTTTGCCTAAATCTTTTCTAGATTAATAAACGAACACAAAAAAAAATAATTTTGAAAATAATAAATTAATAATTAATTTATATTCTTCCCTGTAATATTTATCGCAAAAAATTTATTATTGTTATACCTTGTCTTGGTGGGGGGGTGTCAGTCAATCATATAGCAATCAATATAAAAAAGAATTTTCCATTTTTATTGCTACCTGTCAGAACGAGCTTTTTTACCTTGCGAGTTACGTTTTGTAGGAACGAATCAAAATAAAAAAAAATTTAATTGGATTTTTTTTCTGTGTTGATTAATGATAAATTATAGAAAATTTTATTTTTAATTTAAAATGAATATTCTGATTTATTTATTTAAATTGAATGTTTAAAGATTAATTCCAATGTTGTGTTGTATACAGGTCGGATTTCATTATACAAACATGTACATAGTACATACTTATAATTGCCATACCTATATCTACCTTTTATAATCCAGTGTGTGTGTGTGTGTGTATATACGAGTATATGATTGTAGTACCCAGATTAAAATTTATGATAATGGATTAAAAATTTTATTAAATACAAATAGATTTATAATTTGTAATTAAATGTTAAGCCTTTTTGTTACTTTTAAAAAAGAAATCAGATAATAAACTAACTTGTAATTTTTTAGTTGTTGTACGTATGTCATCGCTTCGGGCCATATAAACAATATGTTACGGCTGTATACCATCTGAGAAAAACAAATTTCTGTTTTAGTATCAATATTTAAATGCCCCTAAATGTGTGTACTGGTTCGTTTCTTCAATAAGTTTGAATATCAGAATTTCGTATAATTTGCTTACTAAACTTTACTTACATTGTTTATATGTGTAAAATTAATTATTATTTTTCATTATTGCTGATCTAACCATTGCATATCATAATAAATTAATAACCAATTATCTTAGACACACTATTTATTTCGTAGTGTGCCATCTAGTTAATTTTCTAAAAATAATCGTCATTGCGGCGTAAAACAAATAAACCGTTTGCCTTAATTTTTCGCTCGATAAAAATCAGAATTTTTAATATTTTTAAACTAAATTTTAGAAAAGAAAAAATGTTGAAAAATTGATTTGTGCGTTTCAAAAAAACGATATACTCTGAAACTTACCCGACAAACTAGTCATTTTATTTGTATAATCAAATGTTAATATTTTATGGTCAAAAACTGATTTTTACTAAACTTCGTTTTTGACAATTGTAGAAAAATGCTCCTAAATGTGTGTACTGTGTAACAGTAACATTAAGATTACTTCTCCTACTAACGATACAATGGGTGTCCAGCACACTGAGATCTACTTTTGAGATCCTCTACAATGTGGAGTAGTCTCACTTGTAGGCATCTACGTGTGCTGGATGCAAAATCTATATATTGTTTTGGGTTTGTGTCTTAGATTTTTTGTCAAAATTGACATAATTTGACAGTACAATTAATTGTTGTTTTGTATTTCTCATAAATCTAAAATATGGATAAAATAATTAAAAATGTGATGTTAGAAGAGATGGAAGATATACTAAAAAGAAATGATGTGCTGTTTGATTTGTTAGTGTCAACAGTATCAGTTTTAGACAGCATATTTCGGGATAGTGATGAATCTGAAGCAAGTGTGCCAGTTCGAAATGATAACTACTACGAAGTGACAATTAAGGCCCGGAGTTTTGGGTGTTTCGAGGTTTGTTTATTCATTTTGTATAAATAATAAGTTTTCACCTTCAGAAATTATTTTGTGTCCTTCCTAATTATGTGAAACCAACACAATATGAGTACGTGTCGCCAGGGAAAAAACTCTTATTTATAGTTGGGGCCTTAATCAAACAGAAGTCATTTCTTTCGGTAAGCGATAGGTTTGGGATGGCATCCAGTACTGGACACTATATGTTTGTAGAAACTGATGAAGCCATCAGTAAAATGAAGCAGAATTACATAAAGTTTCCCAATGTCGAGGAACAAAAACGAATTTCAGATGTAAGTGCTTGCTTAAATTCTTACAGTTAGTCCTTCTAAAAAATTAGCTACATTTTGAGTTGTTTGATTCGAAATCTCAGATTCCGGGTATAGTTAGTGCCATAGATGGATGTCACATACCAATAACGCAACCTCGGCGTAACCCAATCGATTTTTATAATCGAAAATTTTCTATTCCATCATATTACTGGATAAGTTTCTGTAACACACCATTTACCAAGTAGGTACTTAATTTAAATTAAAATTTTTAAAGGTGTATGTGACCATTTGCAATGCCGGTGTTTAGACAACTAGAAAGCGACGTTCATTATTAAAACCAGAATATCATCTGATCTGACAGCAATCCATATATATTATGAAACTCAGCTCCGTTCGAGCAACCATAGAGGGGGCATACGCCCAATTGAAAGGTAAATTTAGGCGGCTCAAGTACCTTGACCAAAATAATTGCAATCTCGCGACTAGATGTGTAGTTGCGACGTGCGTTCTGCATAATTTTATTTTGATGGAAGGTGACATCGCAGACGAACATTTTCAGAGATTCTGATGAATGATGTCTGACGATGAAGTTGATGAAATACAACAAGATAAAAGTATTCCTACTAATAAAAAAAAAATATTTCGCTTCATTATTCTAAATTAAATCATTTGTTTTATTTCAAATTTGTATTTAATAACTTAATTAAATCACGAGGTAATGTGGCCGCCAAAAAACTTTTTAAAAATTTGTTTTTTCGGCCTGCATTTTATTTTGTTCCTTTTGCAGGACATTATTTTGCTGGACAGCGTCAACGAGCTTGAAAACAACCTTTGTTTTGTCCTCTTCTATCCTAATTTGTTCCTGCCGGAACTTTTGGAGCTGGTTTATTCTCCCACAACTCGGTAAATTTGAGTTTGAACTACTATCCAAATTTTCTACATCTTTAGAACAACCAGGTTCAGGTGTGGATGGTTCCGGAGTACTTGTCTCCAGATTGTGAGGTAAATTCACTGTTTGATCTTCAAGGAAAATTTCGTCTAACTCGGTGTAGTATTCTCAATGGGACCTACCACTGATTTTTACTAAACATCGTTTTTGATAATTTGAGTACCATACAGCCTTAAGTTATTGTTGACATTTAACTTAGAATATTTTAGTTCATAGTTGGTTTTCTTGTAAATAATATACTTTTCACAGAATTTGCTAAAACGAAAACGCTTCTAGAAGGATGCCACTTCCGGTGAACCGATTTGAACCAAATTTTTTTTTAAATTTCATTAAGAACTTTATTATTTTAAATCAAACACTAGTACAACTTTATTAAAACTAACAAAATTCAGATGGTAAGATAAGTGAACCATTGGATCAAATAGATCACGTGACTGGTCCCCTGATTCTAAACTACAAATAAAATATTTAACTTCTATTTTAAAAAATAAAAATAATTTAAAACCTCCTAAGCTACTACATTTAGGCCGGAATCATACTTCTTCGTTCATTCATTCAAACAATTTTTGTGACCAGCTGAAAATAAACGTGATTGATATTTCCTCACCATGCCAAATCTATTTCCAAATTCGGCTAAATCGGAATGACGAAGTAACCCCTGTATAATTGATTGATCGAAGGCGCCACTCTTGCATCAAATCTATATGATCACATTGTTTTTTACCAAAAAACTCTGCCGGAAAATTGGAGAACCGTGCTCATATGTTCGCTGCGCATTAAATGTGAGCGTCTTAAATATTAAAACCATCGTGGCAAAGCTCTATTGAACACTGCTGACAAAGTGCTGGATACCGTTATACATTTTCAGATCCGTCCCTCTCGCCGAAAACATCATTAGCGCCAATCAATTTGGTTTTCGTTCTAACCGACCCCGAGTGTTTCACCATGATGATGATTTTAGAAGAATCAACCACGAGAACCTATGTGCTGTGCTCATGTGTTTAAGACTCCCAGAGAAACTTGTTTCTCTAATAACAACAGCCAGAAGCATGTTCATGGCAAATTTCGGAATCGGCGACCATAATTTTGATAGCGTTGGAAACTTTAAATAACTCGGGCCATTAATAACATGGTTAAATCATACTCAGGCAGAAATACAATTTGCAATCGCTGCCGGACCACGAATTTTCTACGCCGAAGCAAGTTTATTGCGACCTAAACATCTACTGCAGGCGTGCAAGCTCGCAATTTATAAAGCACTTACAAGTCCTGTGCTGGTTTTCGGAAGCGAGATATGGACTCTGACCTCTAATGACTGAATAACGTTATCTACATTTGGATGGAATGTCATTCGTCACATCTTTGGTCTAATTACAGTTACGCAAGTAAAGCAACTTATTACAGGACTCATGAAATCCAATCGAGTTAGATTGGACGATAGCCACTTTGCAAGGTTCTCACAATAACGTAAATTAATGTGTTTAATGTGTTTACGAAGAAAATAATATTTCCTTTTATGCACAACCAAACAAATAATATCAACTATGAGATTTTATAAGCTTACTAGCACTTGGTAGTACAACGAAAGCACATTACTGAGTGCAATAAAAAGATCGTATCTATGAAAGATAAACGTAGAAATAATCAAAGATATAAAAGTATAGGCTTCCAATATTCCAAAGTTGGTAAAACTGGAACACAAATAAATAACGGCTCTGGCCGCTATAGTTACGTGATGCAAATAAAAATTTAGACAGAATGGAGAAACATTGGCATGGAAAACCAATTTTCTACTGAAATATCAGCAGGGATTGGAAATGTTCTTCGACATTAAAAAATAAATGTTTTTTTGACCGACACTCACATCGCCTACAAACTCATAGCTATAGTAATCAAACTTAGATGTGCCTTAGATTTTGAAAAGAGCAATATAATTATGACCAATAGTTCTAAGGCTGTGGCTAGCATTCAAATCACCGATTCGCAGTCCACATCGAAGGCATGCTCATCGCCGACATCCACATAGCTGACACGCAAATCGCCAAAAACCTCATAGCTCACAGATATTTTAACCGATAATTTCAATTAGCATCAACATCATCATCCACTTTGCCGATACACCCACATCGCCTATTCCTACATCGTCGACAACCACATAGCTCATAGGAATTTTGGTCGACAATCATAATTAGCATACACTACCAGATTGTCAACAAGCCAGTTTGCCGATACATCGACCTCGCCGACAACCACACCACCAAAATAACTGCCGAAAGATAAATATTCTGTGGATATAGCAATTTAAAAATTAGCAAAGTGTAAGTTTCTTTAGCGGTGCTGGTGATGTAGATATGAGCAATATAAGTCCATTTTAGGAGTGTCTTAGGTTTTGCTACGCGCAATACTATTATCAGGAATAGTTTTACCGCTAGAAGCACCCACATCGCCAACAGGTATTTTGGCAATGAATTTTAATTAGAATACACATCTAGATTGCCGACATAACCATAGCACCGACACCCACAACCTCCGCAGGTTTTGCAATTTTATGATTTTTTTTAAATTACATCTTGAAAAATCGATTTGTTTGCAGAAATAGGCAGGTTTTTGACCTGATACTTCATTGCAACCAGTTGATTAATTTTTTTTGTAATCTTTTGGTTGACTAGTAGGTATCTGGGTAGGGATACACCCAAACGCTTTCCACCATTCAAAATCGGCCATAGTTTCAATTCGACTTATATTAAAACAGTTTCGCAGAATGAATCGATTTCGCCTTGTATTTTAAGTTGTAGTAGTAGACGTATTATCGCACTGTACCTAGTCAAAATGTAGACAATTTGTTTTCAATTGCTTCCAAATTACTACACTTTCTGTAATACTACATGCACCATTCTGTATTGTACCTAAATCAACACCATTAGCATTAAATGCAACAATTTCAACTAATTTTTTTAAAATGTTTTGTACCGTCGACTAAATTTCTTTAATTATCAGTATATTTGTTTTGTGTTCGTCGAATATTTTAATTATCACAGGCCAATCTTTTGTGTATGACTTTGTGTATGTTTTATTTTTAAATTTATACATTTTGATTTAAATCAATGATTTTTATAATTTTATCACATTGATCTAAGTAAGGTTCTAATCATCCAATATAAATCCGCAGCAACCACATCACCGACTCTCACATCGCCAACATAAACAACACCGACAACCATGAACGCCATATCGCCTATAAGAATTTTGACCAACCCCATCACCCACCCCAATAACGTACGTTGCAGAAAACCACATTTGTTATGAGCGTAGAAATCCGGCTGTGGGGCGATTGAGCGACAGGTTAGCAAACTTAACTCACAAAAACTGTCAAAGTGAATGAGTTTTACACAAAAATTTCGAATAACCGTAACGGTTGCAATAAACAGGTTGAAAATTATACGCTAACACCTCTTTAAAATAAGTCGTATCCTTCTATTTACACATAAAACGTTTCTGCAATATAAGTGTTTCTCTGGTTTAGATGTTATTACACCTCCATTAGCGATTACACCTCCAACCAATGGTTAAATCTCTATTACATTGGCAATCAGAGTGGAGAATAATTTGGATATTGGCGATGTGGTTGTCGATCATCTCAAAATGTGATCCACCTCAAAATGTGGTTGTTATTGGGCGTCTACTTGAAAACCAAAAGCCTGGCCCACAGATGTCAATATAATACCAAATCTTCTCGATTTCTTTATAACTAGGAAACTACCAAACACTACGTTAGTATCGAATAAAGTTTCGATGGGGGGTTCGAACCAATCGTCTATACTGCTCATTCTTAGCGACAAAATAATATCCAACCCAAGTAATGCTACCCTGACAAATACATGTACAGATTGGGGAGGATCGAAAGAAGAATTAAGTAATAGAAAAAAATGAATGTACAAAGAAGTTGAAAAGAACAAAATAGACAAGAAAAGTAAGTATGGAATAATCCTTATGAAATTAGAAGGATAATAAAAGGTACAAATTATCCAAAATAAATTAGAGAACTAGCTGTAGAAAAACGAAAAATCAGGAAGAGATATCATCGTACTACATAGTGACCCGCGTTTAAAAATAAGCTGTTTAATTTGACCTAGAGCCCTCCCCCCACCCTACCTTAAGGAGAGAAATAAAAAATTTAAAAAATGAAGCAACGAAGAAATCGAAGATCTAAACATCACATTGACCTCACTTGCGGAAGTGATCAAGGGAATAAGACAAAAATGAATGAAATCGCTAGTGGAAAGTAAAGATCCCTATATACTCTAATATGGACTCGAAATAGTGTGAGTCACGACAGAAATCCCATTTTGGAAATCCCACGGTTTTCTTATTTTGTCGAGTATTATTTGCTTGTGCAGTTTTGTGCATCTAACGGTAAAATTTGCGCATAATGTATTTTGGGAGATAATTTGGACTTTCTGACGAGACTATATCACACCAGAGATCCCATAGATCCGTTTAACCATTAAAGCAAATTTTTTACTGTAATTTAATTATGCCAAACTGTGCATTTTAATAACAATTAAGTTCTCCTCCATTGGTCAGTATTATTCTTAGAACGGCTATATCTGCCCATTTGCATGCACTATGTACAAAATCTGTTGGAGAAGATCGACTGATCGACTACGTAAGAAAATGTCGTACTTTTCTAGCCACATCGTTTAAACATCTAATATAACCTGATAAGACCAGTATTCACTTGTGACATCAAATTTGATCAGAATGTCCATTTCAATTAGTTTAAGTGATTTCATTAAGAAAAGGTGAGATTTCTAGAAATCACCCATACAAAATTGTTGGGAAGTCGTCTTTGTAAATTAGGGTTGAAGAAATTGCCTTTTATGTGCGATTTTGGCTGATGGGGAGTAAGCACAATCATGAATCAGAATGTTCATTTCATTTCGTGATTTTCATTTTATTAATTAAAGGTGAGATTTCCAGAAATCATTCATAAAATGTATTTCAAAAATTTAACTTATAAAAATAGGGTTGAATTAAGGGGTTTCTATTCCCAATTTTGGCTGATCGAGTATGTGACCAGTGAATCCTAATATATACATCTAGTTTACACAATGTGACTAGAGTATAAAATTACAACATTTTCTTACATATAGGTTATCTACTTCAACGGATTTTTATATAACGCGCGTAAATGGGTAGATATAGCGGTTCTACGAAGAATCCTGACCATTTCTGGAAGAGAACTTAATTGTTATTGGAATGCACAGTTTGGCACAATTAAACTAAAGTAAAACATTTGCTTTAATATGATAGTGATATAGTCTCGTCAGAAAGTCCAAATTATCTCCCAACATACATTATGCACAGATTTTACCGTTAGACGCACAAAACTGCACAATCAAATACTACTCGCCAAAAAACGAAAACCGTGGGTTTTCCAAAATGGGATTTCTGCCGTGAGTCACACTCAAAATAGACATTACGCGTTAGATCAAGTTCATAGGATAAAGGACATCATAGAAAAGGGACTTGAAGAAATGCAATCGCAGTTTTACCATCAAAACTCTGCCACCTTCTTGAATCATGCATTACAGACAATTTTGTTTTATAGCTGCCTTGGCTTTATTCTTGAGTCTTTCCTATCTTGGGAAACTCACAAGTGGTTTTCAAATCTTACAAGCTCCACTCTTAATCTAATTCTTCACAATTCACTATTTTATTTGTTGTTTATATGCATTAATTAGCTAGATCTAAGGGATCTTTTCTTTTAAGGCGTTGATATCTAGGCCTCAATAATATTTCCCGAGCTAATGTGTTGGGATGTTGTTCTTACTTAGTTTGGTTTTTCTGCTGTACTGCTGTATAGTACCTGCCACTGTTTCGATGTTGAGATCACGGTGTGTGTTTGTGTTACGTATGTACCAAGGTGCGTTTACCATTCTTCGTAGTGTTTTTGATGGTACGTATTGCAATTTTTTTATATTTGAGACACAGGCACAGATTAGTTTTAGTGCCATTTTATACACCAAGACTTTACAGTATAGAGTTAATTTAGAATGTTTCCCGATTAACCAATTTATTTGATCACTTTTGAAATTGATTTGTTGTCGCTTGGTTTCGATATGCTTCTTCCATGTCAACCGTCTATTTAGATGTAGACCTAGGTATTTAATGGTTTCGCATTGGGGTAAATTTATGTGGAGAGTGAATGTAATGTGTGCTGATTTCCGCTCATTTACTTTTATTCTCCATTTCGAAAGCCACTTAGCGATTTCTTCTAATGTTCTTGCAGGACTCTTGATGCTATTTGAGGGTTTTCATGTGTCGCTAATAATGCTGTATCATCTGCAGCTGGGCCTTAATTTTATGTACAAGGCCTTCTTGCCATACTTTATCGAAATCTTGGGCGATGTCTAAAAATACTGCAGAGCAGTACTTTTTTGTTCAAATGAGTTTCTGTTTTCTGATACGATCCTATGCACTTGTTCTATGGTTCCATGATTTTCTCTAAATCAAAACTGGTGATCCGGCATAATACTTTGCTCTTGCAGAATGGGTTTAATAAAAAGCTTAAGAAACATTTTTTCAAAGCGCTTTGACAAATGTATGTTATTAATTTGATACATACAGGCTGACACGAAGAGTTACCAAAACAAAACGCCACAGAATTTTTATTTTTTGATGAATTTTATTGAATCAAAGTAAAAAATATTCACAAATATTTAAATTTCAATTCGAATTGCATTAGCAGTTTTCGACTTGGCCACTCTTAGCCGCGATTATGGCCTTCATTCCCGACGAAGCGCTTGCTTGGAATGATCGACACTTTGGTATATTTTTGTCCCAACCTTGCTCTTCAAAATACCCCAAACTGAGAAATCTAGCGGATTTGCATCCGGTGAATTTACTGGCCATTGAGCAGTGGAAATGAACCGCAGAACGTTGTTTCTCAGCCAATCTTGATTGACGCGCGCTTTATGAATCCGCGCCGAGTCCTGTTGAAATGTCCAGACTCTGTTGCCGAAATATTTTTGTGCCCAAGGCTTCAACGCACCCTCCAACACATGATCCCGATAAATTTAAGCATTTATCTTGATGCCACGGTCCAAAAAAACGAGCGGTGAACGGCTTTCGGCCGTTACGGCGGCCCAAACCATCACCATCAGCGGCGCTTGGTTTCGAGTGGCAATCCGTTGGTCCAAATTTTCAGTAGAACGACCGGGCAAGTAAATCCGGTCGTTTTGCTTGTTCACATATTGCTCAATAACGAACGGTGACTCATCGGAGAAAACCAAATTCGGCAAATCGCCACTTTCGTGCATGTGTAACAACTCTTTTGCTCTTTCCACACTAACTTTTTTTTGAGCATCGGTGAGACCATGCGTTTTATGGAATTTCAAGGCCTTTAGTCCAAGATGATCTTTCAATATGTGCTGCATCCGTTCGAGCGATTCGCCCCACGAGCCATTTTTCTGCTGCTACGGCGCGGATTCCGAGCCAATTTGGCCTTCACCTTCCGAATGATATCCGGCGATGTTGCAGTGCGTTTCGGTCCACCACAATGCGGCGTTTTGCAATGCTGCCAGTATCGTTATAACGATTTATGGTGCGATTAACAATCTGCGGCTGTAGTTTTCCAGCCAAATATAGATCAATCACACTATTACGCTTGAATTTCATTGCGGATAACTTTTTTTCTGAATATTTCTCACCAAAATGCTTTTGTACGCTTGTAAACAATGAACTGTCATTAGTGTAAATTTGAGCGCTCTGTCATCACTGGTTTGACAGCAAACTAGAAGTTGGAAACACTTCGTGTCGGTCACCCGGCATATCTGGAAGTTCTGTAAGTATTTTACCACTAATAAGATCATAACCAGGAGCCTTTTTGGGGTTTATATGTTCGCTGATCTGACTTCAGCCATTTATATTTAATTGGTTGAAATTCTGAAGCTTCAACTTCTTCGGGCAGCAATTCCGTCCGAGTGTCTATTATTTTCGTTCGGAGTAAATACTTTAACTAATTGTTGGGCGAATACATTTGCTTTTATTGCATCGCGTCTTGCCCAGTTTCCATCGAGAAGGCAAATCGGAGGACATGACTGCAAAGGCGTTTCAGATTTTTGTGGCCCCCTCATCATGTTCTTTTGTTAGTGCTGCTTACAGGTTTTTGATAGCTTTATTTAATTTTGATTTAAGTCCAGGTGATCTATGTAACTGCCATTGCCTGCGCAGTATGGGTTTGCTCTTTAAGAGCTGTTGAATATTCTGTGATGCTTGCTGTTGCATGTAGCATCCTTCGCTGCTTGCTCTAATATCTTCGTTAGGTGTTGTACTGCTTCACTAATCTCAGATTTCGATTTAAGTGAGATGCTTAATGAGCACACTCTTATTACTGCAGATTTGAATTGAGACCAATTATTGTGTCGGATCACTAAAAAATATTTGATTCTGAATTTAAAACTTGTGTGCTTAATGTTATTAAAACCGGGGAGTGGTTAGATGATAGTCGTAGTCGTAATACTCTTTGTTACACAGAAGCCGATTAAATCGGCAGTTTTTCGTCTAAAGGTTGGCCAATATGTTGGTCTGCCGCCAGAAACATGATCTAGTTTTCCTTCCTGCATACAATCCCACAGCTGCTTGCCTTTTGGTGATGTTAATCGAGAGCCCGATTGGATGTGTTTGGAGTTATAATCTCCTCCTGCAAGGAATTTATTTCCCAAGGTTTTGAAATAATTTGCAAATTTTTGCTTTTTAACTGAATATTTCGGTGGATAGTAAGCTGCAAATATGGTGCATATACCGAACCATTTTTCTAAGCAGATGCTATAGTTGTCTGTATATGTTCCTTATGATATTTTTCCAGTTCATGGTGTCTTATTCTATCTCTAATAATAATTGCTGATCCCCGACGAGGTTTCCCGTTAGAGTGCTGGGTATCGTAAATTTTATAACCATTAAATTTTACAGAGCTCATTTGTGTAAAATGTGTCTCAGAGACCATCATCATGTCAATGTTGTGTTCATTAAGAAAATGCTGTATTTCCAATTTATGTTGCGCTAGCCCATTGGCATTTCATAAGGCTAATTTAAGTTCAATCATCTTATATTTTGATTGTTCGTTAACGGTTGCATCAGCGTAGGCATGTTTTGCAGCATGAGTCCCATATTTGTTTCCATAATTTGCATACATTTGTTCATGGTTTCGTTGAAGGTACTTATCATTTTATAGATTCCCTGATCATCATTCTGAGGTTTATTTGCTTTATTTCGCACGTTACCCGCAGCCACCTCCGAGTATGATGTTTCTTTGGTGATGATTGTAGAAATAATTTTCTCGATATGGTTTTCACCACAATTGCTGCACTTCTTTACTTCAGGTTTGGTTTTGTCTAAATTACACTCGCTAGTTTTGTGCTCTCAATTGTGGAAACATTATAAGCTGATGCTATATAAGAAGATATTAAGGCTTAAATGGAAGTATAGTATTTAGCTGTGGGGTTTAGTCCTAGCTCCCCCTCCAGCTAACTGCTTTACCACTACGAAATAATTGAAATGCTTAAAGGGGTAAATCCGTTTGAGTTAGCTTTATAGCCAAGGCAAACCCAACAGTAGATCAAATGTAATATGAATTAGTTATAATGTCTTATATTTCAAATAATGGGGCTAATCCTTCTACTTTATCAAGTTTTAAACATTTCGCTCCAAAAATGATTGTATAGAAGGATTGGTCTATTTTGCGAGGGATGGCGGTATCATATTTTTTTGTAGTCGAATCGACTATTGGCCACAACAAAAATGCAGTATTGATTTTAAATGAATGTTTTAATCATCAATTTTCTGATTTTCATGAATAAAGACCATGATGTACAAAAAAGGAAAACCGTCGTAAGATAAATCATGCAATGAGAGAGAACCCAGCATAAAACCGCATCTACAAAAAAAAATACGTACGAATATCTGAATCGTTTTAGATTAGCAGTAGTTCTAAGACAAAAGCCATGCATACAACAATTTTTATCCTTTATGGTGCTATCCACAAAGAAAAATAAAACGGAAACCTGACCGAATAACAATTAATTAATTGTTTGGCGAATAATGGCCAACCTTATACATAATCGTATACTGATACTGAAATGGGGATGAAAGCTTCGTATTATTCGCTTAATTATATAGTCAGAGCCCATTGTTGGTTAACACATTTTGTATTTGGTATTTTTATTTATTTGGGACTAAAGGAAATACGGTTCTGGAATATATCTCTATATAGTGCTGGTTTTATGTAATTTCGTAGTGGTTTGGTAAATTTTATATTTCTCTATTGTCTCGTATACAAATCTACATACAACAGTTGATTTATACTTTGCTTATACTCGGTTATCTTTTTATATAAATTGTAACTTCGCGATCTAAATAGCAGCAGAGTTTTTTATTTTCCTATTCTTATGGAGCTTTTCATTCTACTCGCGTATATACACGAGTATATTTATGATGATAGACAAAAAATAGAAAAAATTCGTAATATAATAGAAGGAAATAAATGGGCTTTTTGTTTTCGGTTTTCATGTGTCTTATGGAAACTGCAAAATTTTTATATTCGGAACAATTTTAATTTTCCTCTCATTCATATACCGGTGATACTCGTATACACCATGCATGTAGAAAATAATTGTGAAATATTGCAACTGAGGTGAAAGAATATATACATTTGTTGACATTATCACCTTTTATCCGTGCGCTTGGTTTGGAATTTAAGTTTGGATAAATGGAATCGTTATTTTCATTATTATGTCACAATCCCGTTGGTAAAAAGTGTTGCATTTAACCTGCGGTATGTAATGTTATAAATAAATTTATGTTTGGCCCGTTTAATCCTATCATTACACAGGAACTTTCATTGCAAGAAAAATGTACGAATTCTTTGTATCTATGTATGTCGAACCAAATCCCAATTGAGCTACATCCATAGAAGAGATTTAACTACCTTAAATTAAAACTGCCAATGGCTTTATTCTTGGATCTTTCTACATAAGAAACTAACAAGAAATGTTCCATTCTTAAGCTAATTACATTTTTTAAGTTTTAACCAATGTTATTACTTAATATTAGTGTTCACAATTTAATTTAGATCCCACTTATAAGCGTAATCTACACATTTAATGATTTTACAGGTTCAATAGTCCGAGGGGATCTGCCCTTCTCTGTCGTTTAAATCGCGGCTGTTTTAGTATTTCCCGGGCCAATTCGTTGGGATGTCCCTGAAGTTTTGAGTAGTATTTCGAACTGAATTGCTTGATTGTTTCTTTAACGGTTTTAATACCAAGGCTGTCGTGTATGTTAGTATTTCGGATATACCATGGAACATTAGCGATATATCGAAGTATTTTCGCTTGAGTTCGTTGCAGGAGTTCTCTATTTGATGCACTGGTGGATAACTGAATACCATATGTCATTGGCTTGATTAACGCTTTATATAGTAAGATCTTATTGTCTAATGATAACTTGGATTTTGGAAAATGTTATTTTTATGTGGTTGCGCTTTGCTTCAATATGTTCTTTCCACAGAACAGGAGGAATATATACACCGTTTAATTGTACTGGTGAGCATCAGCGTGAATGTGGCATGAATTGATTTTTTATTCGTTTACTTTTATTCGCCAGATCTTTAGCCAATCCTGTTTTCGTGCGATACAAGGATGGCTGTATCATCAGCAAATGTTGATATTATTACATTGTCGGTAACAGGTAAGCCGTGTACAAAAATTGTAAAATAGTTCCCAGAACGCTTCCTGGTGGGACTCCTGCGCTTATATCATTTAGGGAAGTTGTTGTACCATTTTGTTGGACCTTGTATTGCCTTTGGAGGAGATAGTTTTCCAGAACTGAGTGAATATTCTTCGGCAAGAGCGCTTTAAGTTGGTGCATTAGTCCATCGTGCCAAACACGAAGACAACAGAACAGTATTGCTTTACCTCAAAGGTTTGTTTGATTGCATTTACAATTTTATGCACTTGCGCTATGGTACCATGTTGGTTTCGGAACCCAAATTGATGGTCTGGAACGATTTGCCTTTCTTCTAATACTGGTTTCAGTTTTGTTATTAACATTTTTTCAAACAGCTTTGAGATTTTGGGAAGCATGCTTATTGGACGATAAGACGAGATTTGAGTTTCGTTTTTCCCAGGCTTATGTATTATTGTGATCAAAGGTATCTTCCACATTTATTAGGTTATTAGTTTTATGCATTTGTCTGGTAATTCCCTTATAATTTTTCCAGTAATATGGTCATATCCTGGCGCCTTTTTCGGGCTAATGCAAGTTTTGATTATGTTCTTAACTTTCTTCCATTCAAACTTTATAGGTTTATTGGGTTCATCCTTTAATGAATCATCATCCATCTGGTGAGGCAGCACGATATTATTAGTTCCTTCGTGCAGCAAAAGCATTGGCTTTTTCCTCATCACTTCTCGCCCAATTTCCAGTTGGTAGTCTAATCGGTGGATTCGACTTTGTAGGTCTTTTTAGGTTTTTTTTACCTTCCACAAAGAATAATCAGTCTTCTCTATTGCCGAAAGTTCACTTAAATAATTCTGAACACATTGGTTTTCTTCTTCCTGCAGTGCAAATTTCAGGGTTCTGATAGCTCGATTTAATTTGCATTTCAACAATGCTGATTTTCCGCTTTTCATGGATTAGTGACTGGATATTATGTGATGATTTATTAATTTTTTCAGAATTGTTGATGATTGGTGAAACCTTTTCAGCTGATATTTCCAGTGGATCTGTTAGCTTTTCTGCAGCCACATCAATATCTTTGGTGTTTTTAGTGGGATATCAAGATGCCAATTTTGTTCGACTACAGCAGTACTCATTGTTACTATTATCGGTGAATGATCAGACGACAGATCATAGCAATCGGTGGCCTTAACATACGTACGCGCAATGTGTTTGGTTACGCAGATATCAATTAGATCAGGCACTTTCTTTTTATCCGTGGGTTAGAACCCTATTGAGTATGTTTGGCGTTGTAATCACCCCCCGCGAGAAATTTATTACTCAGCTGACCAAAATAATCAATAAACTGCAATTTTTTTATAGCGTGCTTTGGAGGGCAGTACACTGCTGATATCACACAATTTCCAGACCATTCCTGCAGACAGATGCTCGATGATTGGATACGATCTTTCTCATATTTTATAAGTTCATAATGTTTTAGTCTTCTCTTAACCAAAACAGCAGTGCTACCGTGTGCTTTGCCATCCCGATGCTTAGTGTCATAAATAGAGTACCCATTAATTTTGAAGTAGTTGTTGTTGGTGAAGCGTGTTTCAGATATTAACATTATCTCAATATTGTGCTCAATGAGAAATGCTGGAACCTCCGCTCTGTGCTGCGCGAGTCATTTTTGGTTTTTAACAACTATCTGCATCAGCGTGTTCATATTCTGCATCATTAGATCCATAGTTCTCTTCATCATCGCAATGAAGCTTTGCATCATACCAGATAGCGTGTTTAAAGCTGATGAGCTGTTATCTTCCTCACTTGCCTCCACTTTTGGAACGGCACCCTTCCTTAAGTACACTTGCGTACGAAAGCCCGTGATGCACACTACTATTTACCTTTATATTCTGGTTTCCATTTTGAACTTTAGCTTCTGAATGTAATTTAAGTAATCGTTACTCAGCTCGCTGTCTAGGACTAGTTCTCCTTTTCAATTCAATATAAAGTGGGCAACCTCTATAACTCGCTGTGTGCTTTCCATTGCAGTTACTGCATTTTCTGACAGTTAAGTAACTCAGTTAAGTTTTGGAAGGGATAATTGGTTTACGTACTGAGCTTTAGCCGTGGTAACAAATTGGTAAATGGTCTACCAGCTGCTCCATTAGGGGCGGAAATCGCGCAAGTGCATTAGCACGCGGGTTTCCTTCTGCTGGTAACGCTTTACCAATTCTAAAGCTACTTACTAATTATTAAGGCCTTAGGCCAAAATATTTAAATCTCTTTTTTTATTTATTTTATCATGCTTAAATGATGTTACTCTAATTTTTTTTTTAATTAAACAACCACGGCGGGCAGGCCAGCCATGTGAGGCATGAATTTCACCAATTTGGGTCCGATGCCCAATTTACTTAATTTAAACTCCTTGTTTTGACGGCATAGTCTAGGCCGTCTCATCTTTTTTCTTTTACTTGCGGTAATCTAGGCCAATGCTCGTACACCTCATCACCCATGACCAATGTATCCCTACTTGACTGAGCTGCGGGTACCTAAGCTGCACGGGATGTAAATACGAGCTATGTCAAAAATTCTATGATCCAGTTTCGCCTTCAGCATAAGCTGAGGTTAAACTGTATCAAAACTTGAGACCACCACAGATTACACAAACATCGCTCAAAGTGCAATAAGCTTTAGTGTGGCCGTATTCTTGGCACTTAACACACTGTACCGGTCCCGTTATTTTTCTGGGTTTTTCGACAGTAATTCTTCTATGTAGAAGATATTTTAGAGCATATATTTCATGCTTGCTTCCCTTTGTTTTTTTTATTATCTATAGTTGTAATTCCAGACGGAATATTGGCTGTGACACCTTTTCCCGATTTATAATATTAGTTATAGATTTAACAAGGAAGTTTTTCTCAGCGAGAGAAGCTTGTACCTCGTTTGGGTCATCGAAGCTCTCAATTCCGTTTAACAGGACAACTAACCCTTTTTGGCTCTTTAGTTGATAAGTATAGTAGTTCATTCTATTACATGTAGTTTTCCCACTTCATCAAAATGAAAAAAGCTTAACTAAAAAAGCTTAAAAAGCAACTGCCTAAAAGCATAAGATAATAAATTTTTTTTAGCGGATAACTAAGTTGGGAAATCGTTAGTATTTAAAAAATATTACAAGTAGTTTTTCCTATCCAACAGCCCTGCGGAGATTCACGTTTCATGTTAATTTAGTTTTTGTACTCCAATTTCAATCGTTTGTGCCATCTCTCTACTTTTATTGTGATGTACGGTCGACTGGGTTTGGTGTGGTGGCTTGAGGGTTCTTTCAAGATAATAGAATTTGGCTTTGTTTACGTCCCTTACGCTAGCAGAACCCATACAGCAGAACATTACGAGATAGTACGGATAATTATAGGCTAATAATAGACTATTTAAATGCTCTATTAAAAATGTTTAGGCGTCATCCCTTCCAATTAAAACGAGGGTTCTGCTAGCTTTAGAAAAAGTTCGCAGAACCCATATCAAAAAATGATTTAAAAACAATTGGAAAATTCAAGGTTAATTTTAGGTTAAATTAATGCCCTATCAAATTTTTTTATTCTGCTCGTTCTAGGAAAGTCGTAAGGCTTTTTCACTTTAAAGCTAGTGAAACCCAAATCGAGAAGAAAAAGGAAGAAAAGTAGAGGACTTCGTGTCTATAGGAGTGGCCTTTAACTAAAGAACTTACGGAGCACCCAACGACGTTCCCGTCCAATAGTAACTCCAATATCGACCTAACCATGACCAATGGAGCCTTGTTGGGCTAGATAGTTGGGTGGTGTGTAAGAGAAAATTGGACATCTAGTGATCATAGAGTCATCACGTTTGATTTATCAAACACGCCACAGAGCAGTCCGCTTGTAAGTAGCAAAACACCGAGATTTGCTATTAAGATAGCCGACTGGGGTCTATTTGCTAGACACTTGGTTGGCTCTTGGGACAGTGTAGAAGCACTTCCGGAAATAGATTCGATAGATGAAATTGTTTCTCGTGTGGCGCTGATCTCAGCACAGTTAGCCAGTGTCTGCAACAAATCAATTCCTAAGAAGAGAGTTGGAAAGAAACGAAACTTAGATGTTCTATGCACAAGCATAGAAGAGCATACCAGGCGGAAAGGAACCAAATAGCAAAAGAGTTAAAATAATCTCGCTTTAGAGTAGCAAGAAATAAATATTTCTATGAAGTATTTATTGCAAAACAAAATAGTTTCCAACGGTACGTCACGGAACATGGTTCCGGAACAATACCTCCAGAAGTTTTGACCACCATCAGGAGGGCAAATGGAGTCGTCACTGATACGTGGCATGACACACGTTTGGAATTACTTAACTTACTTCTTCCGGACGAAACGCCAGACGAAACTGGGCCTCAAGCAGAAATGCGCGAGATCGCTACCAACAGTAGTTGGAACGATGCGGGAGACCCCCATTTACGTGGGAGGAGGTCACCAGCGCCTTAACTTGTTTCAAGCGTTTCCCCGGATTTGACAACTTGAACGCTGAAATTATCCAGCTGGCATGGCCCATCATAGAGTCTAGCATAGTACAATTATTACACAGCTGCCTAAAATTTGGTTCCTTCCCCAAGGTATGGAAAACGAATGAAATCAGGAAACCTGGCGATAGAGATCCACTTTCTTCGAAATCTTATAGACCCATAATGTTACTACCAGTTATGGGGAAACTCCTAGAAAGGTTGCTTGCCACTCGCATTACACCGCGAGTTGAACAGAGCGGACAGTTCTCGAACTAGCAATTCGGATTTCGACGTAGCATGTCTACTGAGGATGCGATAGTCGCCTAACCAACACTGCCAAAACCCAAAGTTCTAAATATGTTATGGGTCTATTCTTGGACATTGCCGGAGTATTTGATAATCTTACGTGCCCTGGTGTCATTGCAAGTTTATCGGTCTATAATCTCCCTAAAAAAACAATGAATGTTTTAGGAGCTACTTCAGCAATCGATACGCAGTAATCAGAGACATATATGGTTTTGTTTCAAAGCAAATCACAGAAATGGATGGATGGGAAGGATGTCTTCAGGGCTCTATTTTGGGTCCTCTAGTGTGGATTATCGAGTTTAACACAAGCATGATCAACGACTTTGATGAAATTGCATTCGCGGATGACAAAGTCATTCTGGTGCACGGTAACTCGAGACTCGAACTTCAGCGCCGGGGTCAAATCGCAGTCGTAGACTTGAACGTTTTCGATAATTGTATTGAAGTCGACGTGAGTGAGGTCCTAGTGAATGATATCGATGCACAGGAAGTGGCAGGTTCCACAGGAGTGTTGTTTTCGGCTTTGTCTAATAGTACGCATATATGCAATTTGGTCTTAAGGCTTTATAGGGCTTACGTTAAACCTATTATGGAGATAATTTCTTTCACATAGTCACCACTTATTCCACTGCATTATTTTTCGATTTCCTAGAGTGGACTCCATTCCGATTGATGGCAAATAAATTTTTTTAAAAAAATGCAATAAAACAAAAAGTTCTCAATATTTTTTCAAATTTATTTTTTCATTGAAAGAACAATCCTTCCGATTAATTATGGAATACTATTTCATTCATATGACTGCCTCGGCTGGCCTTGACGTACCCTATACGGTCGGTCCAGTTTTTGAGCACATTTTCGATGGTATGCGGCATTATGTCTTCAATGGCAATGCGAATATTGTTCTTGAGAGCGTCAGTCGTTGCTGGTTTATCGGCGTAACACTTATGTTTGACGGCACCCCAAAGATAATAGTCCAACGGCGTCAAATCACAGTTCCGATGCGGCCAAATCACATCAGTATTTCGGCTGATAATTCGATCTTCGAAGACAGTGCGCAAAAGACCAATTGAAACGTGTGCTGTGTGACACAAAGCGCCGTCTTGTTGAAACCAAATGTTGCCTATGTCCTCCTCTTCAAGTACCGGGAACAAAAAATCGTTTATCATGGCGCGGTAGCGCTCACCATTGACAGTAACGGCGGCTCCTTGCTCATTTTCAAATATAAATGGCCGTATGATGCCACCGAACCAAAATCCGCATCAAACAGTCACTCGTTGATGATGCATTGGCTTCTCTACGATCACATGCTGGTTCTCCGCGCCCCAAATGCGACAATTTTGCTTGTTTACATAGCCGCCAAGATGGAAATGGGCCTCACCCGAAAAGATGGTTTTTTTGCCAAAATCGGCATCTTCTTCAAGTCGATCGCAAACCCACTCAGCGAACCGAAAGCGCAATGGGTGGTCTCTTTGCTTCAATTCCTGAACCAATTGAACTTTATACGATGTCATACCAAGGTCTTTATGCAGAATTCGTCGCAACGTTGTGCGTGAAATGTTGCATTCTTGAGCACGATGACGAGTTGACGTTCCCGGCGACTCACGCACATTCTCGGCTACAGCATCAACATTTTCGGGTGTACGCTTGGTTGGCTGCTTGGTTCGTGTTGGTTTATTAATTAGCAAGCCTGTTTTTTAACTTTATTCACAAAATAACGCACATATGGTGCCCCCGGCGCTTTGTTTCTACAGAAAACCGCACGCAATTTTCAAACACTCTGCAACATTATACCATGATTTTCGAAGTAATGTTTCAATATTTCGCAGCGTTGTTCAAGCGAATACACAACCATTTTCGTTCAGCGGAAGGATAAAATTAACTTTCTATCAAATCAGAAGTGACATAACCCTTACCATACTCAAAATAACCGCTAGTTCAAAAAAATTTAGATGGCCCACTCTGTATATGAATTCGATTTGCACAAAAAATTTATTTTGATACAATGAAACTATAATCTACTCGTTACAATTTTGTCCGTGCTTTTGAGCTTTGTAATATTATCACTCGTACTGGTAATTTATTAATATGCCTGATTCGTTTCTCCAAGTAGTGGTTTGTCAATCATAAAGCCATTGTAATCAGATTTAACCCAATTCTATCGAAATATATAGGCCTCCATGACAACAACAAGTAGCTATTGGCAATAGTTGAAAAATATGTCAAAATACCCAAATATGCTTTACATACAAAAGCTTTCACAACAGGTTTGAAATATTCTATTGAAAACAATTGTTCAGAATTCCATAGAATTTTATAGTTAGAATAGACAGGTTATCGTATTTGATATGAAACCGTATATGTTCCAAATGGACTGTCGAATTTGAACGTCTAGCAAACTAACCATTATAAATATAACATATTACCCGCACCCCATGGTGCACATGTAAAACACACACATTCGTAGTGAAACCATTTAATTTTCCGCAGACATTTAAATTTTATATTATGTAACACAATCAGCATCTCATCAAACAAACAAACAAACAAAAAAAAAAATAACGAAACAGAAATAAAATCATCAATTTCAAATTTAAGTTCACATTTCATACACCACACCGCACACAAATATAATTTTCTAACCCAATTTTCCCAAGCATGAATATACGCCACTCGTTTATATTTCAATAAAGAAAAGTTCAAAGTAGGAGCATTACGTACTTGTGTATGTTGCTTGGCAAACATTTTTTCACACCTTTCGACTTTCTTTTTCGATTGTGTCGTACTATTATTCTTGTATTACATAACAACAGCATAATATGTACATACAACACAATAATAATATAAATGGCATCATGTAAGTTGAACCTACACACAGCATTCGGGGAGACGAAAACATATAGAAAAACGGCGAGTGGGAATTTCTTTTAAATTTTCTTTTTTGTGTTCCGGGTTACGTAATTTTGACCTTTTAGTTTATAAATACATATAGTTTTTCACAAATCATTTAATAATTACTTATAGCGCTCACCTTGTATATGTGTAAACGGATCATTTTGTTCACCACCCATTTCACTATCATGCAACGACGACTGATCGTATAATGATTGAAACGATTTAACATTATGGCCAACCGGGGCTGCCGACGCCAATAATATTCGATGCCGCTCTTCTTCTATACTTAATTCTATTGATCCATTATATACACTATAAATTTTTGATAAACATCGAATCTGAAATTAAAATAAATAAACAAGAAAAAAAATTATACAAAAAGTTTTCTGTAAGTTCATGATATTTAAAGCTTTTAATGCATTTTATTTTTATCGATAGTGGGAAAAAAAAAATTGAATAATTTATATATTATCGACGTGATTGTGCATATATGAATTTAGCAAACATTATTGAAAAGTAGATAAGGAGATTATTTATTTTATATTATTGTCTAAATGAGATAAGAATTTTGTTTGTATTAGTGAAAGCTCGTTCAATGAAAGTTTAAAATCTCACCATTTCATTAGGACATTTAAATTTAGAAACACGATCAGAATAGGAATTTTTATTGAACTCAACACGACTTCATCCTGGGCAACACGACTTCCTTCTACCACGAATGTGCGCATAGATTTCGAGTACATCACTCTTGATTTCTAAAGCGAAAATTTAAACTTATCGAGCTTTTGGTAAAACGAGCTTTTGGTAAAATGAAAGTTTAAAATCTCACCATTTCATTAGGACATTTAAATTTAGAAACACGATCTGAATAGGAATTTTTATTGAACTCAACACGACTTCATCCTGGGCAACACGACTTCCTTCTACCACGAATGTGCGCATAGATTTCGAGTACACCACTCTTGATTTCTAAAGCGAAAATTTAAACTTACCGAACTTTCGGTAAAACGAGCTTTTGGTAAAATGAAAGTTTAAAATCTCACCATTTCATTAGGACATTTAAATTTAGAAACACGATCTGAATAGGAATTTTTACTGAACTCAACACGACTTCCTTCTATCACGAATGTGCGCATAGATTTCGAGTACACCACTCTTGATTTCTAAAGCGAAAATTTAAACTTACCGAACTTTTGGTAAAACGAGCTTTTGGTAAAATGAAAGTTTAAAATCTCACCATTTCATTAGGACATTTAAATTTAGAAACACGATCTGAATAGGAATTTTTACTGAACTCAACACGACTTCCTTCTATCACGAATGTGCGCATAGATTTCGAGTACACCACTCTTGATTTCTAAAGCGAAAATTTAAACTTACCGAGCTTTTGGTAAAACGAGCTTTTGGTAAAATGAAAGTTTAAAATCTCACCATTTCATTAGGACATTTAAATTTAGAAACACGATCTGAATAGGAATTTTTACTGAACTCAACACGACTTCCTTCTATCACGAATGTGCGCATAGATTTCGAGTACACCACTCTTGATTTCTAAAGCGAAAATTTAAACTTACCGAACTTTTGGTAAAACGAGCTTTTGGTAAAATGAAAGTTTAAAATCTCACCATTTCATTAGGACATTTAAATTTAGAAACACGATCTGAATAGGAATTTTTACTGAACTCAACACGACTTCCTTCTATCACGAATGTGCGCATAGATTTCGAGTACACCACTCTTGATTTCTAAAGCGAAAATTTAAACTTACCGAGCTTTTGGTAAAACGAGCTTTTGGTAAAATGAAAGTTTAAAATCTCACCCTTTTATTAGGACACTTAAATTTAGAAACACGATCTGAATAGGAATTTTTATTGAACTCAACACGACTTCCTCCTGGGCAACACGACTTCCATCTACCACGAATGTGCGCATAGATTTCGAGTACACCACTCTTGATTTCTAAAGCGAAAATCTAAACTTACCGAGCTTTTGGTAACACGAACTTTTGGTAAAATGAAAGTTTAAAATCTCACCGTTTTATTAGGACACTTAAATTTAGAAACACGATCTGAATAGGAATTTTTATTGAACTCAACACGACTTCCTCCTGGGCAACACGACTTCCTTCTACCACGAATGTGCGCATAGATTTCGAGTACACCACTCTTGATTTCTAAAGCGTAAATTTAAACTTATCGAGCTTTTGGTAATACGAACTTTTGGTAAAATGAAAGTTTAAAATCTCACCATTTCATTAGGACATTTAAAGTTAGAAACACGATCTGAATAGGAATTTTTATTGAACTCAACACGACTTCCTCCTGGGCAACACGACTTCCTTCTACCAAGAATGTGCGCCTAAATTTCGAGTACACCACTCTTGATTTCTAAAGCGAAAATTTAAACTTACCGAACTTTCGGTAAAACTGTCTTGTAAGATCAAAAAACATTATTCCTGCTGAAAAATGTCCAATAAAATGATTCGTTCACACCTTTGTATTTTCACAATTTTGATCGGCAACTGTTGAAAAACAAAATATAAGGATCGCCACGAAAATTACAAATCACAATAAAATTATTTCACAATTAATTATTATTTTAACAAAAGGAGCTTTCTCCAAAATCGCCTCTAATATCGCACATCAAAATTTCTCGTGTTAAAGCTTCTGACGATCGCGAAAATAATAGAAATAATTATTGGTTACAACTTGTCAAGTTAACTTGATCGCTTAAGAAATATCGACGTTATCAGCGCACCTACGACAAGTCTCAAGAAACCAAAATACATCAAATGTTTTCATATAATGGATTTGAATACGTCATCATCAATCATTCATTAATCCGAAATCACACCGATTACAGAAACGAATACTAGAAGAAATGACAACACAAACCGGCAAAATGAAATAACGACCCTTGCTTATCGTACACGGATGGACACGAATCGGGAACTGGAACATCAGAACTCAAACAGAAACATTAAGGCTAACACAAGTAGATAAAGAAATGAAACGTTATCACATCGAGATTCTATGCGTCAGTGAAGTCAGATGGAAAAACAGCGGCGAAATAAATACAAGCAATGGGAATTATGTGATTTTCTCTTATAGAGACGAGACACATGGACAAGGTGTGGGCATAGTAACAACTAATAACGCGAAGAAAGCTTTGATGGCATGGAAACCAGTTAACAGCAAAAAAAATAGTGGCAAGGTTCCATTTAAAAATAAGAAACACAACCATTATTCGAACCGAAGATGCAGATGAAACAAAAAAAGATGAATTTTACGAATAATTACAAGTCACAATCGCAGGAACGAACAGGAATGACGTCAAAATCGTACAAAGGGGCTTCAATGCCTAAATTGGCACGGACAACACCGACCTGACAACTGTCATGGGCAAAAATGCGTTGGATCCTGTGCGAAACAATAATGGAGAAAGACTCGACTGCGACACAAATCAGTTGTTCATAGGCGGCAGTAGGTTTCCACACAAAAACATACATAAATACACATGGACATCACCGGATGGCAGAACTAAAAATCAGATAGACCACGTAATGATCAACTATAAATTCCTCACATCACTGGAAATAGCAAAATTTCAAATCGAGCTAGCCGCTGTGAAACACTCAAAGACGACAAATAGGAGGAAATTTAACACAAACAGGTTGAGAGATACTGACTCAAGAAACATCTACAGTGAAACGCTCCAACTCAACCTCCATAGAAATTAAGCCACCAGTATAGAACAAAAATGGAACCGAACAGAAAAAGCCTACGTCAAGACTGGTACGGATGTACTCCGCTACCAAGAACACAATCGGAAGTCTTGGATTAGTGATGATATATAGAGAAAGGAGGAGGAACGCCGTCAATTTAAGCTGCAAATGTACCAACAAAATGCAACAGAGATGAACCGCACATTCGAAGAAACAGCACGTCAATTAAAAAAGATGGCAAGGAATGACCGAAGAAAATATGCAGATAGCATTCTCAAAGCTACTGAGAAGGCGGCAGCAATCCAAAATATGCGAGCACTACATCAATGTGTAAGGAAAGTCACCGGCAAAATTACAAACATACCACCTATAAGGGAAGATACTGGTCAGGTATTAACAACAAGAATATTTCGCGGAATATGTTATCAATAGCACCGAAAATCTCTGGTCACCAATTGACATCAATAACGAAACTATCAACACCCATCCACCATCGGAATGGGAAGTTAAAAGTGCCATTGAAAGGCTGAAGAACAATAGGGCTACTGGAACAGACAGCATAATCGACGAATTATTCAAATAATATTCATCTACAGCTACAAGCACACTAACGCCAATAATCCAAGAAGTACGGAAGTCTGGCGAAATACCACAAAAATGGAAAGAATGCTTGACAATTACAATCCCCAAGAAAGGTGGCCTTAGAGAATTCAAAAATTGGCCGGGTATCTCTCTCCTCAACACAAAAATAAAGATACTCGCAATGATCAACCTTGATTGAATCTCACCTACGATCAATGTAAAATTAAGAAACGGACAGGCTGGCTTTTGACCTGGAAGAAGTTGCACTAATCACATCAACTCAATCCGTATTATCAATGAACAATACAATGAATGGAATTCACCACTCTACCTGCTCTTCCTACGATAAATAGGGACGCAATATGGCAGTCACTTTGTGAAATGGGCATCCCAATGAAATTGATTGAACTTATATAAGAAATGTATCGGTATGCTGGAAACCGAGTTCAATATAAAGACAAACAAAGCGAAAAATACTACAACACTGTAGGAGTAAGGGAAGGATGCGAACTCTCACCAATGCTGTTCCTGATCGTACTGCATAATGTAACCGTAGAAATTGGATGTCACGTCTCCAAATGGCATGCAATGCGGGACTAACGTGTAAACTCAAAGATCTGTACTATGCAGATGACATATGCCTGCTCACACACAAACATCAGACATGCAGCAGAAAGTAGAACAGCTATCAGATCTAGCTAATGAAGTTGGTCTCAAGATAAACATCGCAGTAAAACCAAGAAGATGAGACTCAATACAAATATAACCACAGCGATGCACATCAACAATGTACAAATTGAAGATGTAAATGAATTTCTATTCCTTGGGACAGAGGAAGACATAAACAATTTTATCTTCTTTTATTAAGACCATTTGTTGTAGTTTAATTAAGATAGTCTTTATGGAAGCGTTTCCAAAAATTTTGTGCTCTCTGCTCAACTTGTTGCCACCTGGATAGCGTGGATACCGCAGTATTTTCTAAATTGTATTCGGAAAAAGAGGCAACAGATGAACACATCAGGAGGTGCGCCGGTGTGAGTGCATTGAAAGAAGTATTATCCTCTGAGGTGGGACATAATGGTCTGGAATTCAGAACAGCCTTTATTTGACACAATCATGTGGCAAGGCAATTTCCTCGAATGTGAAATGGCACTTTCCGACGACTTTGTTGAGATGTGTTTTAACTGACTTTACCCCTGATTCCCACAATCCCCCAAAGTGTGATGCTGATGGAGGAATATGGTGCCAATTGATTTGATTCTCGGTGCAATATTTTAAAATGACGGATTGGTTATTTATAAGGCTCTTTGAGCCTTCGATTCGCTCCTACAAAATTTGTTCCATTGTCATATGTAGCTGGGTACATTTCGGCTTGAAGCTGCTATAAAACCCTCTATTGTTAATTCCGAGATTGGTTCTAGATGTATCGAATTAGTTACCATACATACGAATACTGCAATGCAGCCTTTTATCATCTTCGCACCATGACCCTTTTTACTCGCTAATGTAATTAAACCAGCATAATCAATACGACAATTGGTGAATGGTGTAGCTGGTGTGACGCGTACGGTCATTAAACTTCCCATGAGTTACTTCGACGTCATCGTTCCACTCTTGAAGCATTGTATGTACTTTCTTAATTTGCCTCTCACAAGTTCTATGCCATTTACTATTCAGTAAGTTTGACTGATAAGGTGGGAGGGAAGTCAAGGAGAGACGATGTGACTTAGGTAAAATCATGGGATGTTTAATCTCATCAGGACACTTTGAATTGTTTAATCTGCCACCGACGCGTAGTAATCTCTTTGAATCTAGGTATGAATGAGTGTAGATAGCTTGTTGTTGTTGCTAAATTGTAGATTTCTGGTTTATTTGGATTACGACGTTTTATTAAGCATAGTTTTGAAAGCTTCGTCTTCTTCATTTTGATGATGAGTTTGAAATACAGGTAATTAAAATGGTTTTTGTTCTCGTTCGCAGATTGTGTCATCATAAATTGTGTCATCATAAAAAGCCACATTGATCCATGCCACCATTGATCCCCCCCCCATGAAAACCCCTCTAGATGCATAGTCAGCTAAATTACCTCCTGATTTAAAGTGCGCCCAAGATTTCTCAGTATTAGCATTTGGATTTATGACACTCTGTTCGAGTTAGTTAGTTTTTTAACTGACATTATCAATTTGGCATGAAGATGTGCTCCCCACTATTCTAATCGGAGTAGAGATACTTGTGCTATAGTTGCAACTTTCGTTTTTGCAGCAAGAAGCTTTATCTGGTTGTTACCATTCTCGTTTGTAAATCTCTCATATACTACCGCTCATCTCTCATATGTCCTTCCGCTTGCATCGCTAAATTCGTATAGTTCTATGTCGTGCATCTCTATGGATCGGTTTATTTTCATTTTTTCTAACAGTGGAAACACTACTTTTAGTTAATTCCACACCAGTGCAATGTCGTCCGGCAGTCATTCTAATCTAACTTCTTTAATCCTAGTTTCTGAAAAATAATTTTGGCTATAATTATTGAAGGGGAGACTAACCTGAGTAGATCAAAATTTTTAGAGGCATCAGGCAAATGGTAAATCGATTCTAAAAGATAGTTGATCATCTTGGGAGCTTTGTGGGTAAAATTTAAAAAAAAACTGAAGTAATTTAATTTACAATCTTTTTCAGACCAATGCCGGTCAAAAATCACTGAGATCTCCCAATTGATGGAAAAAGGTTAAGCATGAAATTTCAGCGAGATCAATCAATCTGTCAGGGGCCGAATTTTTGCTAAAAACAGATTTTGTTAAAAATCGTCATCTTTGCTTAAATCTTGAAAAACCGACTTGGATCATTATTAAACGACAATATTAACAGAAGTTTAAAGAATAAACTTTTCAAAATATTTGCAAAAAACGAAAAAGCTCTTATGGAGCTGCCACTTCCGATGTACCCGTAGCCAAACAACACTGGAACCTCCTATTTTATGAGGAAAAATTAATTATGAAATTGCATTTCGATCAATCATTCCGTCTAGGCTGTACAGGGGTCGAATATTAGTGGTCAAAAATTGTCCTTTCCGCTTAAAATTTGGAAAACTGGTTTAGAATGATATTGTTGCAAAATAAATTTACAATTTTTTAGTTCTTAATCATTTTTGAAGCTTTAAAAGCTAATTTTTTGACTTCGGCGATATAGCGAAACGTACATCTATAAAAATTTCGAGGTCGAAAATTTTTATGAATTCCATACTATATTTTACTACGTAAAAAATTTTTTTGATCTCGGGATGTTTACAGAGTGTCTGTTTGTATGTGTGTGGTGCCGTACAGACTAAATGCCGGTGTCCGCTCTACATCCCAGACAGATTGACTCATAGGGGTTTTCATACTTAAGTATTTTTTCCATAATTTAAGAGGTTGATAGGGTTTTAGGTTGAAATAGATCTACCAGAAGTGACAGCATTTAAAGGAGCTTTTTCGATTTTTGCAAATATTTTGAAAAGAATATAAAAGATTCTCAATTAAATTCTAAATTAAACAATAGCGGCCGACATCTTTTTACCAAAATTTAAGCGGAAATGACGATTTTTGACAAAAACAATATTTCAGCAAAAATTCGTTCTCTGTATAGTCTATACGGTTTGATTGACCGGAATGAAACTTCATTTAAGGATTTTATCATGAATTGGCAGATCCCAGAAATTTTTAGGCGACATCAGTCAATTGGAAGTAGCAACTTCTTCATAGGAGCTTTTTCGTTTATTGTCAATATTTTTAAAAGTATATAGCATTGAGGAGAAAACGATTTAAATTAAAAAGGTTGTTAATTGAATTTCAAGCAATACTTTTTAAATTTTACAGGAAATGACGAGTTTTGGTAAAATAAACTTGAAGGAAATCTGTGCGCCGGAAGTAGCAGCTTCAATAGGAGCATTTCTAATTTTTCACTCACAACAGATACATTCCATCGTATTGCTTCAGTTGATTGCATTTGACGCATTTCCTTGAACCTCCAGGGCTTTCTTGTACGCTTATCTGGGTTACGTCTCTGATTTATCTCTGGCACTCGCCATGTTGTTCTCTTCGACGGTTAGATTTTTGTGGATTCACGTTCGTAGGTAGGCTACGTTCTATTTACGGCCACTTACTATGTGGCTCCTTCTGATCCCGTTCATTATGAGGTTATTCTAACGCCAATTTCTGCATCGCTTTCTCTACTGCGATTTGTATCACTGCCGGACACTCGCCCATCATTTTCTCTTACTGTGTACTCTTTTTTTGCAGTCTTTCACATTTGTGTGTTGTTTGTTTCTTAAATCTTTTGTCATTTTCCGCATTCCCGGTTTCTGTTTCTCTCGCCAGTTTTCGTGTTGCGTTCCTCGAGAATCAGGCTGGTTCATAAACGACCTTAGTCATTACCAACAATTTCGGATATATTGTTCCCTCCTTAAACTCCTCAATTACCGAAAAGTTGTTTGAGTTGAGCCTATACCCAACAACATTGGTACAGTTAACAAACCTAACCTGTCGGCGTCGTATCGCAGGCTCTACACTTTCATGATTTGGTCGAAATTTCCGTCTGTCCTGAATTTAGTTTACAACACCTGCTGTACTATCACTTGAACAATAAAGTCGGGTTTTACTATTTAATATTTTAGATTTAAAGCTCTAGAGCTCCCTAAAACCGCAAACCTTGCAATCTGTTGACTTTCCTTAACGTTGTGTACATACTGGATCTCGCCGCGGGCTCTAACATCTTTAATCTGACTTATGAAGTTCTGCCCGGGTTTCCGCTCGAGCTGGTCAGTTCAAGCGTTTCATTTGTTTTTACCTTCTTGTACTTTCGCTACAAGACACTTAATCACATTTTCAGTTCTTCAATTTGGTGTTTTTGTGTCCGAATAATTTATTCAAAGCATTTGTTCCGCTAACCACAAACTGATCACCTTACCCTCTAATTTTGCACTTAGCTCTAATTTGACAATCCACTGGGTCAATCGAGGTTCTTGTTCGACTCGTATTTCTCCTAATTCCTCACCTTGCTGAATGAGTTCACTATTAGTATCGTTCAGCTGAGAGGCTAGCTGGTAGAATTTGATTTCCATTTGAAAACCTAGGATCTTCAACATATCTCCCAAAATCGCGGTTGGTTTAGTTGAACGGTTGTCGACGACTGTACTAATTCTATTTCTGGCTGATCCATCGATTCCTCATTTTCTTGTTGGACATGTGGCTCTCGGTAGAACGGAGTTTTTGTTCTTCAGCTAGTAAAATCGGCAATTTATTTGATGAACCTTGTTTTCGTCTTGATTCGCATTTGCTTCGTCAATATTACATTGGTATGAAAAAAAAGTATCTGCCATTAGCACCACAACGGGCTTTTGGAGTACTAAACGGCTTTAGCATAATTAGTTGCATTTTTTTAAATCTTTTCAATGATTTTTGATTTTTATATATTCTATGATAAAATAAATATTAGATTTCATTGCCATAATAGTGGATTTGTGAACTAAAGGGCTGGTAACAGCATGTCACATGATTAGATGTAAATAAGAAAAAATATCAGCGCCACAACGGTAGTTTTGAATATGTTTGGCTTACTAATACCTCCAGCATCATCGCTGAGTTAATGTACCTGCAAGAATTTGTTGATCTCCGGCATTATCAACATGTAAGGGGACATTGAACAAAATCCTGCGAAATATTTGTGCAATCTCAAGCACATTCTTACGACATTTTACCACTCACCGAACTAAATGTAACCAACGACTTCAACAGTAATGAATATTTTACGTCAGAATATAAGGTTTTCCACAAAGACGGTTCAGTTTCTGTTTGTGTATTGAACGGTTTAGGCGTTCGTATTGCGGTGTATGTTTACTTTAACTGCTCAGTACTGGTAATCTCGAATACCTACAATATTGAGCTGAGTTAAAATTAACAGGAGTTATACGAATAAACGCAAATTTATGTTCTGTGTTACTATATATACGCCCTGCAAAAGAAACTTCGGTTAATGCTAACTTTTTAAATTCTAATTTCGTGCAGATAATGTTTCATGCTGTAAACGTCATGAATAATCTAAAAGGCAGCTTGACTTAATGTTTTCTTCTGTCGCCAATAATTGTAGAGTTTCTGAAACAAATTTGGTTCTCAGTGCTGTTGACTTATATCATCCATTTATTTAATTCGTATTTTCCAGCGCACAACGTAGAGTTAAGTTTAACTGTGAAACTTCACCTAGTTCCGATTTTCGTAAGGTCCATTTTAAGCAGCTTAACGAGTTATTAGCTATCGCCGATATTATGACACTCAATTTTTATTCCGCGATCTTTAAATATTTTCAACAGTCCATCCCTTGTGCTGTACGAAGGAATAAACTGGCAGGTCATCCATGGTACAACAGGAAATTGCGTTCACTGCGTAACCAAAGAAATACAAATTGGAAATGATTGTTAAAGACGATTTTGGACTCAGATTACTTAAATTATCTTAACGTTTACAATGCATTTTCAAACTTGTCTCACGAACCTTACAATGATTACACAGGTGTTATGCAGTCGGAAATAATCGCTAGAGGACGATATACGACAACCAATCTAACCAAATTTGAATCTCGTACTGTGAACGTTATGAATCGTAGGTACCAGGCTGATATTACTACCTCGAACTTCAGCAAAGCATTTGACAGGCTTCGCCAAAAATAATTTCGTTTAAACTCAGGGCTCTTAATTTCGCAGCTCAACTCTTACTATGGTTGGACTCTTATGTGAAGGAACGTAGGTTTCAGATGATCTTTACATCATCAATATCAGCTCCTTCATAACTACTTCCAGGATTCCGCAGGGCAGTCATCTTGGACCTTGTTTTTCGTCTTATCCATTAACGACGTCGATTTCGTGATAAAAAACTCGTCAGTTTCCATTTATGCAGACCTTAATAACGTCATAATGCTAAAAATTATCTTGATCTGAAATTGAGACAATGTCAACCCATTACATAATCTAGAAGTCGTGCAAATTCCATTTACCGAGAGTATACTATCAACAGCAATGTTTTTGCTCGAATTTTAGCTATACGAGACGTAGGGATAATTTAGGACCGCCAACTAAACTTTACACATCGCTGGATTTAATAATTTCGAGGGCTATTTGTATGACCTTTGTTCGGCCTTTGCACGACCCACTTAAAAGCTTTCTGAATTTATTAAATATACTCGTAAATGAAATCACAGATTTGACTAACAAACTATTTGATATTCGGAATTTATAATATTTTGAACTATCCAAATCGATCGTAGTTGAGATAAGTACTTACTCTAAAAAATTAATTTTGTTATTTGTATCATTTTCATTTTGGCTCTAAAGCTCCAGTTCATCAATCTAAGTATAGTGCCTAGTACACTGAGTAAAGACGATAAAATTACAGGAAATGCTCATTTTAAAATTACTTTGTGAGTTCAAATTAAATTTTGCTCCACAAATATCCCAATTCCCCTGTTCCAATTAGGGTCACACGAGGTATGGTACACTATAAATCAACCCGATCCACCTTTACTTTGCTCCGTTGATGCAGTACGATTTCATATTACACCGAAAGAACAGAATACAATTCTTATATATTGCAATTGTTGTACAATTATCTCGTTTATATCGTTTGTACATACATACATATTTATGTATATACAGCATAAATATATGTTCAAAAGTATACAAAAGCTGTTCGGAAAAGCATTATACACAACATTGTTTGTTATACAGTTTTATACCATGTCGGATAAAATGGAAAAGTTTCAAAAAAATATAAATTCTCTGTATCTACTGCGGAGAGGACGATAGCAGATATTTGTTTGGACGGGTAGAGCATTACCAGTAGCAGCGGCAGCAGAAGCAGAAGCAGAACCAACTGAATTGTGAAAAAATAGCAATTTGACCCCAATAATTCGTTGTGTATCGTATATATTTTGTTTTGTGTGTTTGAGTAGTTTTAAATTGAATACTTTAATGTAGTTGTTTTGTGCCAAATGTGAAAATAACGGAGTAAAGTAGTTTTTCTCGGCACAGAAATACAATAAATAGATTTTCATATGGTAATTTATGGTAGTTTGAATGAAAAAGTTTTGATAACTGTGCAAACCATTAGATTATATAAATTTAGATATAATTAGATATAACTTGATAGCTATTAGGATAAAAGGTGTGTATCTGATATTGTATTCTCGATCTAATCCATCTGATCAATCTAGGACACACATAAAAACCTTTTCAATTATGTCAATAATGGAAACAAATTAAATTATATTATGTTTATATTGTTCGATGAAAAAGCAGATCAATTTAATTTTATTGACAATTTTCATCGAGGAAAATTCTTTTCTTTTCTTTTTGCGACAATAAGAAAATCATAATAATTGAAAATAACTTTCAATCGACAATTTGCCCGAAAACTGAAATGATTGTGTTTATTGTGGTTGTTGTATACGTACGTTATAATATAGACGAGATGAAAATATATAAAATGATTATACCAACATAAAACTCTTGTATGTAAGAATATTTTCTCTTTTAGGTACTATGTATATACCTAACAGTCATGAAACCAACTAAATGTGTTATTATTGATCGGTGAAATCCGCTTTTTTTTTGTTATCGAACCCAAACTATTTATTTATTGTATACTGATTATAATGAAATTAAATTGTTCAAATATAACAACGATTTTTCTCTAATATTATAAAATTATATTTTGAAAAATGGTCTGGTGAAGTTCTTGTCCTGAAAAATATAAGTAATTTTGTGCTAAATATGACTGATTCATGTACAGGTAGCAAAGGCGTTTTTATGTAATTTAATGCCTAAAGTAATATTATATTAACGGCTAACTGCAAAATACGAATTTAATATGAATTGAATACGAATTGAATACTAATTGAATATGAATTGAATATGAAGTGAGTAAGAATATAATCTGAATATGAATTGAATATGAACAGAATATGAATTGAATATGAATTGAATATGAATTGAATATGAATTGAATATGAATTGAATATGAATTGAATATGAATTGAATATGAATTGAATATGAATTGAATATGAATTGAATATGAATTGAATATGAATTGAATATGAATTGAATATGAATTGAATATGAATTGAATATGAATTGAATACGAATTAATATATATTCATATTCAATTCATATTCAATTCATATTCAATTCATATTCAATTCATATTCAATTCATATTCAATTCAAATTCAATTCATATTCAATTCATATTCAATTCATATTCAATTCATATTCAATTCATATTCAATTCATATTCAATTCATATTCACTTCATATTCAATTCATATTCAATTCATATTCAAATCATATTCAATTCATATTCAATTCATATTCAATTCGTATTCAATTCTTATTCAATTCATATTGAATTCATATTCAATTCCTGTTCAATTCATATTCAATTCATATTCAATTCATATTCAATTCATATTCAATTCATATTCAATTCATATTCAATTCATATTTAATTCATATTCAATTCATATTCAATTCATATTCAATTCATATTCAATTCATATTCAATTCATATTCAATTCATATTCAATTCATATTCAATTCATATTCAATTCATATTCAATTCATATTCAATTCATATTCAATTCATATTCAATTCATATTCAATCCATATTCAATTCGTATTCAATTCATATTCAATTCATATTCAATTCATATTCAATTCATATTCAATTCATATTCAATTCATATTCAATTCATATTCAATTCATATTCAATTCATATTCAATTCATATTCAATTCATATTCAATTCATATTCAATTCATATTCAATTCATATTCAATTCATATTCAATTCATATTCAATTCATATTCAATTCATATTCAATTCATATTCAATTCATATTCAATTCATATTCAATTCCTATTCAATTTGTATTCAATAATATATTCAATTCATTTTCAATTCATATTTAATTTATATTCAATTCATATTCAATTCATATTTAAGTCATATTCAATTCATATTGAATTCACATTCAATTCGTATTCAATTCATATTCAATTCATATTCTATTCATATTCAATTCATTTTCAATTCATATTCAAATCATATTCAATTCATATTCAATTCATATTCAATTCAATTCGAATTAAATTGAATTCAATTTGTATTCAATTATATTTTGTTCATATTCAATTTATATTCAATTCGTATTCAATTCATATTCACTTCATATTCAATTCATATTCAATTCATATTCAATTCATATTCAATTCATATTCAATTCATATTCAATTCATATTCAATTCATATTCAATTCATATTCAATTCATATTCAATTCATTTTCAATTCATATTCAATTCATATTCAATTCATATTCAATTCATATTCAATTCATATTCAATTCATATTCAATTCATATTCAATTCATATTCAATTCATATTCAATTCATATTCAATTCATATTCAATTCATATTCAATTCATATTCAATTCATATTCAATTCATATTCAATTCATATTCAATTCATATTCAATTCATATTCAATTCATATTCAATTCATATTCAATTCATATTCAATTCATATTCAATTCATATTCAATTCATATTCAATTCATATTCAATTCATATTCAATTCATATTCAATTCATATTCAATTCATATTCAATTCATATTCAATTCATATTCAATTCAAATTCAATTCATATTCAATTCATATTCAATTCATATTCAATTCATATTCAATTCATATTCAATTCATATTCAATTCATATTCAATTCATATTCAATTCATATTCAATTCATATTCAATTCATATTCAATTCATATTCAATTCATATTCAATTCATATTCAATTCATATTCAATTCATATTCAATTCATATTCAATTCATATTGAATTCATATTGAATTCATATTCAATTTATATTCAATTCATATTCAATTCATATTCAATTCATATTCAATTCATATTCAATTCATATTCAATTCATATTCAATTCATATTCAATTCATATTCAATTCATATTCAATTCATATTCAATTCATATTCAATTCATATTCAATTCATATTCAATTCATATTCAATTCTTGTTCAATTCATATTCAATCCATATTCAATTCATATTCAATTCATATTCAATTCATATTCAATTCATATTCAATTCATATTCAATTCATATTCAATTCATATTCAATTCATATTCAATTCATATTCAATTCATATTCAATTCATATTCAATTCATATTCAATTCATATTCAATTCATATTCAATTCATATTCAATTCATATTTTTTATGTAAAAACTGTTGAAATGGAATAAATGATGGAAGTTTAATAAATGAATATAAATTGAGAAGTTTGGTTTTATGGTTTGGAACATTAAATTCAAGCGGATACTTGAAAATAATGAAATACGAGTATTTCATATTTGATATAAATTGGGCTCTATAATATAAGTTGGACTCTTCAAAGTGTAGAAGCTAAAATAACAATTTAAACACGATCTTTAAGTCATAACATTTTAAAACAAGGTGGGAAAGTTCATATTCAATTCAATATAATGGAAAGTTTGTATTGGATTGAATATGATCCTTCCATCTTTGTTTAGAAAAGTTATCGATTTAAAGATCGTGTAGAAATTGATATTTTAGCTTTTACTCTTCGAAGAATTCAACTTAAATTATTTTGGAGTCCAATTTGAATCAAGTAGTACTCGTATTTCTATATTTTCAAATATCCACTTAAATTTAAGGTCGCAAACGATTATACATAAAACCAAACTTTCCAATTTCTATTCATTCATTAATCAAACTTCCATCATTTATTCCATTTCATCAGTTTTCAAATATAATCGTTCACGAAATACAAAAATTCTGCCAGCATTAAATTCCCATATACTGAAAAATTGAAAAAAAATCGAGTGGAGGAATTTTTGCTTTTCCACTAGACAGAAAAAATTTTCAATTTTCATTTGGTTTTTATGTATAATCGTGTGTGTGTGTGTAGCTCGTTTGTTACAATAACGACATATACACATAACCAAATGAAGAAATAGATTTTCGAAAACGAATCGACGACTACGACAAAAAAAATTAAATTAAATTCCAAAAAAAAAAAAAAAATTATAATCAGAGTGAGATTATTGGTTTACCATAAAATTCAATTTCCGGAGTAGATTCAGAGCTTTTGCCTTCCTACTATGCTATGGCGATGTGTCTATATCACTCTTTCCCGTTTTTACAAAAAAATTTCGATTTTAATTGAAAATCATCTTATATTTGGATTATAAACCATAATAGACAAAATGAAAAGTAGTAAGTGGAAGCCAGATTATTGATTGATTTTTCTGTCTTATATTTTTTTAGGGTTTTGTATGCCTGCATAACGAAACTTTTTTTTATTGTTTTTCTAACACAAAATTGAGTTTGAAACTTTAAATTTTCAAAAAAGTTTTTGCTGTCTAATTTATAAAATTACGAATAAATATTTTAATTAATAATTAAAACTACTTAACAAAAGATAAACTTTGTATCAACATTTATTGATTGCAAGATTTTTGTTGTTGCTCATCTTAGCATAGAAGACTTATCCGGTACGAAATAACATTTTAAATTGGTATATTTCTGTGTACGATGATGCATGCCTTTATAATCCGTTTATGTATACATACCGACTTTATATTTATACATAAGACGTAACTTTGGGCGATTATGGCATATTCAATATACCTATAATATTCTATTTTTCGCTTTGGTGAAGTAAAATTTTATCGCCAGAAGCTATTTTAGTGTACAGTGGGATTATGAGAGCATAAAAAATTTGCTGCATATAGCAAAAAGTTATTATGTAAAGAAAAGAAATCGTATACCACCCGCGATGTGTAAATACGATAGTGTCAACGTTCAATATACACCGAAATATCTCCGTACGACCTTATCAAATAAAACCAACTCTCAATTACCTCAACATTTTCTGGGTTTTCTTTTTTTCTTCAAACAAACTACCTCAAGGAATCATTCATCCAACAGACAGAATAACATAATTACGTGGTTGCGTGGGAAATCCGGATCAACCGAATAACAACAGAAGAATGCTCTTCTCAATATACTTAGGTCCGTTCCTTTTGTTAATATCGCAATATATGCAGAAATTGTTTGGCCTTTAAACATCAGACACGTAGGATGGGCTAAATAATTTTTTTTTTAAAAATGCAATAAAACAAAAAGTTCTCAATATTTTTCCAAATTTATTTTTTTATTGTAAAGAACAATCTTTCCGATTAATTATGGAATAATATTTCATTCATATGACTGCCTCGGTTGGCCTTGACGTACGCATACGGTCGGTCTAAATTTGAGCACATTTTCGAGAGTGTCAATCGTTGCTGGTTTATCGGCGTAACACTTATCTTTAACGGCACCCGAAATATAATAGTCCAACGGCGTCAAATCACAGCTCCGAGGCGGCCAAATCACTTCAGCGTTTCGGCTGATAATTCGATCTTCGAAGACAGCGTGCAAAAGATCAATTGAAATGTGTGCAGATGCGACAATTCTGCTTGTTTACATAGCCGCCAAGATGGAAATGCGCCTCATTCGAAAAGATGATTTTTTTGCTTAAATTTTCCTAGTAATGTTTCAATATTTCCCAGCGTTGTTCAAGCGAATAAACAACCATTTTCGTTCAGCGGAAGGATAAAACTAACTTTCTGTCAAATCAGAAGTGACATAACCCTTACCATACTCAAGAAAACTGCTAGTTCAAAAAAAAATTTTTTTGGTCCACCCTGTACATATGCAGATTAACCAATATACTACATAACGGAAAGAACAACTCTTGATTGCACACTGCCAAATTACAACAAATCAAGATATAAACGAATGTTATGTGACATCCTAAGCTGATTAACAATACTACCTAGAGCCACAGCCCGTTTATCAACAAGTGAAGGGAAGACCTCGCTTTTCTGAGCATTAATCATTTCATTTATAAAATATTAGGAAAGTCAGGACAGGAAGCTGGAACATGTAGTGGCTAAGCTTTTCTTCGCGGTTTAAAAATAAATTTAGACTAAAATTTGAGGCAATAGTATTCATGAAATTAATAGACAACAACTTTGATACCGGCAATGATCAATTTGGTGTCTGAATATGACTCCGCCCTTTTTGAATAAAATCAAACACATTTGATTGTTTAGAAAATTAAAGGAAATCCTGGTTCAGATTTCAGAAAGAGACAACTGCATCGACCAGAATAAGTAGTATTCTGAAGGAGCTACAGAGGGTGACAAAATTAAGTGCAATTTTTTCAGAATACCCTAGTTTTAAACATCTCTGCACCTCACATTGTTTTTTCTTTGTTTTATTGTCGCTTATTTCCTTGATCGCACATCTGCGTACAAAATGTTAGTTGCGCTTCGTCTTTATCTGCGTACGTATATACTTTTTAGGTGATGTGAAATAATCGACGCGACAAAATTAAGTTAACGCTGTTTGTTTCGATGTTTAATCCATTTTTTCCGAATAAACTTTGGTTTAAGGTAAATTTTTGCAATATTCAATGATTTTATTTGTTTTCTTAAAAAAATACTGTTCTTTTGTTGAAGATTTTTTAGTTCAGCAATACGCCGAGTCTAAACGAATATTCAATTGATTTGAGACAACGGATTGTAAATGAGCGTAATATTGGGTTATTCTATCGCCAACTTGCTGAAAAATACAACCTCTAATTCACTGGCGCGAGAAAAATCTGTTTAAAGAACAAATTCGGAAATGTTAAATATTTTGCCGGACGAGGAAGGAAGCGAAAGGCATCAGAAAACAAAGACCCACAAATCGTCAGAGAAGTGAAGAAAAATCCAAAACTAACTTCTCTAACTTTACGAACAATTTGTTGCCGGTTACGGGAAAAAGGAAAAATTAGCTATATCCAGCGAAAGAAACCCTTCATAAGTAAAGCAAATATGAAGAAAAGATTGAAATTTGCTACAGAATATAGAAATAAAGGCTTTTGGAATCATGTGCTATGGTCAGATGAGTTCAAATTTTAACTATTCGATTCTAAAAAACGAGATCGAGTTTGGAGAAGTCCTGGAACCGCTTATGCCGCCCAAAATATAAAAGCCACAATAAAACACGGTGATGGATCTATTCTGGTATGAGGGTGTTTCGCTGGAAATGGAGTTGGTAATTTGTGTTTAGTTGAAAATATTATGACAGCTGGTTTACATCTGGACATGGTAATAGAAAATTTAAGCGACTCAATACATAGAGTTGGGTTACCACGGCGGTGTTTCTTCCAGCAGGACAATGATCCCAAACATACTTCCAAACTTGCCACGCATTATTAAAAAAAATTAAATAAAATCAAACTATTGGAATGCCTTCCCAGAGCCCGGATCTTAATCCAATAGAAAATCTCTGGATGATCTTGGACGAAAAATTGCCATTTAAAGAGCGCTTAAATAAAAACGATTTTTTAAATAACTTAAGACACGTATGAGAACAAATAGCTCCTGAAACCACTTCAAATCTAATAAAAACTATGCGACGGCGCCTAGAAGCAGTCATCAAATCTGGAGGGGGACATACCAAATATTAATCAATCAAAGTGATCAAAAAATCTTTAATTTTATCTTGTAAAATGAATATGTTCACTTAATTTTGCCTTAGGGATGAACAAGCAATTTTTTTAAATTTACTTTATAATAAGTAAGGTAGCAAATATTTTGGTGTATAAAATTAATGAATTAATAAATAATAGCCCAAAAAGTATTTCACGATTGAAAACTTAGTATTTATTTTATTTGTTCAATGCTGGGAAGACAAGTTTATTAAGCATTATGTGTTCACTTAATTTTGTCACCCTCTGTATGTTTTTGCAACAGATGGTTTTGAATTGTCGTGCTGAAAAATAAATTTGTTGTTTATATTCTGGTCGTCTCTGGGTCTCTATAGCTCGTTTCAAACGTATTAATTGTCGTCGGTAGATACCGCCATTGGAAGTTTCACCTGATTCCAGCAGTTCATTATATACCACACCTTTCTGATCCCACCAAATACAGAGCATAACCTTATTGAAATCAATCTCTCGGTTTGGGTTTGATGGACCAGCTTCATTCACCAGACTTCATCCAAGATTTTTTTTATTTGGGATTATCATAATAAATGTTTATCTCCAGTAACTATTCGAAGCAAAAAACCTTTAATTTGTTATCTTTGAAGCAGTATTTCTCAAATGAGTTTTCGACGTTCGAGGTCTCTTTCTTTTAATTCATGTGGAATGCAGTTGCTAGCATTTTGAACCATTCCGATTGTTTGTAAACGTATATTGATTGATGATCAACATTTAGTCGATCGATCAACATTTGAGTGTTTGAGAAGAATCTTCAGCCAACAACGTATCAAATTTAACATCTTGCATCTTGTATTCGATGGAACAAACTCACCTTAAATTTCCACAAGCAAACGATAAGTTTCCGGTGCACTTTTCTTTGCAATAAAATAATGTAATAGAATTTCCCACAAATGACGTTCCAAATAATGGAATAAAATTCGAAATTTTCAAGGAGTTAAAACTACTAGTTGTTTACACTTCATTTATAGTACACGGAAAGGGCGGAGCCATATTCACACATCCAATAGAATACGACAATCGCAATGGCATCGCTGTCATAATCGACGCTGGGTAGTAGGCATTCATTCGAAATAACAACATTTACAAGGAAAATCTACATGATCCAAATTGCTCAGGAAATCGAGCTTGGCTGGATAATGAGGCGCATAGGATATGGCCAAGAGAGGAAAATTTGTGATGATATGGTAATTGGTGCAAAAAGTTGTAAATAATGTAATAAACATTAAAACGTAGTGCCATCTACAATAAACATTAATCTTTACAAACTTTAAAGTAACAGCACATTCATTAATTTAAAAATAATTAAAACGAGGTTTATTTTATGAGGATGAGGTTCCGCCCAAAATCAACAACATTATTTCTCAAACTCGATGCTAGTGAAATTTATCCAAACTAACCCAAACAATACAACAAATACCAAACTTATTGTAAAATAGTTGGTGTAAGTAATGTAATTTCCAAGAGTGTGAAATAATAGGCTTTCGTTCTGCAAATATGGATGTCAAAAAGGCACCTCGCTCTTGTCGACCAACCACTGGAAAAGTCGATAAAATCATGCAGAAAATTGAAGAAGACCGGCATATAAACAGCCATGCAATTGGTAAAGAACTAAATATTGATCACAAAACGGTTTTATATCATTTGGAAATGGCTGGATACAAAAAAAAGCTTGACGTTTGGGTGACATGAATTAACAGTTAAACATTTAATGGACCGGATTTCTATCTGCGAAACGCTGCTGAAACGGAACGAAATCAAGCCATTTTTAAAGCGAATGATTACTGGTGATGAAAAGTGGATAAGATACGACAACGTTGTGCGAAAAAGATGATGGACGAAACAAGGTGAAGCTTCCTAAACGGTATCAAAATCAGGATTGACAGGTGCTGCCACCGGATCAAACGATTGATTCTAATTTTTACTCTCAGCAACTAATGCGTTTAAGACAAGTAATTCAGTTAAAACGTCCAGAATTGATTAGCAGAATGATAACGCTAGACCACACAGGAAACTTTGATGACCACAGGAAATTTTGATGCACCCATTATATAGTCCTGACTTTGCACCATCGGACTACCATTTGTTCCGGTTCATGCAGAACCATCTTAATGGTTTTACATTAAATTGAAAAGAGGCCCGCGAAAATGACTTGTCTCGAGTTTTCGTCTCTAAACTGCAGAAGTTCTATAGTGATGGGATCATGGCTCTACCAGAAAAATGGCAAAAAGTGATCGATCAAAATGGCACATATTAGTTTAATTAAGTTTAATAAAGGACATTTGAAATAAGAAAATTCATTGTCACAATGTCACCCAAAAAAGGCCACAAACTTTTCCCCTAACCCAATATTTAAATTTTGGAAGATTGAAAATGTTCCCTGAAATTTATGTCTTAGGTACATTTCTTCTTTTTTTTAAGTCATACTAAGTAATTTCAAAGCATTAAGCACGGTCTTCGGTGGTATTGGTGACTGCTTAGTAATTTATATGACAGGGTGCTCCATGAGATTTAAAAATATGATTCTTAAACAGGCATTAGGTACATTTCAAATTCATTCTAAGTATTTTTGAAGCACTTAGCATAAACTTCCTTAATATTAGTGGACTGTTTAGATCCAAAAGAATGTCCCTAGTAAGTTATATGATTTACTAATTGAGGCGACAGGGTGTTCCATGAGATATAAACATGAGATTTTTTAGTGGGCCTTAAGTAAATGAAGTTCAGTAATATTGGTGGACCACTGAGACTAAAAAAAGTGTTCGTAGTAAGCAATTTGGTTTTTTAACGGGACTGACAGGGTATTCCATGAAAATTTAAAAATGTGACTTTTTAGTAGACCTTAGGTACATTTTAAAGTCATTCAAAGTATTTTTTAAGCTTTTCAGGACTTCAGTAATATTGGTAGACTGCTTAAATCCAAAGGAGTGTCGTTAGTTAGTTATACAATTTTCTAATGGGCATAACAAGGTGTTCCATGAGATTTTAAAGTGAGATTTTTTTATGGAGCTTTTTTACATTCCAAAGTAGTTTCAAGCATTTTATATGCATTTAGTATGGACTTCAGTGCTATTGGTTTAAAACGAAAAAAGGTCTCGTATAAGCTATGTGATTTTCTCAAGGGTTTGACAGAGTGTTAAATGGGATTTAAAATTGTGATGTTTTAGTGGTACAATCCAAAGTCATCTTAAGTATTTTTTAAACATTTAACATGAATTTGAGTGATATTAGTGGAATATTTAGATACAAAATAGTTTCTCTTCCAAGTTATATGATCTTCTAATGGGTCTGACTGGGTGCTCCATAAGATAAGGATGTATGTTTCAAGAAAAGGGAGAAAATAATGTTTATAAGGTTTTCAATCTTGTTAAGAAATGTTAAAAAACCACCTTTATAAATCGCATGAAACACCCTATCAGACACATTAGAAAATAATATAACTAACTAGGGACACTGCTTTGGATCTTAGCAGTCCAAAAATATTACTGAAGTTCATGCTTAGTACTTAGAAAGTACATAAAATGACTTTGACACCCTGTTAGACCCATTACAATAGCATATATACTCACTAAGGACACTTCTTTTGGTCTCAATAGTCCACCAATAATACTGAAGTTCGTGCTAAATGTTTAGAAAATACTTAGAATGATTTTGTAATTTGCCTAGAGCCTATTAAAAGCCAAACTATAAAATCTCATGGAACACCCTATCAGACCCATTATATAACCATATAACTCATTAAGGACACTCCTTTTGGTTTTAGTAGTCCATTAGTAACACGGACATTTATGCTAACTGTTTAGAAAATATTTAGAATTATTTTGGAATGTATCTAATGCCCTTAAAAAAATCACATTTTTGAATCTCATTGAACACATTGTCAGACCCATTAGGAAATCATATAACTTACTAGAGACACTTCTTCATTAAAAAATCACATTTTTAAAAGGTAGAAGATTTATAAATATCTCGTAATTTACTAGGGTTACTCTTTTGGATCTAATCAGTCCACCAATATCACGGAAGTTCATGCTAAATGTTTAGAAAATACTTAGAATGACTTTGGAATAAGGCCCATTAAAAAATTAAAATGTTATATCTTATGGAACACCCTGTCAGGCCCATTAGAAACTAATATAACTTAATATCACTGAAGATTAATGCTTAGAAATTACTTTAAAGTCTACCTATGACAACAATTCCAGGGAACATTTTTATTCTTGGTGGAAAATTTAAATAATTCAGACTCCTCGAAATTACATAATATAAATTCGCCTGAATGCTTACTTTTACCAAGACTTTTTTTTAATCCATTCAGTCAAATCGAACGCGTACGGTTATAGGACCGCTTTAGTTACCGCATCTGCGCATTGCATAGCTCCATGCCAGCCTATAGTACTGGACATGGAAGATCGGTTGACCCATGAGTTTTGCATGCCGATAGGGGGTCATAGTTGTGTTACTTTTAATCACAGATCGTAATCTGTTGATGAAAATTTCGTTTTGCATCAAAATCGAGTAGTTTAAAGCCTAATGTGTGTGACGCGTACACTTTGCGACTTTTGCACTTTTAGACGTCTATTTTTGTATGTTTCAGTCACAATAAAAATTTTAAATTTTATGTTCAAGATAGGTTACGATCACACTTAAAAATGAGAAATTTTACAACTTGGGCGAATGTGGACAAAATCCAAATAAAATGCACATGGGTTCTAATTACTCAAACTAAGATGTTTTTACTTCACTCAGATGAAGTTTAAGGAAGATCATTATATTTTTCACAACAAAGATAATTGAGTAAGTTCAATTTGTTCGTAGAGAGTGATATTTTTAACACGAAAGAGCTCATTCCGGAAAAGAAATCAGAAAATTGTTCCAAGGAACAAACAACTACCTGAAAATAGATAAAAGGCGCAGTTATCATTCAAACCTAACCCACCAATAGGAAAATCCAGAAAGAGAGCAGCACGGTTGCTTCAGATGGAACAAAGATTGCTGAAAGATAAACCATTCATCGATCTTTATCACAATATAATTAAAATGTGGCATTTTCAGCCGGTGACGCAAAATTCATTTGACAACCAACACACCACGTGACGAAGTAATAAACAATGTCGCCTTTAATGATATCTTGTTGGAACGGACCATGATTCATTTGCATAAATATGAAATAGCGGACACAGAACAAATAAATTCGTTTTAATGGCAGGTATGGTAAAGCTTTTTTGCCAAATTTGAATGAACAAAGAGCATGAGAATCTGCAGCAAATATTGTGGCAATGAACAGAATACCTATTAAAAACGGACAGCAGCGGTAACATTTATCGGAGAGAGACCTTTGCTACCACTGGCAAGGGAAGTGACATATTTTTTCCAGCGGCAGTGATACTCATGGAAAAAGATAAAACGATAAACGTTAAATCCAACATAAATCTAAATAAATATCTCTGAAATCGATGATTTTGAAGGAATAGCAAAAGGAATGATTAAAACTAACGATTACACCTTTTAATTCCGAGTGTAATATATTTGAATTAGCTTGGTTCAATTTTTCGAAAAATATAGTCAACGATCCTATTGATTGGCTTTTACCAATAACGGTATAGCAGTGAAGCTGTTCATCCAAAAATCCTGGAGAATAAATCTAAAATAGCATAGTTGGTCTTGTAGAAACGTTCAAATTTCAGTCAAGAGAATTCGAACGGTTTCAAGAATGGAACTGAATGCGGCGCATTAAATTATCACGAAACATAGATATTCGACTCAATTATCGTACTAAGCTGATAAGAAATGACGTCCCAAAATTAGAAAATGTCATAGCAAATCGTGGGTCTACAAAATAGAAATAGTTTAACTCACGTAAAATGGAATTACGTACTAACCGAAAAGTATCCATAGGGGATTTGGCAACCAAAGTCTCCACAGTATACTGCATCATTACACTGATATAAGGATCGTATCCACCACACCTTGTCAGTGATAACTCGGAATAAGATTATTCTACTGCGTGTTCATAAGTGTCAACTACAAGTGAAAGCAACATCAGAATTGAAGCTAGCGGAAACCCAAATAAATAGGATTAGGTAACTTTGTTACTCTTAATTCTAAGGTACTGGCATTACACTAATTCACTGATCAGGACCAAATATTACGACAAGGGGGATTTATAAATCACAATTAAAAACGCCCTAATATTTCCACAGAAATGTGAGATTATCCAGCGAGTAGTTGAAAACATACACAAGACAACAATACTTCATGGGGCGTACAAATGTTATTCACTACTTCAGAGTAATCCACTACTCCAATTCAGCAAAGTGGAGATGGATTAGAAGAATTTTATCCAATAGCAGATTTGCGTAACTCAGAAGACTATCTGCAGACAAATATTTTGATAATGACACAAGCTTTATTGGCGCAGATCTAGTATTAAATCTAGTATTCAATCTGCAAAAATTGCGAATTTAGACGAGACATTGCTGGGTTACTAAAACGGGATGAAAAAAGTAGGCACTACATACCTCTAGTTGTCCCTCATTTTAGTCTAAAATATGGAATTTTTAAGTCTAATTTACTGTAAGAAACTAGCGGAAGGTATTTACCTTGGATGCAGTACCTAAAAACATAAAGCCAGGGTAGTTACACTTTTGTTAAAAAACGGAAAATATTTCTCATTAAAATGACTTTAAAAGTTTGTGGAGTGCTACTGACGACAGTTATAATTCTTATGTTGCTTATGTATATAGACCAAAACCCGGCTATTATAAAAACATAAACCCAGGCTAGTTGCAGGGGGATTTCTAACACTATGTTAAAAACTCAAAACATTTCACAATAAATTGAATTTAGAAATTCATAGAGTGCTGTCGAGGGCAGCAAGTTCCTAGATTCATACTTCCTCTCGGTGCTCTCTGGGTAACTCTAAATGTATTAAGCGGTGAAGTAGGGAAGAGCAGGGTAAATTCTGTTTATAGTCCATGGACACTACATGTCAGGGCGAGTCTTTGGCGCCCCAAAACCAATACCAAAATCGGCGTCTATTCTCTAGGATGGGAGCGGCTAAGGCGGGGGTCTGTCTTGTGTCAGGCGGCTGGCTCGCTGTATAAGTGTGTTTAAGGTGGGACTGGATTCCTTGAGATTTTTACTAGTGCGTGACCCACATACGTGAATAGTGGGTTGAGTCGAATTCGTCAGAAGTTGTATACGGACAACGTTTTGGGAATGGGAACTCCAGAACCTTTTGAACCAAGCAGGGAGTGGCACGTTGGCAGTGCTTCCGCTACAAGGCTTAGATGGTCTGTTAGTGGGATCCATGACATCACAAATGGTTGTACTCTTCATTGCAGCGGCCGACAGGATGGGGAAGAGTTTGAAGTTGCCTTTCTCATCCATCGACGTGTGAAGCGTCATATGTCATCGATTTCCGCTCTATCAAAGTGCGGATATGTACGGTCGGACTTCGTACTAAGAAGTTTAACATCGCGATCGTTAATGTACATGCACCCACCAAAGGTAGATCGGATGACGTCAAGGATCTGTTCTTTGTCGAACTGAGGGAGGTTATCAATAGCATGACGTATCACGACAATTAATCTAACAGCCTGCACCTAACTAGTAACAAGAACTGCCGAAGCTTAGTTATATCAAATACGTTTTTCCCACAAAGTAACATGAAGATCGAATGATGGAAGAACCGAGGGCCTGGTCGATCACGTTATGGTGTTTAAGAGGCGCTCCACGCATATCCGCAGTTTAATCGTGCAGAGGTGCTAACATGGACAGCGATCATGTGCTTGTCATATTCAAATATAACGAATCATCGCTCAAGAGTTGCCGGTCAGTAGCAGCGGGGAGGCTCCTCGTAGCATTCGGGAGCAGTCTGGGTCAAGGTGCCGTCGGAAAAGGATCTCTGTGGTCCCATAATGGTTGGTTCGATTATCAATGCCGCCTGGTCGACGAAAATAAACGGGGGCTATGTGAAAATAGTTGGCTCGCGATTGGGGCACTCTGGCAGGGTGTCTCCATTAAAAAAACGTGATCATATTGGATTGGTCAATTGGTTGTGGTGGGGAATATTACATTGTTGTACAACCTGACAGCTGTATTAAAAGGAAATTTCTTTTTTCTATAAAATTTTGCATTTGTCAGCCAGTTCGGATGGTGTGTGGCCGACTCAGATTTGAGCTTGAATATATGCCTAGATATCACATTGTGTCTACACGGATAAGGTTAGTTCCAGCCGGAATGGGACTGGGGAGAAGACCGAGCGATGAAGCTTGATCTCGTGTAAGCGTGGTGCATTTCACCGGATTTGGCTCTAAGCTGTCTATACTTAGTGAATTGATTAATTCTTCAAGAATGGGTTGAATTATGGCGGTGTCTCGGGTAATGGGAATAATATCATTGGCGTAGGCAAGAGTGAGTGGTGGCGGTTGTACTTCGCCTTGTTGTTCGAATTTTGGTTGAGTATGTGATTTTGATACGGTGCAAACCTTGATAACTAAACGTATTTCCGGTTAATGGTTGGTAGTTTGGGGTTTGTTTGTGGGGGGGAGGAAGACTGATTAAGGGGTTTAATTAGGGGTATTTTTGTAGGGTCCTTTGAACATATTTTGCAAATTTTATAGAATGGCCACTCTGCTTAGATTGCCATATTAGGCGCTTTGACGTAACTTTACTCTAAACATAGTTTAGGCATTATAATAGTAGTTTGACGAGTTTAAAAGTTTGGTGCAAAATGGAGTATTCATTTTGCGTGTTTGTAGTTCATAGAAGTATCTGTATTATTATAATTCTACTAATACATTTTGTTTTAACCCAATAATTAGTTTACAGTTGGTGTTTTCATTGAGAGTTGCTGTAATGTGTACCATTGCTGTAATGTGTGTGTAATGTGTGTAATGTGTACTAATTTTAGAAAATTGTGGAGCTGCAGGTGCAGCTATAATGGACACCCCCTGAGGTGTGTTAATTTCGACTAAATTTTAGGAAATTTTCGGATGCCTGTGCAATAATAAAAGTTTTTTTTTCTTAGGTACTGATTTAAAGAGGCAAATGATGGGGACCAATGCCTTTGTTAACCATTAAACCTGTTTATCCTGTCTTCTCGATCACTGGGTGTCTGAAACCGGGTAGTTCTGCCTACAATGAAAAAAAAGAAAACCTTTCCTATCCTTCCCACTTGTCGGGGGAGAAGCAGCCTGTAGGAATGGAACCGGTGTTGTCCGGCACATCCTGTCTGGTACTTGGTTCTATTGCCGAATCGATCAATCAATAAATCATAATAATGAAGTTTTATTTCAGGGAATTTAATGAAAATGGAAATTAAATAATTTTTTGGATGCTGACTGCTGTCTTGTGCTAACCGCCTTATATTATATTTTCAACTAACAAATTACTAACTATTGACTACTTAGGTGTCTGTAACCATGTCAAGTCTATAATATTTAACAACCTTTCCTGTACGGTAGACCCAGCGTATCCGGGATCCCTGAATCAATTTTAAAATTCATAGAGTGCTACCAACGTAGGAATTTTTTTTTGTATCACCATGATTTATACGAAAATCGATTTTCATTTAAAGAATAACGTTCTTCGTTTCACAACGTTTAGACATCTATTTTATCTTCTGTTTCATAAATTCTTTAATTTTTCATAACTTTTCTGCTGGTTTCAAAAAATATTGTTACGAGTTTGCCCTGTCAAATCCGGTTCCAATCGGTGGATTGTGAATATCGTTATAGAATTTGACGGTTACAACATAAACTCTCGTAATTTTCACACTTCTGGAATATTCGCGAATATACCGGAAATAATCTCTCCAAATATTTACGATTTTAGAAATATTCCGAAAATAATTTTCCCACTTTTATTTTACTAAAACTAAATTACAACATTCACTATTTACACCAGTTCTAGACCGTTCTTTTACAGACTATTACAATCCACTATACCACAAAACTAATAGAAAACTACTTTTAGTGTCACTACCCAACACCAGATGTCACCAATCGCACAAAATTTTTTGTAATGTTCTAAACGTTAAATAAGCAATTTGTTGAATAAATGTCTCGCCAATGCCGAATTAATTGCCCATCAACCCAATACGCGAGAATGTAACAAGAAAAAATTCTGTTTTGTGGTAGTGCTGCCTTTAGCGATGAATAGCAAAATTAAATTTTTTCTGCTGCAAATTTTCCTCTTATACAGCATAAATAAGTGTCAATTCGTATTTTTTGTAATTAAACCTCATTCTCTGATAATTAGAATTTGGCAAATCCAGTGCCCTGCAACCCTGCAAACTACAACTAATTTGGTCTTCAAAGAAAAACAAAAATTGTTTTTTTAGTACTATTCAGATAGTAATTGGCCCATTTCGCTGAAGTATGAGGGTTCAAAATGAAATTGGTTTAATATTTGCATATTAATACCAATAAGTTTATTTTAACTATGGAAGAATATTTCCAAGAGAATATTTAGGTTTTGAAGTATTTTAAAAAGTTATAATATTGAAAAAATATTTATTCATAATTTAATTATTTAATTGAATATACATTGTTTTAGGAAGTATCTCCCCAGGATAACATGTCGTGTACGAACATATAGAGATGCACTCGACACATAGAGATACTAATTGAAATATTGAATTTACTGGAATTCCGACAATGCATGTAGTTTATTATGTAATAAAAATATTGAAAAAATATCTTCGTACATGGTGCATCCGTAACCAACCAGACAATGCACAAATAAACAAGAAAACAATTTTCAAATATTTATGGGATGGAAAAATTCATAAAAATAATTTTTTGGTAGGATGCTGAATGTAAAACCAGATATCTTGTACATACCTTTAATTTGCCATTTGTGAAATGTTCTGGCGTCACAAAAAAATGAATTCCAATTGTTGATGTTTCTAAATTTGTTAATTCGTCTTTCACAATCGGATATGTCCGTATATATTCATTTGTTGCTGGCATAAAATTTATTGTCCATGTTAAATTTGCCGCTGGCTTTGAATATTTCGACGTACAGTTGCCCCGTAATATTTCGCCCGATTGATATTTTGGATCAATCCCCGTCACAATTGGATTGTACAGTGGCACATCTGAAATATATAACAAAAAAATAATGATAAAAGCTTTTTTTTACTAAAAAAATTACGATTTCATTAAATTCTGAAGAAGAATAAAATTTTTTGGTGCGGGGTCAGTTAAACCAATTTAGAATTCAATTTAGAACAAGAAAAAAAAGTTTTTTTTTATGTCTTAATTATTTCTAAACGTTTGCGGCGATATACAAAAAAAATTATCTTTAGCGTTTATTTAATAAGGAGCGAAAAGGATGATAAAATTGAATTATTAATTGAAGTGCTAAAGATTCAAGCAGCTTTAATTGCGAAAAGGATTAACAATCTTCATTAAATAATTTAAAATTTATTTTTTTTGGTTTGTAATTAGTTTGGGTACGTGATTTGGCTTGAGAGCGAGCGTTGGGTTTTAATTGTTAAAAATTAATTATTTATGAATTTAAATTTTAGTAGCGTTAAAGACACCTGTTTTTACCAAATTAAGATTTTATATGTTTGTGTATTGGTGGGCGGATGTTGGTATATTATGATATTTATTATGATATGTGAGGTTCAAATTGAGAGTGACGCGTTTATATAACGTTACTTAATTAAGTATATTGGGTACGCTCCAGCCTCTCCTCTCTATTACCAACCCTATGCAGAGCTCTGTCATAGGCGACCGTTATTTCTCGTGCTACTCGTGGGAATAAACATGGAATCTAAAAATAAACAAACAAACAAAACAAATGAGAATGATGCTTCTCTAACATCATCAAAACAGGCTGATGCACCTGCAAATGCATCAAAAGCGATACAGTTCAAAATGCTACAACTTCTGAAAAGACCACCACTTCTACTGAAAAAGTAACTCAAGAAAAAGCGACTGACGATTAAGCCACTTGAGTGGGGCTGGGCGGAAACGTTATAAATCTTAATCTTAGATCCTAATTCCACTCGCATTGGTGGTGGAAATCATCGCTGGGCATCTGATGATGGCGATAATAGAGATTCAATTATACGTGTTGCCGTCAAAGCGTCGAAACCGGGAGGAGGTCAAGAAGGTATTTTGAACAAATTGTTGAATTTAAGGGAGCTGGTGTAAACCCAAAATTCCTTGGCCAATCATTCAGAGCTGGATGGATGGTTCTCACCTGCGCCAACCAATCGACACTCACTTGGTTAAGAAAAATTGTTAGTCAAGTTAAGCCATGGCCATGTGCCGTCTTGTGCTTTAATAACTATTGACTACTTAGGTGTCTGTAACCGGGTCAAGTCTATCATATCTAATAACCTTTCCTGTTCCTCCATCTTGTTATATGTAAAAGGGGTGTACGGTGGCCCGGCGTATCCGGGATGCCTGCCTAGTCTTGGACGTACAATCTAATCAATCAATGAATCATTATGATATTTTAAATTATAGGTGCAATAACACAATAGTAGTTAACTAACTGGCGTTTTGACAGGTTACAATCTTTAAAAATCTTTTAGGAAATTAATCGATGTAATGGTTTATTACGGTCTTAAGAGGCTGGCTAGGTGTGTGTGTGTGTGTGTGTGTGTGTGTGTGTGTGTGTGTGTGTGTGTGTGTGTGTGTGTGTGTGTGTGTGTGTGTGTGTGTGTGTGTGTGTGTGTGTGTGTGTGTGTGTGTGTGTGTGTGTGTGTGTTTTTGATAACCGGGTAAAGTGAGGAAAATCTTCTATAAGACGAAGCTTCGATGGGCAAACATCTCAGCAACCGTGATGGACTCCTACCATCTAAAAACCACACACCCTTTCGAACATCCCTCATGCGGAACTATCAGTTAGACATTACTTCGCATGGAGGTGACTAGTTACTAGACTATTTTCTCCTCTCAGCGTCTCAACTTAACATTGAGATTACCTCCGCAATCTAGCCATACCGCGATGTTCCTCTCTAGCACGCTCTAAGCATCTCAGCTCCTTAAGCACCACTGCTGCCATGTGGCTTACTGCATTCCAATTACGTTCACACACAAGCATTAGCTCTAGTATGTTATCAGGTGTCACGGGCTGCCCGAGGACACTGGACAGTTCTATTCGAGTTGTCTCGAACCTTGGACATTGAAAGAATATATGTTCCACATCCTCTTCTGATCCTTTGCAGGCAGGACATTCCGGTGTGTCGGCATGTTTAAATCTGTAAAGATATGCACCAAAACAACCATGCCCACTTAACAACTGCGTCAGATAGTAATTAATTTCACCATGTCGCCTATTAATCCACTTATTGATGGATGATATAACGCGATAGGTCCACCGGCCTTTCTCCGAGCTATCCCAGCGCCTTTGCCATTCTATCATGGTTGCAATGCATTCTGATGCTCTACTTCCTAGGTTTTCTCGACACACATACCACTTCTTCCTTTCCTTTGCAAGTAGATCGATGGGTATCATCCCTGCAATAACGAGCGTTGCGTCATCGGATACTGTGCGAAAGCCACATATAACCCTTAAGGCACCCAGTCGATACACCGATGTCAGCTTGCATCTATACGATTTATTGTCCATCGCATTGCTCCAGATAGGTGATCCATATAGGATGATGGATGTTACCACATTTGCCAGCAGAGTCCTACGACTCTGTTTTGGTCCACCAGTGTTGGGCATAATCCGGGAGAGGGCTGCAGCTACATTGACAGCTTTCCTGCTCACTATCCTTAGGTGCTCCCTAAAATTTATACGTGCATCAATTTGGACACCAAGATATCGTAACGAAGGTTGTGAGAGGATTAAAACTCCGCCAACATCAATATTTACAGTATCTATCACCTTCCTACTGGTAATTAAAACTACTTCGGTTTTATGGTCAGCCAACTGGTGTCCATATGAGATCAACCACTGTTTGATAATTATAATGGTCAATCTACATATCTCCATTATTTTCTCTATGGTTTTCGCGACTACAACAACGGCAAAGTCGTCCGCAAATCCAACAACCTCTACGCCATCGGGTACGTTGAGCCTCAAGACGCCGTCGTACATGATGTTCCATAGTAGAGGCCCCAATACTGATCCTTGAGGAACTCCACCCGTAACTTTGTATTCTATGATCCCATCGTCCGTATTATACATCAGCATTCTATTGTGAAAATAATTCGGGATAATCCTCCTTATGTACATCGGTCCTTGCAATTCAAGTAGGGCATTGAGAATACAGTCCCATCTGGCCGAATTGAACGTATTTTTGATATCCAGCGTAACCACGGCACAATACTTTTTAGAACCCCCCTTCCATCTTCTTCCTTGTGTTGCTTCCTTTGCGACTTTAACGACGTGTTGAATGGCATCGATTGTCGATCGGGCCTTTCTGAATCCATACTGGCTTTCGGCGAGGTCTCCGGCCCCTTTCACGACTTTCTCCAATCGATTATAGATTATGCGCTCGAACACTTTGCCAGCCGTATCCAACATGCACAATGGTCGGTATGCAGATGGCTCTCCAGAAGGTTTATTTACCTTTGGCAACAGAACCAGCCGCTGCCTCTTCCATCGTTCCGGGAATACCCCCTCCCTCAGACATGAGTTGTAGATTCTCTGAAGTCGTCAAGTCTAGCTCGAATGGCGGCCTTTAATGCAATATTTGGAATATTGTCAGGCCCAGGAGATTTTGAATTCGCAAATCGTTGATATGCATCTATCAGCTCTTCTGTGGATACCAAGGGAACTTCTTCTTCCACGCCAGGTATTACATCAATGGCGTTGATCAGATCGGGCAAGTGGGAGGTGAAGCATTTGCGTTTTTGTTTCTGAGCCTATTCATGACGATTTTGTAGGGTCTCCCCCATGGGTCATGGTTCACTTCTTCGCACAGCTCTTTCCAGCATCCACGCTTACTCGCCTTAATTGCCTGTTTAAGTTGTTTTCGAGCATCCAAGTACTTCTCGCGTAAGTTAGGATAGAGCTCCCTACCCCAGGCACGTTGATGTTTTCTCCTTGTACGGTGACACAACCGACGCAGTTGTGCAATTCGCTCAGTCCACCAGTATGCTGGTTGACGGTGACTATTTAATTGTCTTTCTACCATAGTTTTATAGCAGGCGTCCGTGATCATACTCATTATCTGCGCTGCTTTTGCATTGGCAGTCCCCAGGAGGTTCGACTTTGCAAGAACTAGGTTAAATAGATCTTCCTCGAAGGTGCTTGCCCTCCAACCCTCTGGTTTCCTTTGAAGTTTTGTACGTAACTATTTTCCATTGCCAGTTTTATTTCAACTGAGGAGGCACCATATTTACGGAAAGTCGGTGCATCACCATTATTATGTCTTCGCCTAACTCAAGTAGGAGTTCACCTTTTGCTGTGCTCCGTATGCGAGTAACCTTATCAGAGAGGCCGTTCAAATTTGAATCCCCCTTCACTTTTTTAAGTATCTCAGCATACGACAACGATCCGCTCTTTGTGATCCGGATGGCATCAGGGCGAGGACGCGGGGTCCTTACACGTTTCTTCCTTTTTCTGGTTCTTTCCACCTGCCATTCAGGGCCCTCTTCGTTGTCGAGCTCGTTGGGCTCTACTGGGTTTCCACATGGACTTTTGGCTCCTAGATCCTGGGTTTCACCAGGTTTCTTTTTCCCCTTTTTCTGGGCCTGTCCAACAGTTGGGTTTGGCTCAAACGATCTTCTCCTTTTACTGTTCGTATTAAGTGCCGTTTTTTTTTTGATTCGGCTACCAGCGGCACTGTCCTTTCTTCCATGTTTCTCGGATTTGAGATGGTTGGCGAAGTTTGAGTCTCGCAGCATACCGTTATCTGCTTAGCCAGCTTTGCAATTGTCTGCGTTGTTTTAATCTCCTCCTCTAGTTTTGCGCTCTTATATGAGTGTTCGGTATAAAGATTTTTAATTGACGTGGCAAGCCTCTTTATCTCGTGGTGCACATTACTTCTTCCCCTGATGTAATCGCAGAGGAGATCAATTTTTCTTCCCATCAGAATAAGAGCATCAGGCTGGTTATTGTCCGAAAGTAAACCAGACCTTTCCTCATCTACAGAGCTACTACGAGACTTAGGCGATTGAAATAGCCTGGATTTTTGTTGTAATACCTTCGTCACAGGCATTATTTTCTCTCCTTGCCCTGCAGGATCCGAAAGGGTCAAAGAAATGTCCCTCTGGATATTTCGAGGTGATCTCTGGAACGTGTTACTACTTTTAAATGGGTCTACGGCCCCTAGGCTGTAGTTACCGCTACCTGCCATATTCATAGGAGCTCCTTGTTTCGCCAATAAAAATTGACTTGTAGCTCCTATTTCTTCTGCAAATATATTTGCTTCACTTGTAGTTCCATATACTTCACCAGCCAAGTTTTCCACTACTGAAGTACTGCGGTCGCTTGCTAACGACGGCTGGGAGCCCGCTTGCTCACTCCCACTCCCCGAAGCCGCCGGCACTAAGGTAATCATCCTTTGCGCCGTAAACAGGTTTACATTTTCATCATCACTCATCTCGGTTTTTTTTATCAGGGTGGCCTTCCCCTAGCATTTTATACCTACTGCCAGGTAAGGAATTCAGCCGCCTCTTACATGAGGAGCAGACGCTGTTTGAAGCCACACCTCCTGGTGAACAGACGCTTCTTGCAAGTTTTGATCCACGAGTGGTATTTTATTTCCCACTTACCCGCCGGTATACCGGTGAGGGCATCCCCCTATCCGCCACATGGGGACGTGCCCGATAGGAGACTTGCAGTGTGTGTGTGTGTGTGTGTGTGTGTGTGTGTGTGTGTGTGTGTGTGTGTGTGTGTGTGTGTGTGTGTGTGTGTGTGTGTGTGTGATACAATTTAGCAATAAAAAATTCGTCTCCGTTATTTGGATAAATATGACCACCAAGGCCCAAATTATTACACCTCAAATAATACCAGAAAACAATACTTACTTCAATTTATTATCACAACGCATATCATCAGAGGTAAAACGTTTCCATCTGGGGTTGAGGTTGCTCGACAATAATTATGACATAATAATAATCGGAGAAACTTGGCTTAACGATAGTAGACCTTCTGCGGATTATTCAGAGATACCAACCGTAGCGGTGGTGCTGATTGCTCTGAACAGTTGCCTAATGAAATGATGGTCCGTCTCCCCATCAATTTCATCGAGTCCGCTATGTTACCTGTTATTCGATTCAATGACCGATTATCATTGTAGGTAATTTTAATTTACCTATTTTAGATTGGATTGATGTTTTTTTTGTGTATTTTTATATTACAACTGATTTACAAATAATTTAGCAATTTATTTTTCTTAAATAAAGGTTCACATTTGATGGGCAGTAACCCAATGGTTACTCCCGTTTGAATTTACATAATTTACTATTTTTCCCTATCATAATTAAATACAACTGTCCAGTTCTAAAGGGTTCTGCCTTTAAAGCCTTCTTATTGCATTGGTGGTGTCCACCAATCTTCGTATGTCTGCATTTTGGTGCCGAGATATCCGCTGAATCTGTTTCTTTGCATGATTTTTATTTCTTCACTGACATATTTCGTGTTTAAGTCCCTACGCAGGTTTTCGTTTCTGATGTACCATGGTGCGTTGACAATGCCACGCAGCACTTTGTTTTGAAAACATTGTATCATTTGTGTATTTGTCTTCTTGGTACAACCCCAAAGTTGAGTACCATAGGTCCATACTGGTTTAAGTATTTTCCGATATAATAGAAATTTATTGTGTATTGTAAGCTCAGAATTTCTACCTATTAGCCAATATATTTTCCAATATTTGATGTTCAATTCATGTTTTTTCTTTTTAACATGCTCTTTCCAACTAAGCTTGCAATCGAGAGTTATGTCAATGTATTTGGCTATATTTGCATTTGGAATCTGCCTTGAATTAATTTCCACTTAAGTTTCAGAATCCAGTTAACTTTCTGGTTTGTGAAGTTTACGTGAACCGATGTTGCTTCGTTTAAGCTAATGTGCCATTTCTTTGTCCAGCTACTCACTGAGTTGGCTGCTTGTTGAAGTTTTGTCGTTGCGTCTGATATACTCTTTTTAGTTGCCAGAATAGCTGTATCGTCTGCAAATGTTGCTATGGTAGCACCTTCTGTATTTGGCATATCTCTGGTATTCAGGATATATACTATAGGACCCAGCTACCTTGTGGTATGATTCTCTATAGTTAAGAGTACTCTCCGTTGTATTTTTCACGGAAATGGCGATCTGCAATGTAAGATTTAAGAATCTGATAGAACTGCTTAGGTAGATCTCGAGGCAATTTAAATTCAAGTCCTTGGTGCCAAACTTTGTCGAAAGGTTGTGCTATACATCTAAGAAGATAGTGGAGCATATTTTTTTTTTTTTAAGTGAGTCTTCTAGCGACAGCCGTGGACCTTGATCTGGTTGCTATGATTTTTGACTTGTCTAAATACATTTTACCATTTACGGGTGTATCGTTTATTCCAGAAATGTTCATGGGTTCTCTTAATTGGTCACCTGTAGGAGTTTTTGTCATATTGGTCATATTCTGAAACTTAATTATATGGCCGTAATAAATCAAAATCATATTTAGAGAATTCTAAAAGATACTCCACCTCTATTTCGATTCGCAAGTTTCCAATCCAAAATTCAAATGTAACCCTGCAAAACTATTTTGATATTTACTTAATTTATTTAAGCACGGCGAAATAAATATAAACGAAATAACAACCAAATTTTTAAGTTTAAACAATAGAAAAGTAAATTAAGATTATAATGGTAATTGATTAACATCAAATATTTAACAGTAAAAAAAGATAGAAAAGAAGATTTCCATTTCCAGTAAAATGAACTGTTTTGACGATTTTGTGAAGCTGCGTGTGCTCAATGATTTCATCTCTATTGGTAATCTGTTGTAAGCTATTATGGATGCGTATATGCCGGATTTCGGATCTGCTTTAATTACATGTACGTGTCGTTTTATTCGGGTTTCATATGCGTGAGTATCAGCATTGGACGTGAACTTAGTTTTTGTATGCACAACTTGTATTGCTCATGCATCATTTCAGTTCGCTCACGTTTATCCAAATTGTAAAGATTTTCTATAGCGGTGTTTTGAATTATTTGTACTTCGGCAATTTGGTTTTATTACTACTAAAAAATGGATAGAATACAATATTTCTTATGCTATCACTTAAATACTTTGAGATTCTTCTAAATATCCCAGCAATTAACGACAATTTTTGCTTAACCTCATCGGCATGAACCGTGAATTTCATGTTATTATCAAGTGTTGTTCCGAGATATATGAAAGAATCGACGCATTTCAAACTGTAACCCTCATAGTAAATACTTAAAGGCAAACTTCTGTCAAATAACATGTATTTGGATTTTCGGACATTCAGTAGTAGTTTATTGTTATTTAACCATTTAGCAGTAATCCATAAATCATAATTGATTGATGCTTGCATCACGCCGTTGGTGGAAGCTTCATATACAATTGCTATATCGTCAGCATATAGAAATATTTTCCCGGCAAGTGGTAGCATTACTATATCATTTATAAACATCAAAGACAGTACAGGTTCGAGAATACTACCCTGAGGGGCGCCGCATTTAATTTTCAGTGTATCGGAATTATTGTTATCTTGTTATCTGTGTGTTTGCCCTATGTATGGTGCCGTGCAAACTAAATGTTGTTGGATCTCTACACCCCAGAAGGATTGATGCTGCATAGGATAGCGGAAATTTGACAGCGCAGAATAGGAGATTACGCTACTCGCCGCAAGTGACAGCACCATCACAAAAAATAATTTATTTTGTTATATAATTACTGGCGGAAATTTTTTATTCATTTTGTATCTCTTTCTTCTCTAAATAAAATATTCCAGCGGCATAAAATATTAAAAGTGATCCTTAAAATGGCAAATTGATTGATCTCCGAAGTAAAGTAAGTCGGTAAATGAAATTTTGAAGTTGAACAATATTCCGTCTTTCCGCCATTTCTAAAAGAATGACGTTTTGATCAGGGATTTAAAAGTAAGTTTCGGACAAAATTCTAGGATCTGAAACAACAGAACATTCCAAACAACCGAAAATATTGGTGACTAGTGGAAGTTTTTGAGATATTGGCAAGAAACTTAAAACAGCTTATATGGACGCAGAAAATCAATAATTTATAGTGAAAATTCTAATCCATTAATTGTCCCCAAATTTTCCTTGTACTCTTAGTATGATCTAAGCTAACATGGGTAACTGCAGCAGGGAAACTTTCGAATTTCAAAATGAAACTTTGCATACCGATTAAGTCCAATTTGTGCTAATTAGTGCTAATTAGTGCCGAAAAAACGGAGAAAGAAAATTTCAAATTTCGCCTCAAAGACGGAATAAATAAAACCCGATTTCTAGAAAAAACCAGAAATAATTTAAGCCTAATTTTAAAACTTTAACTTGAAAGGCCGCTAAACTGATGAAATTTGTGCTTATGATAGAAATATGATTTTCATAAATTTTCATTCATAAATCGAGGAAAACCAAACCAGCCCCTGAAAGATACTATATTAAAAAACAAAATACAGATGTATATATCGTTCAATAATATTTGTGTTGAACAACAATAATAGAAATAAAATGTTCTAAAGTCCAAGACATAAGCAATTCAGATAGTATATTCCTGTCAGGTATGTTCATTGCCATCCGAAAAATATAGTGGCTGAATTTGTGCTAATCCAGAATTGGTCCAATCCCATTGAACAACAACGACCGTTGAATGAACAATTTTCTGACAAAAAGTGTTCTAGAAACCAATGTATTTGGCACTTCTGATAGCATATTCCGATCAGATATGTTCATTGCCATCCGGAAAATATAGTGGCTGCATTTGTGCTAATCCAGAATTGGCCCAATTCTATTGAACAACAAGGGCCGTTGAATGAACAATTTTCTGACAAAAAGTGTTCTAGAAACCAATGAAGTTGGCAACTCTGTTTGCATATTCCTATCAGGTATGTTCATTACCATCCGAGAAAAGTGGCTGAATTTGTGCTAATCCAGAATTTGCCCAAATATAACTTTCGGATCGCAATCAACATACCTGATCGGAATATGCAATCAGAAGTGCCAACTTCATTGGCGTCTATAACACAGATTCAGCCACTATATTTTTCGGATGCTAATGAACATACCTGACAGGAATATAATGAATTGCTGAATTATGAATTCTCTGAATTGCTTATGACTTGGACTTTAGAACATTTTATTTCTATTATTGTTGTTGAACACAAATATTATTGAACGATATACCTCTGTATTTGGTTTTTGAATATATTATCTTTCAGGGGCTAGTTTGGGTTTCCTTGATTTATGAATGAAAATTTATGAAAATCATATTTTTATCATAAGGACAAATTTCACCATTTTAGCGGCCTTTCAAGTTAAAGTTTTAAAATTAGGCTTAAATTATTTCTGGTTTTTTCTAGAAATCGGGTTTTATTTATTCCGTCTTTGAGGCGAAATTTGAAATTTTGTTTCCCCGTTTTTTCGGCTCCTGGACTGGCACTAATTTTTCCCCGTGAGCAGTAATTAGCACAAATTGGGCTTAATCGGTATGTAAAGTTTCATTTTAAAATTCGAAAGTTCCCCTGCTGCAGTTACCCACGTCCTAAGTTATTAGAAAAACAATTGAAAATATTGGTTACTAGTGGAAGTTTCTGATAAATTGGCTAAAAACTGAAAATAAATAAATAAATTTTTTTAAATTTTCAAAAGGATTGATTATGAAATGGGCAAGTTTAGTTCAGCATGAACAGATCCTAGAATTTTGTCAAAACTTACTTTTAAATCCCTGATCAACAGTACTTTAATAAATGACGGAAAGACGGAATATGGTTGGATTTCAAGATTTTATTTACCGAGTTCCTTTACTTCGGAGATCAACCGATTTGTCATTTTGAGGATCACTTTTGATATTTTATTAAAGAGATACAAAATGAATAAAAAATTTCCGCCGGTAATGATATAACAAAATAAATTCTCTTTTGTGATGGTGCTGCCACTTGCGGCAAGTAGCGTGATCTCTTATTTTCCGCCGCTGTCAAATTTCCGCTATCTTATATAGCTTTGAAAACCCGTGAATTCAATGATAAATAAATTTCGTTATCAGTGCAGTAAAGGGAAAGTATTATTGAATTTAAATTGTTAGGAATTGTGAGGAATTGCTGACTATTAAAACGACGTGCCTTTGGCACATTCAATATAATAAAAACCTTGATAATATTGCCTATGTTAATCTCAAATAATCCATTTTAAAAACTGACACTTTAAATTAAAGGAATTACTACAGTAGTACGACAACAATAAAAATGTTCACAATTGCTTTCTAGAATTTTATAATGTTTTTGGTTACAAAAAATAAATCCATAAATTATTTGAACTAATAACTTGTTGTAATTAAAAACAAACCATACAGATAAATTATACCAAACTATAAATAATCCAAAATTTATGAAAAACTATATCCATTTAACAATCCAGTATCGTTGCGATTTTTCATTTTGGTTTTAAGTGCGGGGGGCTACAAAAAATGACCCATAAAAATAAACTTTTGTCGCACCACATACCCAGGATCCACTCTGCTAAAATTTATAGTTTATAAAGCTCTCTCGTAAACCCCATCGATAAAATAATTGTATGACACCGTCATTTTAACGACAATTAACAAAATACAGTTTCTGTCCTGTAAATACAAAAAGTACTTTGAAAAATTTTAATTTAATAAATTTTGAACACTCTTGTACGTCGACTCTTCATATATCGCCGTGTGCGCATATATGTAACGAGCTTTTCGATGGTCTTAACAAAAAAGTTGTAATTATGTTGTCTCAGTACTATCTTGCAAGTTTATTTTTTTTTATTTCTATTCCGTATATAACGAGCTAAGGATAAGAGTTAATTAATTTTTAATTACATTGAAACATATTTAACACACTGCATTAAAAAAATAACAACAACAAATATAAACGAGTGTATATATTGTGTAAGAGGAGGAGAGCTTTTTAAAAATTTTGTGACGTGAACATAATGAATGGGAAGCACAGCATATACAGCTGTAAAAAAATAATATTAAGTTGAGTCTCTGTTGTACACTCTTGTGATATGCTCTTGAGCTTGCTTGCCTGGTTGTTATGTTGCAAAAGAACATAAATTTTATTTTTATGATTATGATTATTTTCCAATGTTTGGACATGATAATTTATTGTATACACAGTTTTTTTCCCGATGTTGGTGGAAATTTATTTGTAACTTTTATTTTTTTTTGTGAAAATTTTATTTTTAATTTTATGTTACAGATGATTAAATATTGCAGATGTGATAATTTTATATTATGTAATATGTGTGCGGGAGATTAATGAGATATATAAACAAAAGCTTGCACAATTTATTTTTGTACTTGTTGTAAAGCTGTTTAATGCTGGTGGAATGTAAAATTGTGCATTACGCTTTGTAATACTGTCATTGTGTAAAAAGTATTTTTTTTTTATAAAAGCTTTCGCAATTTTTAATTGGATGGGTTTATTTACACCATTATAATACAATCAGTTTACCTTGATTGACTCTTGGCTCATGAACCATTAAATCATCTGGTATATTTCACATTTAAATCGGCGCCGGTGTACGGTGCCTCGCCCTATAAACCGATTTTACCGCTTCAAGGATTGAAATCATCACCAGAAAATTAAATTTGCGTCTCATTCCTTCATCGAACGTTTTACGTATATATACCGTGCCTCACGGTGTTCTCGTTTTGATTACATCATTCGGAAAATTCGCCGAAAAACAATAAGGAATTTTTTCATTTTCCAAAATAAAAATAAAAAAGTAACGAAAAATTAGCTTGACGTTAACAATGTTTTATTGAATTTTAAATGACATTTTTTTGCCTCAACGTTGTTTTTGGTATTTTGCTATCATCGCTAGCGTCTCGCGTATTTTTTTGTTTCTTTATCAATCGCGCGAACGTCTCGAGCGAAATTAATATTCTTAAGTTTTTGATTTTACAAGAAATATTTTTCCTCCCGAAAGCTTTTTTTTGTGCTATGTAATACATTATTATATTGATTGAATTAGTTTGAATGATGTTATTGGATTTATCGCTGGGTTGAAAAATGTCGATTTGTAATTTAACGCTATTTAGCAATTTATTTTTTTTGTGCTGTGTTGCGCCATCGTCATCGTCGTCGTTGTCGTCTCAGTATGAAATATTGAACATAAATTGCATTTTTTTGCTCTCTATCAGATGAAATGTTATTGGCCTCATTATTCGGAAATTGATTTGGTATATTGGTAACATCTGTTTCGCAAAGTTTAGATGTGGGAATTGACTTTAGAACAATGTTTAAAAGCTTTTGTAAAAATTGATTAATTAAGAGGACGATTGCTTATGACTTATATAAATGTCTAAGAATCTTAAACCGTATTCTACTTTATATGGTTAACTTAAATTGGATGTACTATGTTGAGTTCACAATTGGGTGGTGAGCCTCTGAAAACATTAGAACGACATCATTCACAACGTATGCATATACGTAAGTATGTAAAAATCAGCGAGATCCAGAGTCACAAGCACACCGTTGAACGACCCACACCAGTCAAAACGACCAACGAATTCAGGGGAGCACTAGCTCGATTCAATGAGAGCTGATTTGAATCTAATTCGAAAGCTTTTCAGACAAATGGCTGAAATTGGCATCAAAAGAATACTCAGAAGTGTATCTCAGAATAAAAATTGATAGATACACTCTGATATCAAAGAAGTCGATCGATTACATAAAAGAATCCTCATGGAAGTCGATGAGGAAGATCGCTATAAATATTTCACTGAAGAATACTATGGGCCCCTTCAAAATAAGGTAGATACACTAGTAATCAAATTACTAGTGTATCATCCAACAAAATAGCCAACTATCGAATACACTAAAGATGATATATCTGTAGAAGGAAGCGAATCAGCCACATACCAACCATTGGAGACAACTATGATAGGGCATGGAAAATCCTGCAGGTTACAGATATAACAACGAGCGTCTGTTAACATCATCATAATTCAGTGCAATGTTATCTTTGCGTAATGTATAATATGCAACAGCATCCAGTATCAGAACACTACATGATGCTGTGGTGGAAATGTTGCACAACATCGAAAATCTGAAGTTAGACAATCCATTTGAAGCCCTCATCATACACCTCATGATGAAAAAGGTGGTCACAGATACATTGGAGAGATTTGAAAATAACCGTGTCAGTCCACGCGAGGTTCCTAAACGTGACAATTGCTTGGAATTTCTAATGAGAAGATTCCAATCACTCGGAACCAAAATGCGACGTAGTCGAGAATGGCATCATTCTCTCAAAGATTGCATCCATTTTCAAAACATTTCCGTCAAATGAAGAATTGATTTTGTGAATCATGTCAAAATTTGCACGAACTATCTCGCACATAGTCCAAAGGTATCGTGCGGAGAGAAATCCGGTTGCACAAGCTGCAGTAATCGACATCACTAGTTGTTGCACGAACCAGACCCACGACCTGCAAAAACGGTGTCTGTCAGCACGTTGGATGGCAATCAAACAACACTGTTAGCACCGACCATCGTAAAAAAAATCAACTTTATCCGCGGAACGCCGTCTAATGTACGAACATTAATAGATTAAGGATCTCAGGAATCGTTAATTACGATGGCAGCGGTTCAAAGACAAGGCTTATCACTACAGTATATGACGGTTAGAATCTTAGAAGTTGGAGCTAACACAACTAACAAGGCATATACGAGTGATCAGCTTTGCCTTCAACCTTATTTTGATTCCTCGTTCAATCTATAAAGATCGACGTATATGTGTTACCAAAAAACACCAAAACATACATGAGCAACCAATCGCCAGAAAGCTTGACGACAGCTGAAGTGGATTAAGTTTAGTGGATCCAAGTTTTGATAATAATCCAAAATAATCAGAGGCAGACCAAGCGCTATAAGCATCATTCTTTGGCCCGTCACAAACTACAATCCACGAACAGACCGAAGTAGCTTATACTGTAACAAGACGGAAGGAGGATTGGAGAAATTCTGGGAATTAGAAGAGATTCCGAAAGATAACAAGAGCTGGTCATTAGAAGACTCTTTACGCGAAGCACTCTTCCAGCAAACTACCAAGCGAGGTAAATATAACCGATATAGTGTACAATTACGATTCAAAGAAAGCCAATTGGATCTTCTCGAAAGTTCTCGACAGGGAGCACTACAACGGTTTCTACACCTTGTAACGGAACATCCCGTTTGGTGCGACTCCCACGAAATACGAAGAGTTCCAAGTTGGGCGCCCCTGTAACTTCTATGCATGTGTTCAATCCTTTTCGATTTTTGGATAATTAAAATAACTTACAAAATTTTTCCAGTTTGGTATGGTGGGGGTTGATTTCATGTCGTATCGGTATACCATTTTAGCAGGCTGGGTTCATTATTCCCATTTACCCCTTGTGTTGTCGTCTCAAGGATTAATGGGTCCAGCACAACGTCCATTCGGGGACGACCATACAATTTATACGATCCCCCTCTAGCGGTTTCTCCGGTGGTTTCTCTAACGCCACTGCGTTGTGCCTGGGCCTCGGCGGTGACATCAGGGATAGATCGATCATTCGGGGGTCTCTCCAACAAACTTTGTACTTATCAATCGGGTAATGGGGACTCCCGGGGTTTCTTATTATCTTTTATTTTTTTATTTCCTCCAATTTTCGGTGAATTAATTTCGATCGTTTTCTAATTTTATTATCTAATTTTTTATTTTGTTATTCAAGCATGGCATCATATCTAGAAATCCCACGCCTACGCCCCTGAGCTCTAGCCGGAGCTACATATAATCGCATAGACCTCTGATGCCATGTCTGTTTTAATGAAACTCTCCGTGTTTCGTTACAGAGGAGCCCAACTTGGAACTTTTCGTGTTCCTTTGGAGTGGCTTCGAACGGGGTGTTCCGATCCAACCTGCAAGCGAAGTTCGGTAAAACTTCAGAACTGAGATCACTATGTATATGCAAACTTCATGCAAAATACATCCAGATAGGGCACATGAAACAGGTTGACCGTGACAGAGGGAAAATTTCGGCTACCTTATCATGCAGTGGTTAAGAAAGACATATCAAAATTGAGTTGTATTGGTGTTACAGGAACGGTTCTTAATTGGTTTGAAAGTTATCTTCAAAATCGTCAACAAGTCCTATAAAATAAATAAAATTCTAAGTTTCCCGTGTATTGTAAACTGTGGAGTCCCACAAGGATCAGTCAGAAATCAGAATCAAATCAGAATTTTTCTTATTTATTTCAATTCAATTTTTAATATAAATCTTAAAGACTTTCTAATTGCGTTTGCTGATGACCTGGCTTTAAGCTATGCGCGTACGGTACGATGTCCAGATGTTAACAAGTTACTTTTAAGGGATTTGTACTACCTCAGTAAACGGGTTTATTTTAATCGGCTGGTTGTTAGTGAAAAATCATAGATTATATTTTTCTGAACCTCTAACCTCACACCAACACTTGAGCTTAACTATAAACTCCCAGTTATGAAACTCTCACTTCTACACTATCAGGAAGAGTGTTATCCTGGCCGTGCACAATTTTTACAGGCTTAGACAGTTTTGCGATTGCAGCATCTTAAGACAATTTTACGATGCCTTAGTGGATTTCCGTTGTTTAGAGAACTAAATTTGCTCTCGCTAAGGTATATCGTATACGTTAATAAAGTATAGAAAAAGTTTTTTATTAGAAGTCACAGCAGGTTTAACGCTGTAATAACGAAAAACGTAGACGGTTCTATTTGTATATGACACAATATTGGTTCTCTATGTTGACGTTATGGTCCACATTTCAAATTCCTCCTTTGCGTTCAGTAGCAAATAAATATCCATGATATTGCGGAAACCTCTATACCAGTTTACGTATTCTTTAAGAGTATGCGGTTACGGTTTTATTCCATACTCATTCGAATGAGCTTGTAATATTGGATATTGGTTTCTATTCATTTTTAGCTCTTTTGCATATCGCCCAGACTATTTTCCATAATGTAGAACTGTTATCAACAAAAATTAGTCCTGTGCAGCGAATACGGGTTGATTGATCAGGTTGAAACTTTATACATAAGCTTTTTTCATAAATTGGGACCTGTGATTTTTGCTCAAAACCAGCCGGAAGTCCATCACCGGAAGTGACACCTTCGATAAGAGCTTTTTGATTTTTCCAAATAGTTTGAAAAGTGCATGTTTCTTCATATGAGAAAATCTAATATGAACTAAAATATTCTAAATTAAAGGTTCTGATCTTTTTACCAAAATTTAAGCAGAAGCTCGATTTTTTTTTGGCTCGACCAAAAACGTTTTTTCTGTGTATAATCATATAAATTTTCGGCCAAGAGTTTTTTTTGACTAAATGTCTGTGTCCCCTCACTGAGGTATATTGACTGATCGGGGATGGAACTTAATACTTAAGCTCCACAAATCGGAACAATCCAGTGATTTTTGGCTGAAATCGGGCAGCTTTCATAGGAGCTTTTCGTTTTTGTAAATATTTTAAAAAATTTATAGCATTTACGAAAAACGATTAAAATTAAAAGATTGAGAGTGAATTTCAAACAAAACTAGTTTTGAACACATTTTAAATTTTGTTTTGATAAAAAAAATTTATTTCTCCAAAAATCGGCATCTCTACAGACCAGGTAGATTGACTATGCGGTATAAAATTCAATTCAAAATTTTCGGGGGTTTCTCGATAAAAAATTTCGCTGTGCCGAAAATAATGAGGGGAAAGGAATCCCATCGTTGGATAGAGGAATTCATGTACTAAAAATATTCTTTTGTCATTGTTTTGAGTGATCGATTCAGTTGTGAGTTATAGCGTGTCAACGATGGAGGTAAACAAAGAGAAAATTTGCTATATTTTACAATTTTGCTTTTGCTGAAATTGGGAATAGCGTCTATGGTTCCGATACTGTCACATACAATCATGGATAATATTGGTTTCGTCGATTCCGTTCCAGCCGTGCTTGGCTAAACGTAACGAAATGGAGCCATTTCTGAAGCGGGTGGAAAATATCAAGGTCGAAGGCTGGTGAAGCAGCCCAAACGGTTGTCAAAGCAGGATTGACAGCCATGAAGATTTAAAAGCATGTGTGTGATAGGATTGGGAGAGAACCATTTATTATAAGTTGCTGTTCAATATCCAAACGCCCAATTTGGACCTCTACTGCCAGCAATTGGAAGGCAGCAATAGACCAAAAGTGGCCAGAATTAGCCAATAGGGGAATCGTCGTGCTTCACTAGGCCTTACACGTTCATGATGACACACCAGACGCTCCGGGAGCTTGGTTGGAAGGTTATTATCCATCCACCTTATAGTCCGGAGCTGGTACCAAACGATTCCCATCTCTTTTTGTACATTGCAAACGCACTTGGTGGTGTAAAAATGGCCTCAAGAAATGCTTGTGAAAATTGGCTATCTCAGTTTTTTGCTAATATAGGGACAATACGTTGTGAAAAAGCGGCATAATGAAACTGCCTTCTAAATGGCAACGCGTTATTGAAAAAAAAAACTGCGCATATTTGAGCCAAAACGAATTATTGTAACCATGTTAAATAAAGTCCCGAAATAAACGTAAAAATAATGGATTTCTTTTTCCCCAACCTTATATTTGCGTGTTGTTTGAATTATACAGACTTTTCTGCTTTAGCATCATTAAACGTTTTTCCACTGCTTTTTCCTCTGAATATCGATTTGTTTTACTTTCAAAATTTGGGTCTCCAATTGATATTATAAGAGTTCGTTTAGATTGGCTGTATGTTCCGGAAATTTATGTTCTATTAAATAAACCGCTTCCAACTACTCCCATGAACAAATAAATGTCTTCCGAGCAGTTTTTCTCCGTAATTGTATTTTAAAATCAGCATAAAGTTTTTCAGCTTGATTTAAACCAATAAAATCCGAATTACCGAAGCCAATCGAAGAAAATCGCCCGGTGGTAAGAACAACCGTAGATGCTACTGACACGATACTGATCGTCTTGCCGAGCTTTGGCAACCTTTCTGAACAGAAATCCACAGAGTCAATCATGACGGTTTTGATAATCGGTTAGCCGAAACCATTGGAGAGCAAATTGCTTGTGTACAACCGTTATATCCGTTGTATGGTAATGGTCGTACGGATACGTTTTATTGGTGAACTTTTCAAGCAAACAGAATATATCGTTGTAAGTGAAAACCTCTTTGCACAGAGATACACTGGATCAAACATGGTCATTATCATAAAATGCTCAGCCGACCTTTTTCACAAATCGCTCAGCCAATTGGATAGAAAATTGCTTGTATATGAATTTTATATCCATTGTAACGTAATGGCCTTGCGAATGCACTATACACTGTGATAGTTGAAAAATGTGACAAGCTGGGCACCCAGGAGGTAAACCTAATTCGAGTACGCTGAATTTAATAGTGCTAGCCCATTTCAAAGTTAGTCCCCATTTTTGAGATATAGCCAAGACAAACAACTTTGCCGAGCATATCAAGATCGAAAAACCACATCCACTATTTATGTGTATTTTACTTAGGCCAAGGTTAGGTTAGGTTAGGTTAGGTTGAAGTGGCTGATTGTGCACACTTAGACCAGTAGTGCCCGTTGTGATACCACAGGGTCCTATTTCCCCTTTCCTCCTATTCAAAACCATTCGGAGCTACGTACGTAGTGCAAAATATCTCGCACTCCACGGTCCGCGAGATCTGAAAGGCTGGCCATACTGTACACGCCCAAATACCTATGCCTTCTGTATGTTAGTGGACACGGACACGAGCATAAGAAGTTATCTAAAGTCTCTTCCTCCTCTTCGTCTATGCAACTTCTACAAAGTCATTCGTCTGTAGACCCAGCCTTCTCGCATGTTCCCCAAAAAGGGGAGAACTTGTCGTAACCTAAACTTGTCGTAACCTAATCATGAAAACACTTACATCCGAACAGCATTTACAAATTATTTAATTTTATTATCAAGATTTGTGTTCAGCGAAAAAATTCGACGTCATAATCGACCTACAGAGCAAGCAATTCAGGTCATTGCCCATTATGGCCAAATTTCGCATCAATCTCACGTTATTAAACATCAATCCGGCAAATCGTATGCTTAGAGTGCGTAGAGAGGAAAATCTTACTGCTGTAGCAGGTAGTGTTAATGAAGACGATAAAATGCCCATCCGTCGCTAGGCACAGTAATAGGGATTGTGTTGCCAACTACTTGGAAGGTTTTACGCAAGGATCTTGGTCTAAAGATATATAAAATACAGCTCGAGAAACAATTGAAGCCAAGCGACTTGCCACAGCGTGGAAGTTTTGGTGAGTGGTCCTTAGAATATCTTGGGGAGAATCTGTTTTTGAGCAGCCACATGCAATGCAAGACCTGCCAATACACATAGTGGTGGAATCATTGGTACGTATTTTTCAAAGATGTAACGATGATCGCAACAGATAACGTGGCGTGTTACATCGATCGATGTTTCGGATTTTTGGTGTCCAAAATGCATGAACTGAATCTGGTTAACAGTTTATCTCACGTTTCGGCCCGCTCAATTGGTCTTCCAGATCTTGCAATTGGTCGCCTTTTTAATGTTTTTCATGGGGCGTCTCTCGTCTATGCAAATTGCAGAAAAACAATTGCAGAATTGGAAGACAACATTAAACGTGTCAATAGCGAGGAACTACCCGCAATGCTCGAGAAAGTGGTGACAAATTGAACATCTCGCATGGACCACTTTGAAGTTTGAGTTTGAAAATCAATAGAAAGTCAATAGACTAAATTGTTTTGATCCGGAGCAAAATTTTATATTGTACCACAATTGTACTACTTTCCGGGCTGAGAATCCTTTTATTATATTAAGCGAGGATGCAAACCATTCGCAACTTTTGGTAGCGAATCTTGAACGCTAACAACACGGGACAGCCCAAAGGTTACCGTTTTAAAGAGCAAGTTAGTCGTATGCTGCTAGTTTCTATTGAGGAAGGTGATATGTACTGGATACGCCTGAATGTCAAGGTAAGAAATGATCTGAACAGGCTCGATATAATCGGAACAATTAAATCATCAAGGAAAAAATGGCTCGAACACGTTCTGGAACGTAAGAAAGGACCTCGTGTTATATGTCTGACCATAATTTAACACAACAAATTTAATTTGAAATACCAAGGACAAATGAAGAGCTGATGGTTTTCTATTTACCTGTATTTCTGTTTTTGCGGTTGGCAGGAAAAAATGTGATAAACTTTCGAACAGAAATAACCAAATAGTGGCATCTGTGGTAAAAGATTAATTTTCCCCGGTAAGGGAAAACAGTTACCTATTTCTCCGGTAAATATTCGAAAGAGGTTTGAAATATCTTAAACAAGTTTAAACGTATACTGATCTCAGCTATTTAGCATTTTAAAATGTAATTTATAGCAAAAAACTACGTACTCGACCAATTGTCAACACTGTCTACTCCCAAATTAATTGTGAAAGTTATTTTCGACACCAACATTACCTATACACCACACAACGCTGAATTCCACTCAATTTAATCGACTTGTGGAGGTTAGGAAAACTGTAACGTAGTCCAATTCGCGTGATGTGACACTTCTTTTATACCTAATGAGTTTTTATCTCAAAGGACTTTTTTTGAGTAAAATTCATGTAATTTTCGATCTGCTCCTGTTAATTATGTAGACAGCTTTTGACTTATGTTATACTGCTTGCATGCACTTTTTCATATATTTCTAATCAAAACTTACAACTATAGATACGTGTATTTATATTGCAGCGGTGCCATGAACCAGTAAACCGATTTATATTTAACAACGAGGTGACACGAATCTATATCACCGAAATAAATCTCATTTCTATTTCATTTCATCAGCAATCATAAATATGAATGAAAAATATTTTCCCGCAACACAAAAAATGTAGAAAAAGCTCAAACAAGATTGATGTTAGATAATCATATTTTGCTGATAAACATTTGTATATCAGCAACGAAAAAGCTTCCAAAATTTACAAAATTTGTTTACATATCAACATCTTACAGCAACGCTGCGTACATTATGCAAACAAATTGTAATGTATAAACACAGACAATAACAAGTTTGGCAGTTGTCTACTGTGTACCGTTTCGCCCCGCAACTGCCTAAATATTATCATAACATTTTTTTTTCTCGCGATCCGAAAGCGAACACGATATGCAAATTGAATAAACAAATTTACTTGTCGAGCACTTTTTCGCAACGTGTATCTGAAAGTGTGGGTGTATCGATATATATACGTATACGTATACTGATGGAAAACGCACACTTTCCTAACACTGTTGTTTTTGGAATTTACTTTTATTTATGGTGAGAGGAATAATTTTTTGTTTTGTTTGTGTTGACATGATGAAAGCGCGCAAGGATTCTGTACAGCGATATAACAGAAAAAAGCTTTTTGTGAAAAACATTTTTCTTTTGTGATTTATAGTATTTTTTATCTATGTATATGTTATATGCTTTAAGATGATTATTACGATACGATGATGCGATGATGTTTGATAAAAATACATATTTGTCAATTTAGTTGATTCGCACATGTAATTGCGCGGCAACAACGGATTGAGAGCGAATCGATATTTTAGTTACATCTAATATTATAAAGTGAGGTTAGGTGTACCTACCAACAACTTCCAATTCACCAGACACTATGGTGGTATGAAATGATGGTGCGTCAGCAGATATTTCACAACTATATTTTCCGGAAATTTTTGGTTCTACTGATATCAGTGTTATGTGACTTTCATTTGATTGTGATCTCTGCAACGAAATAAGATAAAATTTAGAATTTTATTATTAGTAATTTTTATCGTTGGTGTTTTACTGCTTTATATATGCTGTTTTAGTAAAATTAATTATATTTCCCTCCCTCCCCCCTCCCCCATTTCTCTGGAAAGTTTTAAGTGAATTTTTTATCTTTTATTTCATATTAATTATACGAAAAGCTTTCAGATAGTTATTTTGAGTTTTTATAACTGTAAAAGCTCTTGGCTATTATTTTTATGTTCTCTTTTGCTCTCTCGCTGTATTTTTCCTAAAGTAGTTTCACCGCATATATGGTATACAGTTGATTGAGTTAAGTTTCTATTTGTGATAAAAATTGCTTGAGATAAAGTTTTTCTGGAAAATTAATTAAGATATTGATTTAGAGTTGTTTAATTGTTAGTTATTTAATAGAGAATGGCCAATGATACTATTACTTGTAGTATAGTATAAATAGTGGTTAAATGACTAATCATATTTCAATTTTATGGTTTATTTATTGTTTGATCTGTGTTGATAAATGGTACATTTTTTGTTCAGTCTGAACCAGTTTACAGTTACTTTCGAGCAAAATTAGTTAAAATGAAAATCCCGAAAACCAAAAATCCCAGATATCATAATTCCAGTCATCAAATTCTAGGAAATCAAAATCCCGAAAATTAAAAATAAAAGTCCCGAAATTAAATGAATTTTGCAAGAAGTTCTGGACTTGGGCTATCTGGAACCGAACTCGTCCAATTCATAGCCGATCGTGATGAGATTTGGTATGTAGGATGAAAACGAGATCCTAAAATGATTTTTGGAAGATGTTCTGGGATGTGACAACCTCGGAAGGAGTTCTAAAATATGCTAACATGAGTCGAAACTCGGCCATTACTTTACCTATTATGATTGGGTATGTTGGATGGAAATGGGATTACTAAATAATTTTTGGTAAAGTTCTGGAATAAGGCCACCTGGGACAGAACTCGACTATTTCTTAAGGATGGATTATGGTGGGATTGGGTATGTTGGGTGAAAATAGGATTATAAAATGATTTTTGTAAGAAGTTCTTAAATATGGTCACCTCAAAATGTATTATAAATCTGTGACAGAACTCGTCCGTTTGTAAAATGATCACGATTTGATTTGGAATGATTTGGTCGAACCTCCGACATTTCTTAACCCGATTATGGTGGGTTTGAGTATTTTGGAAAAAAATAAAATTCTAAAATTACCTTTGAAAGAAGTTCTGAAATATGGCTACCTGGGAGAACTTGGTCATTTCTTAATCGACTTAATAGAGTTGGGTATAGAAATATGAATTTATAATGTTTTTGCAAGAAGTTCTGGAATACCAGGGGTGGGCGACGTAGAGTACGCAATGATAGGGATATTAAAATCTTAAATTTCCCATTATTTTCTCTTTATTTTATGTGTGCCGGTCTGATAAAGATGCTATTAGGTGATTGTCTAATTATTCAAGGGGCCAAAAAAGTCTACATTTTGATACGGACTAACTCCCTATCTGGCCTAAACTATACAGACCACCGACGATATTTTTCACTCAATTCTATTCAAAATTATAAAGAAAGACGTATACTTAAATAATTCTAATTTTTAAAAGAATTTTTTAAATTACAAATTTGAAAATGATTCAAAACCTTTAATTAACTAAAACATCTGGGATAGCCACTAATAATAAATATGTTTCAATAGTTTATTTGCATTGCGCGCCATCTCTTGTCAACTAGATCTCTTGTCATTAATTTATCACGATGGAAGAGTTCTATTGACCATAACAGTGTACAATTTTAATATTTTTTTACGGTGTTTAAGAAATGTAGTCTAAATATTGAGTTGAAAAGATGCTCCAGTTACTTTTATAGATATAATTAATTCTCTAAAGTCCGGTGTAACGTATAAATTTTCGACTATTTCAGTATCACGTTTAATTCGCTTACCACTCTTTAAGAATAAATACATCAGTTACCATAGAAATACGAACGGAAAGGGCACTCAATCCACTGCCTCAGGGTCCCAGCCTAAATTATTTGTCTAAAATTATTTTTGATTGTTTCGTTCATCGATTGGATTTTTCTTTACTAATCTTTCAGATGCCAATTATTCTCGAATGTTCTATCAGAGATCCCGACTAGGAACATACACGTCATACTGTATTTACTGCTTTAAATTGAAATAATTGTCCGGATTGGTTTTGACCTCTGGCAATACTACACCAAACGGGCCAAGAGATGAAAATGATTTAAGGGAAATAAGCAAACTTCCCGACTGTGTGAAAGAGCTACAGGTTTTCGATGGTAACCCCTTACACTATGTATCATGGGTAAACAGTGTAGAGAGCATACTACAAGATTATGAAATAGTCAAAGAGAAACCTATATATCGAGCCATCATCAACAGTATACGGCAAAAAACTAGAGGCACCGCGGATTCGGCACTTGTATCATACAATATATTCAATGGAAATTGGAGCGAAATAAAGAACTGCCTTTCACTCCATTATGCGGACAAGCGAGATCAGCGCACGTTAGAACATCAACTTAGTAAACTTACACAAGGAAACAGAAGCATAGATGAATTCTACGCAAACGTCAACCATCAATTATCTCTCATAATAAATAAAGTAAAAACAGAAAATTATGCTCTAGATGTGTTTGTGAGAGGGCTATCTGCTGAGATTTCCAGAATGCTGATGATACAAAGACCAACAACTCTACCGGAGGCATATTCATCATGCCTGGAAATGCAAAATCTCAATTTCCGAAACCTGGAAATACATAGAAGAAATTTTAACAATGTAAATAGTTGCAGTTCCTGTCAACCAAATCCCGTCACAGAATAAGTTCCAGCAAGAAGCACGAAGGCCGCTTCCAAGACTATCGCTTCAGCAAAGGAACATGGGGTATGGCATAAATCAGCAACATCAAGACATTAGAATTCCACAAAGATCACAACATCCAAAACCGCCAATACCGATGGAGTTAGGATCAGTTCAAACCAAGAATGTCAACTACATGAACCGACCGAATAACTACCAAAACCAAAACTTCAAGAGAGAACCAAATTCTGACATAAATGCAAAAGCTCAGAAACAACAAAGAGTATTTCACCTCGAACAAGAGAACGATGAAGATGCATACGAGGAATATATCAGAGATTACGAAGATAATGAAGATGAAGATTCAGAGGCAATTGACGAAGTAAATTTTATAGAGGAGGCCTCTCGAGCCACCATACTTAGAGTGCAAATGCAGCAACAATAAAATACTAAAATTCCTAATAGACATGGGCGCAAATAAATACTTCATAAAATCAGCCCGTAACTAAACCATTCATAGTGAAATCAGCCGGAGGTGATAAACGAATAAAACAGAAAATAACCGCACCTATATTTAAAAGATTTGGAAACGATATTCAAGTGGACTTCTATATACTACCGGAATTGACATCATTCAACGGTATAATCGGGGATGATACATTAAAAAAAGTAGGGGCGATGATAGATAGAAGACAAAATATCTTAACCATCTCTCCAGGCATTGACATCCCACTGAAGAAGAAAATTTCAACTCAAGTCAATAACGACGGGGCAACAAAGTTAAAATTGAAAGCCATAATCAACAAATGTTTACCACTTTTCGATCCAATCAAGGACGAACAAATTATCGACACGAATGTGAGAGCCGAAATTAGAACAACTACAGAAGAACCCGTATACGTAAAAACCTACCCATACCCAGTAAATATGAGGGACGAAGTGGAGGAACAAATATCGAATCTTCTGAAGGATGGGATCATCAGACCTTCAAGAGTCTATATAACTCACCGATATGGATCGTAGAGAAGAAATTAGATGCGTCAGGAATAAAAAAATACCGCATGGTAATCGATTTTAAACTAAACTAAATAATAAAACTAAATGCAATAACCATATCGGATACATATCCAGTACCAGACATAACTAACATGATCGCTAGTCTGGGGAACTCCAAATATTATTCCAATGAAGGAGAGCGACATTCCGAAGACCGCATTTTCCACAATGAACGGGAAATATGAATTCCTGAGATTACCATTTGGGCTAAAGAACGCGCCTGCTATCTTCCAACGGATGATAGGCGATGTTCTAAAGGAATTCATTGGAAGGATATGCTATGTCTACATCGACGATATAATCGTCTTTGCAGGAAATTCAAAGGAAGAACATCTAGAAAATGTCAGGAAAATATTCAACAAATTACATTCCAGTATAAAAGTGGATCCAAAAAAAGTGGCAGCAGTTAAGAACATCAAACCACCGGAGAACCTTAAAGATCTGAAGGGATTCCTTGGACTCACTTCGTATTATAGACGATTCATTAGGGATTTTGCAAAGATCGCAAAACCCTTGACGAGTCTAGCAAGAGGGGAAAATGCTCAGGTAAAAGCGAGTAACTCCAAGAGAATCAAGATCGAGCTAGGTATTGAAAAACTAAAAGCTTTCGAACAGCTGAAAGAACTTTTGGCATCAGCAGATCTACTCACGTTCCCAGACTTCAACCAACCCTTCATCCTTACAACGGATGCGTCAAACACCAGTATAGGAGCAGTCTTGTCACAAGGCGACATAGGCAAGGACCGTCCAGTTACATATTTGTCAAGGTCCCTAAATACAATAGAGGAAAATTATGCCACCAATGAGAAGGAAATGCTGGCAATTGTGTGGGCGCTTGATAGCCTCAGAAACTATCTTTACGGAGCGAAAAAAATCAAAATAGTTACGGGCCATCAACCGTTAAGATTCGCGTTAAGTAACCGCAACAACAACAAAAAGTTGAAAAGATGGAAGGGCCGCATCGAGGAGTACAATTACGAACTAGTGTATAAACCGGGCACAACCAATAAAGTAGCAGACGCACTATGCAGGTTGAAATTGGAAGTCAATAACCTTTCGTCATCACGCAGCGGAACGGTACATAGCGCGGAGGAAGACGGAACACGACTCATTCTACACTGTGACTTGCCAATACATGTTTTCAAAATCCAAATGATTTTCACGAGAGGCGATGACATGAATTTCTACGAGGAGCCACACAGAGGCTACCATCGGCACTACATCGCGTTGCCCGATATAAACAAGGAAGCACTAAGGAAAATTCTAAGGAAGAAATTACACCCATCGCTTCTAAATGGTATAAAAATACCTGAGGAATATATGCAGCTGCTACAGGAAGTCTATCAAGAGGACTTCGCCAACTACAAGATTCGACTAACACGACGAGTAGTAGAAGACATTTGTAATGAGGAGAACAAATTCCGGATTATCGAGAAAGAACACCGAAGAGCGCACCGTAATTGGAAGGAGAACAAAGAACAGATTCTCGAAAGATACTACTTCCCACAGATGGCAAGCTTAGTAAAGAAGTACACAAGGGAATGTGAAACCTGCAACGAAAATAAATATGATCGGCATCACAACAAGCCCAAATTACAAGAAACACCGATCCCCACATACCCATCGGAAATACTATATATGGATATTATTGACATAAGGGATGAAAGATTTATCACCTGTGTAGACAAATTTTCAAAATTTTCAAAGTTTTTCATCCAAGGTGTAAAGATGTTCGCCTTGGCAGATTCCACCATAGTTTTAAGCTGGATGGGAGCTGATATCACGAAGTTAGAAACCTTTGTAGCCAATCGGAAGCTACAATGGCGTTACGTATCAACAAACAAAAACTCAGCTGATTTAGCAACAAGAGGATTAGCAGCGTCTATAATCACATCACAAGGCTCGATCTAGTAGACGGGACCAACATTTTTGCAGGAACATTCAGATACATGGCTATCAACAGCATCATACAAGGGTCCGCAAACACAAGCTGGCCACAACCAGGACAGTGAAGAAGATATCACTGGTCTCACAATAACCGCTGAATCCAAAGCAAACAAGCTACATGAATTAATTGATAAAATTTCAAACATTCATAAATTGAAGCATAAACAACGGCATCAGTCGAAAGAAGTGACAGTATACCAGAGCTGAAACTCGCGGTAGTCCAAATAATTAGGATTAAACAACATCGATATTATTGAATAAAAAAATCTAAACTATACCCGGTACACCCCCCTAAATCCAGTCATCAGCAAGGATGAAGTATTACGATTGCACGGACATTTACAAGATTCACAACTACCAATGAATCAAAAGCAACCAATTATCTTACAACACTTCATGGGGGCATACAACCAACATTGGCAAATATTCGTAATAAACTTTGGATGATTAATGATAGAAATCTGAGATATCACATTATATAGAAATGTGTTGCATGTTTCAGATTTAAAAAAAACAACCCTCAACCAACTGATGGGTGATCGACCGGCATGCAGAGTAACTCCATCACGGCCGTTCAGCAAGGTGGGTATTGATTATGTTGGCCAATTCAACTAAAGAGCGAGATATGAAGAGGTCAAACCACGTACAAGGGATACATTGCGGTATTTGTGTGCCTAACCATCAATACCATACACGTAGCAGTAGTCAGCGGATTAACAACAAATGCATTTATAGCAGGTTACCGCAGGTTCACATTTCGCAGGGGGTTGTGTACAGAAATCTATTCAGATAATGGCACCGACTGAAGACGCAAGAAGATTGCAACTCTAGAACCAGATATTGCAAGGTTATTTCAACAAGATGAAACAACCTGGCATTTTATACTGCCTGCTGCACCACACTTTGGTGGAATACGGGAGACAGGGGTAAAGTCAGTAAAGACTCAAGGCATGCTTAAATTCTCGACCATTGACTACTCTGTTCGACCATCAAAATATCTTAGAATTTTTAACACCTGCGGATTTTCTAATGGGCGGACCAGTAAAAGTAGTTCCAGAAAGTAATGATGATACTTGCGCGCTAAGAAAACGTTCGCATTGTTACGGGATGGTATGAAGCCAATCCGCAGATTCATCAAAATATGCAGTGGCTTCTTTCACGGTGATTTTGCCGTCTAAATCTCAGGGTTTTGAGTCGTGGGGAGGCCGAAGCTTGCATATTCCTGGCCTACACCGTGGAACAGAACAAAATAAGATGCAAACAAAAATCTGAAGCTGAAATTACGCCAAAATTGTATCGACCGAAATTTGAGGAAAGTAAGCAAAAATAATAATCACCGAGTATGTCCGCGCAGGAACGACCGGATCTTCCCGAATGACAAGTATAATGTCTGCTGAAGAGACCTCCCGAATGACCCATCAACCCCTAGAGGCCAATGCCCAGCCACAACGAAGCAGCATTACAGAGTAGGGACGTCTCCCCAACAGACAAAGCCTCTCTTCACCCGGAGATATCTCTCGGTAATCTTCCCACATTACACACTCAAATAGCTTGAGACTGCCGGAGTGTCACGGGGAGACCGTGTAGATTTTACGGCCATCCCCGAATGGACGACACATATGCTGGACTCACCACTCCGACCCTGTGGATGTCCGGTCAAGGGGATAAAGGGGAGTGGAAGTATACGTCCAAACAAGGATAAGTACTAAAATAAGTATAACCACTGCACAGAATAACTCGAGGCCGATAAATGGGAAAGGTAAATAAAGCCGTATGCTCGGAATCCTACGCCGTGCTGTTGTTTATTTAAATAAGTTTTTCAAGAAAAAAAAAACCAAATCAGACGCGAAAGAGGGATAAAAAACAAAAAATCCAATTTAAAAGGGTCGAACGTGAAAATTTCGAACAAAATGGTCGCGCTTGCACAATTATTCGAAGTTTACGGGATACAATGTAGTTGGATACAGAAGATTAAGGCTAATTCACAATAAACAAAACTTTAATGTTAATGCCAAAGGGTAGATGGTAATGCCATCAGTAAAATGCCTCAATCAATCGATTACAACGAAATCAAATATTCAAAACAAAATAACAGATGAAATGATGTTATGACTCCACAAGGGGTCGTAGCAGCATTTAGTACAAAAGATTGTAGATGACTTTTGGAAAAGACTGTCTAGATACTACCTATAGCAGTTACAACGACGTACTAAATGAAGGAAACGTCAGCCCAATTTAGTTCTAGGGGATGTCGTTCTAATGAAGGAAGAAGCACTGCCGCCAGTGCGTTGGAAAATGGTGAGAGTACAGGAGGTGCATACTGGCTCAGATGGCTTGATTCGTATTGTGTCCACATAGTGCAACCAGAATATCTATAAACCACCTATCACTACACTGTGCAAGCTACCAAACGAAGAAGACAATTCATGGTCACAATAAATTATCAACGCAAATGAACCTCTAGGTACAAAATTAACAACGTTTAATATCAGCCACGCAGTCACACGCCACCAGCAACCTTCTCCAACCGCAAACACATCAGGTAACCAAACAACATCAGCAGACGGTACTGCCCGCGCCGCAAAATGTTCAATATGAACAGAGTCATTTAACTACTCTACATCTACAACATAATATGCAGATTTGCAGAATGTTGAAATATTGAAATTTGATGTATGATCAAATATAATGTAAAATTACAAACAAAACAACAAGAAGTAAATATCAAATTTGTATATAAGCGACAAAAATAAATTAACAGTTCCGTTCCAAGCAAACTCTAATCCATGCTTTTATTTCAATATTCCGGTATTAGCTCCACCAGTGGAGATTATTCCAAGCTGAGGCTGATTTAAGAATGACTCCGTAGCAGAGACCCAAACATGTCTATTTGTAAATAACCCTGGCGGTTAAAATTTAAATTATTTGTTGGTTTATTATCTGAAATGTTAAAAACTATTGCAGTTTTTTATGTTTAAGGTTTAAACGCGAATTCACATGACGCAAAAAATATTATTTCAAAACAAACTAATCGTACCACAAGCGAGGTAACAAAGAATAAAAATAAAAATTTGAATTTAATCCATTTAAGGTATTCATCATCATGCAATCAAATTTTGTTTTCCGCACGGGGGACAAAAACTAAACGAATTACGTATTAAAAAATGTGGAAACCTTTTCTTTCAATATGTACAACATAATAACGGATTAAAATTATAGCAGAAATACTCACAATCACAATGATTCAGATAAATTATGCACAAGCAGCATTAAATTTATATCGCACAACAGCGAGCTTTTTAGCTAAGTAAATAAAAGCGCACCAAACAATTTGCATTCGCAAACTATTAAAAGCAATTTACAAAATTAAATTTTTTTTATCCCAAATACTCCTTAACACCAATAAATAAAGTAGAATTTTTGTATGTGTATGTGTGTGTAATAATTTAAAAGCTTTGTTTTTATTATCTTGTGCACGAGGCAATGCTCGCCGACGCGAATGAAAGAAAATCGTCTCCCGCGTTAGTTGAAAAAAAAAAACAAAAAAATTTATTGTGTCATCATTTTTGTAATTAGAAATCCAATTAAATTTAAGAACTTGTATTGTTTGTTTATTTGTTTCGCCAGAATAATAAAATTCTCAGAACAGTTAATTTAATTTGTACGCGGAAAATTATTTCATGTTGGGTGGGTGAATGTCCCGAATGTTTTATATTATGTATATGGAGGTTGCATACACTCACTGTACCCATAATCTCGCGAAAGTATTTGTAAAGTGTAAAATCCCTTGAATAAATTTGCGGGTGGCAAGCAAAATTTTAATTTTTTTTATAATCGATTGTTTATTTAATTTAGCGGTGAGCTTTCGATGAAAAACAACCAAAAACCGCAATAATCTCGAAAGCAAATTTATTAAATGGATATGCAAAAAAAATTGTTTGGAAATTGTTGGAATAATAATTCGGTCGATCAACATATTTGTTAATTATGCATACACGCGGGGATTAATTAATATTTATGGCCGGATGGAGTTTGCAATTTTATATGGGTTTGGAAAATTATGTTGGATAATAGCGTTTGCGAATATAAATTCAGCATATTTTTGGTTTAGGTTTTTAATTAAGACGAGATTTTAAAATCAATTTTTTTATATTTATTTATTTATTCGGTTTTGTGAGATATACAGGAAGCTGTAATAGGAAGCTGGTAAAGGTATCGGGAGAGCAAAATATCATGTGCGAAATAAAACTAGCCTTATAAACATTAGAAACAAACTTGAACACCACAATTTTAATTACAGCAGGGGTTTCCTCATATTTACCGGTTCGCTGAATCGAGACGGGTTAAACGATCTAGCACTAGGTAAAAAATTCAATTTTTCAATAATTAATATGGCCTTACTGAAAACGACGAACGACTAGGAACAAGCAGCGAGTACTTCACAAGTACGTATCGTTGTAGCTTGTCAAATACATCAGAGTAGTACAGAACTAGGAATTAATATGAAAGGTTACAGAAATGGAATTAAACGAGAGTATAGCGGAATCGCACATGTATGTGAAGCTGGCCGGAAAAACCAGCCCGAAAAACACCTTTTCAATTTTTGGTGGGTTTCTTTGCTAATTTCAATACCACCCCGAAAAAATATCATAATAGTGTGGAAAACGCGTATCTAATCCGGAAATAATTTTTTCATCTATGTATCTACGAAATTTGTATTAATTAATGTGAGAAAGCTAAAATTATCCCGAAAAGTTACTAAATTGGTAATGCCATATTATGCCATATTATATTATAATTGTAATATTTAAAAAATTGTGTTACATTGTAAATCCTGGAAGAAAATCGTATTAGTTACGATTACGTATCAGCACGTTTACAGAAACCATATAAACATCCATCGGAAATTTGATGATAGTGAATTATTTCCTAAACTTTCCTAAAAATTTAAATCCGCCATTTTTGTTTCAATGTATGCGTAAAACTTCGTATAAACGAGTAAATTATAAATTATACGAAAAAATGCAAATAAGTACGGTGACTAAGTACTAGTAAACAGGTCAATTTGCATATCGTAGGGTATTTCCGATCATTGTAGGGTTTTCCGAGTTACCAAATTCTAAGCGCACTTTTGAATTGTTCTGGATCAAAACTAACAGATAAATGCCATTCCATTGAAAAATCTAAGGGCCCCGAGTGTTTTAGGAAATAAAATTTGTAAAGAGGTCAATTTGCATATCATAGGGGTTTTCCGAGCAATTTTCCCAATTCCAGAAACACCGCTACCAAATACTAAGCGCACTTTTGAGTTGTTCTGGATCAAAACTAACAGACAAACACCATTCCATTGGAAAACCTAAGGATTATTTGCTCAAAAATTAGGTCCATCCATCTTAGATATATCGCCAATAGTTCAAGTGTGAACTGTGAATATAACGGTAATACTCTCGAGGGAGATATCTAATGGATTCTAGCAATTCAATTTTTAATTTAACCGATTTTTCAAATAAGGTTCTAATATAGAATATTTGAAAATGGACTGCGTTTATTTTGAACGCAAAGGATGCTAACGTTTAGGCCCAAATTTCATAATAGTGAAGTATTTCCTAAACTTTCCTAAAAATTTAAATCCGCCATTTTTGTTTCAATGTATGCGTAAAACTTCGTATAAACGAGTAAATTATAAATTATACGAAAAAATGCAAATAAGTACGGTGACTAAGTACTAGTAAACAGGTCAATTTGCATATCGTAGGGTATTTCCGATCATTGTAGGGTTTTCCGAGTTACCAAATTCTAAGCGCACTTTTGAATTGTTCTGGATCAAAACTAACAGATAAATGCCATTCCATTGAAAAATCTAAGGGCCCCGAGTGTTTTAGGAAATAAAATTTGTAAAGAGGTCAATTTGCATATCATAGGGGTTTTCCGAGCAATTTTCCCAATTCCAGAAACACCGCTACCAAATACTAAGCGCACTTTTGAGTTGTTCTGGATCAAAACTAACAGACAAACACCATTCCATTGGAAAACCTAAGGATTATTTGCTCAAAAATTAGGTCCATCCATCTTAGATATATCGCCAATAGTTCAAGTGTGAACTGTGAATATAACGGTAATAATCTCGAGGGAGATATCTAATGGATTCTAGCAATTCAATTTTTAATTTAACCGATTTTTCAAATAAGGTTCTAATATAGAATATTTGAAAATGGACTGCGTTTATTTTGAACGCAAAGGATGCTAACGTTTAGGCCCAAATTTCATAATAGTGAAGTATTTCCTAAACTTTCCTAAAAATTAAAATCCGCCATTTTTGTTTCAATGTATGTGTAAAACTTTGTAGAAACGAATAAATTATAAATTATATGAAAAAATGCAAATAAGTACGGTGACTAAGTACTTGTAAAGAGGTCAATTTGCCGAAAAATTAATAATTGCTGTATGATTTGCCGGAAATGATTGTTATTGGTTTGAGTTGGTAATAGTAAGGGCTTACAATGACTAAAAGGCCAGTACCAGCTATATGGTAGTTATGGCGCAAATGGCCAAGTTTTATATGGCTCCACATAAGTATATGAGAAAATCGTGCCATTTTCCTAGAAATATGATTTGCCGGAAATGATTCTTTATGTTTTGACTAACCTATAATACAGATTAACTGTGGTGACAGTACCAGCCGTATGGTATTGGCGCAAATGGCCAAGTTCCACATGGGTCCATATAAGAAGATTGCGCGAATCCTGCCATACGGCTGGCACTGTCCGACTGGTCACAGTTAGTCCATGCCATTCAAAACATAATGAATCATTTCCGCCAAATCATGTTTCCAGGAAACAGGCACGATTTTTTTCATATTCTTAAATGGGCCCACATGGATCTTGGCTATTTTCGCCAATACTAAGATACGGCTGGTACTGCCCTCTTAGTCATTGTAAGCCGTTACTATTACCAACTCACTCAATTTTTATATTGGGCCGTATGGAAGCTGAAAGATTGCGCGAATCTACCATACGGCAAGTATACTGTCCGACTGGCCACAGTTAGTCTGTATTATAGGTTATTCAAAACATAAAGAATTGTGTGCGACAAATTACGTTTCTAAGCGAATTACACTATTTTCTCTCTTGGCGTTAGTTGATTCCGTTGACTGTAACAGTCGCGCTGGTCTCATCTTCGAAGAAATACGGCCCAATAATGCCGCCACGCCACAAGCCGCACCAAACAGTAAGTAACGCGTAATGGATGCATTTGCTTCTCCATATCACCTTGTGGATTTTCCGATCCCCAAATACGACGATTTTGTTTGTTTACGAACCCACCGAGGTGGAAATGCACCTCGCCCGAAGAGATGATTTATTGAGCAAAATCCTAAAAATAATATACTGAGCCTTCTGTCAGAAGAAAGAATGACATTAGTGTTGCCCGAGCTAAAATAACCGATATGTCAAATTTGAACTTATTGGGACACCCTTTATGTGTAAAATAACGCTTAAGTCTTACGAAGCTTACTTTGGGATAAGTACTCGATGCGCTCGTTAGTCCATTTGCTAGCTAACATCCTGGTTGCTTAATTAGTTTTACCAAGCAAATTTTAAAATCAATTTTTTTAAATTGTTTGTTTCTGCGATTGAACAGTAAAACACAAAACTTAACTTTAAACTTTTCTGGAGGCCGATTCTCGATCAGCTTACGAGAATCTGGCGATATATTGCAATATTTATACAACGTATTAATCTTATAGCCCTACTTTTACTTTTTTTGATAACGGAATAAATTGCCTAATAATTATTATGTATTTAAAAACGTTATTTAGAATTGTGACTAACCATTTTTAATGTATTTTTGAAGTAGAAAATTTGTTAAGTTTGATTAAACCAAATTGCACTTAATTATTAAAAACAATTTTAAATAAAAACTATTGCTAATATTTGGATATAATTTTGAACAAAAATTTCGTATTTAGAATAATATTTGTAATAAATGTGCTGAAATAAACATAACCTCAATAGTTTATGTCAATGTTTTATTGACACCTTCCAAATCTTTGGCAAAATTAGTAATTTGCGATTATTTTAATTATTGTTGTTTTGAAAATATCAAAAGCAACCATTACACGGTCAGTATTAATGTCATTACTTACTAATAATGACAGTAATATTTATCGTGTAGCTTGAAGTAATGAGGAATGATGGTCGGTAATGATGAAAATCCGAATTTTCCGATTTTTTGTCATCATTACTGATGCTTGGTGGGGATACTGTTAATATTAATGACAGTGTGTAGGTTTTACGTCATTACTGCTTCATTACTCTGTTGTCCGTTTCGACTACTACTGGTTGTCAATAAAAATATTAGCCGGGTATAATAATAATTTAATTTTTTTATAATAATTTTATTTTTAGAATAAGTTTATTTTTTACAAAGAAGATATAATTATCTTAATCTTCATGAAGCTACATATAATTATATTTCCTTTATAAGAAAATATTATAATAATTATATAAATATGATAACCCGATAATGTGAACGTGAATTATATTTTTAGGTTATCTAAACAAGATTTATATTAAAAAAAAAGAAAAGAAAATATTTGATGTGGATAATCCATGCGATGTGTTTGATTATGAACAATTCGAATATGAAATTGAACCATCTGGAGATGACCAAGTTGGAGAAGCATCTGAAATCGAATCATGCGAAATTAGTAGCGTGTTGAATAGCGAAGACGTCGACGATCTTCGAAATTTCATCGAAACATATGAAACTATGCCTGTACTATGGAATCCAACTAACCCAAATTATATAAACAAAACCAAACGAAATATAGCTTTAATAATTTATAAAAAAATAAAACCAACAGCTACTCGTGAAAACGTTAAACGAAAAATTAATACGCTGCGATCGAACTACCGAACGGAATTAAAAAAAATTTTGTTGTCTAAGAGATCAGGCACTAGCGCCGATAATGTATATAAACCAACGTCCTACGTTTTTTATGCTCCGCAGTTCTTAGATAAATTTGAACAGCCAGTGAATGCCAATGTGCAGGAAATCAACGAGGTATAGTAGTTATTTATTAATTTTATATGTGTTATATTTTTATTTATTTGATTCAAAATTTACAAAGTTTTACAAACATGACGTTAATTTCACAATTTTCCTTCATTATTATAATAATCGCAAAATTTGTTTCGTATTTCCTTTGCATCTGAGGTACTGTTTCGGTTCAGACTTCTCTGTAAATCTACAAGATTACAATTATCAACAGTAGTCCCTGTATTAATTTGTTGTGATATACGCTTTATTTTCCTTAACTAAAAAATTGTGCAGATAACAACATGCCATTGTTATTGTTTCAGCTTTTTTTGGTTCAAGGTTGATTGCTTTTTGGAAAACTCCAAATCTTGATGCCAGAATTCCGGAAGCATTTTCGACAGTTACACGAGCTCTTGACAATCTCTTATTGCAGTTATGCCGATTTTCATTTAGAGATTTCTGGGAAAACGGTTTCATTAAATTTTCATTTAAAGCAAATGCCTCGTCCGCAACGAACGTAAATGGAAAATTTTCGTTGTTTTTATTTGATAAAAAACTAGGTTTTGGTAAATTAAGCTTTCTTTGCTGTAGACGCTCTCCAAATTTAGAATAATTCATAACACCTCCATCTGAAATTCGACCATTCATCCCAGCATCAATCATTAAAAATTCCTTTCGTGCATTAACGACAGCTAACAGTACGATGCTATGAAAACCTTTGTAATTAAAATACATGGCACCTGAGTTATTAGGTTTTTTAATGGCAATATGCTTGCCGTCAATTGCCCCTAAGGTGTTCCAAAATTATCAGAAATTTTAACCCATTCTTCCTGAGTTTTGGGAAACTGAAACAAAATGAATTTAAAATAAGATTAAAAAATAGACTCTCACTGCCGAGAGAAATACAAATAATTTTTTGTTTTTTTAGACTAGTAAAAGTAATGTTATGGACAACAGGGAACGGTCTCCGATAAGAGCGATTTGTTCTGCATCATTTGCATCAAGATCATCTATTCTGCCAATACCACAACCACCAACGGCAAGAACACACAAAAATGTAGGTTAAACTGCAATACGCAATGAGCTACTTCAGAAAGCTTGCAATTTTTTAGATAGGTTTAGGTTTAGGTTTCAGTGGTTGCTTACTGCACACTTAGGCCAATTTTTAGGCCCATTCATTCATTCATTCCACATCATTAACCCACCTACTTCACCTACTCACACACAACTACAGTATACCACCTGCACATTGCAAGCTCCATGTCAACCTGTACATTGACATGGAAGGTGAGTCGGCGCGTGACACGGAATTCTGCACTCCATCAGAGGGTCTTAGTTGTATTTATTAGCATCACCGATCGTAATCGATGATGAAAATTCGATTTGCATCTAGCCTCTGATGGGATTCGAACCCAGCACCTCCCGGTCCAAGTGCCGAAGCTTTAACCACTGCACCACTTATCCGGTAATTTTTTAGATAACTCGCAAGAAAAACAGAACAATATGCTTGATATTTGCAAGGCTTGGAGCGTGAAATTAAATAATTTGGAAGAAACGCAAAGAATTTACGCTGAAAAAGCAATCAATGATATAATGTTCGAGGCAACCCTGGGAAATCTACACAGACATTCCGTACAGATTAATGTAGATAATAGAAATTTTAGATTTATGACACCGAACAATGAGACCAGCAATATGTCCACATTTGAAAATGAAAAAAGCTCATCGCAGTCCATTTCTCCTGTTTGTGAAGAACAATTTGTGACAATAAACGATTTTATTACTAATTTTAAAGTATAAAACATAAAAATAAATTTATTTTCTAATAAATAAATAACAAGAATTTATTATAACTAATTGATACTTAAAGTTTGGTTTAATAAATCTTAAACAAATATGTACCTTAATATACTCTTGTAAAACGTAAATTAAAACTTCGCATGTTTCAAGAATAGCGTGACTTATTGAAGCAGGTGACATGATAGTAGAAAACTTCAAATCCTCAAAGCTTCTTCCTGTAGCTAGATATCTTAACGTCAGTGCCAATCTTTCATTCACCGAAATGCTCTGCCTCATGGTGGTGTTCTCCCTTACCAGAAATGGTTTGAACATTTCCAATATTCCATCAAATTGATCTCAACATGAGAATAATTATCTCTCTTTGATAGCCAGTTCTTCATCCAGCGTTTTCGTTGAACGGTTTTTTGAGTGCACAATGCAAAAATTATAGCAACACACGCTTTTTCCTTATTCTCCATTTTAAATTAAACAAAATTGATCACAGAAAAATTTACTTCTTCCAGCAGTAATGATGGAATTAATGTCAGTAATAATGATCGTTTAAGGTGGTAAAATAATGAAGGAGTAATGACGCAAGACTTTTAGTGGTAATGACATTACTGGTAATGACATTAATACTGACCGTGTAATGGGTACAAAAACTTTTATTGATTTTGCTTTCCGAACTAAACCGATTTTCACCGATCATTTATCGACGATCAATTTTTTTGATAATTTACGCGTCATTCGTTTAACAATTGCTGGTGAAGATAGTTTTCTTAAAATTTTGTGAACAATTTTGTTTATTCAAAACTGTTTTAACTGTTTTTTACTTTATTTAAAAAAATTATTTAAAATATGATGGCCGTGATTAGTGTCTATGTAACCATATCAGTGAAAAAACGTACATGATAATAAAGTGAGCGAAAATAAAATTGTCGAATTAGTAGTTAGCAATTGTTTTATTAAAAAAAATGGAGTCTGAAATTGTTTATGAATTTCTCGATGACGAAAAAAAATACCACGTGCGTTTGAACGTGGCTTTATTGTGTTTTTTATGTGGATATTATATGTGTGTGTGTGTGCGGGTAAGTGCGTGCTGTGTGTTTATATATGCTTTTTGCCTGAGTGAATTTGGCTGGATTATTTGGGGTTCTAAATAGGTGCGCATGAATATTTATGGTTTTGTTTGCGTATGGTTATGAGCCTGGATGAAAATGTGAAGTTACGTTTAATTTTTATGTGTCTGTCTTCTGTTTATGTGCAGGTTTAGGTGGGGGTATGAATGTGCATTAATGTGTGGAAATAGTGCGTATTCGAAGTACGTGTGTTGTGGATGGGAGTTCTGACTTTGTTCATGTTTTCGGTTTTATGATTGTATATGTGTATAGAGTGCAGTTGTGGGAAATATTGTTGTCGGCGTGGTTGTGAATGTAGTTGTGAATGTTGGTGTGGATATGAGTGTGGTTGTGCAAGTGGATAGGCGAACGCGTACAAGTTACGATGGCCGTGCGGTTGTAGAACGATATTTGATGTGGAACTGTATGTTTATGTATATGGGTGTGTTTGTGTGTGGGGGTTTGGGTTAGGATTGGTGTGGGTTTTGGTATGGTTCTCATAGCCACTTTAATGTGATGGAGAGGAATATTATTTATAAATTATAAATATTTATGATATTTATGAAAGCAACACAAGTTGAATTCGATCATTTAAATTATTTGATTCCCGATGACGAAATCAACATCATATTGCAGTTTTGAAAAATAGTGCATTTGTAATTATATTAAGTACCAAGTGTATTTATAAATTTTAATTCATATTTATAAAATGACCATTACAGAATAAAACAAATAACAGAGAAGTAAATTTAGCGGTACCAACGGCGAAATCTTCGACAATTACTTTAAATCAGTCATCATCTTTAAAATTGAATTCTGTTTACAGTGAAGAGCAGGTAAGAATGTGTGTTCTTTAATTTTGTGGAGAACAACCTAGATATCGTGGGAACATATCGTAGCCCATCGAATTGTTTATAGGCCTGGATTTAAAAAAGAGGCCGCTTAGAAAGTTATGTTACAGTATGTCTTGTGTTAACCTATTGTACAGTTTAGCTCATAATTGAAAGCATAAGTTTTTGTAAATTCGGTACACAAATGTGATATTCCTTTGACTTCAGGCGGTCGACGACGTTACTCTTATGTTCCCTAGGATGTATTTTAGACTCGATAGCTATAAATATTTTAAGTATGATTTACAATTAATTTTTAATATAACTTTAGCAGTATCTGAATTATATATCGGATATTATCGACAAGGACATCTTTGAAGCCCATCTTTGATTCAACATTTTAAGAAAACAAAAACACCAGCTCGTGCATGAGGATTTCGAAAAACTATCTCAGGGGATGGAGGCGTTATTTTCAAAATCTGAAGAAGCTGTAAGAAATAAATACAAACCTTAAAAAATATTTTTATTGAGTAGTTTAAAATATTTATTTCAGTCATATTATTACGTGGAGCCCCAGAAAGAGATTGCAGCAAATGGTAAGTTATACCACAGATGGAACAAGGTCACGAGGGAACTGAGAAAACTAGGTCTCTGGACTTCAATATACAACAGTTATTCGAAATAGATGTCAACAGCAGCAGAGAGCCAGAATCGGGTAGACATTTATAGTGTTTGTATTGTTCTAGATTTTGACAAGCAGAAGCTTTGGCTCAAAACATATAAGGCACTTATAGATTGGAGAATACTGGAAACAAACCAGTGTTGGGTAAAGACAAGACATAATGGACCAGAAACTAAGAATTCCATTAAAAGAAATAGGCATTAAGGGTCTGATGAAATTCTACAATTATATAATGATAATTGTTTAACCGCAATCAGTACAGAAGCTAAGGGACACTTAGTTGACTTTAGGAAACAAAATTATTTCTGAAATTAAGCTCAGAGCAAAATATTTTCCTGTAATTATTTTTGACCAAATATAACATTTTAATTTAACAAGCCAGATCCAAAGGCCACTTTTCATGAAATATAAACAAGATATTATCGTTGCAACCTAACGAAATTAGGCTCAAAACAAAATATTTCCATGTAATATGTTTTCGACCCAAAATAACATTTTAATTTGACATGTGAAAAGTATTAATTTGTCGGATCAGAGCTATATGCGTTTGAGAGATGGTCAGACCCATACATCACTTTTCACAAAATACGAACAAAATCGTATTGCTGCAACCTAGCGAAATTAGGGTCAGAGAAAAATATTTCCATGTAATACATTTTTGATCAAAAATAACATTTCAATTTGACAGGTAAAAAGTATTCATTTGTCGGATCAGAGCTGTGTGGTTTTGGAATTAATTAAAATGTTATTTTGGACCCAAAACATATTACATGGGCATATTTTGTTTGGAGCCTAATTTCGCTATGTTGCAACAGTTACATCTGAAAACCATATAGCTCTGATCCAAAACATATTACATGGAAATATTTTGTTTGGAGCCTATCGCTAGGTTGCAACGGTGCGATTTTTTAGTGTTTTCCTAAATGTGGGATATGTGTTTTTCCGTCATATAACCAAATTATCATAATCTGACAGATTTATGAGCCAATTTAAAAATTATTTTACTTCATTTTATTAAATTATTACATTTATTTTGTGTGATTTGCAAATAAAATAATTTTAATAAACATTTTTATGTTTTATATAACAAAATTCGAGGCTAACTTCACATATGAAGTATATTTGGAATAAAATATAATACAAAACGGGGCGGAGATAACTTCACACAACAAAATCGTCTCTTCACAAGAGTTAGAGGGATATAATTATGTTAGTGTTGCCTGATTAGTTTTTTTTAATTTCGGGGATAAAATCCGGGGATAACTTCATATACGTGCTTCGATGAACATTTTGACTCTGACGAAGTTGGCTCCGAAATAAAAAAATATTACATCTTTGCTATCGATAGCTTTTATTTTCCACCCATTTACATTTAAAACTTACGACGGAAATTTTTACTTCGGAAAACTAATTTTTAGTATAAACATATTTGTTTATGTTAGCAATAATTTTTAAGAGTATACAAAAGATGAATTGTTAAAATAATAAAAATTAAAAATAAATAAACAATCGTTTTTTATTTGGCCGTGGTTTGTTTATTATCAATGTGTGTGGTAAAAATTCGATAAAGCTTCTATTAATTTCAATTCTTATTCTTTGTTGAATCATTCGAAAAATACTCATTTCAACTAATAATTGATCAATTTTTTAACACTGAAAACCAATGCCATCTTTCATTAATTTTACTATCAACATTTGTTGAAACAATCAAAAATTTCTCTGGGTGTAGCGAGATACGGCCGCAATTGCTGCGAAGAGTGATCGAAAATTGGACCTCCAGATTACGCCATGTACTTATTCAAGGATTAATGGCATATAATTATCTATTCAATAAAGCTAGTTTCACTGGTATTCAAAATGTTTTCAATTAAACTATTTGATACACAAAAATGTATATTGTAAAATGCGCGTGAAATATTTCCTAAACCTATTCTAAGTGTAAAATTTGATTAGGAAAGGTTTTGGAAAAATTTCACACTCCTGCACACAGCCGTGAAACATTTCCTAAAAAAATCCTATGTAGCTAGTGTTAGTAATATCAACATAAAAGCAAACATTTAGGCGAACACAAAACCATCTTCAAGTAAAGTCAGCAGGAGATTTTGCCAAGCACTCATCAATTCCACTATGTTCTCGGTTAGCCCTGAAAGAGAGGATCTCAAGTAAAAGTTCACCGAAATATAAGATTCGATTGTACTTTAGACAGAATTCACACTATTCCTCTAAATCAGAACTTACCACTGATTGGCGATATAAAACGAGGATTTTTAGAATTTTGTCATAAAATTCTGGCATGGGCAAATATGGCGCCGAGACGTGTGAGTTGTGATTTAAAATATTTTGCTATTCAAATGATTACTAATCGAGATTTTGGCCGGTTTTCATCAATCGTGTTATATTAAGTGTGCAAGTAGAAACTCGACTTTTTTGGTCAAATTCAACATTATTAAAAATATAATTGTTACAAAGATTAGTTATCGAAATATTCGTTAATACTATCTATGGTCTTTTGCCATTTATCAGGTAGATGATGAATGCATTCACGATAGAAATTTGTTGGTTTAAAAGCAAAATAGTCATTGAGCCGTTTTTGCACATCTTCAACTCTCGTGAACCGCTGGTCTTTCAAATATGATGACATCGATCTGAATAAGTGGTAATCAGAAGGAGTCAAATCTGGGGAATACACCGCATACTGTAAAACTTCCCAGCCTAAGAAGGAGAAGATGAGTTCCTGAGTTGATTTGGCTGTATGTGGACGAGCGTTGTCATGCAGCAATACAACTTTCAGTTTTCCTTGGCCCATAAATGGTCTATTTATATCTAGAGCATCCCTTAATTTGAGCAGTTGGTCCTAGTAACGTTCAGCTTCTTCCAGAAGCTCGTACTAAATGATTAGTAATCGTTAGAATAGCAAAAATATTGTAAATCACAATTCACACGTTTCGGCGCCTCAAAATTCCTCGCGTGCATTGGAATTTAATAGATCTTAATAGAAAAAAATAACGGGATCGATGAGAACCGGCCAAAATCTCGATTAATAATCGTTTGAGTAGCAAAAATATTGTAAATCACAACAGACACGTTTCGGGGCCTTATTTGCCCATGCCAGAGCTACGAGTCTAACAAGATTCTAAAAATTATCACGGATATTGGTATTTGATGGATGTAACATAAAACCATAATAACACTAATGACTAATTCGCTAAATCTTGACTTGTAGATCTATGAAATCTAGACAATTCAGCATACTTGAATTTAACTTTAAGTTTATGTTTTACATAATACAGGGTGTCCGCCGAGAAGGTATACTACTTTGTTTATGATTTTTGATTAAATGAAAGAGAATGGATCTTATATTGATAAATGTTTTATTTAATGTCGGCAATTATGTATGGAATACAATTTCAGATAAATGTCCGCCTCTGTTAGCCTCACAAATGCGAGCCTTTTTGAGCACATTTTTACAAGAAGTAAGGTCCAATGATTCCTCCTGACCAAATTGCACACCAGGCTGTCACTTTTAATGGATGTAACGGTGACTGATGAATAATGTGAGGGTTTTCCATTGCCCAGAACCGACTATTCTGTTTATTCACATATCCATTTAAATGAAAATGCGCCTCGTCACTCATTATGATTTTTTTATGAAAATCGGGGTTGTCATGGGCGAGCTGTAACATCCTATTGGCATATGTACTGCGGCGTAAATGGTCTTGTGGAAGAAGCTCTTGTGTCAACTGAATCTTAAATGGAAACAAATGCAAAACCTTGTGCAAAATTGTGGCCAAACTTGTTCTTTGAAGACCAAGCTCCTGAGCACGGCGTCGAATTGAGGTTGATGGATTGTTTTGAACACTTTCTTGAACAGCAGTAATGTTTTCAGCCGATCTTGCAGTACGTTGTGGCCCATGCTTGGGCCTATCACTTACACACCCTCTTTCTTCGAAATCATTCACTACACGATAAATAGTGAGTTTTGTTGGCACGTTGTTTCTCCCAAAAATTTCACGTAACTTTCTCATCGTCACAGAAATCGATGATTGATTTTGATAAAATGTTTTAACGATTAAAACACGATGGTTTATCGAATATTTTTTCATAATAAATTTGCCACGTGTCTACTTCTCCACTGTCAAGTATGAACTGTCAATTCGTTTAAAAATTTATTTACGCCTAAATGTTTCCTTTTTCTGTTTATAACCACTAATACAAATACACAATTTTTACTTAGGATATTTTTAGGAATTATTTCAAACCAGTATTCTAAACTAAATAATTATTGTTCTAAATTAAAATCAGGTACAACAGTGGATTACAATAATTTTTCTAAGACTAGAATAATATAGCAGTCTTGACTGATAATTTGTCATGTCCTTGTTTAGGGAATACGCCACGCCATAAATAATACCTAACGTGCGTTAATAAATTACCAGAACAGTTATTTCTCTGGGATAACAATTTTTTTCGAAAGCTCATTCAATCGAATAATTTTATTTTTCTACCAAAAATTACGCTATTTTACCATAATACCAACCTACACCCAAGCATATACATATTTTTAAACAAAATACGCCAACTGTATCATACATGTATTCGATTTGCGAGAGAGTCAAAAGCTTTATAATTTTTATGTTCAAAAATTATTGAAGTGAAATTAATAAATGACGATGTAACGAAATAAAAGCTTTTGTGTTCTTGTCATGTACGTAATATGTGCTGGAGGGATTTTACTTTGAAACTCTTGCCGAATTATTGCCGCACAGCTCTGTTACATTATGGTCTCCCAATTTGATTAAAAAAAAATTTGAAAACGGATCAAATTTAATTTGATTTATTTTTAATAATTTTAATGGTGTAACTGTATTCAATATTTAAATTAAATATTCTATATTTTTTAAAAATATTTAATTAAAATTATTGTAGGATAACATTTTATAAACTAAAAATATAATATAATTTGTTGTTGTTGTTATTTATTTTAATTTAAAAAATAGATTTTATGCGCTTTTATTATTCTGTTAACAAACATTATTGTTTTTCATGTTCAATTATACGTGTTTTTTTTTTAAATACAAATTATAATTGGAAATTTCGTTTATTTATTTTTGTTTTTATTTTTAAATAAAACATTTGTTTGTAATTTTTATATCATGGCGTAATTAAAAAAAAATATCTGGCAATATAAATAATAATTAATATTTGAAATATCAAATAAATAATAAAAAACGAGGAAATATGGAGTTTTGTGTGTGTGTGTGTGTGAAATCAAAATATTTTTATTGTAAATCGAGCTTTTTATGTTCTGCTGAACAAGTTTACATTACGCTGCGGCAAAATAAAAAAAAAACAATAAACTTTAGGAATTAATTTGATTAAACATCGATACAGCCTTAAAAAATCAATATTTTTGTAAAACGTAGATTTACAATGATCGCGATTTTTCACGCAGCTTTTATACTTGTAGCTGTAAGTAAATGAATTCCAGGAGTGATGGTTTACGTGAAGCTGACATAAAAACAGGAGATAAACATGTAGGTAACAAAATAAGCAAATAGCGCTAAATTCAACAACAATGGACTGATGCCTTTGAAGTTTCTAATACTACTTGTTACTCAATTGCATATATTAAGGGGCAGTTTATAGTTATAAACATTTTTCTCTCACACGTATATAGCTAATACATTAAAATTTTTTATTCTAAATTTAAATTAATATATTTGTTAGTTTGTTTGAATTATTCTTTAAAATAACATTTCATAACACTCATTGATCCAGATCAGTTCAAATTTTATATGGAAAACTTGATCCAAATTTTATTTTGGATCACTAATTTTGTAATGAAATCAAGTAAGGGTCATAGCGTGTTTTTCATGAAATTTAAACTGAACCGGATCATGAAATACGGCTAGGATTACGAATAGGATTTATTCTAAAGGGTGTTTTTTTAAGAGGTTGCCGATTTTTTTTTTGAATAAAACACATATAAAATTATGAAATGACCAAAATTTTTTTTTATTTGGTAGATAATTTTTTGGCATTTAACATTTAAACACAATTTCTGGCATATGGCTACCACGACTATTTTTCACAAATGTCATTCTGGAGGTCCAATTTTCCAGCACTTTTTCAAGCATTTGAGGGCGTATGTCAGCAATGACACGTTGAATATTGGTTTCCAAAGCGTCAATCGATTGAGGTTTATCCACATAAACCAATGACTTCACGTATCCCCACAAAAAGTAATCGAGTGGCGTCAAATCGCACGAACGCGGAGGCCAATTCACCGGACCATTTCTCGAAATAATGTTGTCGTTGAAAGTTTCTTTCAATAAGTCGATTGTTTCACGTGCTGTATGGCAAGTGGCACCATCTTGTTGAAACCACATTTCATTCATATCCATATCTTCAAGATTTGACAACAAAAACTCATTTAACATGGTTCTGTATCGATTTCCATTCACGGTAACGCGTCGTCCTTCCTCATTTTTAAAGAAATATGGACCGATGATCCCACCAGCCCATAGACCGCACCAAACAGTACATTTATCAGGATGCATTGGTAATTCTAGAACGGCGTGTGGATTATCTTTGCTCCAAATGCGACAATTTTGTTTGTTGACGTATCCATTTAACCAAAAATGCGCCTCATCACTGAAGAGAATTTTACGGTAAAAAAATGGATCTTCGTTCAATTGATTTAACGACCAATCACTGAATTCACGGCGCAAACGATGGTCGTGTGGCTTTAATTCTTGCACCAATTGAATTTTGTATGGCACCAAACCCAAATCTTTACGTAAAATTTTCCATAAAGTCGATGGACAAAGTCCAATTTGCTGAGCACGACGACGAATCGATAAATTGTCGTTTTCTTCGACACTGGCCTCAACGACAGCAATATTTTCTTCTGTACGAACTCTTCTCATTCTTGTCGGTGGCTTGGCATCCAAAAGAGTGAATGTAGACCGAAATTTGGTAATTACGTTCTTTATGGTGGTCTCTGACGGACGATTATGTGCACCATAAAATTCACGAAGTGCTCTATAAACATTTTTAATTGAACACTGATTTTGAAAATAAATTTCCACGATTTGAAAACGTTGTTCTGGAGTTAACCTATTCATAATGATTTGCCAAACAATACTGAGTAGAAATGCCACTTTGAGCTGTCAAAACAACTGTCATAAAATAAAACGACATCTATCGGAAAAACAAACCTCCTAAAAAACACCCTTTAATAACTTGACAAAAAATTGCCCCTTTAATATTAATCTCTCATTTTATTACTCCTAATTTACTTAACATAATTATTTGCCTTTCTGAAAGTTCCTTGGACCCAGAAAGCTGCAAAACCTGAAGATATATATGTATCTGTATTTATATAAGAGTCCATTCTTAAACGTTTAAAAATTTGAGACTCAAATTTTAATAATTTTATGATGTATTACAATTTGAGTTCATATTTCGGTACACACCATTGATAATATAATTTAAATGTAAAGTTAATAATGGAACCGAATAACCGAAATTTAATAAGCAAATAACCTCAAACAAGTTAAACTACCAGTAACGAAGTTGACAATTCAAACCAAAGACACGAAAACAAAGAAATATCTACAACAAACATTTCAGTAAATTGATTTAACATTTGTGACGATTTAATAAGAGAATATGTTCTACGAAAAAATCTTAAAAAGCTGAATGCTCAGAATCTTGTTACGATTTTCCGTTAGCCCATTGAGTTAGAAAATGTGTGCCAAGGGAATAATCCCTTTTGATTTTGCTACCCTTACGGCATATAAAAAAGTTTATGCTGTACGAAAAAATTTAAAAAAGATTTGGCCAAACAGCCCACGATCTCATTGCGATTTTCTGTTGGTCCATTGAGTTAGCAACATGTGTGTTGAGTTTTAGGAAAATCCCTTGGATTTTGCTACCCTTATCGCACTTACAACTAAAATCGAGAAGTAAACTGCAAATCTAGTAGTTTCATATCTTTTTTAACATTTTTTCGTAGAACATAAACTTTTATGTACTTCTCGATTTTAGTTGTATATGCCATAAGGGTAGTAAAACCCAATAGATTTTTTTAAAACCCCGCACACATGTTGTTGACTCAATGGACTAATAGAAAATCGTAATGACTTCGTGGACTGATTCACAAAATCTTTTATAATTTTTTTGCGTTTTCGATTTTAGTTTGACATGCAATAAGGGTAGCAAAACCCAAAGGATTTCCCTAAAATGCAGCACACATGTTGTTGATTCAATGAACTAACAGAAAATTGAAATGAGTCCGTCGGCTGATTGGCAAAATCTATTTTAATTTTTTTTCGTATAACGTAAACTTTTGCTTTACTACGACATCTTAGTGTACAATTCTCTTATTAAATCGTCACAAATGTTAAATCAAGTTACGGAAATGTTTGTTCTAGGTATTTCTTTGTTTTTGTTTCAATTGTTGTTTGACAATTCAGCTTCGTTACTGGTATTTTAGCTTGTTTGAGGTTATTTGCTTATTTAGTTTCGGCTATTGGTTTCCTCTGCTAACATAAAAATAGCGTGAGACCGATGGTATTTTGGCGGAACTGCCTTTAGTATTCTTCATTTTACCGACGACGAATCTGCCTTGAATTTTTTTTACAGTGACAGTTTTACTAATTAGCTAACATAAAAATACTTTGCGACAGATTGTATTTTTGCGGAATTGTCTATCGATTCAGTTGTGAGTTAGCGCGTGTCGAGGATGGAGGAAAGAGAAAATTCGCAATATTTTACAATTCAGGCGGCTGAAATTGTGAATAGTGTCTATAGTCCTGATATTATATCACAGCCACACACGTTTGGTTGCCGCACGAGGTAAGGTGAGAAAATTTTATGGACCGTGTTTCAATCTGAAAAACATTGGCCGAACGGAATGAAATCGAGCCATTTCTGAAGCGGATGGTGACTGGCGATGAAAAATGGTTCACATTGGGTCGAAACAGAGATTAACGGACAGAAAGGTTTTGTTGTGTGATTGGTGGGATTGGAAGGGAATTATCTACTATGAGCTGCTACCCAATGGCCAAACGCTGAATTTGGACCGCCTACTGCCAGCCAATTTCCAAAGATTGACAAATTTTTTGAAATGCTTGTGATATGATCTCTTACCGGGACAGACGAATCGAACGATTTCTGGGGTTAGCGATGTAAATAGCGAGTCATATGCAAAATGGTTGTTGCAACTAATTTCAATTAAGAAATCGGTTCAAAAAATTTCAATAGATTGACATTCGGGCCGACGCAATGAATCGTTCGATTCGTTTGTTCTGGTAAGAGAACGTATCACGAGTATTCTAGAAAACTTACCTACATGACAATCTTTTGAAATTTGTTGAACAGATTTCTTAACGGAAATTTTTTGTAAAATACCTGTTATTTATATCACAGACCACAGGAATTGTTGGATCCGTTTTAGACCATATCACGATCATTCCAGAAACCCTACTCATATGCTAAGCTTTTGATATTTTTTAACATATTTCTTAAATAAAACTTGTTGCAACAACCAATTGATTGTGCAACATTTATTGTAGGCAACAAATTAGGGACTTTTTTAGAATTTATTTGACTTGGGTGCCTATCCGTTTGTCGGCGCACCCATGGATGATAATGCAAACTCTAAGTTCTCCTTAATTGATCGGGAGGTTGTGGAATTCTTTAGGTCTTAATAGGCCTATCACGTTCCATGTTCCTTTTATCATAGCATTGTTCGGGTACATTTTCCAAAATCGTTGTTGTGAAAATTTTGATAAGTTAATCCAAGTCAATTGTAAATGGTTCTTAACTTGAAGGTTTTGAAGGAACAGACGCTGATTTCGTGTTGGTTTTAGGGCATCAAAAACTCGCAGTGGCATGTAGTGTCCATGACTATATACGAAATTTCCTCTGCTCGTCGCCATTACATCGCCTAATTCATTTAAAATTGCCCAGTGATATCCTTGTAAATTTTGAAGGGAATCATCCCGATCCGTTCAGAAGTGGCAAGTTACATATGTATATGATCTATTTCGTTGTATACAAATATTTTGAAAATTATTTCATCTACGAGAAAAACGAATTTCAACGTTTCTAAAATAAATTTTATTGTTGCAAATTGGGCCAGATAATTTTTCCACAATTTAAGCGTAAATGACGTTTTTTGACAAAAACTACTGGTGATTGAATTGTGATCTTGCTGTAAGACAGATTGATTATGATGAAATTTCGTAAAAAATCGTACTAAATCTTTTTTTTTTTACAAATTATGAAATCTCAGTGAATTTTGGTCGGTATATCGGTCCAGCGGAAGTGGCAGCTTTCATAAAAGCTTTTCCGTTTACGAAAAAACGGTCAAAACAAAAAGATTGAAAATTAAATATAAAGAAAAATTTGTTCAGATCATTTTTTAAATTTTACTTTAAATGGAAATGGCACGTTTAGCACGAACCAAACGGTAAATTACATCTCAAAAGCGTGGTTATTGGAAGTTTCTTTACTTTGCACTCCAGGCAAATTTTATAATCGAACCGCAGCTACAGACGAATAGGGTTACATAATGTGGCAATTTAAACGTAGATCCACTCAGAATTCTCTACTTTCGTCAAAACGAATGAAACTAACGGGATCTGTGACAACAAATTTTATCCACTTAAAATTATAAAAGCTAACCATCGGAGAATTCCGATATTAAAAATATTTTGTTGCTCAAATTTTGGTTGAAAATAATTTTAGGTACTTGTAATGAAACGTTTAGCAAGAACAAAACGGTTAATTAGATCGGCATCAATTTTGTATTTATTTTTATGGAAGTTCATTTGACGCAACAAATGGTGGAATTATTCCTGATTTGATTATTACGATATATGTATATGGGATTGTGCTTACATTGACTTCAAATAATTATTAGACTAATAAAGTTTGAGGACCGAACGACGTGTGATTTGTTGAAGTAAAATCTCTCGGCACTTTTAATTAAAATAAAGGAAAGTTCGTACTTGATTTTTCGGCATGCACCACTACGAAGTGTACATTTGTCCAGCTTGCAATAGTTTACAACATGTAGTCGGTTTATTGTGAGATGTGTTCTAGAAGCTTCTACCTAACTCTTAACGCTTCCTGTTGTTGGTAAATTACATAACGTAACCCCAACTTTTGCGATAGTTCATTTTAAAACTGTTAACCGGTTTAGTTTAAAATGAAAAATTTAAACATGAATGTACCATGCCTTCGGACGCTAAGCACAATTTCAATAGTTCTTGAAAATTGTAAACCTACATTTACCGCGTCACAATTGTTGACGTCTCTTAAGAATTGTAGTTACTCGAAGCTTTAAACCTAAATATATCGCAAACCTAATTTATGAGGTTTAGTGGAATTATAAATTAAAATTAATCGCTAGACAACTACAATTTTTTTTAAAGTTGTAAACTACGTCTTCACACACAGGCAACGATTTTGGAATACTTGTATTCTGCGTTGAATTATCGTATACCAAGCTTCCCTGAATTTTCTTGATTTTTCTAACCGCCAACCATCCTGGCGGTTCCAAGCACTTAGGAGTGACAATTTTTGAGTTCGGGTTTCCTTGAAATTTCGCTGCTTTTCAAAACGCCGGTCTTCCTAACGGAAACTTATTTTGAGGATAACGGTGTACTCTAACAGAAACAAAGTTATTTTTAAAAAATTCTATTCTCTCAGGCGTACTTAGGATTAACGATTTTTGAATGTTCTATAGAGAATTATCGAATATCGAGTTTTAAATATTTTTTTTTAAATGACTTATTTACTATTAGAGTAGATTGTGGCCTATTTTCGTATAGAATGCGAAGTTCGAAAATTCTAAATGCTGTTAAAAAATATAAATCGCAAGTATCCGTTTTATATGGAACGAAAGTTTAGGCTCCTACCGTTCCCTCTTCATAAAAATAATTTTATATTTTTACAAAATTTTGAAAATTATAAAATAAATTTTCAGAAACAATAATGATAGTGAAGTATTTCCTAAAAATTGAAATCCGCCATTTTTATTTCAATGTATGCGTAAAACTTCGCATAAACGAGTAAATTATAATTTATATGAAATAATGCAGATAAATATACAAATCCTTTACACGATTTTTAAAATATAGAGAACCCTTTAAACCCTAACGAAGTGTACTTTCGGGTTAATAAACGGGGCTAAGGATGTTCAGTATGCTCAATTTGCAATACGGTAAATTTACGTTGGAAGCGATTTTCCATAAAAATGTTCCATGTCCTAGGAAAACCCCCCACCAAATACTTAGTGTACATTCGAGATAACTAGGATCAAATCTAACCGAAAATCATCATCCCTTGAAAAGTTATAGGAGCTAAGGGTGTTAGTATTCTCATTTTGCAATACGATAAACTACGTACGTAGTAAGCGATTTTCCATAAAAATGTTCCATGTCCTAGGAAAACCCCACAAAATACTAAGTGTACATTCGAGATAATAAGGATCTAATCTAACCGAAAGTCACCATCCTTCGAAAAGTTATAGGGGCTAAGGGTGTTAAATACGTTCAATTCGCAATTCGATAAACTTACGTTGTAACCGATTTCCCATAAAATTTTCCCATCTCTTGAAAAGTTATAGGGGTTTCGCACTTCCACCTTGTGGATGTATTGGTAACGGTAACTTTGGGTGAAAGCTAGTTTTCGTTGTATAAATTAATTTCATATTTAATTTGGCACATGTTGCATATACAGTTTTTGAATGGATTTTTTCCCTCAGAATTTAAATGGAAAAGTATGTTTGTGGAGTCATTGGTAACTACCGACAAAGTTGATGAGAAATTTTCTTCTGCTTGGTGGTGTTTAACTGGCGCTGCTTTGATTGGTTATTCGGAAATGCATTGTTTTTCGTAATTCGAAAAATTTACAATTTCTACAAAGGAATACCAATCTTTGGCATTGTAGATTCCGTCAAATATGATTGGTTGATCTTGAACCTAAAGAGCAGGATTGTTATAGATATCCCGTTGTTGGATCTGTATACGAGTACGTCATTAGTTGTTTTATTTCGTGGAGGAATTGTAAAATTATTTGACATGATTTGGCTTAAAAAGAAGTGGAATGATTACTTCATCAGCAACAGATGAAGTAATCATTCAATGTAGAATTTTTGAAATTTTATTTAACTTTCAATTTTTAATAAGTTTTAGTCCTTAGTTAAAGGCTAGAAACTCTAAAGATTCTCTGATTCTAACATTCATTAACCCATTGATTATAGGGTTTTCCAATAAGAGTGATATGATTTCTTTAAAAAAATAACGTTCAATTGTTGCACTTGCTGTGTGGCACGTAGCCCCGTCTTGTTGGAACCAAATGTTGTCAAGATCAACTTTTTCCAATTTCGGCCATAAAAAGTTGGTTATCATCGATCTATATCGATCTCTATTGACAGTAACGTTGTTACCAGCTTCATTTCGAAAAAAATACGGACCGTTCGTTCCACCAGACCAAAAACCACACCAAACTGTCAATTTAGGTGAATATAATGGTTTTTCATGAATAATTTCTGGATTTTCTTCGCTCCAGAATCGACAGTTTTGTTTATTTACCGCACCACTCAGATGAAAGTGAGCCTCATCGGAGAAGATGATTTTCTTAAAAATCGTTATCGTTTTCAAGTTGTTCCAAGGCAAAATCAGCAAATTCACGACGTTTACGGTGGTCCAATGGCTTTAGTTCTTGAGTGAAAACAATTTTATATGGATGCAAACCCAAATCCTTTCTCAAAATCCGGCAGGTGGTGGTTTGCGACAGTCCCAATTCTTGAGAACGTCTTGGAATCGACAAATTGCGGCCTTCAGGAACACTTGCCTGGACGGCAGCAATATTTGCATCACTTCGAGCGAATCTTTGTCTTATTGGCACTTCAACAGTATGTAAAGAAAATGTACGCTCACAATTTTCAACAATTCGACGAATGGCGAGCATACTTCGACGATTGTTACGACTATAAAATGGCAAAAGCGCACGAAAAGTTGCAATTGGAGGACGATTATTTTGATAATAAAACTGAATAATTTGTAAACGTTGTTCTTGCGTATATCTCACCATGATGAAATTGTAAACATAACTGAATACAATGAAACAAAAAATGACAGATCATGACATATTACAAATGGCCGAAACGTCACTTAAAAATCATATCATACCTATTGGAAATACTTGATCGGACAATTGATTGATTGATAAAGGATCGATTTGCTCCTGTCTCAATTAATAATTTGATGGTAGTTATTAAATTAAGTTTTATATGGAATAGGACAGCAGTCCATCTTGATGTGAATTTATGTTAATGAATCCGATGGGTTCTCTGAAGGTGGTCTATTTCGTTTTTGATTTATAATTGCGGTTCTGCTTCTTCGCAATCCAAACTAGAATAGTTATTGGAATAATCATAAGATCGGCACTAGGTTATAGTGAAAATTCAAATCCATAAATTTTCCCCAAATTTTCCTTGTAGTCTCAATATGACTTGAACTATTAGAACACCGAAACACACCGAACAACCGAAAGTATTGGTTACTAGTGGAAGTTTTCGAGATATTGGCCAAAAACTGAAAATAAATTAGTAAAAAAATTAAAATTTTCAAAAGTATTGGTTGTGAAATGACCAAGTTTAGTCCAGCATGAACAGATCCTAGAATTTTGTCCTAAGTTTTCAACCCCTGATCAATACTATTTTCCAAATTTCATCGTCATTCTTTTCGAATGGCGGAAAGACGGAATATTGTTAAATTTCAAGATTTCATTTACCGAGTTTCTTTACTTCGGAAATCAAGCAATATTTTATTCGGTTGGGATGTTTTATTTAGTGACAAAAGAAATACAAAATGAATAAAAAATTTCCGCTGGTGTGATGGTGCTGCCAATTTCCGCTATCCTATACAGCATTTGAAACATAGCTAAGGTTATATATAATTCTAGACTACTCTATTTTCGAATACCGATGAATTATTGAATATCTTATTGAATTTATTGAAGATTTGAGTTCAACCAAATTATGAATCCAATCAATGATATCATAAATGGAAATGTTACAAATCGTTCAAAGTTGTTCCATCTGAAAGTAAAAAGCTTAGTTTTTGAAAATCCCCTAAACAAATAAGGACCAAATATTTACCGGATTTATTGTTTATGAAAAAAAGTTTCCTGCAAGATTACCATGATTCATGTGTACGTATGTATACCTTCAATATACACACCAACATATATTTGATTATAGCTTTTTCGTATTTCCCGTTTTCATTTTGTTTCGTCTACAGCACATACATAGATCAAAAACTTTAGGCTCCGCTGGAAAACGTGTACGGTTTTACAGTAGGCAAAGGAAATTTTTCTAAATCCATTTCATCATCATAAATACATTACCGTTCATATACAGGTAAATAGGTATACCCATACCGCGCTGTCGTATACCCATATATACTTCAATCAACGGAAAAATTTTTTTAGGTGAAATATAGCATAAAGCTTTCGGGTTTTCTTTATTTTCACAATATTTTCCCAATTTATATATTTCATTTTCCTACATACACGATATACGAAAATTTAGTTGGAAATCAGTCTCATAAAATGAGATTACACGGGAACCGAATTTATTTTTGCCTTAGAACATTTTGATTTTATTCTCGAACTCGTACCGAACTGCTGCTGCTGGTTTTCATTTTTAGATTTTTGTGCAGAGATAAGATAAAACCAAGAAATTGAAATTCGGTTTTTACACGTTACTTTTTGTGGAAATCTGATGAAAATATTATGAGCTTTTATTTAAACTTTTGGTTTTTTTAGTATTGCTTCCTTTTAAGCTTATATACCACTAACAAAAATAAACCAATCTATGATAACGATACGTAAACTAGTTTTTCACCTCATTGTTGTAATCAGAATTTATTTTAATTAAAATAATACAAGAAAAAAATTAATTTAAATTTTCACTGTATGCTTTCGAGGCAAAAGAAAATTGGTAAGAAAATAAATTACTTTTTCAGGTTGAATGAAAATAAACAATGACGTATAATTGGTAATTATGTAGAGTGATTTATTTACTAGGTGCAAAATGAACAAAACTATGTGGTGGAAAGCTTTTCTCAATGTAATTTAGTTCTGTCTTTTCATTACACCAAATATCCGTAGTAGACGAGAAATATCTAATGAGTTGTTGTATATGGTGTGGTAGTTTTTCTTAATTTGTACAAATTATTGATTTTCTATCATACACTCGGTTAGTTCAATATAACTGATAAATCCTAAAAAACCTTCGTAAATCTTAAAAATGTGCATTACTCGCTCAGACGATACAATAGCAAACGTCTTTGATATGATTTCCCATGAGAAAAAGTCATCATCTTTGAGGCGCTAGGGAACCTCAACGTTGCTATAATTCAATCCGACTTAAAATTATACAAATTAAGTTGGTGTGACCAATGCCGAATAATTGTGGCAACATTGATGGTTGCAATCGTCTGATTGCACACGCAATCCAATCTTGATTTAAATTTCGACCTAATGTACAGTACGCGAATTGAGCTTCAAAGCAGATTCAAATTTATCATTAACCTTTACCTCGCTTTTTCTCCACAACGGTTCTCATAAATGGCGGTGCAAATTTACCAACAAATTTGACATCAGTAACTGGAAGCTGTTTTACATATACGATTTGACCAACAACTAATGATCGGTCTCGAGTTCTCAGATTTTCTTTTAGAATTTTATATTCCTTTCCCTGTCCAATCTTATAGTAACCGTAGGATAGGAAATGCGGCGAGTATTCTGTTAATTCGTGTACCGAACTTCAAAGAGCACTTGCTATTTTGGGTAAGTGTTTGTCCGACGCTGCATATTTTCCGACCAAGTAAGCTTTGATTACCGCCACAATGGATCTATTCATGCGCTGGAAGGCGTTGCTCTGACGCGAGTAATGTGCAGTTTTAGTATTTCTTTTCCCACAAATTAGACTCCGTTGTCCGAATGGATCGTTTGTGGTACGTAAGTTTTCAAATAAACAAATTTAGTGCGGTGATCCAACACTATGAATATCGTAATCTTCCCAGAAAATAAACGAACGAGAGTACGAATCCAGTATCTGAATTGGGCTATTTACAAATCAAGCATTTTGTAGCATAGCCGTGTACGTCTATTCCCATTTAGGCCAATAGTAAACACGTCAAATTCGTTCGAATGTATTTTTGATTCCACCACCTGGTTTTCGATAATATATAGTCGAATGGCGGACGGGATCCACATTTTCCATAAAGGCATATCCGGCTCGACCCTAATAAATATTTTCTCCTTTTCGAATACAAAAGTTAGAATGGTCTTCTGGTTTTTCAATAATGCCACGTCGTATTGACTCATCATCTTCTAGCTGGTCCTCATCAAAAAAGTTAAGGTTGTGCAATGTTACATCGGAGTTCACTTATATCAAGAAGTCACAGTAGACTCGTGACAATGCATCTGCAACAACATTATCTTTGCCTTTTTGGTGTGTGAATTGTGGTCAAACGCCTGAAGCTTTAGACTCCATCGTCCGAGCCGTCCCCTTATGTCGTTCTGCGGCCGGAATTGTTTTACACTTATTACGACCGCTAGATATTCTAGTTCTGTAACAGTATAATTCCGCTGTGCCGCATTTAAGTTTTGCGATATGAAGGATACACAGATTTCTCACCATTATTGAGTTCCAATTGGAAGAGCACACCACCAATACTATGCGTACTGGCATCGCTTCGTATAAAAAATTGCTTTTAATTTTTTAAATTCCAAATCTGTTTCATCGGTCCATCTGAACTTGACACCGATATGCAGCAAACTGATAATTGGGCGTCAGCATAATTTGACATGAATCGACGATATCAATCCGCTATTCCAGGTACTCTGGACTCTTTATCAGTTGTCAAACGTCTCTCTCCTAAGTAAAAAGTGGCTATTCCCATTATATAGGCTTTAACTAGTTTTTTACAATAATTCCACTACCGTTTACAACAGTTCCAAGTGCTAAATACGTTCCAGGTGCTCATGGTGTGGGGTGCATTACAAAACCCAAACGGAATGATGCGATACTGATAGAGAGAACGGCATGCAACTGTGAAATCTGTTATTTATCGGAACTTTTCTGATAGAGCAATTTGCCAACAGGCGTATTTAAGATCAATGCTGGTGATGAATGTATCTCTTTCGTTCTACCTATAGTAAACCATTAATAATCGGGAATGGATACGCATCTTTATTCGTTATCATATTGACTTTTCTCGAATACAAACACAATCTGGTTTAGCCATTTGGTTTCTTCACAAGCACTACGCAGGGGAACTCCATAGACTGCAAGTTGTTGGGTAATATATAGGAGAGACAGAATAATGTCATTGTTTACTCAGAATGGAATTCTCTACGTCTATAATCTGGCTGAACACACGATTTGATTTACCCAAACCTTTCGATGCATACGATGGAAACACTTTAAGAATCCGATCTAATTGTGATTTTTGGAGTGGATCTAGATTGTGTCGATTGTCAATTTTTAACTCGTTCAATTTGAAATTTATGCCAAAAAATCGAGCCCAAGATTTTAATGATGGAACTACGCAGAATTTAAGAATTTCAGTTTTATTTAGATGAGTTACGGGCAAATTTACGCAACCGCCTGTTAGCGGTTTGAATACATGAGTAAAACGGCTTAGTACGGATTCCCATTGATCGTAAAAACTGTTCGGAATTTTACCCTAACACGCTACACCTAGCTCCACTGTCTAATAGTCCGACAATGAATCGTCCGTTTATATTTGTTTTGACGTATGGTCGGGGTCCTAGTCTAGGTACCCAGTAATCGATGAAATGGAACATGTTCGTCGATACTGTTTTATGGCCCTTCAATATGATTGGAGAATCTCATCATTTGGTAGAGGAATTTTTAGACGAAAGTTGGCATTCTCTATTCCTGTCAGATAATCGTTGAACGCCTCTTTTGAGTATTTTAATAGGCTACGAATATATTTTTGCGTTTCTCAATCACCCTCTAAGCTGCTAAACCAATCAAGCAGGTGATTTCAAGTATCTCTACTAGTTTGTATTTGTGATAATTATTTTGGAACGCGTGTTCATCAAGTCTCATTATGAAGTTCTGCACATTCAGTCATCTCCCCGTTTCTTCCCCATGAGATCTTCCATTTTCTATAACCAAGATGTGTTGCTCTGGCAGAATGTCGAGTGTGTCTTAAACTTGCTGAGTTGTTTCCTGAATCGCTGCCTGAAACACTTTCACTAGTACATTGCTTTCTTGGAATTCATGTTTGACACGTTTGAAATCTATCTTCCGGTTTAGCTTAGGAGCGTGTTGTTAATTTTCCCATGAACTCCTTAGTTATTTGGTCTAACTTGTTAAGAAATGTCTGTCCAATTTCCCTTGCAAATCGATTTCAGATTTTTGATCTTCATTTTCCGCCTCCTTATTTTCATTATCTTGGGCTTTAGAAGTAGAGGATTTTCGTTGAGCTCCCTTCCGAATGCATCACCACTTTCTTCTACGCGTTTGGAAGGGAATAGTTTAATCGCTGTGCGATTTATTTGCGGAGTATTCTCATCCTTGTCTAACAAAGTAACTAATTCTAAGGATTTCTGACTGATATTATATTTAGTTAAGTTCCTGGTTCGTTAGTTATATGAGACAGTTTTAGTATGCTTGTCAAATTTGATATTCCTTTTGTAGATTCAAAAACAGTTTTTTTCAACTTCTGCCTTAGTTGGGCATAAACCTCGCACTAAGTCAACTCACAGGGGCACCTCGACGAGCAGTAAACCTTTTTAAGGCGGCGAGAAAGGATTCAGTTGTTAAGTTGCCAACTAGTTCTAAGTGGATTGCTTTTATGCTGAAGCAACTGAATAAAGAAATTATTCAGTAAAACGCCTTATACAGTTTCTGTCCTGCCTTTTATCAAATGGATTGCGATCGGGCCAGCGTATTCAATACCCACTTGAAGAAATGGCCTAGTTAGTTGAACCCGTCTACTAGGTATGTTTCCCATTACCTGTTTTGTAATTGCGCTTTAAACCGGGAGCATGTTACGCAGTTCTTAACAATTTCTTTAGCGTTCGTTTGAAAGTGTTAGTCCTGCATATTTGTGATCTAAATGAACATTTCGTAGCATTAATGCAGCTACCGTTAACTTCTGATGAAGGATGATGTTTTGTGGAAAATAAGACTAAGTAATTTTCTAATCGTCCTCCGACTCGTAGAACACCTCCATTGCCCGTAAATGGATTTAACAAAATTATTGAACTGTCAAAATGCATTAATTACTTTGGCAAGAGTCCTCGAGAAGCTGGACACAGTCGGCTGGATTTTATTTCGATAGTACATGACGCCAATGTTTTCGATTGAGTGAGTTGAGCATTTGGGCTGTTCGGATGCATATAAAAGTGCTCCTACCAAGCCAATTCAAAACTATTTGAAATTGGTCAAGGCATATATTTCTGCGGAATTTATTTTGGTTTCTCTTTTTATTAAATTTACAAGTTTGGTTGTAAATGTAAAGAGAACAGCAGTACAAAGTTCAAGGCGAGGTACAGTGGGTGGTTTAAGGAGTGCCATTTTAGTCTTTGCTGGCATTAATTTGGCAACCGTTTGGTTGGAAATTTGGTTTATATTTCGTGACTGATTTCTTGCCTCGCTCCATTGATTCACTTAGGTTTCGGTTAGAGGATCCTCCCAACCTAAGCTACTTGCCCAATAGTGAATCAAAGCATTATCTTTTTAAGTGGATCAAAAAACTCAACTTGCTAATAATGTCTTTATAGAGTGCGATGGCGGGTGAGTGTAGTCATCAATTGGTTTGGGCTGAGGATCCTTAGCTTCTGCCGATAATGAGTTGAGAAAATGTTGCGAATTTGATTCCATTTTCTTAATTAAAATTTATGTTGACTTAATAGATTGTTAATATTAATTCTCATAGTATTTGCTTCGATGTCGTTATCGGCACCGGTCATGAGGTCGTCGACAAACATGTCCTTGAAAATGGCTTGAGCGGCAAAAGCTAGCGAAATTTTCTGTTGAGTAATTATTTCCTTTAATGCTCGCCAAGAAAGCATTGGAGTCAGTCCCATATGCCACCTTAAGTACTCGGTAATGACGAATTGGATGTGCAGGATTGTCTCGTTAAACGATTTTTTAATACTTCATATCTTTATCGGCGATTCCTATCTGGTGATACATTTTTGTAAATCGCCTGAAAAGGCGATACAATATTCACGAAAGCGTAGGAGAATCGAATACAATAAGTTTCGTGGTTCAGCGGTCCTTTCGTAATACCCCATGATGTGGAAGATACAATTCTGTATCGTCAACTTCGTAGTGAGGAATTTTTTCTATGTAGTGCAGGTTCTCGCATTCCACCATGAATTCTTTATACAGTTTCGAAATTCTATTTTGCGAGCAAAATGGTGTGCCCTACTTCGAAGTCGTGCAATAGCGGTGTTTAATGAATGACCCGGCGGATTTGGTGATTTTAGAATTGTCAGGTTTACCGTAAAACGTCAATCGTTTAGGCGTTAGAATATCTTGTGATTGACTGATTGACTCCACTTCCCAAAATTTCTTTAAAATTTGGTCGATATCAATAACTTGGAATAAGTCGGATAGAAGATGTTACTTCCGGTGGACTGATTTCGACCAAATATCACTGGGACATCGCAATTTGTGGTATAAGCTTAAGTATGAAGTTTCTTTTCGATCATTGAATCCCTCCTATTTGTAATGGGGTTGATTTATTAAAAAAACGTTATTCTGTCAAAAATTCTCATTTCCGCTTAATTTTTGGAAAACTGGTCTGAACCGAAATTGTTGCACAATCAATTTAGTTTAATTAATTCATTAATTAATTTAACTATTGTTAATTTATTATTTTAATTATTAATTTCTTGTTTTTTGGATTAAAACATATTTCAAATTCAAATGTGAGTTAAAGCGTACTGCAAGCGCGCTATCTTCACTTTAAGCAAGCCATGTTTCAAATTTAAATGCTGATTAAAGCAAAACGGCGCAATATCGTAGCCAAATTTAAACGAAGGTCTTTCGTGATCTCCAATTATTTTATTTAATGTAGTAAAATCTACCACTAATTTGCACATTTGACGCCAATACAGTCTGAAGCCAATTCGGTCTAATCTTACACAAAAATAATTTATAACACACCCAAATAAGGTTGAACTGCCCTCTACAAGACTTCTAGAGCAACATTTGGCCCAAAATCTGGTGGAGGTTTACTGTAAAATATTATTAAAAGTTTCACCACAAAAAATTAATAAGATGCCATGTTGAATTTAGCGCCATTTTCGTGTGTGTCAGTAGTAAAGCGTTTTTTTGCAGTTTTCATTTGTGAAAGTTGAGTTTAAGTAATGGAGAATTACACGGACGCATAGCTCATAGATATTGTGAAAATTCAGTACCAAAAAGGTGAGATTAAGAATGAAAAATAACTTCGTTCATGTGGCTCCCTCTGCTGGCCTTACAATAAGCCATCCTGTGAGTCCAGTTTTTAAGAACTTTTTCGATAACTTCGGCGCCTATTTCGCATCGCGTAGCAATGTTATGTTTAAAACATGATAGATATGCTGGAATTGTCGCTAAATTATCCGCATAACGTCTATTCTTAACGAAACTTCATATAAAAAGTCCAACAGCGCCAAATCGCAGCTCCGCGCAGGCCAGGTGACATTACCATTTTGGTTATCAAATTTGATGCGCAAGAGATCGATTAATATCGTGTTGAGGCCACAAACAGTTGGTCAGCATGGCTTTATAACGGCCGCCATTGATGGTAACGGGATTTCCAAAAGCGTTTTCGAAGAAAAATTGTCAATTATGCCACCGCTCCATTAGGTATGGCTGTTCAGAATCCTAAATCAGGAAGCAGTTCTGCTTGTTCGCATAGCCCTCGAGATGGAAATGTGCTTCATCCGAGAAGATGATGTTTCGTCAAAAATAGACATCATTCGAAGCAGATGGTCGTTTATTTTCAACTGCTGAGTTATCTGGACCTTGTAGGCAAACGGTTTCGGCTACACAACACTGACTTTGAAAACAAGTTTTCAATATTTCGAAACGCTTCTCAAGCAAAAATATGATTGATGTTAGCTATCAAAATTTCAAGCAAATCATTTAAAAGTGTATTGCCATAGCCTATGATTTAAAAGCAAACCAATAGATGGTCCACCCTGTATCACTATCGGTATATTTTAATCCAAATTGTATTGGAATTCATCTTTTCGCTGGGCTCGTCGAAATTAGATTTCAATCATCTTTAAAGGTTACAATCCACCTCTAAGTTTTTTTTGTACCAAGTTTTCTTCAATAAAATGTTAAATATCTTAAAATCACGAACTAAATTATTTTAATCTGGGGGAATGGGTTGAATAATAATATTATGGGTCAGTCGTGTTCCGTTCAGTAAATGCAGTTTCCTATATCCCATATTGTCCGAATATTTTTCCCACTCCCAACACCGACTCTAGTTAGCGGACAAATGGCCTATTTACAGGAATTAGGAAATTGCGGATTTTTTTAATTGTTTTCTTCTTGGAATTTTTACTCTAAGTATCATACATTTGTAGGCCTTGTGGTTGATATTTAGGTTACCCACTATAAGTACCATTAGGGTTATGCCTAGCATGGCAAAATCAAACAATTTCTACTCTAACTTCATTACAGTTCCAGCCAAATTTATTATTTTCACTATTCTCTCAAACAGACGTTCGTCGTTTTATGTTACATTTGATTTGAATCAATCAATAGATATCTAGTTAGCCTAACCGATCAAAAAGATTCTGATTATACATTGTGAAAGGCGACGAAGAGACTCGAAAGACCCAAAATGCAAGTGTCTCCACTAGAAAAGGAGGATGGAACCTGGGTAAGAGGTCCTAAAAAGAAGGCTGGTTTGTTTGCGGAGTATCTCGAGGATGCCTTCCAATTACTAAAAAGCAACATGAATGGTAATAAAGCCCTAGGCCCCATGACTTGATTACTTGCGAAATAATCAAGACTCTACTAGGTAAAAGATTTCGTAAGCTGCTACACATAACCAATGGAAGCTTTCAGTAAAAATATGTTCCGTGGCAATGGTAGCAAAACCTGATAAACCACCTAACGATAAAAATCATACAGGCCAATTTCATTGCTGCCAATTATGTCAAAGCTCTTTGAAAAATTATTACTAAAAAGACTTAAACCAATAATTGAGGACCGACAACTAATTCACATCAATTTGGATTCAGAGATTCAGATGGAATCACCAACGTTATTGAAAGAACGTTAGAACGCCAGAAAGTATGCTCCAGTATATTTCTGGGCGTCGCCCAAGCATTCGATAAAATCAGTGGACTGGAATTCAAGCTGAATAGAGATCTGCCGAGGCAATTATATGCCATACTAAGATCTTATTTATCCAATAGACATTTTCGTGTGAAAAATGAGAATGAATACTCCGAACTAATGAAAATCTCTGCCGGTGTCCCACAGGGGAGTGTCTTAGGACCAATCCTGTATTTATTATGTACAAGGGATATTGATGAAGCAACCATAGCAACCTTTGCAGATGACACATCAATCCACGCATATTAACTTGACATGTCAAAAGGGTTCCCATCTACCGATATAAATTAACTCACGACCGGTGCCAATCTCAAGTGGAGAGAGCATGTCAGAAAGAAAAAAGAAGAACCTAATATTAAGTTCAGCAAAATGTATTGGCTCATAGGTAGAGGCGCTGAAGGCGATGTGGACCTACGATATTCAACTCTGGGGATGTACTAAGCTAACAAATGCCAAAATGAAACAAACGTTTCAAAACAAGGTTCTACGTAGCATCGTAAATGCTCCGTGGTACACAAGAAATGAAGATCTCCAGGGACTTACAGATGGAATACATAAGGCTCCAGGAACATGGAAACCCCTATATTCGCCATATGATAGATGAGTTGAAAGAAAACTTCAAAGAACGAGGCCACTTGACCCAGTAAGCATACCAAATTAAAATTAACATTTTAAATAGAACAAACCAGAATTGTTTTAGAAATGTAAAATTTGTAAAAATTTGAAAGATAAATTGCTAGATGAACACAGCATCAGTTGTTTTCTATTGACACATTTGGCTGATATGGAGTATGCCATCAGTGCCTGGTCTTATCAAATATAACTTCTAGTTTAAACAATGTGACTAGAAAACTACGACATTTTCTTACATAGGTGATCTACTTCAACGGATTTCTTACATAACGCATGTAAATGGGCAGATATAGCGGTTCAACGAAAAATCCTGACCATTTCTGGAGGAGAACTTAATTGTTTTTGGAATGCACAGTTTGGCATAATTAAACTGAAGTAAAACATATTCTCCAATGATTAAACGGATCTGTCGGATTTCTGGTGGGATATAATAACGTCAGAAATCCCATATTATCTCCCAAAATACATTATACAGGGTGGCTGAGACCAAGTGTTACCAAATGAAAACGCTGTAATTTTTTAATTTTGATTATTTTGTATTGAAATTTCGTGGAATATGTTGAAAACATATTACATTTTATGAAAAACATGTTACTGCTCGATATGACCTCCTTTGGCTCTGATTATTTGATTCAGTCTTCCATAGAAAGCATTGCATGCTGACCGAACGTGAGCTTGCGGAATTTTATTCCATTCTCGAACAAGAGCTGACTTCAATGCATCAACACTTTCGTATTTTTTAGTGGACACCTTACTCTCCTACCTAAATGGACCATATGGAGAAATCCATGGGATTCAAGTCTGGTGAATATGGTGGCCATTCTTTCGGCGAAATCAGCCGTGGAACGCAATTTTGTAAAAATTTCTGTGTCGCTCGAGCTTTGTGTGACGGTGCCGAGTCCTGTTGGAATGTCCAACGGTTCGTACCAAAGTGTTTACGTGCCCAAGGTAGCAGAGCATCGTTTAGGATCTTTTGGCGGTACACCTCTTAGTTTACCTTGACTCCATGTTCGATGAAAACCAGAGGAGTGCGTCCATCTGCAGTCACTGCAGCCCAAACCATAACATAAGCTGGTGATTGCTTGCGCATAGCAACTCTTGTGTCCAAATTATCGTTGGACTTGTGCTCTAAGCAAACACGATCATTTTGTTTATTCACATTCTGTTGAATGGTGAAAATTTTCTCATCAGAAAAGACAATTTTTGGAATCTCATCACGTTCGGCCAAGGCCTTCAATGCCTGTGTTCTTTCAAGCCTAACTTTTTTTTGTGCCTCAAGGGCTTCACGTGTAGTTCATTTTTCAATATGGTTTGAATGCTGTATCGTGAAACATGTAGACGTGCGGCTAATTGATTGGCACTTTGACGAGAATTTCGTTGGATTCATTTCTTCACATTTCGTATCATTTCTTTTGATGTTGCTGTCTTTTTAGAACCGCCTCTGTTGCGTTTAGCGATGCTACCAGTTTCGTTGTATCGAGTTATGGTTCGATACACAAACATTTTATTCACATTCAAATGCTGGAGCTGACGAACTATTGCTGTTTGTGAAGTTCCACCCAAATACAGTGCAATTACACTGTTACGTTTGAATTCCATTACGATTTTTTTATGAAGATATTAATTTAGAACAATTATTTGTTGACCACATGTAAACAACTAACCAAACTTCAATCTGTCAAAAAATTGACGCGCGAAAATGACAACTACACAAATGACAGCAGAGTGAAGTCAGTAACATTTGGTCTCAGCCACCTTGTATGCACAAATTTTAGCGTTAGACGCACAAAATTGCACAATCAAATTCTATTCGACAAAATCCAATAAGAAAACCGTGGGATTTAAAATATGGGAGAACGAAACAATGGAATTATTGAAGGCGAAATTATAGAATGGAGAGTAAACTCGCTAACAAGATTATGCGATTTTACGCCGTGGGATTTCTGTCTTTAAGCCAAGAACAATACCTGAATTGAAAGACGTGATTCGACGCGCCATTGATGTAATTGCACTATGCCAAAACGCCATCGACAATTCTGTCAAAAGGACCATCGAGTGTCATTAGTTACGAAGCGGCCATTTATCGGGTATTGTATTCTATACATAACCTCTATGTCTACACTTTTTATGAAAATAAAATGGTCAGAACTTTTCAAATAAACACTTTGTTTTGTTCAAATTTTATATTTTAGTAGTTTTCTTTATTGACTTCAACATGTGTTTGTGAAATTTATTCTTAGGCAAATTATGGGGATGGCCTTGAACTAACCAATGTGAAATGAAATTAATTTGTAATAAGTTCTGGTCGAAGAACCAGCCCGATATCATAGCTACATCGAAAGTTACAATTTTGGCGGTGCAGGTTTAATTGTAAGCTAAACCGACCACTCGTTCCTCGAAAACGGTAACTGTAATAAAATCGGAATTTGTTGTAATAAATTGTAATAAATGTGAAAAAATATGGTATAGGTTTCATTGAGACGGACGCTTTGGAAGAATCTACTAAAGCTTACTAAATTTTTATTGTTGAATGATCGTAAGGTAAATTGAATGATAATGATAAATTGATCAAAAATATTATAAAATTTATTTTACACATTCATGTAATTTAAAATGCAACAATTATAAGTTAATTAATAAAACAGCAATAAAATAATGATAAATAAAAAATACAAAATATTAAGATTTAACCTCGAGTATCTTACTTAACATTCAGTGATTTTAATTCGACAGAGTAGCCTTCTGTTTAACTAATAACAAATATATATTCCTAACAAACAAGTGAGTTTCGATGAGAGGGATGGCCAACTAAAATAATAGACAAGTTTGACCACTTTCTCATACTTGTGGCCTGATATAGGGGGGTGATTTGAACTATTTAACCCTCAAATGCATATGCCCGCCTAAATGCGGACTTTACTTTAACTGTTACTCTCTGCATGTTAATTTTTTTTTGTCCTATTTTTTATTAAATATTGTTTGATATTCTCTTCTCTTTGCAACGGTATATCTCGCATGGTACTTTTCAATACACATTTGTGAAAAAACTGCAGTTGAAATCAATATTTCAAGTAAAACAGAATATAAATTATTTTTTAATTGTGAATTAGCAAAATTATCGGCAGGTAAAAGATACATTATATTTTAATTTTTTGTAGTTGCAATAATTAAATACAAATTTGGAACACTCTGGTGAAGGAAATTAGACAATCCGCCTAAAGGCGGACCCATGCATGTAGAGTGAAACGTTTATCTTTGAAATTACAATTTCAAATTTATCTTTCAAGTTTTTATTGAATTTAAAACCAACATTTTTGAATTTATTGTGGTGTCTGTTTTTACGTGTATTTTTGAGACTTATTTTGAAAAGTTGTAATTGAAATAACTGAAATAACTAGTTATGGCATTACGTCAAAAATATGAGGTTAATGATATCGAAGACGATCTTATTTCACCTACGCATAATGCAGTGAGTGTTAACCCTGTTAAAGTTAGCCGATACTTTCCAGCCGAAAGTAAAAAAATCGATAATGCAGATAGTGTCTTTGCTATATCAGCCGAAAAGACAATATGTTATGTCAAATATTAATATGCATCAGCCGATATTTTTCAGCCGACATTTTTCAGCCGATATTTTTCAGCCGAAAATGTTTTTTTACCACAAAAATTGTTTTCTACAACAAAAAAAAATCAACTGAAACCATTTAAAAAATCAAAAAATATAGGTCAATTTTCATGTGGGGAGTCCGGGAAAACTCGATTGAATATATCGCACACACAAAATTTGAAAATTTCTAAATATTGACCGTTTAAAGTGTCATGGTTGGAAATAGATTCAAATGAAAGGTCATAATGATGATCGCACCTGGAAAAAATTTCAGGTCAATTTTCATGTGGGGAGTCCGGGAAAACTCGATTGAATATATCGCACACACAAAATTTGAAAATGTCTAAATATTGACCGTTTAAAGTGTCATGGTTGGAAATAGATTCAAATGAAAGGTCATAATGATGATCGCACCTGGAAAAAATTTCAGGTCAATTTTCATGTGGGGAGTCCGGGAAAACTCGATTGAATATATCGCACACACAAAATTTGAAAATGTCTAAATATTGACCGTTTAAAGTGTCATGGTTGGAAATAGATTCAAATGAAAGGTCTTAATGATAATCGCACCTGGAAAAATTTCAGGTCAATTTTCATGTGGGGAGTCCGGCAAAACTCGATTGAATATATCGCACACACAAACTTTGAAAATTTCTAAATATTGACCGTTTAAAGTGTCATGGTTGGAAATAGATTCAAATGAAAGGTCTTAATGATGATCGCACCTGGAAAAAATTTCAGGTCAATTTTCATGTGGGGAGTCCGGCAAAACTCGATTGAATATATCGCACACACAAAATTTGAAAATTTCTAAATATTGACCGTTTAAAGTGTCATGGTTGGAAATAGATTCAAATGAAAGGTCTTAATGATGCTCGCACCTGGAAAAATTTCAGGTCAATTTTCATGTGGGGAGTCCGGGAAAACTCGATTGAATATATCGCACACACAAAATTTGAAAATTTCTAAATATTGACCGTTTAAAGTGTCATGGTTGGAAATAGATTCAAATGAAAGGTCTTAATTATGATCGCACCTGGAAAAAATTTCAGGTCAATTTTCATGTGGGGAGTCCGGGAAAACTCGATTGAATATATCGCACACACAAAATTTGAAAATTTCTAAATATTGACCGTTTAAAGTGTCATGGTTGGAAATAGATTCAAATGAAAGGTCTTAATGATGCTCGCACCTGGAAAAATTTCAGGTCAATTTTCATGTGGGGAGTCCGGGAAAACTCGATTGAATATATCGCACACACAAACTTTGAAAATTTCTAAATATTGACCGTTTAAAGTGTCATGGTTGGAAATAGATTCAAATGAAAGGTCTTAATGATGATCGCACCTGGAAAAATTTCAGGTCAATTTTCATGTGGGGAGTCCGGGAAAACTCGATTGAATATATCGCACACACAAAATTTGAAAATTTCTAAATATTGACCGTTTAAAGTGTCATGGTTGGAAATAGATTCAAATGAAAGGTCTTAATGATGATCGCACCTGGAAAAATTTCAGGTCAATTTTCATGTGGGGAGTCCGGGAAAACTCGATTGAATATATCGCACACACAAAATTTGAAAATTTCTAAATATTGACCGTTTAAAGTGTCATGGTTGGAAATAGATTCAAATGAAAGGTCTTAATGATGCTCGCACCTGGAAAAAATTTCAGGTCAATTTTCATGTGGGGAGTCCGGGAAAACTCGATTGAATATATCGCACACACAAAATTTGAAAATTTCTAAATATTGACCGTTTAAAGTGTCATGGTTGGAAATAGATTCAAATGAAAGGTCTTAATTATGATCGCACCTGGAAAAAATTTCAGGTCAATTTTCATGTGGGGAGTCCGGGAAAACTCGATTGAATATATCGCACACACAAAATTTGAAAATTTCTAAATATTGACCGTTTAAAGTGTCATGGTTGGAAATAGATTCAAATGAAAGGTCTTAATGATGCTCGCACCTGGAAAAATTTCAGGTCAATTTTCATGTGGGGAGTCCGGGAAAACTCGATTGAATATATCGCACACACAAACTTTGAAAATTTCTAAATATTGACCGTTTAAAGTGTCATGGTTGGAAATAGATTCAAATGAAAGGTCTTAATGATGATCGCACCTGGAAAAATTTCAGGTCAATTTTCATGTGGGGAGTCCGGGAAAACTCGATTGAATATATCGCACACACAAAATTTGAAAATTTCTAAATATTGACCGTTTAAAGTGTCATGGTTGGAAATAGATTCAAATGAAAGGTCTTAATGATGCTCGCACCTGGAAAAAATTTCAGGTCAATTTTCATGTGGGGAGTCCGGGAAAACTCGATTGAATATATCGCACACACAAAATTTGAAAATTTCTAAATATAACCCGTTTAAAGTGTCAAGGTTGGAAATAGATTCAAATGAAAGGTCTTAATGATTCTCGCACCTGGAAAAAATATCAGGTCAATTTTCATGACACTTTAAACGGTCAATATTTAGACATTTTCAAATTTTGTGTGTGCGATATATTCAATCGAGTTTTCCCGGACTCCCCACATGAAAATTGACCTGAAATTTTTCCAGGTGCGATCATCATTAAGACCTTTCATTTGAATCTATTTCCAACCATGACACTTTAAACGGTCAATATTTAGAAATTTTCAAATTTTATATTTTTATGTTTAATTGCAATTTCCCAATAGTAAAATGAATTTTTCCGAATAACTATAAATGCTATTAAAAATATTGATTAGTGTTTTATTTTTAATGGTTTAAATTTTTTTTTTGTTGTAGAAATCAAATATTTGTTGTATAAAAACCACTTTCGGCTGAAAAATATCGGCTGAGAAATATCGGCTGAAAAATGTCGGCTGAGAAATGTCGGCTGAAAAATATCGGCTGATGCATATTAATATTTGACATAACATATTATATTTTCGGCTGAGATAGCAAAGACACTATCTGCATTATCGATTGTTTTAACTTTCGGCTGGAAACTATCGGCTAACTTTAATAGTATTGAGTGTTATAGATAATGATTATCTGCAAGGAACTACAGACGGCGATATTACAGCAGCCTTGAGTAATGCATTGGTGCAGTCTCAGTCTTTCGAAACCTCTGCACAAGATTTGCAGTGCCAGCAATCTATCTCGAACCAAAATAATGAAATATTGCGACAAATAATTCAATGGATGTTAAAGATAATGATACTGTGCAAGGAACTATGGACGACGATATTACACCAGCCTTGGTTAACGCATTAGAACAGTCTCAGTCTTTCTGGACCTCTGCGCAATATTTGCCGTCTATCTCGAATCAGAATAATGAAAATATTGCTATCAACAAAAACCTTTCAAAATTTAGTCGATCTCATCGCAATAAACGTGTTCGTACACCAGAATTGGAATTAGAAGAGTATGGGCCGAATGCAACAGTGAAACAAACATTTACTGGTGACATAATGCAAATTAAAAATGATAATAAAGAATTTAAAACAATGATTTGGCGCAAACGAAATTTGCAACTGCACGTAAACCAAATTGTTTTCCGCGGCGATAAACAACTACCAGCAGATCTGAAGGAATTAAATACTCCATACGCCTGTTTCAAATATTTTTTCAACGATCAACTAATTACATATCTTTCCGAACAATCTAATTTGTATGCACGGCAGAGAAACATAGGCACAAAGTTCAAAGTTGATCCAATCGAAATGCGGAAATTTTTGGGCATATTGATCTTCATTTCGGTTTACAAATACCCAAACGTCCGATCATACTGGGGAAAACACTCATTCGAGGCAATTCGTCAAACAATGCCAGTTGTTAGATCTGAAGAAATTCGACGATATTTACATTTCAATGACAATTCTGAAGCAGTCGATAGAGACCAACCAAATTATGACAGACTATTCAAGGTAAGACCTCTAATAAATCATTTTAACGAGCGCTTCGGATCAATACCAATGCTACCAAGGCTTTGCGTGGACGAACAAATGTGCGCTACTAAAATGACGGGTACCATGCTACGCCAATATATGCCAAATAAGCCCCACAAATTCGGTTTCAAACTATTTTCACTTTGCGACTCCACTAGCTTCTCGTATGCATTTGAGATTTATACTGGTGCTGGCAACAATAAAATTCCCGAAGCAGCTCCCGACCTTGGAGCCGCATCAAACGTTGTCGTTCGCCTATCAAAAATAGTTCCTAGTTTTATTAACCATGTGATCTACTTTGATAACTTCTATACGTCTCTGGGTTTGCTAATCTATCTTCAAAGCAGAGGTATATATAGTTTAGGTACCGTTCGTACCAATCGTGTACCAAACTGCAAACTTTCCAGTGATGCTACACTTAGTGGTAAAAAAGTAGAACGCGGCTACAATGAGGAATATGTTGGGAACACATATGGAGTCGACATTTCCTCGGTTTTGTGGCAAGACACAAAAACAGTACGACTTTTGTCAACTTATGTTGGCACTAAGCCGTTTATTAGCAGCAACGCTATATCACAGAAACTAAAAGCCAAACGATGGGATAGAAAGAAAAAACAACACTATGAAATCGAGTGCCCGTATATTATTAAAGAATACAACCGGCATATGGGGGAGTCGATTTAATGGATGGACTTCTCGGACGCTACCACATTAAGATGAAAACTCGGAAATGGTCTAACCGTATTTTTCCATCTAATTGATGTAGCTATGGTGAATGCTTATATACTATATCATCGAATTCACCCAACAGAAAATAAAATTCAGCTTCCATTATTTCGATCTAAAGTAGCAGAATCATTATGTACATATGGAACTGTAGTAGAGAAAAGAGGTATTGGGCGACCGTCGAACTCACCGCAACCATCAACGCCAAAGCCAGTGAAGAGATCTTATCTGCCTACAAATGACGTCCGCTATGATCAAGTGGGTCATTGGTGTATCTTTCGGGACCGAACTGGGAAAAACAATGTAAATACCGAAAATGCAATTCGGAAACGCAAGCGTTTTGCGTAAAATGCCAATTAAGTTTATGTAATTCTCAAGCAAAATCCTGCTTTTACGATTTTCACAATACGACTAAATAATTTTATTAATTCCAACAAATTAACAAAGTTCCTTTAATTTTAATAAGATTTTATTTGAATTTTTTATTTTGTTTTTCAATAAAAATAAATATTACTGAATTTTAAAACGTGTTTTATTTTTATATTGTAATGCATCAGTCTGCCTAAAGGCGGGGCCGTCTATTATCATCGCTATCTCTTAGGGCCTACTTAAAAAACAAAAATCACTTCAGATCTATCTTTCTTAGCATAAATTTTACGTAATTAAAAATTATCACGTAAAAAAAAAATTCATGCATTAGAGGGTTAATCGCTTACTAAACTGCTATAAACTGTTTGCCCGTTCACAAACGAATGAGTTTTGTTGAGAGAGATGACCAACTGAACTAATAGACAAGTTTGACCACTTTCTCATCGAGCCCGACTCAAGGCCTCCTCGATGGTACTCCCCTTGCCCATCAGCACAAAGTCCCTGTCAACCCTCTCAACCCTCTCAACAAAACTCATTCGTTTGTGAACGGGCAAATAGTTTAAAGTAGTTTAGTAAGCGATTAAATAGTTCAAATGTATATGGTTTGAGCATCAATCAAAACCACCGCTCTATATCAGGCCACAATTATGAGAAATTTTTTAAACTTTTCAGTACATCAAAACCGTTTATCTATGTCAGGCCACGGAAGTGACAATTTTCTAAAACTTGACAGGTAAATAATTTGATCATCATACTCATTCAAATGTATCCATTCGTGGACGGCTATATTGTAGTGTAGTGTAACAGCGATTAAAAAATTGATTATATCACATCAATTTTTTAAATTTCTTTTATATTTTTAATTTATTTTACAGGCCAATATATTTCTTTACACAAAATAAAATATTCGTTTTTATTACGACACATTCAATCTACAAAAAAATTAGTAAAGTTTAGTAAATACTTCCATCGCCTATATACACGAATGAAGTTTTTACTAAAACATTACTAAATAAAAATGACGTCACTTAGTAAAATTTAGTAAAAAGTTCATTACCATTGAGACGGATTAATTTGGTCAGTGAAGGTAAAAGGTAAAGCACTTTCGATTTTGCTGTTATGCCGCCCATAAGGATCTTTTGCTTCAACTTTTCTGGGCATGCATTGCTTTTGGGCATAAATTCAATGAATATTCAAAGACCATAGTTAAAGAAAAACCTGCACTAAACGGAACTGCAAATATTGTTTTGAACAGGTTATAAACTATTTGTTGTTGTGACGAATTCACTTATATTTTTTGAAATAGCATTTATAAATTTAAAATATTAGCTGTATATAAGAAAAGCTGGAAAAGCTCATTATAATTTATGTACTGTATGTAGATTATATTAGCACAAAAATATATTTATAATTATTTTCTTAACAACGATTTAATTCCAAAAGCTCTTAAATATTTTATACTCGAAAAGCTTTTTGATTTTTGGACATATTTTAGCAAACTGATGTTGTGCTTAAAATATCTCTATTAAGCTTTTATACTCTGACTGTACCGAGTTCAAGCAAAATAGTTAAATTTTTGGGAATAAATTCTGCAGTAAATTTCGGCCAGATTGCATGAAAAAATTCAAAATATTTATGTATGTACGTACGTATATTCAAATTATTTAAAAAAACCAACATCGGTTCAATTTTATGTCGGCACTACGTTACATTTTGTATGATTTCCATTCCACAACATAAAATTCTTTTCTATTTTCCGTACCACAAATTTTGTGTATGCACAATACTCGAAAAATATTATAAAGATGTTCGTTGGTTGATACAAGAAACATACCAACCATATGATACAATTTGGAAAAGACTAAATGAAAATTTCGTTTAATTTCCGGTTCAACGACGAATGCCACAGTACATAAAACAAACTTGCATATTCTACTGTATGAGACTATGTCAGATTAGAATCATAAGAAAATCAGTTTCCTATATACTGTTGTCGATTTGTTCGGCAAAAGGAAACCAGATCAATTTCAATGATTTGATGGAATTTAATTGAAAGGAAATTTAAAATCGAACCATTGGGTATACGGTTATCACGACCAAATCACACAAAACAAGGTTCAAAAAGGATATTTAATTCCAACTTTTTTTTTTGTATTTTATGTACGGTTCTACGAAAAATTAGGTTCATAAATATACAAATTGTTTGATAAGAATTTGGCTTCTTGGAACTTTGTATCCTTCATTTAAAATAAAATAAAAGTTATTGGTTTGCTACATTTTTATCAAAACCTAAAAGTTTTGGGGCGAAAATTTACGTATCCGTAAATATTAAGTAAACAAGCGCACAACGTATACGTACGTATATACATAAAAATTAAAACCAAACGAATTCCAAAATACCAAAATTACCATCATCCAGAGGTAAATCTAATAAAATTTAATATCAAGCGACATAAAATTTCATTACAGATATTTAACAGCCAACAACAACAAAAAAGGGGTGAACACGAAAAATGTGACAGAATGCGTATATAATTTCATGTTAACTTTTAAATGGTGGCACTTTTATTCAGATTTACCCCCAAAGCACCCGCCCGCCTACACGTATTTCCCCGGAAAACAAAAAATCACACTCACACACACACACATATACAGCACATTCCTTAATAGCATAATATGTCCTTTTATATTATTATGCCCGGATGTTTATGCTGAGCCGTATATTAGATATACAGCCTAAAGGGATCGATAAACATATCGTTGATGCTGGCAACACACAAAAAAAGTTAAAGGAAAAAAAAATCAGTTTCCCATTAAAATCACTTGGTTGGGCTGTTCCGCAACCATCGTAATTTCTCATTTATATAAAACACAACTGTAAAAAACCAACGTTAAAAAGGTAAGAAAGTAACATCTTTAAGTTTTTTTTTGTACTGTGCTTTCGGTATTTTGCAAATATCATAAAATTTTTCCTAAAAATAAATTTATTGTTTTGCGATAGCAGCACTCTTATCCATATACACAAACACACGCACCTAAACCGACTTTTCCCCGACAAAAAAAAAATCAATAAAATTGATTATTTTATTTGTGCTTGCACGTTCGATTTGGGAAAACACCTGGAATAGGCATTTTTATGCGGGGTGTTTTCGGTTCATTTTTATTAAAATTTTATTCCGAAAAGTTCGGTGGGTCTGTACTTATTGCGTACGCTATTTGTTGTCGTATTTCACTTTAATTTTCCGAACATAACTTTATGGATGCATTATAACATTTACGAGTATATTGAGGATGTACACAAAACTCTACTATCTAAAATCAGAGAATTACAAAGATCCTAGTTTTCGTGCTTGCATGATGTAAAACGCGGGACCACAGCGTGTCATGGTTTAATGAAACTACGAACAAACGATTTCGGCTTCTGATATGGAAGCTTAACGACGAAGGACAAATTATAATTTTAATAATTATTTTGGCAATAAAAATTGAACTTTATCTCTAGGAACCACAACTGGTGACCCCGAACATTCGAGAACATTAAATAGCCCGAAACCACGAACGGCGTGAGCACACACACATAAAAAACTAATAAGAGTGCTCTAAACCTGCACCGACCAAATTAGCCCGCCTCAAAAAAACCTGTGCTATAATTTGTTACGCACACAGTTACCGTTTTCGAGGAACAAGTGGTCGGTTTAGCTTACAATCAAATCTGCACCGCCAAAATTGTAACTTTTGATGTAGCTATGATATCGGGATGATTCTTGGACCAGAATTTATTACAAATTAATTACATTGAATACGTAAGTTCACGACCACCCCTATAACTTGCCTAAGGGTAAATTTCACCCCAAAACGATTATATATTTCAAAAACGTCAATTTAACCAACTTTAATAAAAAGATTTACACCAGACTGCCACCAGATTTTGGGAAAAATGTTGGAAGAAGTCTTGTCGAGAGTAAGTCAGCCTTATCCAGGTATGGAATAAATTATTTTTGAGCCAGGATACGCGGAATTGACTCAAAACGGTGGAGGCTTCAAAAAGGTAATTTAAAGGTCGATTTTACCACCTTTAATAATTTATTACACGAGACCACCACCAGATATGGGGCCTAATGTAACTCTGTGGTCGTTGCTAAGGGGTAGGTCAACCTTATACAAGTGTCGAATAAATCAAGTTTTGAGTAATAAATTGAGTCAGGTTACACGGAATTTGACCACCTTTAATAATTTATTACACCAGACCGCCACCAGCTATTGAGTCAAATGTTACTCCTTGAACATTGTGGTGGGCAGGTCAACCTTATCCAGTTGTGTAATAAGTAATTTTTGAGTCAGGATGCGCGGAATTGGCTTCCAACGGTACAGGTTTCAAATAGGTAATTTAAGGGTTGATTTTACCACCAGGTTACACGGAATGGGCTCAGAACGGTAGAGGCTTCAAATAGGTAATTTAAGGGTTGATTTTACCACCTTTAATAATTTATTACACCACACCGCCACCAGATATGGAGTCTAATGTAACTCTGTGGTTGTTGCTAAGGGTGGGTTAACCTTATACAGGTGTGTAATAAATTAAGTTTGAATCAGGTTACCCGGAATTGGCTCCGAACGGTAAACGTTTGAAATTTTTAATCTAAAGGTCGATTTTACCACCTTTAATAATTTATTACATAACTCCGCCCCCAGCTATTGAGACAAATGTTACTCCTTGGACATTGTGGTGGGCAGGTCAACCTTATCCAGTTGTGTAATCAATTATTTTTGAGTCAGGATACGCGGTATTTGCTCCCAACGGTAGAGGTCTTCAAATAGGCAATTTAAGGGTCGATTTTACCACCTTTAATAATTTATTACACCAGATCGTTGCCAGATATGGGGTATAATATTACTCTGTGGTCGTTATAAAGTGTAGGTCAACCTTATACATCAACCTTATAAATTATGTTTGAGTCAGGTTACACGGAATTTGCTCAGAACAGTGGTAGAGGTGGTAAAATCGACCCTTAAATTACTTGTTTGATACCTATAGAGTTTGCAGTCAAATTCGCGCATCCGGACACAAAATTAATTTATTACGCAACTGGATAAGGTTGACCTACCTACCATAATGTTCAAGGAGTAACATTTGACTCAATATCTAGCAGCGGTCTGGTGTAATAAATTATGAAATTTGATAAAATCGACCTTTAAATTACCTATTTGAAGCCTCTACCGTTGGAAGCCAATTCCGCGTATCCTGACACAAAAATAATTTGTATACACCTGGATGAGGCTGACCTACTCTCGACAAGACTTCTAGCAACATTTTTCCCAAAATCTGGTGGCATTCTGGTGTAATTTTTTATTAATGTTGGTTAAATTGACGGTTTTGAAATATATAATTGTTTTGGGGTGAAATTCACCCTTAGGCAAGTTATAGGGGTGGTCTTGAACTAACTTATTCAATGTTATTAATTTGTAATAACTTCTTGTTCAAGAATCATCCCGATACCATAGCTACATCAAAAGTTGCAATTTTGTCGGTGCAGGTTTAATCGTAAGCTAAACCGACCACTCGTTCCTCGAAAACGGTAACTGTAATAAAATCGGGATTTGTTGTAATAAATGTGTAACAAACTATAGTACAGGTTTCATTGAGGCGGGCTAATTTGGTTGGTGCAGGTTTAGAGCACTACTAATAAGCTACTAGACTACATGAAGTTAGACTCATCACTATCCACGATTAAAGCTAGCAATCCAACAACATCGTTAACGAATTTGGATTACTCGTATTATGTACTCATGTTATCTCTCTAGTGGCAACATCACGAATAATACTGCTCCCTCCAATGCAAACAAACGCAGCGTTACTAATAATAAAATGGCAAAAACTACGCGCTGTACAACAATTGATAGCCGCGCTCAGATTAAATTCGACGAAACAAAGTCAGAGGCAAATCATCGCGTTCATCAGTCAACATAACCAGAACAGAAAATCGGTTCAATACCGTCTAATTTGCTTTAGAAATACGCAAACATTTTAAATGAACGCGTACACTGTTTGCATTGCGGTCATCGCGTACGGCATTTTAACACTTTGCTGCTATTCTTCCAATACTGGACATTCTCTACAATTTTAGTTCGAATCCGCATCGTTCTTAAGATAAACAAAGTGTCTTCTAACCAATGTGTGCAAAGTTTCAATCAAATATGCGACATTCATCAGTGAGTATCCAGAAATTTGGTTCACACATTTGGCGGCGCAGTTTCAAATCTGTGGTATTTCCGGCGATGCGAACAGGTATACGGTCATCGGATCGTACAAAATCTAATTCTTACCTTAAAATGGAAACATTATTCGTCGGTGAAGTTGCTGAATCGGTTCTAAAAAATTTGTGGTTGCTTATTATCATGCATGGACGACGCGAACCTAATTTAACTCGCAAAACCAGCAGATGTAGCCAAGCATCCGATTTGTTGGTAACCACGGGCGAAGAAATGCATTAATCAATGCAATCTTGGAGACGTCATCCAAACAACATCAATGTCGGAAAACCATTAGGCACCGCTTTTCATGCAGCAAGCGATGGTAGTCTAAGTTCAAGCCGATTTATCGTAATTGAGTCGCAAAATAAGTAAAAATTTCTAATCAACACAGGTATCGAGGTTTCGGCGATCCCACAAACGAATATCGAAAACAAATCCAAAAACATCTAACCCTTAACATCGAACTTCGTAGTTCATTAATGTGGAAATTTATAATTGTAAATGTCGAAAGATGTGTTTAAGGCGCCGAATTTCTATCTCACTTCGGTTTTATACTCGACATTAATTGCAAGCAGCTCATCGACTCAAACACTATTCTGGATATAATGGGAAAACCAATTCGAATTCAGTCAAATTCATACGCTCATATGGTAGGATTTGGGCGAAAAAGGTTAAGTTCCTGTGGTCCCATATAAGAATATGAGAAAATTGTGCCATTCTCCGCGAAATATGATTTGACGGAAATGATAGTTTATGTTTTGATTGGCGTATTTTAAGGACTAACTCTGGCCAGTCGGACAATTATCACCTACGAGGGTTGCCTAAAAAGTTTGCACTATCAACATGAAGATGGCAGCACTTGTCAACAAAATTGGGGGAGTGTGTATGCATTGAAAGATACTCACCGAAATATCAGCCATTTTGGAAAAATCGTCTGAGTGAGTCGATCTGAGGGTTTTTGTGAAAATGGAAAAAATCGGGTATCGACGCAAATCAAATACAAGTTGATAGCTGCGTACAGGGACTCCATCATTTACCACCGTCAAATTTGTGGCAGCTGAATTTTACCGTACCCATATCAGCTTGGGTGATGATGAACGTTCGAGACGTTTAAAAACTGCAACCACTGATGATAAATCACTTGGTGCTAGACAACCATCGAATTAACGTTAGAGATATAGGAGAGGCTATGAATAAATCCGAAGAACGTGTTTGTCCAGACGTTGAACCAGAAACGTGTCCGAATGAACATTTCCACTGCTCGCAGTTTAGGCGAAATAAATCTGAGTTTTGGCGCCGGCTAATTACTGTTGGTGAAACTTGAATATACCATTGCACTCCAGAATCAAAAACCAGTCAAAACAGTGGCTTTTCAATGAGGAATCGGCTCCAAAAACAGCAATGGCTGATCCATCGGCTGGGAATGTGATGGCGACTGTTTTCGGTCATGGAGTTATCTTAATCGCTTATCTTCAAAAAGGAAAAACCATTACAGCAGACAAGCTGAAGGCTTAAATTGTGGAAAACGGCCAAATTTGTAGAAAAAAACGTTACTCAACGGTTGCCATGGCGAAAATTCACGAATTACGGTTTAAACTGATGGGCTAGAATGGTAAGTAAGGAGAGCGGTCATCCTTACTTACCAAATCTAGCCCCAAGCGATTTATTTTTTTGTTCCTTAAGCTAAAAGTTGCGCTCGAGGGACAGAGATTTTCATCGAATGAGGAGGCCATCACCTTCGTAAACAACTATTCTGCAGAGAAAGATGCCGAGACTATGTGGAGAAATAAAAATAAATTTGAAGAAAAAAATGTCTTGTATCTTTAGGTTAGGTCGGAAACTTTTTAGACAAATCTCGTACAAATCGCATTACTCAGAGAAAAGTTATTTATAATTATTTTTACATTCGTAGAGCTTAAAATCAACAATTAAATGAAAAAATTTGGGATGGATATGTTGTTGTTGAGTAAAAAATTTAATTTTTTTCATGTTATGCAAGTTTAAATAGAACAGACTGGGATGAGATGAAAGGCAAATGTGTGTTGTTTGAGGAAAATAAACTTCTTTCTGTGACGAAAACTGGATTAACTGAAACTTAAAACTGGTCCGAATTTCACGTTGGCGATAATCAATTTTTTTCAAATCAGTGATTGACGGTATATCGTTCTGAGTCGTTTTGCAACCAATTTTCTTCCTGGAAATTTGTGATAATTTACACAGTTCATCTGCTAAACTTTCAGCGGATTCTCTTTCACAATGGCAAGGATTTACATTTCTTGCAGATCAGTGAAATGAAACAAGAAACGGAGACGTGCGGTGTCAAATCCGAAGGCTCTATGGACTAACTCAGATGGTAACGGAAAACTATAAACATAAAATGCTGATGTAGAATTCACTTGAATCGAGCAATCACTTGATCAAGCAATTATAACTGTACAATTTTTAGCCATTTTAGTTAATCAGCCAGTTAAGTTAATCAAATCTACTTCGGGTCCAGTAAGTAACTAATCCCTCGAAAACCAAACTAAATAACAACCAACGATGTTCTCAAAATCAAGCGCTATACAAAAACCAACGAAATAGTCACAAAACAACCGGCATTAATGGATAACTTTCTTGATCAACAAGACATTATTAGAGTAAAATAATTCAAGGAGAGAGCAATTACAATAAAGGTGGAGCATCTCGCAAGACGAGCAAATATTTTGAAACGAACAACAATTGAAAACTTTATGCACAGAGTTCGTAAAAAAGGATGAAGAAATATACAACCTTGTTCCAACAAACAATAAAGATAATCGATACACCAACCAAAGAGCTACAGTAGCGTCTACCTACAAAAAACGTATAGAAGAAATGCGCCAGTGATGATACAATCTGACACCACTAACGCCATCGTGCAGCCTGGAGTTCATACCACCCGAGGGGACAATTTTAATAACAAGTTAGCACAAAAAAGGAACACACCGATGGATCAAAGCAGCAACAGTATGGTCAACCAAATGCTATGAAAGCAGGATTTTAAAATGAGGGCATTGTACAGAGAAATAGCGAAAGCTGAAAATGTATTGAAAGAAAAGCAAGGCAAGCAAGCTATGCAATTCATCATTCAGTATATGTACGAGCGGGTGATGAATCAAATAATTGATATGCATGAAGAGCTTTGTATCAAGGCCTCAGACGATGACCAAGAGAGGCAAGTATACTTCTCAAGAGGGAATTACAAAAAACTTACACAAAGTCGACAATTGAAGTGACCACTGCGATAGAAGAAACATCAGCTACCAGTGGCATAACATCAGAAACACAGCTGAAACCCGATTGAAATACCTACGATTTATGAAGATTACATAAGTAATGAAGTCGTTTTTCTGAAATATTCAAACGTCTGATACGAAATTGGACAATGAAACACGACGAATATATAAAAGTTCGCTCCTGGACCCAACTGTATTTCAAAAACCGAAGAATTTATGAAGTTTCTTCGCTTCAAGTGCTTGGAAACATCATATAGCACTAAAAGTCAATTGCAACAGCCTAAGCCGCAAACGGTAAGACAAACGTTAGCCAGAATAAACCTACGCGAGATTTGCATCTATTGCCAGATGAACCATACATTAGACCAATGTCCACGGTTTAGGCAGCTGTTAACAACAGATAAAAACAAACTAGTGCTACTAACAGCTATGCAGAAGTTGCCTATCATCAGCACATCAAACGTACCATTGCGGCCGAGAGACAAAATGATCGATCTGTAATGCGATACATCATACAATTTTGCATACAGCAAAGCCCAAAGTACAAACCATTTCACAGGTGAAACGACGTTTAAGAACACGTATTGTTAGTAACAGCAATGGTCAAATCCACTAATAATAGTGGAAGACACGCTATATTAAGAGTCATGATTGACCCAGGATCTGAAGCAAAAAGTGTATGCCAAAATAGTTACAGTGACCGCAACATTGAGGAGATAGAGAAATTAATGAGCCTCAAAATCCAACCTGTCAGAGCATCCGAATTTGAATTATACTTAGAGACCTTATTATTTCAAAAACTCAAGACACTGCTACCAGAACAACGGACACAAACAAAAGGCTGGGAACATCTATAAACAACGTAGAGCAGATCCAAGTTATAACACACCGGGCCCCACATTTATTTATTTATTTTATTTATTAGCCATGTCGATTGGAGCAGATTACTATCCAAAGATCGTATTAAGTGATATTATAAAAGTAACAACCAAGCGCAAAAACAGAATTAGGATGGATCCAACATCACCACATAAATTCAATGAAATCGTATATCTTGGGAAGAAGTGCACGCAGAACTGTAGAAGTGCACGTAGATCGGGAACTTACCAGTGACGAACACAGATGCGAAGATCACTTTTAAAAGAACTACAAAAGTTTGGAAAACGAGGCATACCAGGTCGCATTAGCATTTAAGAGTGACGATTGCATATTAGGCGAATCAAGGAAAAAAGCTACAGCACAACTTCTTCAAGTGGAAAAACAACTAAATAAAAACCCACAGATGAAAAATGAATACAGAAGCTTCATGGATTGGTACATCAAATTACTCAACAACCAAGCTCAGACTATACTTTGACGCTTCAGCAAAAACGTCAAATGGCATATCATTAAATGACCTGCTCCACACCGGCCCAATAATATAACCACCACTCGTAGAGATATTGTTACTTTTGAGGTAACATAAGATGTTTAGGCAAATAATCCCCCAAATCAAAGCTACCAGTTGATACTATGAAGAACAGACAAAGGCACAATCAGCACGAACAAGCTGAAAACGGCCACGTACGGAACAACCTCGGTAACATATCTAACCACAAGAGCTCAGTAGCAAAAAGAGCAGTTACTGAAGATTGTTATGTAGACAACATACTGTCAGGAGCGCAAACGATTAAACAAACTAAGTATCATCATGCAAGAACTATTAGACAAATGTTTGAGAGGAGGCTTCAATATGAGAAAATGGAGTAGCAACAATCAGAAGATACTAGGAAACATAGATACTGAGCATTAAAATGAAAACAACCAAACAATCGAAAATTAATAAAACCCTCGGTATATTATGGCATCCTACAGAAGATATTTTCCAATCAAACGACTAAATATCGAAGCATCTATAACAAATAGAAAAGCACTATCCGAAACTTCCAAACTATTTGACTCCATAGGATGACTTGCACCGGTTATAATAAAAGCAAAAATATTCATGGAACAACTATGGACATCAGGAACAAAGTGGAAAATGGACTTGATTTGGTATCCAATTGCAAACGTTAGAAAATGTAAAGTTACAAAGATGGTTTAGCCACAACACAGGCGGAATACAAATCTAACATTACAAACAACCAAAGCAAAGAAATTTTAGTCACTCCCAAAACAAAGGTTGCGCCGTTAAAATCCAAATTAACCATCCCTAGATTGGAATTGGGTGCAGCTGTGTTACTATCAAAACTAATCAAGAAAACCAAACAAGCGTTACAAGAACCGGATATTAAAAGATTTGCATGGACGGATTATTTAAACAAACGTAGCAAACAGGACGTGGAAATCCAATCCGTATTATCTCTAGTGCAATGGGATTACGTTTACTATTACGATTTAGATTAGCCTCTCTGGTGAAATGGACCAAGCTGGCTCAGAGACTCTTTCGAATATGCCTTACAAACAACCGCAAATTGCAGAAATCACAAAAGAGTTCAGGAACGAAGTAAGCGCATTCACTACTACAACCAATGAGGAAAACTGGATTTGATAGAACGATGTTCATAGGTTTAGGTTCTTAGGTTTACAAAAAGAACAGCTAGATTATCACGAAGCTATCTGAGACCAAAGAAACACAAGAGTTTTGCTTAGGAACATTTGACAAACACCATGGAAAATATAACGAAATAAAACTTCGTACCCTTAATCTGAAAATAGGCAAAAGCGGATTGTTACGAGTACGGAAGGTTGTCTAACGCCATAGTTAAGGAAGCAAATCCCTCACGCTAGCTTTCATTCGCCAGAAATATGTTATATTAAAGCGTACACTAACAGTAAATGATGGTTTATTACAAACATCTAGCACGAACTCTGGACCAACTGATGAGAGATGTCCCAGCTGACAGAGTGACTCCAATAACACCATTCACACATACAGCTCCGATGTTCATCTGGTCGAGATAACAAAAGCTACAAATATATTTAGCGGTTTTCGTCTGTTTGGCAATTAAATCCATTCACTTAGAAGTATTATAAGCATCTTCTCATCTGAAGTTTTTCTAACAGCGTTTAGAAACTTCACAGCACGTCGAGGTAATCGTTGGGACCTCTAAAGCGACTGTGGCTCTAACTTTATGGGGGCTTCAAAACTTATGAAGAATTGGCTGAGCACTGCACTGAAACAACTACCAGATGCAGAACAGCTTGCAAAGGATGACATCCAGTGGCATTATGTACCACCAAGGATACCGCACATGAGTGGACTATGGGAAGCGGCAGTTAAATCCGTCAAGTATTGCCTATATATAATAATTTAAGAACAATATCTAACATTTGAACAGATGGCAACAATTGTTTGTCAAACCGATGCAGGTCTCAGTTCACAGCTTGTTGTGCCATTATCATCAGATCCCAATGACGCCAGAACCAAGCTATTTAATTCAAAACATCAACCATTTAGCGCGAAGGAAACTTCTGCAGAAAACGCAAGAATTGTAGAAGATCCGAGACCCGAATGCATATTATTGTTGCAGAAGTGAAGCAAATGGAAGAAATTGAAACCAAATATAGCGAAAGGATGGCTAGTATTCATTAAGGAGGATGATCTGCCTCCAGGGAAGTGGCCTCTAGGAATAATCCCTGAGGAACATAGTGGTAACGATGGTTTTATTAGAACTGTGCAGGTAAAGTACTCCAAAGGAGGATTGAGGACGATGGACAATGCGAGAAGACACCTTCATCAGAGGAAACCCAAAAAGACGCAGTTGAAGCCAACGACAGCGCAAAATAGCATAAACAAGTGACAAGAGCATGCACCAAGGCTAAGCTGCTACTTAAGACTATCGCATTAATCTGTGCTAGGACTAGTAACAACAGAAACACCAACAAGATACAATATATCGAGATTCTTCTCCCATCCAGGGATCTAGCTTGATAAAATTGGTCAAGGACGTCTAATTAAAGGAGAATTGGAAGGAAACTAAATCACTTTGAGAACGATACTCGTCAACTAGACAGCTTTTGTTCGAATATAACGCTTATACAAGCAGTACACACTGATACGTTTACGTACTGTGAAGCCATTGTTTCACAGGTAAAATCACCATTTAGAATTAAACGAACAAGTGGCTTTCTAGGTGCAGTTACCAACAAATTAATAGGGGCGCTAACAATCCATAAATTCTAGACATATGTACAATCAAATTCTAACAACCATCCTATTCCATAAATAATTGACCGGCCTTGGTATAGATCAAGGCACACTCGATCCAATGATCCTAACTCCACTTCACTCCATCGAAGTGAGAATATAGCCACCATCTATAAAATAGCCAACAGTCATATTCGAAATCAAAATTCCACTAGTACAAAGGACTCGATATAACATATACCACGCATTAGCAGTCTCAACGATTCATCAGCAAGATTACATATACATCAAACCATCTTCTAGTTGAATCTTGATTGCGATACAAGACAATCAATATATTGGCTGTATAACTTAGTTTTTTGGATTTTCTAAGAGATGGCGTAACTTTAGTACTAAACATTTGTTTACAATGACACCTACGGCGGTTTAAAGTGTTGACATTTCACATTAAAATTTAATTTGTTTATTTGTGAATTTCGTACCCACAAAACAGCATTTGCGGGAAGCATTTCTTTTTTGCTTTAATCAAAAGAAAAAAGCTGTTGAAAGTTTTCGTTTGCTTCAAGAAACCTATGGTGAACATGCACCAACTCAACAGACTTGCGACAACTGATTTAAACGATCCAAAAGAGGCGATTTTGATGTCAGTAACAAATAACGTTCTGGTCACCCAAAAAAATTCGAAGATGAAGAATTGGAAGGATTATTGAAGGAAAACTCAGCTCAAACAGAAAAAGAACTTGCAGAACAGTTAAATGTGACTCAAGCAACTATACGCAAACGTTTACATGCCATGAAAATGATTGAAAAAGAAGGAAAATGGGTACCACATGAACTGACTGAAGCCAACATTGGAAAACGATTAAAGGATATGTTGTGTATTTGGTGGTATCAGAAAGGAGTGGTGTATTATGAGCCGCTGAAACCGAACGAAACTATTACTGGTGAACGTTACTAACAACAATTGATTGATTTGAACCATGCATTGAACGAAAACCGTCCGATCCCAGCCAACAAACAGCGTAAAGTGCTTTTGCTGCACGACAATGCTCGACAAGTACTTAAATATGAAATTTTACCGCATGCTTTCTATTCACCGGATTGTGCCCCATCAGATTATTATTTGTTTCGATCAATAGAAAGCGATCTTCAAGACCAGCACTTCAGAAACCACGAAGAAATCAAAAAATGGCTCTTTTTTCGATTGAATCCATAAATTGCCAGAAAGATGGTCGAAAGTCATAGATAACGATGGAAAATAAGTTGATTACATACAACATATGTACGTCTCTCTTCCGAAGTATTGAATACTTGTACCAGCCTAATGATGAATATCATCGTGATATACATCAACCACTGAACACTTATCAGACAGATAAAAGCAGCTGTCAGATGCAACTTTTCCAGCAATCTATTCTCACTGAATAAACATTACCTCATTTTGAATTCCGTTACGCGGACACAACGCATGGATCTTTGTAATCAAATCCGAGGTTATTTAAAATGTGATTTGTGACAATAGTAGCGGAACGATCGAAACAACAACCATCCTCGTCCAAAGAGCGGGAATCCTAGCACTAGATCCAAGCTGTGTTGAAAGGAGAAACATTTACATTGACGCACGATACAAAGCATTTAGCAGTAAATTGGAACTCTCTTGAGTGATCATATTCTGTTAGATCCCACCTTCAGAGCAAATCAAAGCTCACAATTCAACTCAAACATCAAAGCCATTAGAGTCAACATGCATGACGTTCCTACACAACAGCTTATGTCATTAAATGAATATTGGTGCAGTAGGTCTACTTCCAGATCTGTAGCCAATTCTCAGAGCAACAACCACTAGGCCTTGGAAATATGTTACCAATTCAGCTGATAGAGGAATAGCGGTATAGAGGTGCGCCATTAATACATATTTCTCATTGATTCCATTTTCACCATGAAACGATAAGCTAGTAATGTAGAAAATTAATTTATTTTATTTTGCCCTAAATCAGTACCTCTTTTAAAAGCTTTAATTTTATATAAAAACCTAAATACATCTGAAACCTTTCAATTCCTTTTCAATATATCAAACAAACGGTTTTAATTGGAATATTTTAATTATCTCTCACCACGAACAACGTATAAATTTAATCTAAAACACTGAGCTGAACGATAAAATAAATTAAGTTCCAGAAATTGTGAAAGCTTTTGTACTTTCGTAGAGCGAAATCTAAACCCTCCTTGATCAGATTAGTTCCAAATTTTGATAATTGAAAACCACAAGAAAAATTTAATTAAATTTTTTAAAATCTACACACAAATTGATTTTCCGAGAAATTTCAAATTTATTTTTTAATCATGTAAAACGCAAAAAGCTCATACTGTTTGTATGATTTAATTCCGGTTCAATAATATTCGAGCCTCATACACCAAAATAAAATATTCATTCTACATAGCACACAACTTGTTCCCAACACTAATAAATCATCAAAGTGTATAACACCACACAAACCACATCGAACCAAAATAATAAAAAAAAAATTGTGTTAAGCTTAATAGACTAAAATTTAATTTAATTTAGCCTCATAATTGTAATCATTTGTATGTGGCTTCGCGCGGAGGTGTTTTTTGGGTGACGGGCGGAGGCGTACCATAATAATGATAATAAATATTTTTATTATTTTAAATTATATTCAGTTCACATAACTAATTCATTTCTGAACAAATTTATGTCAGAACATTTTTTTGTTTGGTTCGTGTTGTTGTGCTTTTATGCTTTTGTGTCGCCGTACATTTTATACCGCACGGAATGAGTAAGTACAGCAACATCTACAACAAAAAAATAATAATAATATAAAAATTAATTATTTTATGTTATTTATTTTTTTTCCCGTATTTTGGTTGGGCGCTGCAATGAAAGCTTTCCACTAGCTAGTAGCGCACACACAAAAAAAAGTTACAACGAAAATTAATTACATTGGTAAGAGTTACAATTTTTATTTTATTTCGGTTTTTTATACGCTGATGTGGCAATTAAAACCAGAAAAACACTGAAAACAGTAACAGAAATTAATTAAATACAAAAAAAAAAAAGTTCAAATAAATTATGGAAAGTCGGTGAGTTATTTTATTGTCAAAATATATACAACTTCTACCGCCGTTGGTGTACGTATTTCTGTTTGGGGAGCTTTTTAAAAATATATTATTATGATACGTGGTGATTACGGAGATGTCGTGAAGAGATCTGTAAAAGGAAATTAATGTACTAATTAGGAGCTTTTTGTTGCTGGGTAAGTCGAAACATATATCTATTGTCCTGTGACCTCTAATGTATATATCGATGCAACTTTGTATATATTTTAAAAATGAACACGTTATATCGAAATCAGCCCCACAGAGATTCCTTTGCCACCATAAATTACTCCCATTACACTAATCCAATTTGGCAATGTAACAAACCGGCAAAGAAAATAAAATTGCTCGTCATATACAGTTATGGCAAAACTTTATATATTTTTTCTCATCTATACCGTCATCTCTAAATTGACTTTATCATTTTGTTTTAACCGAAACACCAAAAAAAACGAAAAACAAAAATTTAAATCCACCCTGAAAAGATTATTCGTCAACAATTTATTGTTTTCTGTATTTAGTTTTTTTATTTTGTTGTGATCGTACACAATACACATAACACAAAAATAAAATATACTAAAAGTTTTGTGTGAGCTTTCGTATCACAAAACAAAAACAAAATTTAATATTTGACAGCAGCAAATAAAATGAAACAAAAGTAAACGAAAAAACCAATAAAATAAAATACTAAAAAGTTTCGAAAATGAGAAAACGTAGAAATTAAATTTGATGACGAGCTTTGAAGTTTAGTATTGTAGCTGGGTATCGAGATATACTACAACAATATAATTTTGTTTTTAATGAAATTGAAATATAAAAGACGTTGAGCTTTTAAGTTTTATTATTTGCAATGTAATATGTATTTATATAGCGCAGAATTTCTAAAAATTGTATACCATTCGTGTTTCGGGCATTGGACGATTTCTTGACTTTAGCTTAAAAGCTTTAATTCATAGCCATAAACAAAATGTTAATATATTCTCAAGAATATTTCAAAATAAACTTTTATAACGGAATTCTATCCAATGCCATTACCAACCCAAATCTAAACACTTAAAAATTACCTATTTTCATAACCTTCGAGGTAGCACCTCAACATTATATCTTGAATATCTACCATGCCGATTTTTCGCATTTTCTTTTGTGTACACGTATACTACGTAACCACGCGGAGTACAGCCGAGAACGATCGGTAAGTATAGGGATGTGGTAGGCCTGCGACTTAATATCAATTAGTGGCGAGGTCCCTTGGTTGCTCTGAGTAAAAGCTAAGAGCGGGAGCATCGAGAGTAACTCTGCGCATAGGCGGGACACTCCCTTTCTTCATGGTTTATCTGTGGCAAGTACCAACCCGCACTCCGGGGGATAAACCAACATTCGTGGTAGCACTTGGAATTTAAAAATGTATTTATGATTGTTATAAACTCGAGCACAACATCTGCTCTAATTTAAATAGATTGTTTGCGTAGAGACATCAAAGTCTAGTGGTAATTAAATGCGGGCCTTTAATGACGCACTATCTCAATTGATGTCAATACGTTAAAACTCAAATTCGATAGTTGCTAAACTCAACACCAAACATTTCTCAAAATTAATTTCCTAATGGCACACAGTTTTCATACTCGTGTGTCTAACAAGTTTGCAACTTTACACTGGTGATAATGATCACACGATGAGTGATGCGACCCCTGAATAATGAGCATATCACTTTCCTGCCAAGCGACGATCTTGGGTGGTATAAAGGGCTGCTCATTCTCAGACAAGTTGACACATCATTACGCATCCCAGCTGGAAATGTAAAATTGAACGCTATTGGTTGTATCCGTTGCCCGGTGATGAAAGTTGCTTGAGATCCTGGATCAATTGGTCGCATACAAAGTCATTAGATATCAAAAAATTATATAAATGTGGGATGGATTCTGTAACAGCAAAACCCACATGGAAATACATAACTTTCGCTTTAAGCCTTCTATATTTCAGCTCGAATAAATTATTGCCATATTGTCTGCAAATGCAACTATCCTACCTCTCAAAACAAGACTAAAAATGTAGTTAGAGTAAATTAGAAAAAGACGAGGTACTAGAACTGACCCTTGCCGAACTCTTACGTTTAGCATTTGTTCATTACTGAAGACTTCTTTTATACACACAGTTTCTAATCTGTTCATCTGATACGATTTAATTAGGCTTAATGCAACTCTTTTAATCCCAATGTGACGCAGTTTAGATAGTAAGAAGTAATGATTTACTATGATCATCGTTTAAAATATGATGCAAAGGAGACAAAACGGAAATATGTCTTTTCTGTCGATGAATTTTTAATAAATCTGAACTGCCTGCAAGACTCTTAATCTTCCTCCTTCTCTTAATATATTCACCACAGTCCTAGAGCACTTGCTGACGGAAAATTATAATATTCTTATTCGTGCTCACAAAAGACCTGCTGACCTGTGCTTTAATGCCCCTCGAATTAATGAATTGGCTATTCTTATAGACGTTCAGCTCGAAAAAAGGCATGATATCATTATGCAATGGCACATAATTTCGTTTGGCGTGAAGCCTGTATGTGAATGAACTGTGTTGTTGTACAACGTCATAGACAGTTCTATGTCGACGCCACAGATTTGGCAGTTTGGATTTGTTAGTATTAAGAATTTCGATTATTGTTGAATGAGTTTTTTGTATTTGTCCGTTTGACTCGGACGAAGAAGCATATTCTAGCTAAACGTTAAGTTTCCTAGATATACTCTTTAAATTTTAGGGATTGAAATGTTGTCGCATACTCTGAGATAATGTGCTGGGGATTCCGAACATTGTGAAATATTTAGTTAGTACATTAGTTGTATCAACTAGGTTTGTGTTAATATGGATCATCTGAGGATGTTTTGAGAAGGAATCTATTATGGAAAGGAAACTAGAGTGATTGGTATTAAATATATCAATGTGTACCCACTCTAATGGCTTTCTCGTGCTAGGCCTGCAACATCAGCAAAAATGTGCTTACGAAACTCTTTATCTTCTTTACATTTTTTGGAAAGAAGAAAGCGCGCCTTATTTGTTGTTCTACTTCTTGTATCTCTCTATGTGCTCTCCCGTGTTCTTTGCTGACGACATGTCCAATCTGAAAAAAGTTTTCTTGGAAGCTTTCTTGTATTAATCCGTGTAACTGTTCTGGGGCTAATATTGCTGTTTGTTTTCCATTGTGGAAATTTTGTAGGTACTGTGTAATAGCCGCCTTTGAGAAACTTTCCTTTGCAATTATAATTCCCCTATATAATTTGGGAATATCTCTTCTGAGATTATAGCACCGAGACTATTAGAAAGCCTCAATATTAGTTGATTTCTATAGTATTTTAGCGGGCGATCAGTGAAATGTATAAAGCAATCGTCCGACGTATCGGCGGAATGGATTGTGCTCAAATCTCGACTATCGCTCGACTGATCTATGCGTCTGCAACCACATTTGCTTTTCTCTCTTTGTACACCACCTCATATCCATAATTTTCTAACTTTAATCTCTATCTTAAGATTATTCGGGAAATTTTTTTCCGAAGATTTTATGAATATGAGTGGTTTGTGATCAGTTACTAAGGTGAATTTGGTTCCGTACATGTATGGCTGGCATTTCTTCACAGCCCAAATTATAGCGAACGCTTCTTTTTCGTTCGTCGCATAATTGATTTCTGTTTTGTTCAAGATTCTCGAGGTGAAATGCCATTTTGAATTTGAGACAAAACTGCACCCTGTGCATAATCTGACGCATCGGTAGTCGAAATGGAAGGATTTGCGAAGTCTGGGTAAGTTAATATTTGATGCGTTGCAATTATTTTCTTCAAAGCTTCAAAGGACTTAATGTACTCTTGATCGATGATATTTAGTGGTACATCCTTTATCAAGAACTTTGTCATGTTCTTTGTTATTTTAGAATAATCCTTAATAAACCGCCTGGAGTATCCCGACAGTCCGAGAAACTGTTTAATTTGCTTCTGCGTCTTGGGTAGTGGCCAATTTATTATTTTTTGGTTTTTGTCCTTATTAGACTGTACACCATCTTGTGTAATAATGTGCCCTAGAAACTCTGTTCCCTTATTTAAAAACCTATAACCATCCTCCGTTTAGTGGCAACAATTTGGTTTGTGGCTAGAATTCACCACAGGTTAAGTTTTGTCATTTTTAAAATTAGATAAAAATGGAATTTCCAATCTATAACTTTTTATTTAAGAGTCGCATTTTCTTCACTTCTGTTTTTAAAATTTTAAATTATCGTCCTTCGGGATGGGGTCGCCAGTCTGCTCGTTTAGTTATTAGTTGCATCCAGAGTACAACTTGATTGGTTGGTCATACCCAACAAACAAAAACAAACAAAGCTTGTATAAACTAAGGTATATCGGGCGGTCCTTAATAGAATACGATATTACGCTGCAAGAGGCCGATAATCAGCTACAAAAATAGTGGTAGTGTCACACGAAACCAGGGTCCTCCTGAGAATTAGTGACGTTGTACAAGATCAACAGATGAGTGTGCTGATGCCACCAAATAATACGTTAACAGGTTATTGCGAAAATTGCACAAGAAGCTATGCCTGCCAAACGAACCAATAGTGGCTTCACCGCCAGCACCGCGAATATCTCATTCGGCCGATGTACATAGTTCGGATAAAATAACATCAGAAAGATCATTACCGAAACACACGGATGTAACAGATGATTATCAGACAGTGCTAAGTATATATAGCACTAGACTATCGCCACAAGGATCACAAACAACGTTACAATCAACGTTCAATTCAAATAGCGTATGCAGTGGGACTGACATAACATCAAATAGCTTACCGTCAATCGGCATCTTATTTGAAGATGATGAAAATTTGTCGGACGGTGTAGTTGATCAAGTTGGTGAACAGCAGACGGTACACCGATTACCTGATGAAATATGATCTCAAGACTCTAAATTTGTGGCATTATCTACATCACAGCAACAAATTGCTATGAGACAGAATTAGATCATAGTGATACACGGCCAGAGACGATTACGAACAATAAGGAAAGACGTGTAAATAATCGTTGGGTTGTGGTTAATACGGTACCTGCAAAAGATGAATCATCAAGTCTGGCACAATAAGTCTTCATTCGGAACCTAACTTTAGGAAGTTATCTATCAAATTAGGTAATAAAAACAGAATGAGAGTCTCAAGAAACACAAAAAGCTCACCTCGCAGAAAGAAAAAGAGGTGTAAAACTCACAGGCGATTGCCATATAGAGACCGCAAGAGGCAATTTAGAATCGTACAGACATCGAGGCGATTCATAATCCAATATATTGACACCAACAAAATATATTGCAAGACAGAGTTTTACCATGGGGAGTTCGTAAGGTATTTAACTCTTACACATGTGAACAAACTGTGTTTAAACCGGAAGTTTCTAGCGATGACACTGCAACGAAGTTTGAAGCGCCGCCGTAGAAAATGCAAATTCGTACCTCGTCCACTTTCCCACTAGACCATCTATGTATAGTCGGGCATGTACATAGATGATGTAATGGTAAGATGAAGGCTGGTATACCGCGCGCGACATTATATGAATATACCAGCATCGTTAGTTAAGGCAATAGTAATTATAGAAATATAACATTAAGTTATTTTAAATAGAAGATGAGGTTAGCTCAACCCCATTTATATAATTTAGCAAAGTGGATTGAGGTAGCGCCATCTACAGTATTCAATAGTGGTAGGTTTAGTTACTAGATTCATGGTGGCAATTGAAATGTAATGGTTGACCTACACAGGGTCATATCAACACCCGGCTGATAACACCATCACAGTTGCGGGATAAACTAGACAAGCTAAAATTGTGGATACCAAGGCACGTCTGCCTCCCAGGCTATGAACAACACTGGGTACAAATATACAAAAACCTAAGGGCGACAGCTAGATTAATATACCGGCATCTAATTTTTGAATTAAGGATATCTTTGTTGGACCAGCAGGAGTACCAAGCCTTCAAGGCTTAACCAGTGCCAACCATCCATGAAGGTCAAATGTTTTTCCTGCAACTGACCTCGGCAATCAAAGTGAACATACAGAAAACCAGGTACTACCAAATGGAGGATGCAGAATTCAAGGAATGAATCTGCGAGTTGGGTTCGTGCCATTTCGTAACAAGTTTAAAATTTCAATCGATGCTTGTTTCATTCCAATGTGGACTTGCTCAGTACGTTTTTTTGAGCAAACCTATCATTGGATCCCTGAAATTTGAGTGAATGTCATTTAGGCCAACAACAGTACAAGACAGAGATTGCACCAAAATGGAATCATATAGAAGTTATTCCTTATGGTCTGATGTTCTTAGGAATTACTTCTATATTGTTGCATTTTGGTGCAATCTCCGATATGTTTTGTTAATGACCTAAATGAGATTCACTCAAAAACCAGAAAGTGCTGTTGAGAGCTTTGGTAAAAATATCGTACTGAGTAAGTCTATAACGAAACGAAGTGAGTTATAACAATATGGTGGCATTTTAGTGCAATATCTAAAATGTCTCGTTAATGACCTAAACAGAATTCACTCAAAAACGAGAAAGAACCTTTGAGAGCTTTGGTAAAAAATTATACTAAGCAAGTCTACATTGGAACGAAATACACTTTATTCGATAGTTTTAACTATTAGGAAATATTTGTATTTTGTGGCATTTTGGTGCAAGGTCTTGGTTTGAAAATGGTTTTTGGAGGATGTTCCATTTAAATTAAACCAATCTGTTCCCCGAGAGATCTGAAACTATTCAGACAAAATACATTGCGAAAAATTGTATTTCAATAAGAGCTTGAGGTAGGATTCCGAAAAATGACTAAAGTGACTAGGACTTGACCATTTTTAACCGATTCAGGACCAACTCGGTGTTACTGATAAAACTGTGGAAGTTGGATGAAACTGAGTTTGGTATAATGAAAAATTAATTTCGAATGACGTTGTTTAAAATGACCAAGTTGAAGGGAACTTAGTCAATTCTCAACTATTGGGAAGCATTTTAGGTTTTATTTTGAAAATGAAATTGCAATAAAATCTGCCGATGTAGTTTAAAAATAGTCTATTTGAAAAAGCTAAGCCATTTATAATCCGTTAGACATGAAACTATGCTTGAACGATGAGAATTCAAGATTATAATAAAATATTTTGGTGTACCTTTCGACAATAACATTGGAATTTAACATTTTTTTTATTAGGGAAATCTATTCAACCAAATGGAGTTGGAATCAATATATTAGTCTACTATAGCTGATATTGCGTGATTGTTGTTGGATAATTGCTATTAGATACCGCGAATAATTCAAATTAACCTTCATCATACTAAGCTACCTCGGCAGCTTTTCTTCTGGGAGAGGATTTAGTTCTCATCTAAGGACAGTGATTAAAGAACATTATAATCTCTGGTTTTATGAAGAAACGGAATAAAATTAAATATTTAAAATGTATATCGAGGTAAAAAGGAAAAAATTGATAACCTGGGGTTCGTTTTAGAAGCAGAGAAGAAAATATAATATTAGTTTTACTAAGATGTGATGCGAAGGCACGTCACGTCACACAATATGGGAAGCACAATCATCAAGTAAATCAGTTTTAGATACTTATTAAACTGAATATGCGACAAGAACCAACATTTTAAAAGACAGAAGATTATATCATGGAGGTGGCCTTCACCTCATATCTCAATTTTGAAAATCATCCAGCTACTCGGAATTAGGAATCGGATACCGAGCTATTAACTGGGGCTTAATTTAAAAAAAATAGATAACTATCGATTAGGTAGAAAGATATTTTTAATGTCTGCAACCTAAGATGGTTGTTTGGGAAAACTGAGTACCTAGCACAAAATCATGTAAATATATGGGCTTTACGATTTCCGCATCGAATATATCAATGTCACGGGGATCTGGAATAAAAATGTCTGATTCCCGGAATCCTAGAATTTAATCGCTCCCTATTTAAAAAATGAATCGTTACTTCTTTGTCAGTTTGTGGAACTTACAATTTATAATAATATGAGGCAAGGATATAATCGCGAAGCATCTTTCATCGTGAGATTAGTGAATAAAATGACATGTCGCATAATGAATTTGTTTTTTATCCGCATCAGTCATCTACAGTCATTAACAACTTTAGTCATGTTAAGACATGGCGGCATATTGAGTTAAAGTTATCGAAACCTATTATGACAATGGGCTCTCAAAAAGAAATACAATCCACCAACTCAGTGTACAATTTTGAATATCGTGCACAAGTAACAAGCGACTGGGTCGCTATGAAAACGGTGTGAAACGTCGGTGTGCTTTCGCAGAGGCCGCTTAGCCGAAAACATTGCCGCTGTGCGTGGAAGTGTGATCGAAAGCCAAAGCGCGTTAATTCGTTCTCGTGTGCAGCAACTAAACCTTTCAAGAACCATGTTACGTCGAATCATAACATAAGATTTGAGTATGTGCGATTATCAAATTTAGTTAACGCAATCATTAAAGTCTACAGACAATTTCAAGAGCCATACGCATTAATTCGTGAAACAAGCCACAGAGATGATACGCTTTGACACTCTCAAACTATTTATGCTGTTAACTGAAAACAAAGGTCTATGTCAATAACCCAGCAACAATTCGAGGGCTAAATAGCGACATAATAAGGCATATTGGTGGAATAGAGGACCAATTAACAAAAACCCATTGTCAAAGTAAATAGTTTAAATGGTTGAGTTTGTTTCAGCATGACCAAATTACTGAACGTCCTTACAAATTTCAGTAAGATTGCCAATTAATATTAATTAATATAATTATTCTAGATTCATAATATCGATAACATTTTTTGTTAGAATTGTATCTTACAGCATACAATATTACCGTAATGCAACCAACACAACATTCCGCAATATGATGGAACATAGTGGTACATCACACTACTACAACACTATGCAACATCAACCAGCATGGCCAACATGTTGCAGTATGACGCAACACCCACCACTTGGTGCATCGTTACGCAACGTAGTGTAACATCATGCAAAATGGTGCAACACGAGAATCTCGAGATGGGTTAGGACTCACAAATGAATTATTTAGAAATCAGAACTCCTTGTAATCGTTTCCTTGCATTCGAAAACCCCGTCCCATCAAATTTTATCAAAATAGTTCAAGCCGAAAATGTTAAAAGTAGGCCGGAAGCCAACATGACGCACATAGTGGAACATTACACTACATCTCCCAACAAGATGTAATATCATTCAAAATCACGCAGTATGGTGCATTATAACACAACACGATGCGACACTCCACAACATAGTGCTACCTCCCATATTATCGTGAAACATGCAGCATTGTGCAATATGACCACCAGTGGACTTCTAAATAAATTATCTAGAAACCAGAAGTTCAAAATGTTTCGAGCCCACTTTTTTAAATGGGTTACGGTTCCACCAAAGACCGTCTAAACTAATTTTCACAAAATTAGGACTCATCACAATTCATTCCTGCTATAAAAGGTTCCAGACCCGACCGACAAACCCACTAAACGATTTTTCCGAAATTAGAACCCATCGAAATCGATGCCTGTCATTTGAAATTCCTCTTCACAAATATTGACCGAAATCGTGCGTATCGAAAAAATTAAAGAATGGAACCCGGCCCTCTCCGAATTTGCCCGAAATCGTAACCCATTACAATCGGTTTTTGGTACTCGATAACACTTCTCTAGCAATTTGAATTAAAAACATGTGGGCCGAAACAAATAAAACCTAAACTCGGCCTCACCGGATGACCTCCTGAACGAATTTTCCTGAAATCAGCACTCCGCAATGGTCTCCTGGCACTCGAATTCCCTTCTTTACTAATGTTTATACAAATCGTGCTAGCCAAAAAAAATTAAAACGTGATCCGGGCCCCCACCGAATCAACTTCTAAATGAATTTGTCAGGGCAGTCCGAATACAGTCCGAATACAGTACAGTTATTGGGGCGCTTTGGAACAAGTCATCGCACTCATATTCTCGCTTCGAGAGATGCGTGAGTTGCAAATTGCATCAGCAATAGAAAGGAGTTACGACTGAGTTGGAACTAAGATATGAGTAGTCATACGTCGGAGAATTGTGAAGAACGTGAAAAAAGCCCACAAGATTTAGAAAGAGAAGTAAAGAAATTGATGCGTTAAGCTAAAGGTAATCCGTCTGCAGATATGTTGAATGGACTAACAGTGGCAAACGCTCAATTCAAGATCGGATAGTGTAAAACTGCGTGTAGAGAGTGTACCAGAAAAAACTATAAAGAATGGGTTTCCCCCAAGAAGGGGAAAGATCTAGCTAAGTAGAGTACTCTGCTGGAGAGAAAGTGACCCAGAAGGCCGCGACAAACATACATACGTGTTAAGTTGGCACGCTTTGGAATTTTAAAAGACCAGTGCTGTAATACGATAAGGTGGAGAAAGGATCAAAAGCAGGATGAGTAAATAGCGGAGAGCATCCATGAAGTCGAAATCAAGCAACGAGCATCCATGAAGTCGAAATCAAGCAACGAATTATTCAGATAGGAAGAGACCTTAAATACAAAGTAGCAGATCTACAATGAAGAATGCATAACGATCGATCTGCGGAAAAGAACAACAGTACCGAGCACCAAGAATAAGTAGGAGATGAAACACGTCTAGCATGAGAGATATAGGAAAATAGTGAAGGACGATGCTGTCTGTAGCAAAACAACATTATGACCGGATGTGTCTGTTGACAGAAACATCCGGTCGTAATGTTGCTCGCAAATGTGTTCGTCGCTGAGAACAGATTTATGAGGGGGGTGGGGGGAGGGAGTAGTCTTACGAATTCTACTCTACACATATACAACAATACAATACCCCGTCGATACAACTTCATACAAGCAATTAAAAATTGGGTTACGTATACAACGACGAATACAACAAATGAAATAATCTCGAACAGCAATGTACAAGTATATAACCGCGAGCAATTTAAAAGTAAACAATGGAAAGTGAAATAGTGAATAGTGGTGAAAAATGATAGTGAAATACTAAATTTGTTGCAGAAGAAAAAGGTGTTGGTTAATAAAGTTGGTAATTATAAAACACTGAGAGTTTTATTCGCGAAATCCATTACAAACCCAAATCGAAATTCATAACATTTGAAACTGAAATTTGACGTAAACAGGTTCAACTGAATGAACGCCTAATGGAACTAATCGATATTTTCTAATAATTTAGCGGAAATGACAATTTTTGAGAAAAAAACTGTTTTTTACAAAAACTCGGTATAGTTTTTTTTATTTTTAGAAAAATTTGAAACAATTTTTAATTTTTATTTTTATTCTTTTTATTATTTTAGAGAAAACTACGGGTTGAGATTATGTGAGGTCCATGTCAACCGGATGCTGAGGATAAACACCCTCCATTGTTTGTATATAGCTAATCACGAAATGTTTATTGGAGAGTTGGAAATTCGCGATATTTAATGCCGTTTTGGTTTTTGTATAGGTTAATTGTTCATTTGCCAGGAGATGGCAGTGATGATCAATTATAACGATTTTATCAACAGGGAATTGAGGTATGCGTCGTGTTTATTGATCTGTTGTAATGAATGTAACGGATATCCGATTCTGGGATATTAAATTAGTAATTTAATTTAACCAAACGATTTTGGGTGCTTTGAGTAATTAGTTCTTGTTGACTAGTTCTTGACTGGCGCATAAAGTATTTCTTCAATCCTCCATTTCTTCAATGAGGTTAAATGTACTGTCGTACGGAAATAAAACACGTTTCGTTTTATTAGGTATCTGTAACCGGATCTATAATTATTAGTTTCCCGTTCTAAACCTTCGGTTTTGTTAAATGTAAAATAGATGTTAGGCCAGTATACTTCCAATTAGCCAATCAGATTTTGTGATGTGGCTGAACGCAACCATGAAACCTTGACAGTAATATCAGTAGACCTATATGTAGTCATATTATCAAAGCGTTATTGTTTCGTTACAGGACATTGTTAAAATTCAATGAAGTTAGTATGGTTACGGTTGTCTCCCTAATATTTTTTAATTTGGTAACATAGACCGCTAGTTAATATATTTAAACTTAAAGCTCGTAATTGTACAGATATAATAATCTGATTTGTAGTGCCACTTTACCAGGTCACAATTCCCTGTATTTTGTTAAAGCCAGACGAATAATATTATCCCATAATGATTGGGGCGTAAATACTGATTTTTAATATAAAATTTTTGGTTGGTTACTAAATTGTATGCCCTTCCATCACTTAAATTTATAATTTTAAAATGAATGATTAAGGATTAATGATTTTATTTGCATTTATCCACTCGAAACAAACTTTTTTTTATGTTTTTTTAAATTCAATTAAAATGTAATGACAAAGCAAATTATGTACACCCATTTTATGTTTTCATCAGCACCATAGAATCATCATCATCCTAAATCAATATCTCATTTTTCACTTGTAATCCCATACACACCCGAAACAGATCCGAAAAATTTGGAAACATACAAACAAAATTGAATTGGCATTAATTCCATCGAGTTCCGCAATAGTTCACAGACACATTACATTTTATACCAATTTATTTCCATTAAATTTTATGATACACAGAAATCTCATTCGCAAAAAAAAAATTTGCAAAACGAGTAGGGAATTTTATTTCTCATATGTACCGAGAGTATATACATAACTGTCATCTCAACCATGAAAATCAAATTTTTCACATCATTGAAATTGGCAGGGAGAGAGAAAGAGAGAGAGAGAGAGAGAGCAAAATAATATTTATATACTGAAAATACAAAATATGATAATGTGACACCAAAGCACTCACCTCCACATTAATTTCCGACACGGGAAATGTTTTCATTGCTGGGTTTTCCTTTGGCGTAAATCTATAAAATTCTCGTTTACCTTTGTACCATTTTATTGAATATAATGTATCATTTTCCAAATCATATGAACATATCAGTATAACATTTTCACCTTTTTTAATTGGCGATGGTATTGTCACGGTTACGTTACGCAGTGTTGATACAATGTCTGTGGAATAAAAAGAAAATGTTACGAATTAGATGAATTTTTTTTACCAAGAATACTGTTTTTCCCCAGTTTTCCAAATCTATCCTAAGTCAACTTCATTAACAAAATCAAATTTAGTTTCCTTCGGTTACCTCCCGAACAAAAGTACGGACACATTTGAGCCGATTTGTATCATAGTTCAGTTAGTCCGGCAGTATGATCGGCTATGTTGACAACAGTATCGTCCGTAATAAATTTTCTGGCGTCGCAAAACCCATGAATCTCTAATTCACCCCATCTCAACCATATTGATATTTTCCGTTTGTTCTGAATTTCAGCTGGCAATACATCATCCCAATCCAAAATCATAAACCAAAATATCTTGAAAGATTGTCTTGAGATTATCAGACTCCAGGTGGATCAACAACTTTGAGGCTTCGGATTAAAACGTTCGTTTCGTTCTCGTTTTTTGCAAATATTTTGAAAAGCAACCATTTCCGCCCAAATCAGTTTTTCAATATTTAAGCGGAAATAAATCTCGAATACACCACTCTTGATTTCTAAAGTGAAAAATTAAAGTTACCGGAATTTTGGTAAAACTGCCTTGTATTATCTGAAATCGTTATTCCTGCTTCATTGCAAAAATTGGAAAAGTTCCCTTGGTAGCAGCCACTTCCAGTACATGGATTTTTACCAAATTTCGCAAGGATCTCCCAAATAATCGAAAAAGTTTTAGTACAAAGTTTCATTCCAAAAAGTCAAATCGCCTAGACTTTAGAGATGCCGAATTTTTGTGAAATAAAGTTATTTTCTCTAAACTCGTCAGATCCGCTAAAATTTTAAAAATAGTCTGAGATAAATTGTTTGAAAATTAATTTACCAACTTTTTGTGCCAGCCGTTTTTTCGTAAATGCAATATGCTTTTCCAGTCAGTTGAACTAGACTGTGCAGGGCTGAATTGTGGTTGAAAATCAATTCAATCAAAAATCGTCGATTCCGCTTAAACTTTAGAAAACAAATGATATTTTGAAATATTAAAAAAAACAAAAAAGCTCCTATCTACCAAGCTACCACTTCCGGTGTGCCAATTTTAGCCAAAAATCACTAAGATCTCTCAATTTGAGAAAAAAACTTAATTGTAAGGGTCCATGCCAATCAGTCGTTTCGTTTGGGCTGTAGAGAGGCGACGAACTGTTATAGTCTGCAGAGATCAGCAAAAAAAAAGGAAACTTACCCTACACCGATTTTACTACGTAAAAGGAAGTAAAACTGTATTTGAATCAAAATTCGGCCCCTTTGCAGCCAAGATGGATTGTCTGATCGATTTTGAATTTTATAATTAATCTTTTTCAAAACTTGAGAGCACCCAGTTTTCTCAAATATTTTGAAAAGTTCAAAGGATTTACGACAAAACGAGTAAACCACAAAGATTGTAAATTTAATTTCAATCAAAATAATTTCAGATCATTTTTTAATTTTAAAATAAAAATTCTGCATCTCTACAGTCTAGACGGATTGACTATTCGATTAATTGGAGATCAATGCAAAATTTAGTGGAAATCTGTTTACCGGAATTAGCAGCTTAAACGGGAGCTATTTAAATTTTTGTAATGATGTTGAAAAATTTAGCATTTACAAAAAACGCCAAAAAATTAAATATTTTAATAAATTTAAAGATTAAATTTTCAACCAACAAGGGTTGGAGTTAAGCAGGAATAATGTTTATTCATTATCCAAGACAGTTGAACCAAAAGCCTGGTAAATTTAATTTTTTTACTTTAGAAATCAAGTGTGGTTGAAGCTATGCCGGTTTTTCATCCCAGGAAAATTAATAATGTTCATAAGGCAATACTAATTTAATCCCATTCGGGACCTTTAAAAACCATCCCACCTCAGGATTTTTAAAAGCATCCGATCTCAGGCATTTCAAATCATCCGGTTATTTAGAACCGTAATTAAAGTACTTGTAAACGCTCTCGACAGTAAAATCCACTAGGCAAACGTCTTAAATTAATAAAACAAAAAATTAATGAGTGCAAACTCAATTACAAATATGGCTTACCATATGAAATTTAAAGAAAATAAAAATAAAAAAGTTATTAACCATTCCTTGGAACCTATAGAGTGCCTAAAGATTTGACTTTTGATTTTCACTCGTCACGATGTCTGCTATTGTAGCTCTGTTAAAAACTTGGGTATCAGCGGTATGTTAGGAAATGTGCAATATGCTCATTTACTTACGGTCCTTCATGGTCCCCAATCTGCAGAATGTCTAAAGAGTTGACTTTTAATTTTGACTCGTTATGATGTCTTGCAGCTCTGAATAAAATTTGATAATAACCGTATATTAGGATTTGCGCTATACGTTCATTTGCAAATTTGTATCAGAGTTGGTGGACATCAAGACGAGTCAAAATTAAGAGTAAAATCTTAGGCATACTATAGGTTGTAGAGAAATATTATTTTTTCATTTTCCTTTTCCCAAGCGGAACATTCTAAGTAATAACCAAAATCGATCTCACCAGCTGTGAAGATATCCTGAATGTAATAGAATCGGAAACTAATAACCATCAGATCAAAGAAATGAGAAAACTCCAAAAGGAGCTCAAGAGACAACCATCGAAAATGAAACGTTTAATCAACTGGATAGTTTCAACGCCTGGAAGTGGATTGCTGGATCACTAGACACCACGGATTGGGAGAAAATCCTCAGTCAAGACAGAATAATTGAGAATTATAGTAAACAATATAAAATCAACACAGCAGTTACAGAACAAATCCTTAGTCAACACAACGAGAGTATGTTACAACTAGAGAATGGTATACTAACGCGGTTATTCAATAAACAATTTTTAACCAACTCGTGATGTTCAAAGATGAGATAAAGAAGTCGTGGGAGTAGTGCAACTCGCAAGAGGAGGAATAATAAATTTAAACCTACTGGTGATGGAAGCCGTGTAGTATGCAGACTCGGCTAGGCTAATAAATAACTCAGCAATTTTAGAAATCACGTCAATGTCGAAGACTAGCAAAGTCAACTTTCCACTCCCAAGGATTATGCCCAAATTCATATAGAATATGACGAGATCTTAATAAAAATGTCACAACGTAAGAGGTTACTATATGCGAGTTGAACCATCTGCAAGAAATTTCTCTTATTACCACTGCATTAAAATCAGCTGATGAAAGAATCGAATGCTGGATGTGATTTTTCCTTCAATAAGAACCACCATATCTTCTCAAATACTTTCGACGAGATTTAAACATAAGACAACTCAGGTAAACATTTAAATGGAAATTATCCGATTTAATATTAAAATAAAACAGAAATTAAAGATTAGATAGTTTATAGAGACCAAGGAAATATACAATACCACCGACACTTCAATCAATATCACCGAACAAGGAACTAAATTGAACCTAGAATATCTGCATGCAATTTACACACTAAAAATATTGGACATCTGAAAAAAATGGCCAGAAATCTTCAAACTAATTATAACACCAAAATCATCATTTACATTGGAAATTACAACAACTATCATCATTATCCTAATCTTAATGGTCATACTAAGACGGCGAAATAGAAACAAGAAAATGATCGTGCTTTCATTTTTATGGCGAAAAATACAACTTACCAGAATTTTGGTAAAACTGTCTTGTGTCATCAAAAAACGTTATTCCTGCTTTAATTTCAGAAAACCAATAAGGTCAACCATTGTTTGTTGAAAATTTATTTAAATCTTTTGATTCTTTGTCATCATTGCAAAAATTTAAAAGTGTCCCTTTGAAGCTGCCTCCTATTTTCACTGCCACTTCCTGCACACCTTCAGATCTCCCATTTAATGGACAATGTTATATTTAGTCTGAAGTTTTATTTCGAATCCGCCTATACTGTAGAGGTGTGGAATTTTGGTGAAACAAAATTTTTTTTTTATCAAAACTTGTCATTTCCGTTAACATTTGAAAAATGATCTCAACTCATTTTGTTTGAAATTTAATTTACAATCTTTTGTGTTTATTCGTTTTTTCGTAAATACTATATACTTTACAAAATATTTTCAAAACATTTAAAAGCTCCTATGAAAACTGGTACTTACATCTATAGGGTTCTCCAATAAGAGTGATATGATCCAAACTTTTCTCGCAATAATTCAAGTGTTGCACTTGCTGTGAGGCACGTAGCCCCGTCTTGTTGGAACCAAATGTTGTCAAGATCAACTTCTTCCAATTTCGGCTATCAAAAGTTGGTTATCATCGATCTATACCGATCTCCATTGACAGTAACGGTGTTACCAGCTTTATTTCGAAAAAACTACGGACCGATGATTCCACCAGACCAAAAACCACACCAAACTGTCAATTTAGGTGAATGTAATGATTTTGCATGAATAATTTGTGAATTTTCTTCGCACCAGAATCGACAGTTTTGTTTATTTACCGCACCACTCAGATGAAAGTGAGCCTCATCGAAGAGGATGATTTTCTTAAAAAAATCGTTATCGTTTTCAAGTAGTTCCAAGGCAGCTTTGTAAACGTTGTTCTTGCGTATATCTCACCATTATGAAAATGTAAACATTACTGAATACAATGAAACAAAAAATGACAGATCATGAGATATTACAAATGGCCGAAACGTCACTTAAAAATCATATCACTCCTATTGGAAAACCCTATATAACTCATTCAAAACAGTGCTTCCGCGGTATTTATCACACTATCAAAATGGTTTTATGCCTATAAGATCAGAATCTACAAATCTCATAGAATTTTCTAGCTATTCTATTAAATAAATTGAGAAGAACAAACAAGTTGACGTAAAATACACCGACTTTGCAGAAGCTTTCGACTTCATTAGCCATTGTAAAACATTGGAACACATTTTCAAGTTCGGATTTTCCAATCATTTTGTAGCTTGGTTCAATTTTTTTTTGTGTAATCGCATACAATACATTGAAAAAGGAGGTAAAACGTCGAATAGAATACAAGCAACCTCTGGTGTACCACAAGGCTCTCACGTTGGCCCATGGATTTTTACAATCTTCATTAATGGTATTGCTGATGTAATAAAGCATTCCAATATCCTAATGTTCGCAGATGACCTCAAAATCTAAAAGACCATCGAGTCAGTCGACGATTCCAAAAAACTACAGTAAGATATTGACAACCTAGCGTTATGGTACGAGTTTAACTCTTTGAGTCTCAATATTGGAAGTGCAAATCTCTATCATTTCACCGTAAAATCAACCCTGTTACACAAGGCTACAAGATAAATGGTGTACTCCTTCAGGTAGTAGTTGAAAGTAAAGACCTAGGGCTTACTTTCATTGAAAACATGAGTTTTGCTAGGCACATTAAGCCGTGCATTGCTAAAGCGAACTCCATGCTAGGTTTTGTCAAACGTTGGACGGGTGACATTGTTGATGTGGAAACAATTAAGATCCTGTATTGTGCTTACGTTCGATCCCAGCTGGAGTATGCTGTAAATGTATGGTGTCCGTTCTACGAAGATCATATTCAAAGTATTGAGAAAATTCAAAAGAAGTTTGTACGCTACTTGACCTGGAAAGACGGATGGGTTTATGATCATGATATACCTTACCACGTAAACATACAGCGACAACCATTATATAAGACATACAACTTAACAACTCTAGAATATACATGAAAATACCTACTTGGCCTAATCGCCACACCGGATGTGCTAAAGTCAATTAAAATAAAGGTTCCTGATCGACATAGAACCAACTATGGCGATAATGAACCAGTGAAGATGATGTGTAAGAGTTTCAATAGAATTAAATATTTATTTGATTTTTGTGTAACTAAAGATAATTTTAAAAGTAGATTAAGACAATTCTATGCCCCTCAGTGACTTTCTTTTTGTTTGTTATTTAAAATTTTCAAATCCAACGCGGATTTATTATATTTTGTATTTTTTCAAGACAAATTTGTAGACTTATTTCAATGTAAATAATAAATAGTAAATAACTTCCGGTAGACCGATGTCGGCCAAAAATTACCGAAATCTTCCAAATTATAAATAAACTTAAGTATGAAGTTTCATCGCGATCAATCACATTGCTTTTCGAAGCCAAGCAACAACCGGCGACCTAATCAAAGTTGAATTAAAGCATCAACGTTGAAATACAACAAAAACAAAGAAAACAACAACCAGTAAAAATAAATTTATCAAGTCGGGTAAATTCATTGATGAATATAATGGATCATCTGTTGCATGAACAACAGGTTATAGCTGAGAAAATAGCGCCCCTTTTCATCAACTGCAAAAAAGACGGACAGGATTGCAAAACAAACAAATACCTTCAGTCAAAAATTATTGAATTACAAGGCATATACGACAACTATTCCGAAAATCACGATAAAATGCATGCTTGCACTCCAGAAATCGAGTCTACACACGGGTATTTTCAAGAAAGAAGAAACATGGTGGATACGTTCAACAAATTTATGGAGGATATGAAAAACCAGATAACTGAGGACCCTTCCACATCGTCATAAATGAGCATCCATCAACAAATACTTAACCAACAGAACATCCGAATACGGGGATTATATGAAAAAATACGCTCAGCTGAAGCAAATTATGGTCACAAACAACAGATCAAGAGCAGCTATAAACTTAAAACTCAGACACATAGACAGGATGATGTTGCATATCATCGAACTTCATGAAACAATTTGTATCGAATCTTCAGAAGACGATGAAGCACAAGAAAAATATTTCATAGAAAAGTACTATGATAACTACATAACAATAACTACAGAACTAGAGGAAAAAACTTACGACATAAAACTCATGGAAATTCGCCTACTACCAGTTGAAATTACAACATTCTATAGTGATTACATGAAATGGACCGGATTTGCTGATACCCTCAAAAGGTTGGTTCACGAAAACACGAACCTAACAAACACACACAATATGAATTACCAGAAAAACCGCATAGGAGTCCCAGCACAAAAATTGTTAAGCTACTTAGAACCAGCTGGAGAAAATTTCACCATAGCCTGGGGAAATCTTAGAAAATAGATTTAAAAACAAAAGACTACTTGTGGCAAACCTACTAAATTGTTTACTCGGTCAACCAACAGTTAACGTCGAATCTGCAGCTGCCATCAAATATTTACATGATACATCAACTGAGTGTTTGTACGCTATAAGAAACACAGGAATCAATATTGAAACATGGAATCCATTCATCATTTTTACATTATCGAAAAAAATAGATAATGAATCAAAGCGCCTATATGAAAGTTCACTGGAGAATCCAAAATAATTAAAATAACCTTTAACTTCTCAACTAGTTGTTTAGAATTAGTGGACTAGCTCCGACCCACTGTAGCCGAACTAATTCCTAAACAAACATCGGTGTACAGGGACCGATTTTTTGCTGAAAAACAGTTTTTTGTGCCAAATCGTCATTTCCGCTTAACTTTTCGAAACTGATCTGGATCAAAGTGAAGACTTTAAACACATAATACGAATATAATATTTCTGAACAATTATGAGAATTTTTAAAGTTGAATGATAGCAACCATCCCAACACGATAACGCATATTCAAGCCTAGAGTTAGTGCAAGCATAGTAGAAATTTAACAATACCGATTTAGGTAAGATTACAATCGACAATAACTCCAAGATACTTGAAGCTCTCAACAGTTTCAATGGAAATGCACGAGCTGGAGCAATTAACAGCATTACAAAAATTGGAATGATACGTTAACGGTGAATGTAAACTCTGCTACCCAAACTAAAATGCACAAACTTAGTTTTGTCACTTAAAATTAAGAAATGGTGGTCAAACCATTTCCTTAAAACTAAAAGATCGGCTGCAATTTTATGGCAAACATCAGTCTGTGAGGACCCACGATAGCATAAGCTCTTATCAACTGCAAAGGCAACCATAGAGCCTGCCAAATTTGCACTAAAAATTGTGGTTACGTTTATCAGAAATAGAACTGGCCTCAAAACGGCACCTTGAGAAAAACCAATGTTTAAGACATAAGGGCTGCCCATAGTTCCATTCACCTTAAAAATATGATTACGATTTAAACCAATTATTAATGTTTCCTCTGAAACCAATTTTAGAAAGCTTATGCAATAGGAGGTTATGATCAACCATGTCAAAGGATTTTTTTTTGTCAACAAAAAGCCCAGCGCAAGAGTCAGAATTATTTAGCGATGCATTCACGCCATGCACGTAGAGCAATAGGCCGGTAATTATTTAAGTCGCATCTGGAACCATTTTTATGAAGAGGTAGCACAATTGCTGATTTCAAAATTTCAGGAACAATACCGGTTCTAAAACAACAATTAAAAATATGACATAAAGGAGCACATATAAGGCCAACAGCACTTTTAATTAAGTAATAGCTACAACCGAATATATCGTAAGAGTTACTAGATTTTAAAGAAGCAATGGCTTTAGAAACTTCAAGATCGTCAATTGAATGAAAAAAAAGATTGCTCAACATAATCGCCGTCAGACTCCATAGAATTCCTATTATTTAATGGAAGACCAGACTTCAAATTTGACGCAATACTCCCAAAATAATTGCTGAACTCATTGGCAATATCAGACGCATCAGTTAAAAGATCGTTATTAGATGAATTAATAGAATTAATGAGCTTTGACGAATTATTACTTAAAATGTCATTGATAGTATGCCACATAAGTTTGGAGTCACCGGAACAGTTATCAAATCTATTTTTATAATAAGCTACGCGAGCCGCAATGGTTTTCTTTTTTACTTTCTGACAATAGTCTGTAACATATTGCTGGAAACGTTGATTGGTTCTAACATGTTTCGCCTTTCTCAATAACCATTTTTTACGTTTGATCATGCTTAACAAGGCCTCAGAGATCCATGGTTTAATAGGACGATTACTACGTGATTTTTGTGGGTCTAGGCTAGCTGAAAAAACATCATTCCAAAGCGTTAAAAACACATCAACAGCTGCAACCGGATCGTCAAGGGCATAAATTGGAGAGAAATTAGCTCTACTTAACAATTCCAAGAATTTAGATAGAATGATTTTTGGCTTAACAGGTAATCTCTATCATTGCTTTTTACCTGATTCATCTCGATCACAACATGCATCAAGTGTGATGGTCAGTAATCATATAATTAAATAATTCATCCTTGACGCGAGACAATAAATTATCACGCAATCTGCAAAATAAGTGATCAATACAAGTAGAAGTAGCATCAGTTACTCTAGTTGGATCATTAATAAGCGATGCTAGACCAACGGACGACATCATACAAATATAATTATCGGACACGGAAGAGCAAGATAAAATATCAATATTAATGTCACCCAGAACAAAGAGGTTTTTACTGTTTATATGTGAACGAAATGCAGCGAATCCAAAAATTCCAAATTAGGTTTTGTGAAAGTTTTCTCTTTTATTTAAAATATATTTTTTGTTCTATTATGTGTTTTTACTTTTATAAAATACCAAAACTCCACCAGCACGATAACTATTGTTACAACAACAAACAAGATGGTAATCATTTAACTGATAGAATTCCATTTCATCATCATTAATCCAAATTTCACTTAAGAAAATTAAATCAGGTAAACTTTTAAATGACTCAAGATGAGCCAAAAAAGGATTACAATTTTTCCTTAGACTCTTAATATTCTGATGAACAATTTGAACGCCCATACAACCATCCCTGATTAAACTATCTGAAGCTAATAACTGAAAATAGCAATATACAAATATGGTAGTGTAATACAAGTTTGAGATAAACAAAAAAATAATTGTGATAGTGTAATACAGTCTTTAGCGCACCAAAATCGCAATTATAAGGTTCAAATACCAACATAACAAAATTGAAACCATTAAATCCACTAGACAGCAAATACAGTGAATATGCAAACAAACAATGCGTGTTGGTATTTGTGTAATAATAATAATAATAATAATCAAACTTAACGGTAATAAATAACAAAATTATGTAGATAATAATAAAAGATAAACAGTGAAGCGATAATTAATGAAAATTAATAATTAATTAATTTAATTAATTCTAATTTAGATTTTCGATATTCATTTGCTAGTTGTATATTTATACTAATTTGTTAATTTATAAAAAAAACATACAAGTAAGTTTGAGTTCTTCAATCAATGTGAATGGAATTTCTGCTCCAGATAATCTAGTTTTATTTTAATGCAGATTTCTGCCATTATTAATTTATTATCATAAATGTAAAAGTTTCTAGTTAACAAATTCCACAACAGTTCTGCATACAATTTACAAACAGACAATGCTAATAATCTATTTTCCCATTACTCTTCCCGCCAACGCCGCATGACGAAACAATAAAGCATTTCCAAATTCATCTTGACATTTTTCATATTTCTCAATATAATTTTCAACTTTTCCGTTTTTTCATATTATTTCATAAATGAAAAATTAGATGATTCCATAATTTGAATAAATTATGCAAATATTATTTACAAAAAAAAAAAAAAAAAATTATTTGTTGTGATTTTCTATCTAATTTATTATAACATTTTCCATTTTTTTCCTCTCTCCGTTTTGTTTTGTTTATATTTCCCATTTTCCCGTCTGTATTCCGCCGTCGTTTCGTTCGATGCCATTACCATAACAGACGTCAATATTACAAACGTTGTATTTTTTTTTATCTGGTTCACAAACCTAATACATACATAAATAAATAAAATGAAAGCTCTTTTTTTTATAAATACGTAAAGATACTTTGCCTGTGTACTGTGCGCGCTTTTAAAAGTCACTTTGAAACATTAAAAGAAATTCTATGGAAATAGTAAGTACTTTTAATATATTTTTATTAGGAAAATTTAAATTCAACAGGTTTATGTATCTGTATGGTGTATGTGTTTATATATCTGTGCTTTTTTGGGGTGGGGTGAAGTTTTACTTTTACGTTTTCGTATACACAGAGCAAAAAAGGATATTTTTGTTTTGTGCAGATTATAAAGCTTCAGGTAATCATCTACCTTTTTATTTTATATTTTTGTTTTGTTTCTTATCATATTTCTAATAGCTTGAAGCTTTTTGTTTTTGTACTGTATTTAAACTTTCTAATATTCATTTACACAAATTAGAATTACTTCATACTGTGTCTTTATCATTACGAGCACAAAAACAAAATTATGAAAATTAATTCTCTCTCGTATTTTTGTTTTTCGTCAGATTTAACTTTGTCATTTTGAATTTAAAACTCTATTTTAAAGTGTTTAGTATATATTTAGGGGTGCGCTCGTGTTATTTACTGTAGTATTTTTTATTTGGTATTTCCCTTTTAAAAGTAGGTATATTAGAGACTACTCCCTCTCTATATATTAAGATGTGTTTATGGATAGATTGATGATAATTATGAGATAATGATAAATTTAAATAAACAAAAATTGTATTTGTTGTTTTCATTTCTAAATAAATTAATTATGATTACAGATTATTTACGCTTTTTAAAAAATTGAAAAAAAAAATATTTTTTTGAAATAAATAATTGAGGGATAATTTTTCTGGGTATATCGGAGAGGTCAATTATCTTGAACATACAAAAAAGGGATTAAAATTGTTATTCGTATACTATCGTGGGAAATATTACATAAGCCTTTAGAGATTTATCAAATGGTGCTTTTTATTCGCCCTAATGATTTATTATGCTTTGCCCTGTTGATTAGGTTCAAGCACGTTAAAATTTGTCTACATAATGGAAGCCCACGCAGAGCAGTACGCATTGAGTAAGACGTCAAACAGTGCGTACCGAACAAGCGATAGACTAAGAAGTAAAGAACTTGGTTTACGTGCTTCTAGATTCAACTTGTGCAGGAATTAAAGCCATGCGACTAACACACACGCCGCCAATTCAAGTGTGTGAACTTATCTCAGTATTTCATCCCAGAAAAATAAAAAATATTCATCAGGCAATACTAGTTATATCCCATCCCAGGATTTTTAAATTCATCCCAGAAAATTTTTAAAATACACAAACCAAGGTAAGTCAATCCTTATATGTTGAGATTGGCGCTAAAGCATCCTTAAATAAAATATACATTTTAGATTTAAACGAATGGTACGCTGGAATCTAAGGTGTCGTAACCGACAATTTATTGTTTATTTAAAATGGGCCAGGATGCTTTAGCGCCAATCTCAATATACGGATCGTCATGTGAATTTTATTTTCGACAGCGGACATGATGCCGTGTTGAAACCAGAAGAGATCGGTCACGACACTCGTGGTTCCCGGGAACCATTAATTTAAATCAATAATTCATACATAAACTGAATGGGCCATTCATATATGGGCCTATTGCGCCAATCTCAACATACGGTTGGTTTTATGATTTTTTTGTAGATAGAGGTCATCATCTTGTATCGAAATCAGAAGAGATCGGTGACGACATATCAGGTTCCTGGGAACCATTATTTTAAATCCGAAATTTGGCCTTAAAAATGATTCAGTTGATTGATCCACAAACCTTTGCCGAAACACAATTACATCCAGAGAAAATCACTGTTTGGTACGCTTTATGGGCCGGCCGAATCATTGGTCCATATGTCTTCAAAAACGATAATTGGCGGAATGTTTCAGTCATCGGTGAACGGTATAGAGACATGTTTTGTAACTATTTTCTACCTCAATTGGCTGACATAAATCTTGCTGATATATGGTTACAGTAGGACGGGGTCATTTGCCACACAGCGCGGGATACAATTAATTTACTCAAAAAAACATTTATTGAAACCCCAATTTCACGTAATGCACATGATTTGAATGACACCCTTGAACAATTTCTGAACCAGCAGAAATTTTCTATGAGGAAGTGAATACGTCGCAACATGCTCGTTTGCCAAAAATTAATATAGCGCCATGACAAGACTATAGTGCACGATAATCAAAAAATTTGCAAGGTGCATAAATTACAAATGGTAAAGGGCTTATTATAAGACGAAGCTGCTTCCTTAATCAGGCTTATTATATCGAAGCGTAGGATAAATTATGTAACCGATATAATAAAATGACCAAAGGTGACATGTGTTTCTGTCAACGGGAAAGAGTTACGACGAATTTGTGATACAGCTGATGAGATAATCCGCGGGCTACGCGCATTGGGACCAAACGCCGGGTTACGTGATTCATGGCTTCATTCATATTTTGTTAGGGAAAATTGACAATGAGTAGAAAGAGTTATATGGGCAAACGATTCGGTTGGTAGAGACTATCCAACATTCAATAGTTTTATTGAGTTTTTGAATAAGAGGTGTGACGCGTTCGAAATTTGTAATGCGTCAAATAAGAAGATTGCATCGAAACCTAATACCAAAACCTTTCCAACTGCTAATTTTAAAACTATATATGACTGTTTAGTCTGTAAACAAGATCACCCGCTGTTCAAAAGCCCAGAATTCAAACACAAAAACTTTGAAACAAGAACAAAACTAACGATAGAAAGAGACTGATGACCGATATGAAGCTGGCCCGAAAATTAGCTCGAAAAAAATTGTGTCTGCTTAATCTGTAATAATTTCGGGCTGGCCCGAAAAATTTAGGAAATCTGCATTACCTTTAATTCTTAACTCGAAATTTTTTTTCGGCAAGCCAACACTAAAAAATAGAATAAAAAATTTAATAAATAAAATTTCTGAAAAAATACCAAAACATTTTCCTATGTGACGATTTTCACAGTAATTGCCTGACACTTCGGTTATCATCGAGAAATAGTGTAGGTCATCTGGAATCCAAATAATGGAGCCCCATTTTAGTACGAGTTGGAAAAAAGGTTCGTGCCAGTCTCAGTATGTAACGATTTTGAGACTTCGGCTACCATCGAGAATTAGTGTAGGTCATCTAGAACTCAAATGATGGAGCCCCATTTCTGTAGATGGTGGAAGAAAGGTTCGTGCCAGTCTCAGTATTTAACAATTTCTAACAGAAAATTTACTAAGAAATTTTTTTCTGTGGCGGTTGTCGCAGAACATGCCTGAGCCTTCGGCTACCATCGAGAATTAGTGCAGGCCATCTGAAATCCAAATAATGGAGCCCCATTTTAGTACGAGTTGGAAAGAAGGTTTATGCCAGTCTTAGTATGTAACAATTTCCACCAGAAAATTTACTAAAAAATTTTCTTCTGTGGCGATTGTCACAGAAATTGCCTGATCGGCTACCATCGAGAATTAGTGTAGGCCATCTGAAACCCAAATAATGGAGCCCCATTTTAGTACGAGGTGGAAAGAAGGTTCGGACCAGTCTCAGTATTTAACGATTTTCAACAGAAAATTTACTTTACTTTTTTTTTAAGAAATTTTCTTCTGTAGCGATTGTCACAGGGATTGCCTGAGACTTCGGCTACCATCGAGAATTAGTGTAAGTCATCTGGAACCCAAATGAAGGAGCCCCATGTTAGTACGAGGTGGAAATAAGGTTCGTGCCAGTCTCAGTATTTAACGATTTTCAACAGAAAATTTACTAACAAATTTTCTTCTGTTGCAATTGTCACAGAAATTGCCTGAGACTTCGGGTACCATCGAGAATTAGTGTAGGTCGTGTAGGAGGTGGAAAGAAGGTTCGTGCCAGTCTCACTATGTAACGATTTTCTACAGAAAATTTACTAAGAAATTTTCTTCTGTGGCGGTTGTCACAGAAATTGCCTGAAACTTCGGCTACCATCGAGAATTAGTGTAAGTCATCTGGAATTCAAATAATGGAGCCTCATTTCTGTACGAGGTGGAAAGAAGGTTCGTGCCAGTCTCAGTATTTAACGATTTTCAACACAAAATTTACTAAGCAATTTTCTTCTGTGGCGATTGTCACAGAAATTGCCTGAGACTTCGGCTATCATCGAGAATTAGTGTAGGCCATCTGAAACCCAAATAATGTAGCCCCATTTCTGTACGATATGGGAAGAAGTTTCGTGCCAGTCTCAGTATCTAACGATTTTCAACAGAAAATTTACTAAGAAATTTTCTTTTATGGCGGTTGTCACAGGGCGTGTTGATGGCTAGATGTTTGATTGCATATGGACACTCTCGATGCGTGTTCATTATTTATAATCGCTTGCGACTTCATGGTGTGAATGTATAGCATTAGGTTCGCCCTGCGATTGTCGCATCGTTCTTTGATTTTATTCAACGCGATTTCACAGTTTGTTCGGATTAGATTAGCTGCTTAACCACCAATGTGGGAACTTCAATTAATTGAACTTGTGTGTATTGCTCAGTGCTTGAAGTTGAATGTGTTCTCCACTAAAATGGGGTTTTTGTATTTCTGGCAGCTTGATTTGGACTGGTCGATTGCTATTGTCTCTACTATTATGTCATCCTACGCTTTGCGTATGTCCTCGTAGTAATCATCTGGAAATTATTTAGTTGTTTAGTTGTTTCTTCATACTCTATGACGCTTCCAAGCATATTCATGAAGATCTGTAATATGGGACAACATTCTCCACAAGTGAGTTAATGATAAGTTAACAACGTTTCAGCTACTTACAGTTTGTTTTGTGTGAATCTTATTTCTTTATATACGTTTCTCATTTTAATGTCTTGCTGCTTCAGTATTCGGCTGAATGATTTTGTTTTCCGGTATTGTTGGTGTGGCTATACAGCTATTGTAAGTACCTACCACTTTCTGTCTATGTTGAAAGTATGGGTGGGTCTTCTCTAGTGTTGGTGTAGCGTACACTGCTTTTACTGCTGCTATCTTGGTCTCAAGAATTTTATGGTTTTTCAGTCTCCGTCTTTTTTATAGTTGGTGTGCAGCTGGAACAACTTTTCCGCTATTTTGCCTTGTTTCTATTTTTTATTGTAATATTTTGCCGGTTGTTGGTTTCGAAGATTTTATGGTTTGTCTTCGTAGACTAAGCTATATCGCCAGTTGTTGTTCCGGCTCGAAAGAACCATGTTAGTCTAACAAATTACGGTTTAGTTTGTAAGACTAAGCTTTGTTAGGCAAGCATTGTGATCTAATTATATTAACAATAACTAAATACTAAAATTGTTGATTGAATACAAAATATGAAGCCTCGGCCCATGTTGAGTTGCAAACAGTAACTCAGCACGCCGTACTCGAAAGATAGAAGATTCTTATTAAATCTTCTTCTTATTCTTAAATTATTTTTTTGTAATAAATTTAACCACATACCCCTCAAAATCGGTGTCTTCATTTAATACACAGTCCATTGAAAAGGTAAAATCCTTTATCAGAGTGCAATCATCTTATACAACTGTATACAAGTTAAACAATTTGTGTTGACAAAATGTATTATTATATCTAAGGATCGTGTTGAAATTATACAATAAGATCCTTAAACAATCAAGCTTTTATATCAACACTCAAAAAGAAAAATACACGAAAAAAATTATTTTTCAATTAAAACACCCTAAGACATCATCATCTTGAACAAAGAAATGAAAAAAAAAACTGTTAAAAGTTTTTCTGTTTCAAAAGTAACAAAAAAGCTTCCTCAATGTTGTAGTTGGCTTTCGTCCAACAATTTGATCTCCTTTTGTTTTTCTTAGACTTTAAGGCTTTAAAAATATCGTTGAAAAATAAATGTGCAGTGAAACTTTGTTGGTCAACTAACGAGCTTTTCATAAATAAAATATACTTTTACAAAAAAAGTTTCCTCGTCACTGACCAATTTACGAACTTTTTTCTTGTATAGTCGTAAATAGAATTTTTCGTAGAGCAGCTTTTTATACCCCACAATATGATTTACAATTTTGTTTATTTTGTAATAAATAAATTTTTATTTTAGTTTTTATCGGGAGAAGTTGTTTTTGTTATTTTGCTAAAATAATTTTAATTTATGTTTTTATTGAAAAAAGCTTAAGATATATAGAAAAGATTGTATGTGGCGCCCCATTAATGGTTTCCGAATATTTAGGTAATCGGGTAACGAGTGGATTTACATAAAAATGTAATAAATTACTACGTATTTTGGTTTTGAGAGGCACTAAATCATACCACTTAACGATTTTTTTTCAAAATAAATATTTGGGACAATTTATACTTCTCGTAAAAGTTGTAATATAAATGTTAAGCATTGAACCAAAATAATATAAAAAAAAGCTTTAATTAAATCGTATTGTAATTATTTTAGGGAGAAACGTAAAACTTAAGGATCAATGATTATGATCTGTCACCACCACCTAGACTGCTGTTAAGGTTTCGATGACCAATCGCATGCTCATGGCGTGCTCAAGTAGTTCACGGTGCTAGTAACTTGCCACGGAACGATTTTCTTCTAGCTCAGCTCAAAATTAGGTACTAGTGCATATATTTCAAAATCATGTAGCCCTGATCCGAGACATTTTCAGTTTTGGCGAAATAATTTTAGATTTATCGAGTGGGACGAAAAATTATATAAAAATCAATGAAATTCCCAGCCCACAGTTCATTTTCGGGAACTTGCCACGGATCGAACTTTTTCTTACATTGCCTTTAATTTTCCTTTACTATATGCAATTCAGAAGTTTACAGTTATTTGGTACTTTAGTTTTTAATTTTTTTATTATACCTACGAGTACTCGTAAACAAATCATATTTAATAAATTTGATAATTTTTCGTATTTCCATTAAAATTGATAAACATTCTGGGCTTGGCTAACTTCGTACAAGAGCAAATTGGTTATTGATATGTTAGTGTTGCCTGATTAAATATTTTTATTTTCTGGGATAGAATTCTGGGATAACTTCACATACGTGTAATCCACAGCATATTTTATAGAGATGGGAAGAGGTCCTGCTCAAAAGACAGATGTCAGAGGATGAATCTCAAAAGAATGCAAAGAGGTCTAGAGTGCAGAAAACTGTAACTAGCTCTCTCAAAGAGGTACTAAACGAAAACCTAGTGGTACCTGTCATTGACCGAGCCCACGAAGATGGATATATAATGTTTACCAATTGAAAGGAGGTAAAGAGGGCCCTAGCCACCACTCTCCAAAAAATTGTGAGAGGAACCTTGTACATGATCCTTGAACGTTGCCGGGACGAAGGCAGTAGAGAGCCTAGGTGAAGTACGGATTGGTGCTTCACTAAAAATAGTCACTAGAAAGGACCTGGCAGACTTAAAGAGAGCGTTTTCATCTCAGCGAACTTCAGCCATCCGAAAGCAAATCACACTCAAGATTTATAAGAAAAATGTGGGTGAGATTTTGAGAGGGTCAATACCGGTAGGAGCCCAGCTCACAACCTGAACATCATAATAATGAGTGGAAAGGCAGAAACACTCTATATAGACACGGACATGTCCACTTTGATGGGATTACTTTGTGGATCTCTGGAGTAATCACAGTCAACTGAAGTAAGTCAATTGGAGTAAATGATAGAAATAATCTGAATATCTTCCTGTTATCAAATGACTGTAATTCAGATCAAGTCACAACAAACATTGAGATGGATGGTCAACATCTTTGAATAATATTAGCTTGACTGCCACATGGCGAGTAAGATATCACACCTGTAATTTTAGGAAGCTGACTAAAGGAGGCTCAAAAACAGGGGCCTGCCATGCAAATTCAAATCACACAATTTGGGGAAGCACTGACACGAATGAACGAGGTGAGTTACTCGTTTATTTTATTCTTAGTACTAACCTATGTATATGCAATATTGGCTGTAAATCAACGTTTACAACTAGAAATAGTCAAGAAGTACTAGGAATTACATTGATAACTTTAATTTGAACTGGAGACAAAACACATCAAAAAATCTAGCTATAGAAACAGGAGGCAGAATGAGTTTCTAGTGGCCAGCTACGCTATCAAACATCTTGAATAAAGCCATATTAGGTGTATGTCCTCATAGTGGGCTTGCGTAAACCCTCCGAGAATAAAGCTGCTAAGGACTATAACTGGCTAAATCAAATGCCTAGAGGTTATATTGTAGTAAAATACAGAAGTCCTCTAAGACATTTAGGCCGCATGGTACTTTATGCGGCCTCTCTAAGTCCCACTCTGAGTGTTCTCTAACGACCTGATGGTTCTTGAACCGAAACTAGTGCAAAATTCTTGGAGTTACTACTTGAAGTGCCATTTCCAGGTTGCTCCGAATCTGCGCCACAAAGGCCTAGGAACAACAGAGTTGGCAGGACCCCATGACATTATAACGTCGGATGTTTAGTAAACGATTGAATTAATCTTACTCTGGCTGGAAGCCATGAGAGAACTGGCCCAAATCGCCCTTTCCGGCTTATAGTTTAGAGTTATTCTGTTTTAATAAGTTTGTTCATTCTACAATTGTTCAAGGCATCTACTATATATCAACAATACATAACATGCAAGCATTTGAAGCGGGCAAATTTAGTAGATTTAATTTTAATTTCAATTAGTAAATCTGAAGGTGACCGGATGCACCCACCTCTGGAAGATGTATGTAGAATCAAATAATGCTCTCTGTTTTGTTTATCATGACAAAAAACATCAGCAATTTTAATAAATTGTCTCTTTCTCAGAGTGTAATGCACATGAGTAGATTTAATACAAATACATTTGTCAAATACAAACACAAATTACAAATACATCATTCATGACATTCTAACGTCGAGACTACATTTTTATAATTGTGGATGTACACCTTCGTACACATACAAATTTTGACAGCTCAAAAAAGTAAAGTCATGTTTGGGCAAAAGTAGGGCTTCAGCCCCAAAAATTTGCGATGTTTGAAAGCCCAAGTAGATTCGCACCGTTGAGGATGTTGGGAAATAATACCCAACTCTCCAAAAGGAAAAAGATTGAAAAAATGCGAACAAAGAGATTAGGATTCGGGGCAGATATAATGGATTGCAATGGAGTGAATGAAAAATATCTAATAGTCAAGCACGAGCTGGAGGGACAAAACCTGTCAAATTGTTCACCTTTTGGAATACAAAAAGTACTGGGTATGATACCCAAAGGTATCATTAAACCGCAACGCTCGAGAGCTGGAGAACTGCTGGTTCTGACAAAAAGTCAGGCAGCGACGGATGCATTACTGAAGATCACATCTCTGGGGCAATTGGCCAAAATAAAAGTGACGGAACACTTCATATTAAACAGTTCCAAAGGTATCATTTTCTGCCACGACCTAAACAATTTAACTGAGGAGGAAATCAAAGAAGGGCTTAAGGACCAGGGCGTCATAGAGGTAAAAGAAATGGGTGGAAAACAAGTTAACGGACACAGCAGCAATTATTCACCAGTGTTACCGGAATATGTGAGGGCAGGCTTTCTATAACTAAGTATTCGGTTGTACATTCCAAATCCGTTGAAGTGCACCGAATGTCATAAATTTGATCACACAAAAAAGATACACAAGTGATCCTAAGTGCTACAAATGTAGTGAAGCAACACCACACAACCAGCCGTGCACTACACTAAAATGCATAAATTGTGGAGAGGCACACACCAGCAACAGTAAGGAATGTCGAGTATATAAACGAAAAGTAGAAATAGTGAAAATTAAAACTGTAGATAGATTAACATTTCCCGGGGCGAAAGCCAAATGTTTTCGATTATATGTAAACACCACACCAGCTAACCAGACAACATATGCAGATACACTAAAAACTGCCTTTAACCCACCAAACACACCATAAAAGCCGCAAGACAAAGAAAACCAACTAGAACAGACAAAACCACAATCATGTCAAAAAACCATTTCAACTTCATGGCAACAACAGACAAAATTAAACCAACCACAACAACAACAACAACAAAAATATCAAGTACAACAACAAAACCAACAACAGCCGCAACAACCAAAATAACAACTAGAAACGAACAAACTACAACAACAAATACATCAAGTACAACTACAACAAGAAAGATCGCAACAACAACCGCAATCAAATCAACAAACAACTTGTAATACAGCAATGGACATAGAGACAATAAAAAAATGAAGCATGGCTAGCAATGAGATATTCTAATTTAACACCGAATGACTTAACACTATTTGGAAATAACCATGTAAGTATGATTGATGATGAATGAGGGAGGGAGAAGAGAGAACGCATTTGCGTTTATAAATCCCCTCTCCCTTCTTCATTTCTTTGAATGGTAGAGCGAATGCTGAGATCCAATGAATGCGTGAAAATTGGCCAGATAAGGCGGAAATATCTGACCAATAACGATTTGAATGTGATGATTTTGTGTGAAACTTGGGAGCGTGAGGGTTAAACGTTTCGTGTGAAAGGGTACAATTATCTCTCCAGACCAGGAACCGAAGGCTGCGTTTCGTTTGAAGTCATCGCAGCCAAAACTCGGAATCTGGACAGAAACTTGTTATTTGTTAGTATCTATGCAACTCCAGTGTTGTCTACGTCTGACAGAGAGAGAAGCCAACGAGATTTTCAAAATTTGTTTGAATGAGAGGAAGGCAAAAGTGACGTGATTCTAGCGGGTGATATGAATGCGCATTCGAGAATATGGGAGAGTGAAAGAACTGATGCGAGAGGTAACTGGTTAACCCGCCTCATTCTGGATTCCGATCTCGTAGTCCTGAATGATGATAGATTTAACTTTAATATCTAGCGGGCTGGCGGGCCAAGTCACTTGGAATGCCACAGATGAGAATTTGGGTAGTGATCATTATTTGATCAGGACATGCTTAGGTGGTATAGATGTTGACATAAACCGTAAGTTTATAATGAATGGTAAGACATGAGTTGAACGTATGAATGAGGCTCTCATAATGAAAGAAGTAAATGAGGTTAACCAACTTGAGGATGAAATAGAGAGAGCGAATGAAATGTGTACTATAAATGTCAGAGGGAATGAATACGGTGGCGGTATTTTTATGGATTTAGAAAGGGCATATGATTACGTGGTTCCAGGGAAACTTTATCAGATCCTAATGGACTTGGGGTTTCCTTGGACAATTTGCAAATGGATGTATGAGTTCATGAATGAGAGAAAGTTAGTTTTGTGTGGCAGAGTGTATAGGTTGGAAGGAGCGGTGACTATGGGCCTCCCCAAGGTAGTCAAATTTCATCGACTCTCTTCAACCTGTACACGAGCTCGATACATAGGTGTAACTCCTCGGGCAAAGTCGTTTTGCAATTTGCAGATGGCTTTGTCCTGATGGGCAAGAGGAGGACCATCGAGGAGGCCTTAAGTCGGACTCAAGAATGTGTGAATCAGGTAACCGAATGTTTCAGTGAATTGAATTTGAGGGTAAATTTGAGTAAATGTTGTAGTATGGCTTTTAGAACGAATCGGATGGTTGCTGTGCGAGTATATAATGAGCGAATTGAGTATGTGAAATTGACTAGGTATTTGGGAATCTGGATTGACAGAAGAATAAGTTTCAAAGTGCATATGTAAAAATTGGCCGATAATTGTAAGAGTAGGTTGAACGTAATTAAAAGGGTGAGCAAACCGAAATCGGGAGCTCATCCGGGTGTGACTGATATGTTACGAAAGGCGCTAGTGTCAATTGGGAGCGATCAATTCAACACCAATACACACTCTGTGGTCTGAATTGGGTGATTCGCCTCTTAATTATAACAGGGAATGGATCATCGTGCGAATGTTAACTAAGGACAATAAATTGGTGAATGAAATGAAAGCGAGATTGCAAAGAGGGACGGTTTACAAAAAGACAACAAGATCACTGGTAATCTTGGAAAATATTAACATATTCTCCAAGATTCGTCCGGCAAATCCGAAAGTCCTTCCGAGCTATCTAATAGTGCGGTTGAAATTTGGTAACACAACAAAAGCAATGGTGAATGAGTTATCGGTTAAAAGTGATTTTTGCAAAATGCGAATGAATTATGTTGCACATGTGGAATTGTATACAGATGCAAGTAGATCGTAAATGATGATCGAGTATGTGTGGGAATTTATATTCATTCAATGAGGAAAGAGGAAATGGTAAGAGTGCATGACTGTATCTGTATAATGAATGCAGAATTGATAGGGATTATGGAAGGGATTAAGTTGGCAATGACACAAGGGAGAAGGAGAATAGTGTTATTCTCTGATTCCCGGAGTGGGTTGGAATTAATTAGTAAGGGTGGGGGAACTCATGGCAATGTGTATGTGGAAATGCTGTATAAGTATCTTCAATCTTGTGGGAGAGAGGTCATCCTTCAATGGATACCTTCACAACTACAGATTGAAGGTAATAAAAGAGCCGATATGCTTGCGAAACGAGGTTGTTTGATTGAGGATGTAAATGAATATGAATTCACTTCGCATGTTTCAGGTGAATCTGTGGAGAGAATGGTAGCGAGAATTTGTTGTCAGGTGAAAAGTAAGAAGTACTTTGAGCTGGTTAAGTCTCCTTTGAGACAACCGTTCTTTAAGGTGCTCAAAGGAGGTACTAGAATGTTACGAACTATGGAACGAGTGGGACTGAATCATGGAAATTGGAAAGAATGTTTGAAAAAACGCAATTTGGTTGTGTGTGAATTATTTTAAAGCTGTTTGGTTGTGGAGGACATCGAACATTTGATTCTGCAATGTTCTGCGTTTAACCAAGTAGTTTGACTGAATTATTACGAATGGGAATGAACGTATATAAGAATGTGTATGAATTTATTAGAACAAATCGGATGGCACCAAATTTTTGGAGCTAGTGCTAAAATAAAAAAATTAAAAATAAAAAACGTCGAGACTAAATTAGGCGATTGAAGATCGAGCATGAGCCTACTTAGTGGGGATGGGGTAATGAAAGTCATGATTGTTTGCATGGTTTAAGCTTTAACATGGATGACAAGTGACCTTTGTGAAAACTCCAGCCCCGAAAATAAAAAAAGGTGCATATGGCAATACTATTTAATTCGATGTATACTATTACGACATTTCATTATAATTATAACTCTCTCCTTATACTTTATACTATTTATATGTGAAAAATTTAATAAATAAAAATTTTAAGAACCCTTTTAAAATATTTTGAAAAATGTGATCAAAGTTTGCTTATGGAATTCTATAAATAAAACTAGACTCGTCATTCAAAACATGTACAACGTTTTGAGCTCCTAAATAAATTACATTAAATAAAAAAAATACTGGCAACTGTACTAACAATATAAAAGTGTCGAGGATTATTTGATCATAATTTAAATGCTTATTCGAACTTAAAATTTCAGATGTCCATAGAAGTCAAGAACTATTCGTTGACCCAACTAGCGATGCACATCGTTTGATTGATGATTGTTTAAGGAGCACGAGCGAATTTTTCTATGTCTACGAGTTGAGATATAGTCCATAGAAGTTGGGAACTTAACTTAAAACAATATGCACCGCTAGTTGGACCAACGAATAGTTCCTGACTTTTATGGACTATATCTCAGCTCCTAGACATAGAAAAATTACATGCAATACATTTTTACTCTCAGCCCCCAAAATTTCAGCTGTCATGACAGTTTTTTACTATCGTGATAGCAAGTATTATCGGGGCTGATAGTAAAAATGTGGAGATTTTTTGGGCTAAGAGTAAAAAAGTGTCATGATAGCAACAATTAGTATTGCCATCGCATTTTTCGGGGATGGAATTTGGGATATCTTCGCATACATTGACAAGTGTTACAGTTTTCTCATCCGCTTGCTGAAGCGATACGGATGTGGTACTGTGGAATGTATGAGGAAGGTGAAATTGCAAATGGGCGTGTGTATTTGAAGAACACGGATGGATGTTGTGTGTATATGGAGAGTATTGGTACCCGTATGTAGTGATGGTGATTAGATGTGTGATTGAATGCATGAGTAAGTCATGTTGGTGGTTGTACATATACATCCAGGTCTTAGATACTTATCTTCACATTGCATGTGCCGTGTAATGTTAATAATTCAGGTTGACTTTGCTAATCCAAGTGAGTATTTATGCGAATTTGGTTGAATTGTGATGTCAATCTTAATGAAGGAGTAGTTGTTGTTTGGAACTGTGTTGTGTTGTGACTATATGAAGATGAAAGTTGAGTTGTTTGGGTGTTCATTGGTGTAGGGATTAAGCAGTGCCCACCATTATCGAAGAGGTAGGCATCAGTGGGATTTTATTTTTAAGGTTTCCCCAAATATACAAGGCATAATCTTCAATTTCGGAATTATAAAAGGTAATTTAAGTGATGCTGCTGGGTTAAGTTATGGCTGGATGTTTGCTTCTGGATTGTCTTATACCAGAAATTCATTAAAGTCAGACTCATCATTTGTGTAGATTTCATTGACAGTTTTTCGCAGTGCAGTGCAATTTCGTAAAGGTGCTTTCTGCCTTGGATCTTGTTGAAGGGACTTGTTCTAGGTGTAGTAGTACTTTCCTTTTTTCGGACCTGATATGTGAGCCGTTGCAGCATTTGGAATGTGAGTGCGACCTCTACGTTGGATGTTTCTTCAATAACCTCCTGTTCGTTGCGCTTTCATATTTTTTCTTATAGTTTTGCTACTCAATATATAGCTTCTGTTTTGCAAGCTGTGGGTTTGTTGGTGGTAAGCTCAGTTATTTTTTTTTTCAATGCGTGAAACTCGTGTTTTCTTGAGCGTTGTCGATTGGTAGGGGTGAGTGCTACTGTTTTTGGCCCATGCGGATTATGGTGGGGAGTATTACAAATTTTGTATTTGTCAGCGAGTTCGGATGGTGTGTGACCAACTTAGGTTTGAACTTGAATTTGCGCCTAGATGTCGCATTGTTTCAACACGGGTGAGGTTAATTCCAACCGGAATGGGACTGGGGAGAGGATTGAGGGATGAAGATCGATTTCACGTAAGTGTGCGGTGCATTTCACCGGCTTTGACTCTAAGCTAACTACACTTAGTGAATTGATTAATTCTTCAAGAATGGGTTGAATTGTATGGTTGTACCTCGGGAAATGGGAATAATATCATCGGCGTAGACAAGAGAGAGTGCGGTTGTAATTCGCCTTGTTGTTCGAATTTTGATTCAGAATGTGTGTCTCAAACGGTGTAATCCTTGCTAATTATACGTATTTCCGGTTAATGGAGGGGCTAGTTAAGGGTTTTAAAGACATTGTGTTAATTTCGCGTGTTTGTATTTTATAGAAATATCTATTACTATAATTTTACTAATACACTTTGTACTGTCTTGGGTTAAAATACTTAGGTGTCTAACACAACTAACCAAGTCAATTTCGTAATATTTAATATACCTATCTCATCCTTTCATCTTGTTAAATGTAATAAGGGTATAAGCTAAATTGCTTGGTCGTACATCTCATCTTATAATTAGGCATAACTTGTAATATGGATTCGGTCTTTTAGTTTAAAATTACCATTTTTTAGAACACGACTTTCTTGGCTAAAATTGACAATTTTGATCATTCCGACTGAGTTGTATGCCAGTTGTGAAAAAATCGCAACATTAATATTGGGAAACCATTTTCATTAGAAACTCGTCGGCAGTCAATATTAAACCATGATACTGACTGATTCATTTTGATTTAACTTGATACCACACGAAAAAATATGGGAAGTCAAATTGTTACGTACACCAAAAATAAGTTTTGGTAGAACCAGAAAAATATATTTTGCTGACTACCTTACTTTTCGACACGACATAGAAAATTGAAGATTAATGTTTGTGTACGGTGGATAATTAATCATCCAAAAAAATTATTTCTGACACCGCACACACCAAGCAAACAACCATAAGAAACAAAAACACTAAAAATTATGATTTTGATATACAATATTTACAGAGTCTGGCATGGTACGAGTATCTCGAAATCCAAAAAATATATATATTTATGGTGATGTTTAATAAATTCGATTTTCATTATAGCAAAAATTTTCCCTCGAACATAACAAGAAATCACCCTCACAAAAATACCATAACTGTCAAATAATTCATCAAAATTTATATTCTGTAGATACAGAACAACAAAACTTCCACAATAAAAGTATAAGACAGCAAAACTAATTTTTATTATTCTCGTCGGTTTGGTTTTGGGTTTTGTGCTGGTTCTAGACAAAAGCTCACAAAAACAACATAACAACCAAATGAATATAATATATATAAGAACACAAAGAAGTGGATATAAAAAGCACTTAATCTTCATTTCAACTGCCCAGTAAAAATGAATAAATATGACTACTGATAACAATATACTCGTACATACATACATACATACATACATACGAGATATATCCCACTCGCAAAAACAACAAAAATCGATCAATCCTGGATCCTTTTGTTTCTTACGTCCATGGTAGAAGATAAATATAAATAAAAACAACATTACACACAGATATACAAAACAAGCTAATATTATACATCCTCAAATAATATAAAAATCAAACTTAAAAGCTCAATGACATAGAAAAGACAATATAGCCTCCCGTATATAAAAGAACTTTGGAAAAACAAACAAATAAAAGTGTGAACGGCAACGAACCAACAACAACAACAACAACAATATTTATAGAGTGTGTTGTAGATGGAAGCTTAAAATCACTCGTATGTCCATTTTTATGGTTACTGTTATTGTGTAATACTAGAAAAGTTTGGTTCGCTTTCTTCTTTGCCGTCATCGTCATTGCCGTCGTTGTCGTCGTTGTCGTCGCCTCCTTACATGAATAGTAATGATATAGAAATAAAAGCTTTCTAATAACAACCATATATTTCTATATAAAAGTGTAAACAATCACCCGAGGCGGCATTATGTCGCCCTACGCGTATATATAAATCGAAATGTTAAAGCGATAGATGTGCGAATGGAACAAACATTTTACTCTCCTAAAAATATTTTTTTGCTAGATAGAATGTTACGTCGTTCAAGATTTATGTTCCACGGTCAATTATTAACGATAGAATTAAAATTTGGTACGGTAACCTTTACTTTATGTGTGCATAACTTTTGCAAAAATATTAAACTTTAAGTTTTAAATACCAATTGATTTTTGTTTTATAAAATGTCGATTTGTGCTTCGCTTGACAATTCAATAACGATAATTGACAGCGAAACATTCGAAAAAGAAACTTTGAACAATTGTCACAGGAATTTAACGGAATTTGTATATTAAGCCAAAATGTTCAAGTTTATCCAATGATGTTATACTAAAAAGTTTGAACTGTGTTTTTGGTATATCTCAGGTCAAATCTTTCAATAATTCCGTTTGGAATTCGAAACTTTTATGCAATTGCAAATTTGATGTGTACTTAATGTACTTAAATATGACAGGATATTGAGATAGTGCGATATTCTGCCATATCTAAGTTTATGTCATGTTTCCATTTGCTTCCGCATTTGCACTGAAGTAGGAATTATATCATTAAAAATGCTGCTAAACCGGAATTCTCGGCAGTCGGGTATATGATATCTGATGATCTTGTTCGATCGATACTTACCTTCTATATTGACTTCTAAGCTTTCAGTAAAAATCCGTTCATTTCAAAACCATTATTCGATTTGTTGAACAGAAATTCATGACACTAAAATTTTTCCAATGTCTGGTGTCGAGTAAATAGAACGAACAGTCCAATACCCGTCACAGACGTCAAAAAATATTTTTTTGCTATATTTTTTGCGACCAAAGTCTTTTTGGTTATATTATTGGTACTAATCTCAGTTAAATTTTTCAAAATGTAGAACTCACATTTTCTTAAACGATCACGATTAGTAGACGTGAGAGCTGCTGTATTTAGTCTATAGGTTATTATAGGAGATATTACAGTTTATACATTCTAACTTTATTCTTTTTTATGAGTTATTGCATTTGTCTTGTGATTCCTAATGCTTGGTTCGAGTTCTAATAGTGTGTGGGCGACCTAAATTTGAGCTCAAATATGTACCTAAATAACGAATCAACACGCGTGTAGTTTATGTCAACTAAGATTAGATTAGGAGGAGGATCAGATGAGGAGATCTCGGATGAGTGTAGTACACTTCATCGGATTTATCTCTAAGCCAACTACACTTAGTGAGTTAATTAATTGTTTAACAACAAGTTGAATTGTGGTAATGTCTCGAGTAATAAGAATAATATCATCAGCATAAGTAAGAATTAGAGGTAATCTTAATTGTTGAGTCCAACAGTAAACATTTATGCTAACTTAGCAACTTCAATTAATTTCGTAATTGTAATTACGAAAAAGCACAACAAAATTATATACCAACAAGTTAGTTTTGTTTTCACTTTCATATTTATTTAGAAATAGTGGTCAAGCCTCCACCCGTGGTAAGCGCACTATTCGCTATAAATAAACATTGGTCCTTCGAGCCATTACAACAACCGATGACCAATAAAACTCAACCAAAGGAATTTTATAACAACAATAAGCAGCCAATAATTTCTACAAATATATTGCTATAGGCCAAGATATATTGAAACTTTGATCCCACAACAACCGGCAAACAAACCAGAGTCAACGCCTTACAACAGCAGTCCATCAGCACTCCAGTCATAAAAACACAGACATGGATCAATTATTGCAGCGGCAAAAGGACAAGGCAGTTGAGATAGAGCACATCATCTCGAACTATAAAAAAGATGGTGCAGCTCGAAAAACGAAAAAATATCTTGTACGTCGATGTAGACAACAAAATAAGAGAATTCCAACCTGAAATTGAATTAACACACGAATACTATAAATATAGGCAAATAGTATGGGGAAGATTTACAAAATATATTGACGATATGCGTCAACGCCTAAACGTCGTCCGAATGCGATGCTTATATAGAGAAATCCGCACAGCTGAAGGCATTCTGGCAAGTAACAACAGATCCAGACCAGCGTTACGGCTTAAATTAAAGAATATGGAGAGGATGATGATGCAGTTCATGGAGCTACACGAAATTATCTGCATGGAAGCTTCCGAAGAACAGGTAGCTAATTTAAAATACTTCGTAGAACAACACTACGAAAACGTAAACAACGAATACGACAGAATCGTATTATCACTAATGACATTCGTCAATCGTCTACCACCAGTGGAACTCAGTGGATACTTTCAAACAGCTAGTTCATAATAACAATCAGCTCACAAACACGCACAAAATGAACTGCTTGAAAAGCCACGTTCAAGAGCCAGCTGGAAAATTAGTAGGCTATTTGGAACCCATCGGAGACAACTACGATGCAGCCTGGGAAATCCTGGAGAATCGCTTCAACAATAAAAGATTACTTTTATCTAATCTGTTAAATACCTTATTAAGTCAACCAACTATCAACACTGAATCTGCCGCTGCGATCAAAAAATACAGGCATTAGAATTGACACATGGAGTCCATTCAGCATCTTTACTTTGTTAAAAAAATTGGACAACGAATTATGACGTCTATATGAAAGTTCTCTTGAAAGCCCAAGAGAATTCTAAGAGACAAGCCAGTTTTTGAAATTTCTGGAAAGGCGTTATCAATCCTTAGAGTCTATCGGTAGCATTAAGTCAATACCAATACAACAACCCAGGTATCAAGTACAACAATTAAAACATGCTTTCGTAGCTGCAGCACAACCAACTTTTATTTGCGTATGCTGTCAACAAAACCATCCAACAGAAGTATGCCGACGTTACGTTGCACATTTTGTGTAGAAATTGTCTAAGCAAGAACCATACGACAACAATTGTTTTACCTGCAAGGGTAACCACCATACTTTGCTACACATAAAAATCCGGAACAACAGAACAATTATACGAAACTGGACATATAAGCGTTCGATAAGGATTGTGACCCAGTGCTCTTAGCAACAGCTATGGTAAAAGTACAAAATATATACGGTGGTTTCAGCATGTTGCGGGCACTAATAGATTCAGGATCACAGGCCACCTTTGTCACGGAAGAAGCAGCACAACAACTCGGCTTACCAAGGACAAGGGCTCTAGCCGAAATTTCCGGAATTTTAACAACAATGGGACGATCGCCCCAACAGATAATGATAAACATCAGTCCCAGATTTCCATCGATCTTTAAGATACAAGCAAATGCTCTAGTCTTAACAACTATTACCAAACCACTTCCGGATAAAAACATATTGGGTCTACTACAAAAGGAAGTAATCCTAGCCGATCCTACCTTCGACACTCCCGGACCTATTGATCTTTTAATAAGCGCTGACATCTACGGAGAAATATTGTTGGAAGGAATAAAAAAAGTTCCGCTTCATAAGTGTATAGCCCAACAATCTGAATTAGGATGGATAATATCAGGTCGCCTAACCCAAAACAGCAGTGTATCGATATCTCGGTTAAAAAGCCATGTCACTTTAGCAGACATAGATAAGCAATTAAAACGTTTTTGGGAACCGAAGATCTACACCCCGAAAGACACCTAACTACTGAAGAGGAAAGATGTGAAAAACACTATGAGCAGACCCAAAATAGGTCAGAGAATCGACGACACGAGGTTAGAATACCATTCAACAACGTCAAACTGAGAGAAGTGGCAATGGGAGACTCTAAAGCCAAAACAGCTGCTAGATTGCTTCAAATGGAAAAACGATTCAATAAAGATGAATACTTGAAGAGTCAATATCATAAGTTCATGAACGAGTATCTCCAGCTTAACCCTATGGAACTGATCAAAGAAGATTCAATAGCAGATAGTTCTTGCGTGTACTACCGCATCATACCGTAATGAAAGAAGACAGCACAACAACCAAGTTGAGAGTAGATTTCGATGCTTCCTGTAAAACAACAACAGGCATGTCTTTAAACGAAATGATGTACGTCGGTTCAATTTTACAAAACAACCTATCCACAATATTGATGCGATGGAAAAAGCATTGTTATGTATTCGCATCAGACATTGAGAAAATGTTCAGACAAATCAATGTAGCCAGGGAAGATCAAGATTTTCAACGAATACTTTGGCAATCAGATCCAAATAAACCAATGAACAGTTATAGATTAAAAACTGTCACATATGATACGGCATCTGCAAATTATTTGGTTAAGAAAACATTACAACAATTAGCCATAAGGAAAAAGGAAAAGGAATTATTGAACCTTCTTTCTAGTGGAGGATTTAACTTCAGAAAATGGACAAGCAATGAAAAGGCAGTGTTAGAAGAACTTCCGGAAAATGTAATAGAAACGGGACTACACAAGAAAGAATTTAATGACACAGTAAAAACACTTGGGCTACTCTGGTACTCCACAACAGATACGTTCCAATTTAAAGTATCCATGCCAGATACAAATACAACCGTATCTAAAAGAACAATCCTATCAGAAGCGTCCAAGCTTTTCGATCCGCTAGGATGGCTAGCACCAGTAGTGATCCAGGCAAATAGTACCAGTAGTAATCATACTTCAAGACTTATGGGCTTCTGGTGTAGGATGGGATGACAAACTCCATTTGAATTGTAAAAGTAGATGGCTAAAGTACAAGCTAGAATTACACCAGCTAGAGAAGATTAGAATTCATCGTTGGATGAACTACAACAACGGCTCAAAAATTGAACTACATGGTTTCTGTGAGGCCTCCAATCAATCATATGCCGCCGTGGTATACAGCAAGATAAACAATGAAGTATCAATAATTACTACCAAAGCAAAGGTTGCACCACTAAACCAAACCATATCATTGCCAAGGCTAGAACTGAATGCTGCTTTGCTTCTCTCAAAACTAGTAAAAAATGTGGTACAGGCTTTAGTCATCAACAGCAACTTATCAACATTTTTCTGGAGTGATTCAGAAGCGGTTCTAGGTTGGATAAAAGGAAAACCACAACATCATAAAACTTTTGTCGCCAACAGAATAACGGAGATACAATCCAGCACTAACTCTAGTCAATGGTATCACATGGTTTCAATGAAAGTCCAACAGTCTGCACATCACAAGGATTAACCACTGTGCAATTATTAAACCACAGGATTTGTTAGGAAGGGACGCAGTGGCTGAAAGGTTCAATGTATCCAACAACAAATGTTGATGCTCAAGCACTGAAAGAGGCAGACAGCATGGAATCCAAGTCAATAACCACATTTACAACAACAGTGGAAAAACTAGTGGTTCAATTCAATCGATTCTCGTCGCTACAACGACTCATTCGTAGTATTGCATACTGTCTATGAAAGGTCTGTGAAATTAATTAATTTATTTTAATATTGGATAGTATTGTGTTTAATTATAAACCAAAAATTAAATGTCAAAATGATTGACTTGAAGTTAGTTAAAGTTGTTGTTCTAAATTTTTTTGCCCTGCGATTTGAAAATATCACTCATAATTGTTTGTAAAAACATCGTTTTTCAAAAGTATAGTAAATACGTTCTAGTTGGTAAAATCATAATTTTCCTATTCTTACATCATACGTGGGTAACTGCAGCAGGGAAACTTTCGAATTTCAAAATGAAACTTTGCATACCGATTAAGCCTAATTTGTGCTAATTAGTGCTCACGGGAAAAAATATTGCTAGTCCAGGAGCCGAAAAAACGGGAAAAGAAAATTTCAAATTTCGCCTAAAAGACGGAAAAAATAAAACCCGATTTCTAGAAAAAAAAAAACAGAAATAATTTAAGCCTAATTTTAAAACTTTCTAAAGGCCGCTAAACTGATGAAATTTGTGCTTATCATAGAAATATAATTTTCATAAATTTTCATTCATAAATCGAGGAAAACCAAACCAGCCCCTGAAAGATACTATATTAAAAAACAAAATACAGATTTATATCGTTCAATAATATTTGTGTTGAACAACAAATTAAACAATAGAAATAAAATGTTCTAAGATCCAAGTCATAAGCAATTCAGATAGTATATTCCTGTCAGATATGTTGATTGCCATCCGAAAAATATAGTGGCTGTTGAACAACAACGACGGTTGAATGAACATTTTTCTGACAAAAAGTGTTCTAGAAACCAATGAAGTTGGCACTTCTGATTGCATATTCTGATCAGATATATACATTGCCATCCGAAAAATATAGTGGCTGAATTTGTGCTAATCCAGAATTGGTCCAATTCCGTTGAACAACAACGACCGTTGAATGAACAATTTTCTGACGAAAAGTGTTCTAGAAACCAATGAAGTTGGCACTTCTGATTGCATTTTCCGATCAGATATGTTCATTGTCATCCCAAAAATATAGTGGCTGAATTTGTGCTAATCCAGAATTGGCCCAATTCTGTTGAACAACAACGACCGTTGAATGGACATTTTTCTGACAAAAAGTGTTCTAGAAACCAATGAAGTTGGCACTTCTGATTGCATATTCCGATCAGATATGTCCATTGCCATCCGAAAAATATAGTGGCTGAATTTGTGCTAATCCAGAATTGGTCCAATTCCGTTGAACAACAACGACCGTTGAATGAACAATTTTCTGACAAAAAGTGTTCTAGAAACCAATGAAGTTGGCACTTCTGATTGCATTTTCCGATCAGTTATGTTCATTGCCATCCCAAAAATATAGTGGCTGAATTTGTGCTAATCCAGAATTTTCCCAATTCTGTTGAACAACAACGACCGTTGAATGGACATATTTCTGACAAAAAGTGTTCTAGAAACCAATGAAGTTGGTACTTCTGATTGCATATTCCGATCCAATATGTTCATTGCCATCCGGAAAATATAGTGGCTGATTTGTGCTAATCCAGAATTGGCCCAATTCAAATGCAATCTTCATATGCAATCAGAAGTGCCAACTTCATTGTTTTCTAGAACACTTTTTTTAGAAAATTGTTCATTTAACTGGGCCAACTCTGGATTAGCACAAATTCAGCCACTATATTTTTTGGATGGCAATGAACATACCTGGTAGGAATATGCAATCAGAAGTGCCAACTTCATTTTTTTCTGGAACACTTTTTGTCAGAAAATTGTTCATTCAACGGTCGTTGTTGTTCAACAGAATTGGGCCAATTCTGGATTAGCACAAATTCAGCCACTATATTTTTCGGATGGTAATGAACATACCTGGTAGGAATATGCAATCAGAAGTGCCAACTTCATTGGTTTCTGGAACACTTTTTGTCAGAAAATTGTTCATTCAACGGTCGTTGTTGTTCAACAGAATTGGGCCAATTCTGGATTAGCACAAATTCAGCCACTATATTTTTCGGATGGTAATGAACATACCTGATAGGAATATGCAATCAGAAGTGCCACTGCAACTTCATTGGTTTCTAGAACACTTTTTGTCAGAAAATTGTTCATCCAACGGTCGTTGTTGTTCAACAGAATTGGGCCAATTCTGGATTAGCACAAATTCAGCCACTATATTTTTCGGATGGCAATCCGAATATACATATCTGACAGGAATATACTATCTGAATTGCGTATGCCTTGGATTTTAGAACATTTTATTTCTATTGTTTTATTTGTAGTTCAACACAAATATTATTGAACGATATATCTCCGTTTTTTTTAAATATAGTATCTTTCAGGGGCTGGTTTATAAGCACAAATTTCATCAGTTTAGCGGCCTTTAGAAAGTTTTAAAATTAGGCTTAAATTATTTCTGGTTTTTCTAGAAATCGGGTTTTATTTATTCCGTCTTTTAGGCGAAATTTGAAATTTTCTTTTCCCGTTTTTTCGGCTCCTGGACTAGCAATATTTTTTCCCGTGAGCACTAATTAGCACTAATTGGGCTTAATCGGTATGCAAAGTTTCATTTTGAAATTCGAAAGTTTCCCTGCTGCAGTTACCCACGTTTACATCATCAATTATATATCAATTTTTATAATCCTTAAATATTTTGGAAAATTTCTTACGCAGTTCCCAGTTCATCTCTACCGCGGTTTGAGTAAATTTTTAAAATGGAACTTTGAATAATTCCCAAGAAATAATGACATAAGATGTATGTTTTAATACAAAATAATAAAAATATGACTTATTGGGAATCGTTTGCGATATTATGATGGAAGTTCAATTTTTGAGTGGTTTCTAAATTCTAATTTCTTATAGGTGTATATTTGTTATTTTTGCATGAACTTCACTCCGATCTATGCTGCATTTTCATATACGGCCGACAATACGACGGTTTATAGATCCATCTCAATCCCCCCCCCCTCCCCTCACTGGTCCATAAACAACAAGGCCGTAGCTGGAGTTACTCAAATTCGAGATTTTCGTGTTATTTGTGACAGTGGTTCGAGTGAAATAAAAAATTTCAAATGTAAAATATGATTATTGTTAAAAGCTCCCGTTTAAGCAAACATAAAAAATTCTTCCCACGACTATCTAATTAGAGATACATTTCGTGCGTGTATTTTCCACCAACGCCAATTTATATATACGTTTAGCAACACATACACTTGAACTCAACATACAAATCACTTAAATCTGATTACAATATTTATCTTATGTGTATTCTTATAAAGAGTGATCCAATAGGAGGTACTTTTTCCAATTGGGATTCGTGCGTCACAACTGTCATGTTCATATGACATTTGTGTTCAGTATTCATTGACATTTCACTATGAATAGACTTACGCGAGAACAACGTTTACAAATTGTGGAAATTTATTTCAAGAATCAGTGTTCAGTGAAAAATTGTTTTCGTGCTCTTCGACCAGTTTATGGTGTTTATAATCGTCTAGCTGAACGCACTATTCGCGGAACAATCAATAAATTTCGAACCAGCCGATGAGAGTGTGTATAACTGTAAATATTGCTGCTGTAGCTGAAAGTGTACGTGAAGACCGCATTCAATCAATTCGTCGCCGTTTTCAAGTTCTGGGTCTCTCGTATGGCTCATTGTGGCGTATTTTGAGAAGAGATCTTGGTTGAAGGCATACAAAATACAGCTTGTTCAAGAATTGAAGCCTGTTGACCTTCCTTTGCGTCATCGATTTGGTTTATGGACGTTGCAACAGCTCCAAATTGAAACAGACCAGTGAATTGGCCTTCAACATCTTGTGATCTAACACTGTTAGATTACTTTTTATGGAGGTATCGAAACGCTCGAAAGGGGGCTCGAAAATTGAACCCATAAGATGGATTATCTAAGAGTCAGTCGCGGACAACATTTAAAAGAATTTTTTTTCAAACATTAAATGTCATAAACCGAACTTATGTTTTATTTCAAAAAAACTCCCGGAAGCTCTTATTGGATCACCCTTTATAATGTAGCTCTGTACCCCCGACAAAGATAACAAAAATCTTTATGTCGACATAATTTTAATGTACCATATAAAATTTAACCATTTCATCGTATAAATTTAACAAGCACAACCGAACCAAAATTAATTGGTCAGATGACATTTACTGCCGCACACAACAATATAAAACTGAAATCAAATAAAATCGAAATTGTATGTGAATGTCGTTTGTGAGATGTCGAGAAAAGCTTACCCGAGAAAGCTTCTGGAACTATAGATTTTTTTTGTTGTTTATTTGGTATTAAAAATAATTTTTTGATGACTCGTCGTATATATCATCACCCTATCTCCCACAATGAAATATTTCTGGATAGTTTTTGTAAAAAAAAAACCGAAGAACTTTTTCCGCATATAAAAAAGCGCTCGATATGTGTCATATGTTTGAATAAAATATCAAAATTGAAAAAAAAAAATGGTTAGGAAATGTTTGAAGGATTTCTCGCATACATATAGAATCTACACGCACACAGAATCACATATCCATATGCCCTGGTTTTTATTGAAAATGAAAAATTGTCGGATCGAGACGACACAAATCTCATCCCTTAATTTATCATGACACAGTAAATTACTACTTGTTGTCGGTTTACTGCATATGTTTGCTTATTGTATGTATACAAGATATCGTATATGTGTGTGTGTGTAGAAGGGAAACGATATATAACAACGTTAAGTAATAAATGGTTGAACTGTCATAAAAAATATATTTTATGTTTCATGTTTTATGTTGAAAATATCCTTAATTAATCATATTAAAATCATAATTATGGGTTCTCTTCTTATATTATGTTGTGTAATTCTTTCGTATATAGGACACAAATGAAATATGCTTCCTTCTAAACATATACGTATTATGTATAGCTGCTATACATATACATATCATATATATGTAATATGCTTGAGTTGGGTTGATTTTTATATGTTTTTATGTCTTAACATAATATATAATTAATTTTACTTATCATTATTAGAGATTGGCTAATCAACTTTTTCTCAAAGAGGCGATCTATTATATGTTCTGCTTCATAAATTGCCTAATAGACCGGGTATACATTTCTTAGCAGCGCACATGTATAAATTATCCTTAGAGTAGCTCATAATATTTGTGTATATGAATAAATCGCATACCGTACACATTATAAATAACAAACACAAAAAAGCTTTATATACACTAACCAAATTTATAGACTCTTGAAAATCATATAAATAACATAAAAAGCTCCTTATAATAGCGCGCAGCATACAGGGACCGATTCTCCTTCATTCAATATGATTTATACATCTTTAATGTAAATTCATTTTAAGCGGTTACACAATCTATACAAAAGCTTTTCTCTCTCCCTTCTGCCTCTCGATATTCCGTGTATAATAACGAAAATTTAAAAGCTTCAACTACTCGTACACATAAAATTTATTTTACTTGCTCGTTAATGTTTAGAAGACGACGAGGTAAAATGGAATCGTTTTAGTGGAAAAAATATTTTGCTACATTGAGACTATTGCAGCAATGCAGGTAGCGAGAATTGTTGTAAATGAAATGCTTTGGTGAAAAACTAATTTAAAATTTGGTTTGAAAAAATGAAAAAGTTTGTGCTTTTAAAGCTTAATGTTATGTGTCATGATTTAATAATGTTTAGATCTTTTTTATAGTGTGCAAATTCGTAAAGAACCCGATGTTTTCCAAAGCCCATATTGTTGTTGTTTGAAAGCTTTTAAGTGATTTTTTTCATTCCTGAGATGCCGTACAAAATCAGCTCTATTGTGTTAGCACCCCACGATTTAATATATAATCTATATATTAATACGTGAAGAGAAAACTTTATACCTCTTTTTAAGCATATTCCGCCAACCGATTTTCTTTTGTAGTTGTGCACAATCTTTGTTTCACGAAAATCGGTTGGATAGTTCATGCAGAATTGAATACGATAGTTCTGCGAGTTTGGTTGTTATTTTTGTCGCTTCAAGCACACTGCAGCCGCGTTTTTTTATTAGCGCCCGATAGATGTATCCGGAGCACCCAATTTTCTATGTCAAAAATATTTAGCGCCCTATTTTTGCATATAATTAATTTATTTAACTCTAATCTTACGATGAATCAAGCTAGCTTTTGATAGAGTAATTTGTAATTTTATTAGTAAATTAATTTCAAATACTTCGACCTGTTGGTTATCATCAGTGGAAAAAAATGTGTATGAAAGCGACACCAGTGAATAATAGCTGCAGTTTCAGTAGAAATTTCTCTTCGGCGCCGGATAGTGCTCGAATAATAAAACACGGCTTGCATATCTACTCCAAGTATTGTATACTCAGAGAGATACTCAGAGCAGGTGGAGATGACACCAAATAAAACGAAACAAAAAATTTGAAAACAAAAATATTGTTTGTTTTTAATATTTTATTTAATTTTACGTCAAAATTTGTAGGCGACAATTGTTGATGTCCAGTTTTCCAATAAATACTTTAAATCGTACATGAATTATTTATATTTTGGTGATATAAAATAATAAATTTATTAAGGTGAGTCCATTTAATGCGTGCCGAATCTTAGTTTCAGTAATTTCATTACATGTTTTTTACATTCGAGTATTCGCACCTACTTCCATTATGCCTCGACAGGGAACATTGACGGGTCGGAGTGAGAGACAAAGAAGAAGGAATATATATTTGCGTGAAAGTCAAACTGATAATAGGTCAAATCCAAATTTAAATAGTGTAAATAATAACTTATGTGAAGTTGGCCCGTAAGCCATCCCGAAAAAACGTTTTACTAAAAATGTTTGCGGCCTCGCTTAATTAAAAAAAGCCTTTCAGCTCGAAAAATAATACAAAATAACAGAAAATGAAAATCCATCCCGAAAAATATTTATAAAACTTTGCACAGGATCGCAAAAGTTTCATTTTCTAATTTTCAGACTAAGTATGTGGTAGATCAATAAAAATTCAATATTGCTATAATATGGTTCAAAATAGAAAAAAAACCTTCATGTTTATGCTATATAAGATAGCGGAAATTTCTCAGCGGAAAATAAGAGATTTCGCTACTCGCCGCAAGTGGCAGCACAATCACAAAAGAGAATTTATTTTGTTATATAATTACCAGCGGAAATTTTTTATTCATTTTGTATCCTTTTTTCACTAAATAAAACATCCCAGTGGAATAAAATACCAAAAGTGATCCTTAAAATGACAAATTAATTGATCTCCGAAGTAAAGGAACTCGCTAAATGAAATCTTGAAATTTAACAATATTCCGTCTGTTCGCCATTCTAAAAGAATGACGATGAAATTTGGATAAAATTATTGGTCAGGGGTCCAAAACATAGGACAAAATTCTAGGATCTCTTCATGCTGGACTAAACTAGTCTATTTCATAACCAATACTTTTGAAAATTTAAATTTTTTTATTAATTTATTTTCAGTTTTTGGCCAATATCTCAAAAACTTCCACTAGATCTTTTGGTTTTGTACGTCGACTAGGACAGTCGCAAAATTTGTTTCTTTAATTAAATTAAATTTATTTTATTTATAGTGGATAAATAATAAATACTGATAATTTTAAGTATTAAAAAGTAGTAAAATTTGAGCAAGTATCTTTAATAATTCGCAGTTTACTAAATAGTGTTAAAATAGTTCAGAATTGTTTTGAATTAACGGTGTTATCCGACCCGTTACCAGGTATTCTTATCTCATGTGGTTCTTTACATGGGATAGGATTTGTGGCCAAATTTATTTAATTAGATATAAGCTGTAAATTTAAAAACAAAATAACAAAAATTGACATGAACATTTACTGTTTTGTGTCGTTTTTGTTTGATCAAGTAAAAATTTGTGCATTGTCCACAGTCGTGTGTTATTTTGCTGTACGAAAGTAATTAGGATTGACATTAAATTTGGAACGTACTAACATGTTCGTATCCAAATATTTTGTATTTCTTGTTCTTTTTGCGTTTTTGTTTAGAATCATAACGGGATAATATTAACAATTTTCTGTGTGTGATGATCGCGCCCGGTTTCATGTTGTTTATTCTTTTATGTGCATTACTTTCGCAATGAATTAGTATGGCAATTGAGGCTGGCCTGACACAAAAACTTTAATTTTGTCTTAATTAAACAGGGATAAAATATTATTAAACACAATAAATATTTAATTATTATTTTTTTAATTTTTGTTGCCATTTTCTATTTGTTTCCCGGAATATTGGGTATTTTCAAGTTCGTAGCAAGTTAAATCTACATTAGTACGTAGAAACGAATCAATCGTTTAAATCGAATCACGAATTAATCGGTTTATCAGAATTTATTTTATTGTATTTGTGAAATTTGTCCTAAAAGAATTCTATTTTTTTTCTAGGCCAGTTTAGATAAACTTCATGCTACTGAAGTTAGCCGAAAATTTCAGTCGAAAGAACCCTGCATTATCGACATATTTCGTATCAGGTGGTAGTACCAAATTCTGTTGATATTAGCCGAAAATTACATGTTATTGAAGTTAACAGTAGATTTTCGCCGAAAAAAATTTAAATAATCAATATCACATAATTCGAATGTTTAAAGGTCATATTAACTGGGTGAAGTTAGACGTCGTAATTAGCTGGATTCCAAATTTATAATTTATCGTGTTAGGGGCCAATGAATTTGAGTTGTGGCACTAACAGTGAACACCTGTGCCAGAAATCAGGCCATATTTTATATAGCATCATAGTGAAATAAATTAAAAGCTGGACGCATGTTCAGTGGTAATTTGTACTGGGTGAAGTTAGACCAATTCGTAATTAGCTGGATCCCATATTTATAATTTGTCGTGTTAGGGGCAGATGAATTTGAGTTGTGGCACTAACAGGTACATAAAATATGGCCTGATTTTTGCCACAGGTGTTCACTGTTAGTGCCACAACTCAAATTTATTGGCCTCTAACACGACAAAGTATAAATTTGGAATCCAGCTAATTACGAGTCTGCCTAACTTTACCCAGTTCATATGACCTTTAAACATTCGAATTATGTGATATTGATTATTTAAATTTTTTTCGGCGAAAATTTACTGTTAACTTCAATAACATGTAATTTTCGGCTAATATCAACAGAATTTGGTACTACCACCTGATACGAAATATGTCGATAATGCAGGGTTTTTTCGGCTGAAAGTTTCGGCTAACTTCAGTAGCATATAAACTTCACGCGGATCGATAAAAATTGTCGGGTAACTTTAGTAGCAATAATTGGTCTACGACTATTTTTAAAACGTCGATAATACAGTTTTTCCTACAGAAAACTGGTAAAAATAACAAAAATTATTTTCCGAATTTTTCTACCAATATTTATGTACATTGAGGTTTGCTAAGAAGAGTAAGCATGTTTTGGTGATCGACGACCTACATTTTACTATATATACATATTTACTTGTATATGATTTCTAAGGTTTTTCAATGTGTGCGTGTGTGATGATCGCGCAGAAATGAATATAATAAATGATGAACCAAGGCCTATGTGTGGATACGGCCGTCTCGCAGTGCATAGACTTTGTATGTATGGGTGTAAAACGTAAACTCGAGAAGAAACTTTCATACAAATGCTATGGAATTTATTTTTGAAGTTTTTTCACTTTACTAGTTTGTACCTTGTAGATGTGGCGGATAAATGAATTTCCATTCGCCTGAGCATGAGCTTTGTTTATTTATCTTTGGTTTTGGTTAATTGTTTTTTATTTTTAGGGCAGTTTTTGTTTAAAAATTTACCATTTTCCGCGGTGGTGTCTTTGATATGATGATCGTCGTATAAAATGTATAGATCGTAGTTGGGGTGTATGCTTGAAGAGCGGTAATTTCGTTCGTCAACCACTCTATGTGTATTCACACAAATTTTGCTGTGTATATTGTACGGTGATCGTCGGATTAGGGACGTCTTAGCGTATAATGGTGGAGTTCTGAATGAGGAATGACTTGAAAGTGAAAGGTATAGTTTATCGGGATTGATGGTGGATGGGCAGAGTTTATTCGCACACCGCATGTCCGAGATATGGATGGGTAGGGTCGGGGAAGATCTTAACAAAAAATGTTCATTTGTATTAGGTGCTTTTTCGTGTTTACGTTATTTGGCCCTGCATACATACGGACCGTGTTTTTTTGTTAGCCTTCTCCTCGATCGTATTTTGATTTTAGAGATTAACTAAATTTAGTAAAAATCCTTTATCCAATTATTCAGCTTCTGAATAATAAATAATTATATATATATATATTATATTTAAATTTGATTAGCAGTTTAGAATTATCGAGGTTCATCAGGTGTACATTATTAATACTAATGAAAATCAAAAAATTATAGTGAAAATACTAATTCATAAATTTTTGACAAATTTTCGTCAGTATGATCTAAGCTATTAGAAAAACAACCGAAAGTATTTATTACTAGTGGAAGTTTTTGATATATTGGCCAAAAACTGAAAATAAATAAATAAATTTTTTTAAATTTTCATAAGGATTGGTTATGAAATGGCCAAGTTTAGTACAGCAAGAATAGATCCTAGAATTTTGTCCAAAAAAAAATCCCTACTATGGAAATTTTTATCGTCATTCTTTAAGAATGACAGAAGGATGGAATATTGTTAAATTTCAAGACTTCATTTACCGAGTTCCTTTACTTCGGAGATCAATCGATTTGTAATTTTAAGGATCACTTTTAATATTTTATTCGGCTGGGATGTTTTATTTAGTGAAAAAAGAGATACAAAATGAATAAAAAATCTCCGCTGGTAATATATAAAAAAGTTTTTCTCTTTTGTGATGGTGCTGCCACTTGCGGCGAGTAGCGTAATCTCGTATTTTCCGCTATCTTATAAAGCATCTCAAATTTGAAGTAACTGGTTAAAGTGTAACATTCAGCTAATGTAGCAAATACGACGCCATAAATGTCTTCCTCTTCCTAAGCAGGTCGAGAAGCAAATCAGTCCACTACCAAAGCAAGAAATTTCATTGTTGTCAGCAAATCTGTACTATAAAGTCAAAACTGCCTTAACAAGTCTTCCAGTTCTTTAACTAATGCCGCTACTTCTACAATTATTGATACATCAGTGATTTGATGTTACATAATATACAATTTTTTGTAGCGAACTGTTCCGCTAACCGTAATCGAATGGTTCGAATCAAATTGAGAATTTGTTAAGTCGGCTCCATGGTTTCTACATCTGTATACAGATTTTATTCCGCCAGATTACAGCACATAACGAACTAATCACCCATAATCGAGATATATTGCAACATCAATAGAGATTTTAATTTCGCATTTCAATTTCGTAAATTGATTTTCAATCGGTTTCTCCTATATACATAAGTATCTCTGGGTATATATCTACTCGAATCCATATATATTCAAATTGACGAAACACTCACTCCTTAAATTGTATATAGACTTTTTTCGGATTTTTCCAATTCGTTTCTTTTGCAAATTTGTATACGATGATGATACCCAACAAACATATTGGGTAATTGCTATCAAATTCAGTTGATATTTTTATTTGATTGTATCAACCGTCGTATAGTACCATTTAACCTCCCCATCCATCGTACGAACTGCTTGAGTGTATATAGAGCACAGAACAAAACAATTATGTTTGCAAGTGATTTCGCATAGAGATGAATTCATTCGTATAAATTTTCGTGCCCCTACAACAATTGTACAAGAAACCGATCATCATCATGATGGGGCAACAAAATAAAAATGCTCTACGTTATGATATAACTTAACTCAGCATCGTATCAACCCTAGGCTCCATTTTTAGGTTTATCCCCATTACGTATCATTAAATTATAATCAAGTGAATTGAGTTTCTATCAGATCTATATACACAGATGTACACACTCATCGACGTCCTTATAAATATATATATATACACGCATACATATGTATTTTAAGGAGATGAAACTTTCAATTTTGCTCGTTTTATTATATACGAGTATCTATAGCACTGTTTTGGTTTGGAACCTTTTTATCTAACACAAAGTGATACGAGTTGGAAGGAACACACAACTTGGTATACACAAAACCAAAAAACATATAAAATGTAAATAAATTGAAATTGATGGTATATAGTTTTTACCACCGAATACCGCTCCACCACTCCCACTACCGAACACAGTGAGTTGCTATATAAAACTTTGTTTTTAAAGCCCAACAAGAAAGGATTTTTACAGCACAATGTTGGAAAAATATTTATTTTTTTGCCTGCTTGGATTTTTAGTTTACTGTACCAGGTTTAAGTATACAAATAAATCGTGTCTGGGAATGTTCGTTGTGCTTCAAACACAATAAAACAAATTTAAGGGGTTACACATTATTCGCACATACTAAACTTGATGAAATTTTATTTAAGACTTAACGCATGAACCGTATAAATCGTGTCGATAAATCCACCCTGGAAAAGTTTAATTAACCCTAATATAAATATATTTAGTATAGGGCGGTAAACTTAGCTAATTGTTTATAGTAGCGAAGCGAAAAAAATCGAAAATTTCCGCTCATTAAATTCGCCGTTAAATAACTCAGAAAAATAATGTGGTCATCATCTATTGCGGTTTTGCATCCAATCATCTTCCTGAGGTTGTTCGACCGTTTAATTTCCATATAGCGACAATCACATCTCATCCCACACTAAAGAGGACAATTTTCGTTGTATCGGGAGTTAATAACTTGTTTTCTTTTCCCGTTAGGAGTACGTGGCAGATGGCGGATCGTGCAAGCCCGTATATAGTGCAGTGCCATGGAGAGATCATTGGCATCAAAGACACCAGCTCTGTGAGTTTTTGGTTTGCAATGAGTGAATCAGTACTATAGTACAATAATTGAGGGGTGCAAATGATTGAGGGGTGCAAATGATTGACAGCCTCCACGAAGTATTCTCGGATACGGGCGCACCCTGGCCAATGTATTGTAACACGAACGGTCGTGATAACCAATCCCTTCGTATTAGTGGATTGATATAGCGAATAGTCAATGCAACACAATGCAATGGACCAGAACACAAAAGGATTTACTCCAGTTGGTTTTCAAATTGACTAATCCACATTTTTCAACAGCATTCTAATACCGCAAGAACATATGCCAAAAGTAGAAGCAGAAGGACTTCTGCAACCGACATCTTCAAATGGCGGATATTCTAATCTAGAAAAAGAAAATCAAGCACTAAAACAAAAACTTGAAGAGATGGAGCTTCTAATCTCCAATCTTCAACGCGAGTTAATCTGCCTGAAGACAGATAAAACAAATTCAAAAACGGGAAACAAAACCATAAACAAAAAAGCGTCAGACAACAAAGTACAACCTAAAAGTGACAAGTCGCAGAAGACTAAATATTTAACGGACGAGAAAGAGTTAGATAGGGAAACTAACTGGATGCTGAAAAAGGAAAAAGATACACAAACCAAGATAAATAAAAAAGAAAAGCTGAGTCCTCATCAGCCAAAGGTTGAAGCGCCTCCACCGGTTTTTATAGTAGGAGTAACCAACTGTTCAGAAATCCAAAGTGTAATGAGTATTGTCACGGAAGAAGAGTACAAAATTACTGCGCTGAACAATAATGTATGGAAGATTAACACTTCCAGTCCAAACGCATACAGAAACTTGTCAATGAAGCTGAGTATGGAAACACATGAGTAATAATTTGGCCATCCAATAATGGAGATAAATGGATAATAATGGAGATTGATGCCGTGAACATTATTAAAAAAGAGAGACATAGCGGAGAGAACCGACTAGAATCCGTTTCAAAAAGATGATTTACCCTGTTCACGCTAACGCTTGATAAATCCGTGAAAATAGAAAAAAATTACAATATAACTGCCATACTCAAGATGCGAATAAAGATCGAAGATGTTAAAAGAGGCAGTACAAGAATAGTGCAATGTAAACAATGCCAAGGCTATAACCATACGCAACAATATTGCGCGCGCGAACCAAGATGTGTCAAATGTGCTGGAAAGCACCCATCACATACTTGCACAATTTCTAAAGAAGAACCAGTAAAATGTATAAATTGTAATGGTCAGCATCCAGCCAGCTACCGAAGATGTGATGTTGGCAAGCAGCTACAAAAAATGAGGGATCAGGCACGCAAACACCCTCTAAGTCACCCAAACAAGGCTCGAGCAAGTTCATGTCTTGTACCTATGCATAGGGAGAATTATACATATGCGTAGGCCTCTTCAAATTCGAAAGAAAATGACACCAATGGTACCGAAAAATTCAAAAACACTGTCCAAGCAATTTTAAATAGCCTTGAGGAACAGAATAAACTAAATAAGTTAATTCTGTCGGCAAAACATAGTTCAATTGCCTTTGCCAAATCTTTTTCAATTGACATATGCCTAATATCAGAAACACATTTTACCAGCAGCTCCTATGTAGCAATCCCGAGATCTACTTGTTACCATACCACACATCCAGCAGAACGGGCAAAAGGAGAGTCAGTAATATTTATTAGGGATAATATTGATGATCATGAAGAATTAAAAATAGAAAAAGAATCCATGCAAGTGACCATCATGACGGTTAAATTTGGTTATCACAACACCTGCAATATATTGTTCCCCACGGTATAACCTAAAGAAAGAAGACTACATTAACTAGTTCCAGGAATTAGGAAATAACTTCATTATCGAAGATGACTTTAATGCAAAAATGTCTTAAAGTCATCGCATTACCTTCTTGGGTTCAAGAATAATCTCTCAAAAAGGCAAAGAATTGCTTGCAGCTGTCCAATACTCAAACTGTGAATTTTACTCACGAGGGAAACTAACGTACTGGTCATCTGATCCTAACAAAATCCCAGACCTTATAGAGTTCTACATCATTAAAGGCATGTCGGAACGTAACAGTGAAGAATAAGTAAGTGAAAATAAAATAGAAGAAGAACTAGACAGACACCCCCCAAATTATCATCCAGAAAAGAAAACCCCGTTATTTATCCAATAGAAGTAGGAGAACTAGTGCAGGAAAAACGAAAATGGCAGACTGCCGCCCGAAAGAAATAGCTGACTACGCGTGCGCTGCAAGATAAAACCACTTTAAACAACTTGTGCATCAAACTTAAGGAACTCATAAAAGCAATGAAACATACCTTTGTTCATTAGCTCCAACTAAAGATACAGACTACTCCCTCTGGAAAGTAACAAAAGGGTTAAAACGACTAAAAACGCAGATCCCGCCAATCAAAATAAATGATGAGAAATGGGCTAGAAGTGCGAAAGCTAAAGCTGACCTGTTTGCTGAACATCTTGAAGAAACATTTCAATCTCTAGGTCGGCAGACCAGTTACGAAAACACTGACTGATACGCCCAGAACATCTGACTTCCGAGATATCAGGCCTGTAACATTGAAAGAACTAAAAGCTGAAATTAAGACAGCTCCTGGTTAAATAATAAAGAAGCAGCCTGAAAAAGGCACACGTAAATTATTGCATATAATCAATGCGTTCCTCAGGAAAAAATATGTGCCAATGCAGTGGAAAGTAGCAGAAGTAATAATGATTCCGAAACCAGGCAAGCCACCGAATGATAGAAAATCTTACCGGCCAATCTCACTTCTACCAACACTAGTGAAATTGTTTGAGAGGCTGTTGCTCAAAAGCTACAAAAGAACAAAGAAACCTTATCTCAGAATATCAATTTGGTTTCAGAAGGAAACACTCAACTATTGAGCAGGTCCAGAGATTTACCTCAATTAAACGATGTTACCGTTACAACATTTGCTGGTGATACTGCGGTTCTCTCAGTAGGAGACACTATCGAGGAACCGACAACGAAACTACAAGATACATGTGATAAAATCATAAAATGGACAAAAATGTGGCCTATCGGGCTCAATGAATCGAACTCGACGCATGTGAGTTTTACTAATCTTAAAGTCAGCTACAAACCTGTAATCAGGTTTGGCAATCAGATCAGCAGATTCAATATGCAAATAAGGCTAAATATTTAGGGATGACCTTAGACACCAGGCTCAGATGGAAAGATCGCATTAAAAAGAAAAAAATGAACTTAATATCAAATATCGAAAAATGAATTCAGCTCTGGGGCTGTACACAGAAACCCAACACTAAAATAATACAAACTTTTCAGAACAAAGTGCTACGTGGTATAGTTAACGCTCCGTGGTACATTAGGAATAATGACCTTCATAGAGACCTAAATATCCAGACAGTTCAAGAAGAAATAAAAAATCTTACAGTAATTCATGGATAACTTATTTGTCAACACGTAACTTGGACACTTAACAAGCAGTAAGGCGATTGCAGAGAACGAAAAAAATTGAGTTAATGCATTAAGGACACCAGTGCAAAGATTACGTCAGTAAATAACCAATAAATCGAGCTGGCCAAAGGGCTTCTTCTCATTCACAAGTGACTAAATTAAGAAAGAAAAATTACTTGATGAATTGTATTCAGTTGTAATAATTAAAAAAAGGAATAGTACTAAAAATCGATACTCGAGGAAAAATGGCGTTGGACTAAGCCTTTTCGTATTAAAAAAATAAAATGAATAAAAGCAAGAAATGAGTATGAGGTTGTTGGGGTTAAGTTTCTTGTTCCGGTGGTTAATTTTTGGAGGTGGAAACGTCACGACGTAAAAGCAAGGAACACAAAAAAAAACACTAGAGCGAGGATCGATTTTTATGCGGTGACTCGCAGCAGGAATTAGAAATATTGGAAAACGAAGAATATTAATAAAGGATATTGGTCGACTGATTAGAAAATTTGTTGACAACAAATATAAAAAAACATAAACCAATGGACTTGAGTAAAAAATATAAATAAAGGAAAAGTGAAAGCAGCGCACGTTGGTGGCAAAAACAAAAACCAAAGAAAAAGGAAAAACCCCAAAAAAGGAAGGACAGGTATCGCAATCGGCGAAAAACTAAAGAAAATGAAGGCAAATTAAAGGCAAGGGAGAATTAAAATACGAGAACTAAAAGGAAACGATGCCCGGCGAAGTAAAACGTAGTAAGTGCGCTCAGGTGAGGTGAGGTGAGGTTCCATTTTTATTTAATTTTTTTGTTTGAACTCCTACCGACATTCTTCCCACCCGACACGATCACTTGGTTGACAATCGAGATCGGCGTTTGATGGTCTTGGCCGCTTTCCAAGTACAAAGAAAAAGTAAGAGGGAGACCGCCCTGCAGTCACGTCAAACGTACCAGATAGACTGACGTCCAACAAATTTTGGGCGATAAATTTGAAATTTTTGTCTACCCGAGCCACCCTCACGCAACGGAACGATACAAATTCCATAGGTTTTTACGGGTTTGTATAAAAGGGAAATATTTTTTGAACTGAGAAATGAAACCATTTTAAATTTTTTTGATAAAAAATTGCTGAAATTAAACAAGACATCATGCATCTACAGTTAGCTGTAAAACATCAAATTTTGAGGGCAGATTTCAATTAGTAGAGCGTCGCAGAGTTGCAGTAGAGAAGTGGTCTATTAGATCCGCAGGTGTTGATACTCTATCACTATTCGATTTCCTGTGGAAAGTGGAGGTATATGCCAAAGCCGACGAAGTTTCCATGAAATTGCTGGGAGTGACAGCAGCACTGGAATGGTTCGAAATAAATATGGGCACAATAGGAAACTTTGACCAATTGATGAATGCATTAAAACGACGTTTTCTTGTTAAAAGAAAACCACGACTTTATTGCCCGGGAAGTAATGTAAGAGAGACTACAGGTGCCAATGAAAATATCAGCTAGGAATTGAGGTTGATAATAACGGAGAATTCTAAAAATTATACGACACAATCCATTCGGTAGCTTGAGTTAGCGCTATACATATTTCAGATTATTTAATTTAGTTCATTAAAATTTACCCATCGTTGGATGTAAACTGTAATGTTGAACTGTGATTGTAGCCGATGTAACTTCTGTTGAACAACTTGAAAAACTTTGTCGAAATGTGGATGAGGATAAACTAATGGACACACTCTTCAAGATATCGAATAGTAATACTGGATGCAGGTAAGCGCCTGTACCTAGAACAAACATAACGAATTGGAAGAAGTGGCAAAAATGAATTTGGAAAACCGAAACACCAAAAAACTGTGAAGTGGCGGAAATAACGTAGGCCTTTGATGAAGAATCAAAATCAAATTAGTTGCTGGAACTGCCGCCAATATGGCCATCGGCATTTTGATTGTTCGTTGCTTAGAGCAAGCATTTATTGTTGATATTGCGGAATGGAAGGAACGACCACAGAATAATGCTCAAAGAATCATAAAAGGACCTTGTTCGCCTGCGTCCGGGAAAGTGAACACGAGAATTAGCAGAGGCTTCTGGAAACGGGAGATCGGCCTCATAAAGGATCAACCGGTGCCGCAGCTCTCTGAGATCCCAAAATATACAACAATAGAGGTTCAGACAGAATTTACACGCGACAAATGAGACTTTGGCATAGCGATGAGTAAAGGGTCGAAAACTAAAATCGAATATTAGGTCAACCAACGGATATCGCGAACGAGGGTGGAAGTGTGAAAAGAGGATATGAAAGAAGCAAGCAATCAATCACACACAAACGGTTATGTGACCGAACAGAATGGTTTTTCGACGTTCGAGGTCTTTCTCTTTTCATGTGGAACCCAGTTGCTTGCTTTTTTAACCGTTCCGATTGTTTGTAAACGTTTTGCAACAATTGATCGATCAACATTTAATGCTACAGCCAATTCTGATTGTTTTTGAGAAGAATCTTCAGCCAATAACGTTTTCAATTCAGCATCATCAAATTGTTTGGGTGGTTTGATAAAAACATAAAGTTTACTTAGGTGTTGTGCAATTTGACAGGTGTCCTTTTTGATTGTGCGAATGTGTTATTTTTATTGCTGCTATTAAATTGGAAGTTTATTAATTCACTGGTTTATGATATTCCAATTTATTGGTGCGTGGCAAGTGCGGTTATGACATTGGATTGCCGGATTGAGATTGATTCGATCGGTAAGTTTATTTTTGCGGATTAATGACTCCAAAGTAAATTAATCAAATGAATCATTTTAAACTGACGACGGACGAGTGCAGCGCGTGTACGAAACACATCAATGTCGATTGTACTTGCATTGCTATACAAATAACATACTCATTTTGCAGGTGAAGAAATGAATAAGAAGGTCAGTTCCATGCATATTTATACTTATCGGTTGATAATGTGACAATGCGTGGTCATTCATCTTTTGAGATATCGTCGATCATTTCAAGATCGAAACGGAACGTTTAAATTTCATCCGCTTCCATCAATAAAAACTACGTTTTGAGCAGTACATTGATCTGCGCGATGCTATCGTTTCGGAAGGAGATGCAACCAACGTCGACCAGTTACGGTATGACGTATGTGCGGCATAGCGGACCGCCAGATTTGTTCATCATGTTCACATGCAACCCCAAATGGCCTGAAATTACCGGTAATCTACTACCAGGACAAACTTCCAGCGATCGCCACGACATCACCGCACAGGTGTTCAAACAAAAATTCAAGACGCTAATGGACTTCAACAATAAGCAGATGGTTTCGAATAGTCACGTTGTTGGATGTGGAAGCAGAAGCGTGGATTACCACATGCCCACATCTTGCTATGGTTAATTCAGAAAATCAAACCAGATCAAATCGATTCAACCATCAGCGCCGAAATACCAGATCCAGAAACCGACCCGGAGTTGTTTGTGATAGTCGCAACAAACATGATTCACGGCCCGTGTAGAAATCACAAACCAGATCCACCGTGTGCACCCGATGGGAAATGCACAAAACAATATCCGCGTCTGTTGCTGGCATACACAATTAGTGGAAACGACGGTTATCCATTATATCGGTGTTGTTTACCCGAAGATGGCGGCAGAACAGTTGATAACGGCGAAAGCAACAGATGTAGTGGTCGATAATCGCTGGATCGTTCCGTATTGCAAGCTTCTATCGAAAACATTCACAACACACTGCAATGTTCTCTATTAAGTCCATTAAATATGTCTGGAAATACGTGAAAAAGGGTGCGACCAGGCAGTGTTCGGCATTGCTGCTCCGGATGCAAATGGCGACGTGTCAAAATTGCAATTGGGCCGTTTTGCCAGTTGCAATGAGGCGATTTGAATGAACGACACGAACGTGAACCTACTGTTGAACATTTGTGGGTGCACTTGGAGAATGGACAACATGTCTATCTCACGAAAACTAATGCAGCACAACGAACAGAACGATCACTAGCTATAACACTCACGAATTTTTTCCGAAATTTGCTAAAGCGATCCGTTGGCACGAACATTGCTTTACTGGCAAATGCCACTTGGAATGAGTCAACGAAGAAGTTTCAACGACGAAAGAAAGGTCAACTTGTTGAGGCTACGTCAATGTGTATTCGACTGATGCGCTTGGCCATATCTACACCGTTCGTCTACGACAAGACGAATTCTTTTATATTCGTTTGCTTTTGTTCCATGTTCGTTGTCCTACTTCGTTCTCGAGAGGCTTGCCAACGTCTGAATTTGCTGATGTCACTGTTTCGGCACCGGCTAATAAAATTCGTACATTGTTCGCGATCATCATAGCAACGTGTAATCCTTGGAACGCATTGGAATTGTGAAACAAATACAAGGACGAAGTGGCAGTCGACATTTTGCATCGAGTTCGCACCGCAACATCGAATTATGAGCTTATTATGAGATACGCAACGAAGCTTTGATCATGATCAAAGACATGTGCGTGCTTATGTGCAGCAACTATTTGTCGAAATTCGGCATTCCAGTACCAATTTGATGCACGATGCATTTAATCGTGAATTGCAACGAGAGCAAGTGTACGACCGAAATTCAATGAGCCGAAACATCAACTGCTGATTTTTTCAAACAATTGTTGGCGCTTGTTAATTTTCAAATTCCTGTTGATGTTTTGACCGGATTGATTTCGTTTCTCTCGAATTTTTGCATGTTCACGACGTCGAGGGAAGAGCTTTCGCCAAACCAGACATCCGCCAAAACTATATGAATCACAAGCTCAGCGAACGAGCGATTTTGACAGCGAAGAACAAGGATGTAAACAATCTGAATTACTTGATTCAAAACCAAATCACTGGGGAAATGCATTGTTACAAATCCGTTGATCAAGACGAGGCAACCAACTATTCGACCGAGTTTTTGAATGCGCTTGATAAGGCGGGAATATCGCCGCATAACTTGATGTTGAAGCTCGGGCCTGTGACAATCGCGCTGCGCAATCAGATTGTGTAACGGAACGCAATTGGCTGAGAAGATACTGATAAACAACGTGATTCAATCGACGACCATCAAGGGCAAATTCAAAGTAGAGGATGTTCAGTTCCCCAATCGCTTGGCGTTCGCTATATGACAATTAACAAATCGCAAGCTCAATCGTTGGAATAAATCTGGAGTTTCCGTGTTTTTCTCATGGTCAGTTGTACGTCACTTGTTCGAGAGTTGGCAAACCATCAGCATTGGTCAGTTACGCGCTGGAGAACAAAACGAAAAATATTGTTTACCACAGTGCATTGTATTGATTTGCGTCTGTATTCGATATAATTCCACTCGAATAAAATTCATTGAATCCTTTTGAATTCCAACTCACTCCAATTCATATCTCCACTGAGCGAAAAAATCCAAAAAGCAACTCAATTTTCGATAGATGCCTGAATTTGAATCTACATTTTATTCACTTTTCAATACATTAGTGTTGAATTCGAAGAAAGTTGAATAGAATGTTCACTCAACTCTACTCAAAATCAATTTTCGTGAAGGACAAAAGTAGTTGCTCGGAACGGAGTAATTTGGGGCGGATCAAAGTTCCCGGGTCAGCTAGTAAATATATAAAGTAATTAAATAAAACAAAATTATTGTAGAGTATCTTAACTGAGTTCATGATGTTTGAGGTCTGTGGAACGAACATGTGAAGTGGAAAAATTCTCTGTGACGTGGATAATTAATATGAAGCACAGTATAACCGTTTAATCGGTGGCCGTTTATTTATCGTTTGAAGGAGTTAGACGTGAAAACACATTGGTTATACAATTACCGCTCAGCGTGTATAAGATCGCTCGACTATAAACTCATAAATATAAATCGCCGGTAAACCAAATGCTGCTTTTGGCAAAAGAATCACACGAACGAGAGTAGTTCACATCAAACAAAGAAGTGTACTTCCGTGATTTCGTTCGTTTTCCCATACACGTTCTATTCTTCGTGTTATTTCGAGCACTTTTTCCTAAATTGATATTGGTGGTTGGTATATCGGCTTTTATACACTGTAACGATTCGATGGGGTACGCTGTTCTCCAATATGATCCAATGATTTATTATTTTTCTTCAAAACGAGTAAATCCATTAAACTTCAGAAATGTATGTGTAAAAATAAAATTTTAATTTGATTATACGGAACCCGTTACTTATTTCCCCTTAATTTTTTTTTCGGTTAAAAAAAAAAAGAAAACGAGATGTGCTGATAATTGAATCGGCAGTCGATCCCCAGTTGTGAGATCAGTTTGATATACAAGAACATAAATTTAATAATTAGCATCGATGGATGTGTATAATTTGTCTATGAAATTTTTTTTTGTTGACCGAAATCGATCATAGCCAGTTTTGTGTATGATACGATGTTAACGTAAATTTAGTATTAATATTAATAAATTGCTGGTGATAAACATTAAATTATTAGAATAGTGGTTAGTGTATACGCAATCATTGAAAACGTTAATGAATAAAAATATAGTAATAATTAACGATTGCGTCTTTTAAAATGAAAGAAAAACTGTATATGAAAAAGCTGACTAAAAGTGAAATAAAATAATATGTAAATTATAAAGGGTTACGTTTTAATTTTCTGGCCTACAAGTGTTCAAAAAAATCGAAAGATCTCCTAATTAAACACGCAAATTCGTTCATCATGCAGATCGCACATGTATAGGTATCTGCCAAATAAAACTGAACAAAGGGATAACCACGGAACAAAGTTATATACAATTTTATCTAATTAAAAAAACAAAGAGTAAAATAAAGTAACACGAAATTACTCTACAAGCATCGACAAAATTAAGCGAAATATAAGCAACTAATGCAATGATGGCTCATGTGTTAGCATATGCCACTGCTACAGTGGGACTATAACGGCGTTCATTAGAAGCAGCAGTCACTACCGGTTCTATTCGACCTTTGGGATATTCAGAAACTAATGGGAGAGGGAAATCCACCATTCAACGGCAAAACTACTTGAGTATTAACAAATTTTTTTTTAATTTATTATTTTTAATTTATCTTTTTGAATTAATACCTCGCTATATATGTTATCGTATTACTGCCCATGTATTGTTTTAGAATTTAAAATTTTGTTCAGAGTGTGTTCACCAGTTTTGAATTATCTAAAATTTTTGGGCTGACCTACATTGAATCTAGATTAGTATTATATTATACCTTATTGTAAATTGGATATATGTTATTGTAGATCTTTTGACAGTCGTGCCTGTTTCTTTTTGTAAGACAAATTACCGTGCGCGTACATTATATTACTAAATTAACTCAAGGTGAAATTATGAGCGGTTAAAATTTTCCGTATATAGGTTAGTGATGGGATTGTGACACCGCGTGGATAAATTAATGTTACCATTTACCAGGCTTTGAAAATATACTTAGCTGCTTCGCCGACATGTGGATTATGGTTTCGGAATTATGACCCTACCTAACGACGAGCCAAACCCGAAAAATTAGCCTGGAGTACCGAAACCAGCAAGCAGTTACAACACTGCGCTCAGCGTTTAGTGAATTTATCCGGAAGAATTCCTGCCGGTGGACAACAACAATTTTTTGTAATTATTCGTAATACTTTTGTGTCTACTCATGCCACCATCAGTGTTGGGCGCGTAAATTACACGACGTAGTTTACACGTTTATTTACATGTAAATTACATAGCTTATTTTTTACATTATGTAAAGTAAATATCTACTATTTCATGACAAGCGCGCTATCTGTTATATAATTTTATAATTATTTAATTATTAATAAAATTTGACTGTGTAACGTTGAAAATAAAAACAACAGAAATTAGTGATGTGTATACCAACAGTTTAGTTTGTGGCTATATACCACACCATGTTCGGTAGAAATTATTTTGCTCTCCGAAATTGTCGAAACTGTTCATGGTGATTGATGTGATTTTATCGGAATCTTAATTGTAGTGCCCAAAGTGGAGGCGATTCAATTACCGAGGGCGAAAGCAGGAACTGGTTCGAAACATAAGCACGATGGTGCACGAGGTGTTCGAGGATTAAAATCGCTTGGTGGGCGTGATTTTTCCTCGTAGTCTCAGTACGACCTAAGCTTTTATAAAAATAATCGAAAGTATTGGTTACTAGTGAAAGTTTTTGAGATATTGGCCAAAAACAGAAAACAAATTAATAAAAAATTAAAGTTTTCTAAAGTATTGGTTATGATGTTAAGTCCAGCATGAACAGATCCTAGAATTTTGTCCTAAGTTTTGGATCCCTGATCAATACTATTTTCCAAATTTCATCGTCATTCTTTTATAATTTCCGCCATTAGACGGAATATTGTTAAATTTCAAGATTTCATTTACCGAGTTCCTTTACTTCGGAGATCAATCAATTGTCATTTTAAGGATCACTTTTTATATTTTATTCCGCTGGGATGTTTCATTTAGTAAAAAAAAGAGATGCAAAATGAATAAAAAATCTCTGGTGGTAATTATATAACAAAATAAATTCTCTTCTATGATTATGCTGCCACTTGCGGCGAGTAGCGAAATCTCTTATTTTCCGCTGAGAAATTTCCGCTATCTTATACAGCATTAGATTCCCAATTAACTTTGTTACGAAAATTTATACAGAAAACTTATTCCCTCAATAGGCCGCAAAAATACTATTTAGACAAAAATACTCTGAAAATATTTTTCCAAATTCCTTTTTCCCAGGGAAAGCCAGATAGTGCCATTGGTTTAGGCTTTACACAAGCCAATACGCATAAATATGGCTGACTTGATTTCGTTCGCTTCTGAGAAAATATGTATGTAATTTATTTTTAAGTAATCTGTTAAACTTCCTGTTTTGTCGCTTCTACGTTAGCGCTCTTCTTGCGTTTACCAAAGCGAGCATTTAGAATTGCATATGTAAATACGGCCATAACGTAATATATGGACTTTGTATCAAAACAAAATCCTTTAAAAAAATTTACCTAGGTAAATTTTTTTTTGTAAATTATTTTTTGACTTTATTTATCTCGTAAATGCGACAGAATTTGATGATCGTCTTTAATTTGATGATTGTGGCCAAAAATATATAGAGCACAGTTTATGTGTATGCATAATTTGGATCTACATCGACTGATTATTCGACTTGTGGATAATAAAATGTAAGTCCACATAGTTGTACCATAGCTTCTGTCGGTTGCTGGCTATCATCATCGCCGTGTACAATAGTAGTAACTAAAAATAATGTTGGTTAGCACGTTAGATAAGAAAATCGGGATAAAAAATATTTACTAATAGGTGCAGTCGAAGTAGATTGTTATTGTTGAACGTTTGGTGGTTTATTTACTAGTCTTTCACCTTGACCAAGGTCAACTCTAATTTCCTGTAAAACTTACAAAAAAAAACTCGAACAAAATTATTGACGCGATTCGCATTTGGTCCTGGAACTCCTTATAGAGGGCATTCTTCTTGCCTATCAAATTTCCGAACATAGCGGTCCCTGATGCGGATAAATAGATGCTCGGTACATGTTATTTTCAACAGCCTGTATATTGTCCAGGATGAAGTATTCCCAAAAATGAGCTTGTGTGTAAAAACGCAACTTCACCATATTTAAACTCTGGAGGACCCGAATGTTCTCCCGTTTTTTGTTTATAATTTTTAAGTTTCGAACACATTCCTACTTGGTTCATTAAAGGGGGATGTTCTTCACAAAACTCAACCAAAATTATTTCACCATCCCGACCAGTCAGAATTCATAAAGAGCACGTATCCACCAATAGATGGAATGCTTTCAATTTCATGGGTATTGGAATAAACGGGACTCGCTTTTCAACTACCGGAGTTGAATGTTGAATTAAATTTCCTCCTCCGACCTTGAGTCTTATTTCGGTTTCTGATGATTACGATCAGTAATTAACTTACTGATATGTTGATGAAATTTACTAGACTGTTTGACATTTACGAAGAAACCGTGTAAAATGCTACAATTTGACAATAGATGGCACGTATTACACTATAAAAATTATTATATGTCTCATATGTAGCAAACTAAACATGAAGATGTCAGTAATTGTTTTTTAGAGCTTGTTTAAATTATTCTTGTGATTGTAGATAACTAAAAGTCTAAAATAATTATGATTGGCCGTACATTACACAAATTTTTATGTAATCTACGTTATTTACATAAAAATGTAGAAAACGTTGTTTACATGTAACATGCCCAACACTGCACAATATGTTAGGTACTTCATACCAGTCTTTAAGCAAAACAATGTTTAACTAGTATAAAAGCCTTTCTAAATTCTTGGACCCATAAAACCAACTAAAATTTTGAGTCGATTTAAAAATATCCAAAACCTTTATTTTTTAAATACAAATAAATTTAACACAATTCCAACAGAACTTTTAGTTGTATATTTTTTTATTTATCCTGAAGCGTCGTTTATGTTTTTGACAAACATTTTAATTAATTAAATTAAAATTTCAATAAATTTTGCTATTAGTTGACAATTTACGTTAAATGAGGCTGTCTGACTCATCCTCCGTATTTATACCAATCCATATAATCTCGTATCCAAAAAGTTTCCTAAACCCGAAATCTGTTGTCAAATTTATATGAATAAATAATTATCCGTAAGATAATGTTATTAATTTCAACTTTTGTGATTGATTATAAATTAATTTATTAATTTACAACAACAATCAAGAGAATTGATTGATGAAGCTTTTTTGCTTGTGTATACATATATGAAAAATTATTTTGATGATTTCATTTTCATATTGATCGAAAAGCTTTCCAATTATATAACTATTGTGAATATTTCTATTATACATAATTCAATCTAGACACTTAATCAAGTTTATATTTTTTAGACTTTGTGCTTAGTTCCTAACCCTAAACTTTTAAATAACTATGTAATTTGTTGTTGCGTTGTTGTCGGCGGAAAAAATAGGAATAAACGGAAAATTTAATAAATTAACATTTATATTTCCCCCCCAAAATATAATAAATTTTTGTCAAGTTTATTTTACTTGACTACCTACTATATACTACACAGTACACTGGTATAATATAATAAAACACTGTAAACTGAGAAAAAAAAGCTCGGTGGAAAATTTTTGTTGAACTAAAATTCCAACGGAAATAAACAATAAGGATTTCCGTTTCGGTATTTTATTTTTTGTTTTCGTTGTTAAAGCCAAAGAAAAATTGAAAAATATTTCTTGTACTTTTTTGTGAGCTTTCCTTAGTTCTTTTTTTTCTGTGTAGATTATTTATTTATTTTTATTGTCATAAATCAAATAAAATGAAATTTATGATTTTGTTTTAATCTTCTTGTGTTGTGTATGTCTCTCTATATGATACTTGGAGATGAGTATTTATTTATATTCGTGTATATAACTTTTGTGAGATAGATTCGATATGGTCGTAAATACTGTTGGCAGCAGCGCTTTATATATGTACATAGTTTGGGGACAACATTATGTATTATTTCATATTATTATATATAATGTTAGGTTAGGTTATTTATACAAAGAATGAAAAAAATCGCACAATGAACGTTCCTTAAATGAATTATGTGAAGAGTGTTTCGATATGGCATTTTTGACTGTCCGGATTATGTGCACAGCTAATTAGTAATCGTAAATTATATACCAAGTTCATAATATTTGCGACCTGTACACCTGTTGCGGCATAATATCAAAATCAAAATATATTGATCATCTTACAATCAAATAATTATCATAGTATAATACAGTAAGCCCCCGCTTTACGGACACGATGCGTTCTACGTCATCTAGCCGTAAACCGAAAATCCGTAAAATGAAGCCACTAATGTGTGAAAGTTACATAGAAGCGTTCTACCAAATCAAGATATCCGTAAAACGAAATCATGTTTAGTATTATAAAAATTCAAAGATGCGTATTTAAATATTCCGTTGTGCGAACCATACGGTCGAAAAAATTATTATCATCAAAATTAATGGAATCCAGCACCTTAATTATAAAAAGGATTAAAAGTAAAAAGTACAAAAGTACTTTATTTATTTCAAAAAACAATTCAAATAAAAAACAACAAAAATAAAAAAATCATAAATTCCTCTTATTAAAGTTTAAAATTTTCATTTTAAATTATTAAAAAATTGCGTCACACGGGATCGTTCGGCGGAACTGCCATCCAAAGTTAAATCAACATGTGCATTGGGAACTAGAACTGCTGTTTTAGAAAAATATCGTCGGTTTTTCTGGCTCCATTTTCTTTCTCGGTTCTTTGTTAACGTTGTTGGCTATTAGTGGCTTAAGAGGACCTTCGTCTGTCTTTTTAATTTGGGCTTCAAATGTCGAGTTAGTTAAATATGAATCTAGAGATGTTTGCTTTGATTTAACTTTTTCTTTGTAAATCTCTCTGTAGCAAAGAATATCATTCTGAACAAGTCTGGTTACTTGTTGGCTTCTTTCATCTAATGGATCAATTTCTTTAAATATATCCAGGCCTTCCTCAATCAAAGAAATTGTCCTTGACAACTTTTGTGTTTGTGTAACTTGCGGGCTCTCGCCTGGAGTTTCTGATTTTTCTAAATCACATCTTTCTTCAAGCACCATCAATAGTTCTTCGTTAGTAAGATCTTCATCATTACATTGAAGGAGCTCTACTATATCTTCTGAATCTACCTTATTCATACCTGCTTCATGTGCAATTGCGACAATCTCCATTCATTGCTGATTTAGTAACTTCATCCCACGGTTTTACGATGTTATTAATGGCATTCATTATATTGAATTTCTTCCAAAATTCTTTAATGGTTTCTTGATTTGGTCCATCAATAGATTCAATTAGACTTCTAAACACTCGACGTAAATAGTAAGCCTTAAAATTAGCAATAACACCCTGGTCCATAGGTTGTAATAAAGGCGTCGTGTTTGGTGGTAGAAATATAATTTTAATGTGTTCAAGTACCTTGCCGAATTTATGGCTGGGCGCATTGTCAACAATAAGCAATGCTTTGTTAGCAATATTCTGCTCAGCGTTAAATTTTGTCACAGAAGTTAAAACATGGTTATTTAATCAGTCCTCAAAAACGCTTATTGTCATCCATCCTCGTTTGTTTGAGCGCCAAATAACATCAAGTGTTGATTTGTTAATGCCTTTGAATGCCCGTGGGTTCTCTGCGTGATAAATAAGTAACGGTTTTAACTTATGATCATCAGCAGCATTTCCTCCGACTAAAAGCGTAATGCGATCCTTAGCTGCTTTAAATCCAGAAGCTGTTTTCTCTTCTTTGGAAATGAATGTTCTAGAAGGCATCTTTTTCCAGAAAAGACCCGTTTCGTCAACATTATATACCTGCTGTGGGGTGTAACCACCAGCATCGACTATTTTTTTAAAATCCTCGGAAAACAATTTAGCCGCTTGAGTATCTGCACTTGCTGCTTCCCCTGTTGTTTTTAAATTGTGAAGAGAATATCGTTATTTAAACCGGTCAAACCAGCCTTTGCTAGCTAAAAATGGTTCAGACTGTGAAGATTCACCGTATTTGGCCACTAAATCTTCGTGCAGGCTCTTAGCTTTTTCTTGGATAATTAATGTGGAAATCGGCCTATTTATCGGGATTGGTGGTCTATCCAAACACTCAGCAAACGTTCCATTTCTTCCATTACCTGACTTCTTTGCCGTGAAACACGTTTTGCCGTTAACGGTGTTACGCGTTTCACTGCACTGACCAATATTTTTTCTTTATTATGAGTCGCAGGCCATCATTTTGAACACTTATTTTAAGCTAAAATTATTTTATTCACCTGCCATTTACATTAATAAATTGTTTTGGTGACGAATTTCGAGTATTTGCAATGAAAACGTGATGTTTTTTATTTCAAACGTATTGCAGAATCGAATGCGTGTGTTCTAAGAAGGAGAAATTAAATTTCGTCGATTACAACGCCATCTATCATGAACCGAACAAAATATTTCATTCAAATCATACGCACTTTTAGTCGTAGAATCCGAATCTGCAATAAAAAATATGGCTTCCTATCTTAGTTTAAAAGTTACCCCCGCCCCACCTAAAAAGCGGGGGATGGGGGACTATTTTTTGCATTAATGTATTTCCCCCGCGGTATGATTAAATTTTGATTATGGACATTTTTTCCGTAGAGTGGCTATTTTTCGAGATATTTGATCGTCTCAGTTTAAAAGAAACACCCGGTATATAACCAGCCAGTAGTGTAGTGTGAGTTAGTGTGTTGCATAATCTTAGCGTTTCCAAGTATCTCGAGTTTGAAACTGGATCAAACTAATTAATTTTCACAATGGTAAATAAAGTTTGTGAGAAAGAACAAGCCAAATGGAGGCATTAATTAAAAAACGAAGCATATTAAAGGGCCTGTTAACAAGAATGGAAAAGTACTCACTTGCCTTGAAACTAAGGAAAAGGTTAATCGGTCAAGGGTGCTATTACAGAATTTTGCAGATTTAGAGAATCAGATATTTAAGAAGGATCCGGGAGAAAAATCAGAAAGAGAAGAATTCGAGGAGCTGTATTACCGCGTGATTTCAAAACTAAATAAATGGTTACGTCGAAGGTCACTATCAGCTTACTCAAATACTCCATGGAATCAGACGAATGATTCGACAGTGAATTCGTCGCAATTGGGAGCTCAAAGTGAATTCAAATTACCAAGAATTAATATTCCTTTTTTTCGGGTGATTATAGAGAGTGGCAGAGCTTTTTCGACCTCTTCAATAGTATGGTGCACGGAAATCAATCACTTCCAGCAGTGAGGAAATTTCAGTATTTAAAGGGACAACTCAAAGGCGAGGCCAACAATCTTATGAAACATTTATCAGGCGTTCCAGAAACTGTGTAAAAGATACGACAGAAGAGGTATAATTGCAAACTCCTATATCAGACTATTTAGGGAACAACCCACGATTCGTCAAGCCAACGCATCCAATATGAGAAAACTATTGGATACATCAGATGAAGCCATCCGTGGGTTGAGGGCATTGGGAGCTGAAGCAGAATCAAGGGATACGTGGTTACTATGTTAGATGACGAATCTAAGCAACTATGGATGAGACAAACAAGTGATCAGGAATTTCCATCCATACGATCATTCTACGAATTTCTGACAAGCAGAGCAGATGCACTGGAAGGGTTAAGCCTAACCAATAAAGGTCACCAATCCAAACCGGCTACTTCCGTCAAGGGTTTCCATGTAAAGGCTGATATCACGTGTCCGGCTTGTAGCAATACCGACCACCAACTATTTGAATGTACCAATTCAAGTCAATGAATATCGTCGAAAGAAGGGATATGATAAGAACTGTTGGACGATTCTTTAATTGTCTAAATAACAACCGAAAAAAGTACCCGCTACGAGCGGAAATCTAAGAAGCAATCACAAGTGCAGGCTCAGACAGCAGAGATTACAAGTACCAGACAGCTAGAGTCAAAATCACAAGATAACTATAAATCATTCTCAAAGCACCGTCAATCAAACTCTTCTACCAACAGCAGTTATACAAATAAGAGACAGATTCGGAGAATGGAAATTATGTCGGGCTCTGCTGGATTCTTTTTCTCAAGTATCGTTTGTGAGTGAGAACCTGGTCCAACAACTACAACTATCGAGATCAAACGCACGTATTAGCGGTATTGCTCAGACAACAGCAGGAACTACAAGGGGCAAAGCCACAGTCAACAGTATCAACCAGCCACATTAATCAGAAATGAGATATTTAATAAATTAGAAAACTTATCCCTGGCGGATCCCTCATTCAACCAGTCCAATAAACTCGATGTTCTGTTATGAAGCGACAATTTCTTCAGGCAAAATTTTGAGAAATAGAAAAAACGACACCTTCTAGACCTTCATCAAATTATTCAGAAGAAGAGAGATGCTGCGAGGAGCTTTATAACCAAACGACCACACGACTAGGGGATGGAGGATTCGTAGTCAAACTTCCATTCAAACCATCATTTACACCACCGGATTTAGGAAATACAACTCGTGGAGCATTGAAAAGACTTGAAGCAATGGAGAGGAAATTCGCAATTTAGAATACCATACGTCAAGTTAATGCAAGAATACGCGGAACTGAGTCACATGGAAGAAGTACCTGCAACCGAGTTAAACCAAACCAATCGATAATCCAGTTCTACAACAAAATTGAGAGTTGTTTTTGACGCATCATTCAAGTCATCAAATGGAGCTTCACTTAACGATTTTTTGATGGTCGGGCCGACTGAATATGAAAAACAATGAGCCACTTACATCTATTCCCATGCGATTCCGCATTTATCAGTTCGTATTTACAGCAGATGTCGTGAAAATGTTCCGACCAATAGTATTACACCCGGAGCATAGAGATTATCACAGGATACTATGGCGGTGTGATCCAAATCATCCACCAAAACATTACCGACTTACGATGGTTACCTATGGAACAGCATCAGGACCATAACTTGCGACACAGTGTTTACAAGAGATTGGAAATAGTTTATTAACCAAGAAGCCAACGATCACAAAGAAATTATTGCACGACTTTTAAGTAGATGATTTTGTGTCAGGTTGTCACACCCTCGAGGAGGCTTACGAAATCCAAGAATCCATTACCGCCTACCTAAAGTCCTATGGATTTCATTTACGTAAATGGTCATCATCACCTCTTTATTAGAAAAAAAAAACCGGCAGAAGATAAAGAGAACGAGACGCTAAACATAGAACAAGGAGAAGCATACATCAAATTGCTTGGGATTCAATGCAACCCAATTAATGACCAGTTCCAGTCCAAGGTTTCAGTTAGAAACGAATTTGTTGGAACGAAGCAAGAAGTACTCTCGCAATCGGCACGAATTTTTGAACTAATGGGTTGGTTGGCTTCAGTTGTCGTGACCATTAAGATCCTGTTTCAAAGCTTGTGGTTATTAAATCTGAACTGGGATGATCCATTACCATCAGTTGAAGCAAAGTAGTGGCGAGAGTGATGATCAAGGTAGAACTACCAGAACTCGAGAGAATAAGAATTCCCAGAAGGTACGGAACGAGAGAAGACCAATTTGAGCTACATGGTTTTTGCGACTCATCAAAAAAGGCATATGCTGCGGTAGTTTATTGTAGATGCGTGGATCAGAACGGCCAAATAAGAGTTAATCTAATGACATCTAAAACTAAGGTGGCCTGCATCATTATTAGGTACAGTAAGCAAATCCGCTAAGGAAGCATTGGGAGATTCAGACCTAAAGACGACATTATGAACCGACTCTACTATAGTTCTAGAATGGTTATCTGCACCACCAAGAAGATGGAAAACATTTATAGCAAATCGAAGAGCATACATAATAACTAAGAAGACATCGAGAGAATCGTGGAATCACGTCGATTCACAGAACAACCCAGCCGATTGCGCATCTCGTGGGATATTACCATCTAAACTAGTAGCACATCAATTATGGTGGCATGGGCCTCATTGGTTAAGTTTATCACAATAACACTGGCCAAACCAAGGTTTAAAATATGATGAATTCGTACTGATGAAAGAAGAAAGGAAAGCTAAGACATCAGTACTAACTGCAATACCATTTAAGGGCAACACTACATTACACAATCTGGTCGTCAATATATCGTCTAGCAATAAAAGTATACGAGTACTAGCCTGGGTTTACAAATACTTAGAGAAACTAAAATCAAGGTCTGACTCGAAAAACCTGAGTGAATCCTTGCTGACAGTAAATGAACTCAAAGGAAGTCAAAGGAAGATAAACGACATTAGATCAAGACGCCAGGAATCAAAGAAAAGCAAGAGTCACTGTCTAAATCCTTTCATCGACAACCAAAATTTATTGAGGGTAGGAGGTCGCATCGAAAACGCAGCTGCGGACTATGATACCATATATCCTATAATATTGCCGAACTGTGATTTCACCAAAATGATGATCCGAGATTTACACGGAAGACACCAGCATACCGGAGCTACATTGCTAACCAGTATCATACGACAACGATATCATATATTGAATTGCAGACGGCTTGTGAAGATTAAGAAGTGATTAAGCTATGCAATAGATGCCGGAGATTTAATACAAAACCGAATTACCAGTTGATGGGAAACCTACCGATTGATCGCGTCCATTAAGAGACTCCTTTTTTAAAGATTGATGACGACTATGCAGGACCATTGCAACTGAGGCAGATTTACGGCAGGTCTTGCAATAATCGTTTGCATGGCAACCAAAGCTGTTCATATTGAAGTTGTTTCAAATCTAACAACGGCAAATTTTATAGCAGCATTACAAAGATTTGTGTCACGTCGCGGAGTGTATAGCGACATCTATTCCGATAACGGTTCAAACTTCATTGGCGCAAATAACGAACTACGCGAGATCGGCGAATTTTTAAAATCAAATTCTAATTATATTCTTTCAGTTCTCGATTCAGAAACCATAAATTGGCATTTCATTCCCAATGCAGCACCTACCTTTGGAGGGTTATGGGAAGCAATACGGCAATAATACGGTGTTCACGTTTGACGAACTCAGCATCATAGCAACTCAAACCGAAGCAGTTTTGAATTCACGTTTATTATGTTTGCTATCGGATGATAAAATGGATGTACTAACACCTGGACATTTATTAATTGGAAGGCCAATTAATCAAATACCACAACCGCAATTAACCGAAGTCAAGAAGTCACATCTCTCTCGTTGGCAACTCATGCAGAAAATGATACAACATTTTAGTAACCGACCGGACAAGTGGTGCAGTGGTTAAAGCTCGGCACTTGGACCGGGAGGTGCTGGGTTCGAATCCCATCAGAGCCTAGATGCAAATCGAATTTTCATCATCGATTACGATCGGTGATGCTAATAAATACAACTAAGACTCTCTGATGGAGTGCAGAATTCCATGTCACGCGCCGACCCACCTTCCATGTCAATGTACAGGTTGACATGGAGCTTGCAATGTGCAGGTGGGTATACTGTAGTTGTGTGAGTAGGTGAAGTAGGTGGGTTAATGATGTGGAGTGAATGAGTGGTATCACAATGGGCCTAAAAATTGGCCTAAGTGTGCAGTAAGCAACCACTGAAACCTACCTACCTACCTACCTAGTAACCGATGGAAAATGGAGTACCTGACTTCATTACATAAAAGGAATAAATGGCAGACACCAGGCGAATCAATTAAAATCGGAGAAGTTGTACTAAGTCGAGAAGAAAATTTTCCACCGACCAAATGGTTAGGGCGAATTGAAGAAGTTCATCCAGGGAGTGACGATACTACAAGGGTAGTGACCATAAAAACGCCAACCGGAAACTTGAAAAGACCAGTTAATAAACTGACAAAGCTAGCAACGAAGTAAATTGAATCAATTGATTCAAAGCGGGCGGTATGTTGCGGCATAATATCAAAATCGTCATCGAACAAGAGGAAACACAAATCTAAAAGATCTAAATGTAATTCGAAAATAGTTAATTTATCGATTTAATTTATTGATCGTTAGTTCGTTATTGTATAAATATAATTTATTATCATTATAATGCCATCTACTTAAAGTATTTTGAACCTCAGTTGACTAGCGTTCAAATAGCTTTCAACTAGCTTTAAATATGGAGTAAATTTATATTAGTTTGTATAAAATAAAATGTTAGTCTTGCTCAGGCAGTGCTTGGCAAACATTATACGTCCTTTAACATTATATACTATATCGATATCAAGCTTCATTTGTGTCAACTGTGTCTCGATCGTAGAACCATAACCTGTTGGCACATCATACAACACCATCCTTATACTAAAACAGTAAGATTTACAAATCCAGTATTAAATAATTAATCTACACAGTACAACATAAAAAATATGCTTTTACTAAAGCTAATTCGTAATAATTTATGAAACGGAAAAAGCTCTATGTAACGAGAAAAAATATGTAATAAAATAAAACTTCTGTGTCTATATAACCAAAGTTCATTTGAACAATATTTTACAGTGGTTTTTGTGGTTAAACAATCATCAAAGTAAAAATTCTATATTAAAACTACTTCTAGCCGAATACATGCTATATATATATATATATATATATATATATATATATATATATATATATAACGTAGCATCATATGTAGATGAATATGTGATATATTTGCGAATTCAAATGAGCACTGGCAGGATTACTAATCAAATTATACAAAATAAATTTTTTCTACATTTTTAGTTTTAGCGGGAGCTTTTTTGTGCTGTTACCGGAGTAGATACTGTATAGATATCGAAATATGTTTGTCATATGGTTTTATTTATTTTTATGATTTAATTATTTTGATTACTTGTGTGGGTTATAGATATAGCAAATATTATAAGTTTTAAAGCAGGCAGAGAAGAGATAAATCTACAAAAACTTTTAAAAAAATTCTTCTTAATTTTTGAAGTATTTGTAAATAAACATAACATAGAATTTTTACAAAGTTTTCTTTGTAAACAGTTTGCTTATTGGTTTTGGGCTTAACGTTTCGTATGCTCCTAAGTTGTGATGCTCACAATAAAATTGTAATGACGTATTTGAAATTGTCTGCAATTTACGTAAAATTTTATGTTCCGAAAATTTTAAAGTTAGAGAACTTTGAATAGAGAAAGGAAGTACTTTTAGAATACTTTAGTATTGAAATTGTTTGAGAATATATACGATAAGACGTCAAAAGCAAACTAACAGCAAAATGTGAGTGACACGTTGTGCTTCTTGTGCATTCTTCAAACATACTTCGATTGTAGATATGTTGCACATTGCGCGTCTCTATATTCATGTAATATTATTGTTCAAATAAATTTAAATATAGAGAGAACATTGTAATACAATAGGATAGTCTAGGTTTGGATTCAATAAATCAGCCCAATAAAATAATTTTTTTATTGGACCAGGTGTAGCAATCGAAAATTGCCCGTGTACGTATTTTACCCGTGAGAACCAAATATTACGCGAGTTTCAGAGAAAAAATATTTTACTATATCGTGCAATTCTGCAGAGCATACGGCAAAAAATTCGTTGAACAGCGCACTCAGCCCTGATTTCTTATAACATTTTTGATAAAAACTGGAGTACCACAAAATCGTGCTTATCCCTACACTACGCCAATAAGCGAGACCACAAAACGTTCGATCACCAGTTAAATAACGTCCTAACGAGCTAGAGATAAAATTAGACAATATAGAGTTAAAACAGAAAATTACTGTCAATACGTAATGACCGTACTCAGCGAAACCTATCGGAATCGTACTTTACACGTATTTATTTATAAGAAGACTAAACGGCGATACTTCTAAGATGCTCACCATACAACGACCATCAACCGTTTCACAATCGGAATTTCAGCAACTCAGTCACCATTCCAGTACCCCAAAGAAACACATCGCAGATCCATAGATGCATCAAAACCACTCCTGAGACTATCCTTCAGCAGAAAAATATTGGTTATAACATACAACTATATGATCTTAGACTACCAATAAAACCTGCAATGCAAGAAGAACCACGTACCTAATGGAAGTCGATGAGTTTATAGAAACATAGAAGAATCAATTACATGAATCGATCACACCATGAACGAGTCCGTAACTCGGATATAAACATCAATCCACTAAAAAACAAAAACTATTCCATGTTGGACCGCAAACAATGAAAAATCCTACGAATATACGTTAAAGAATATAGCGAACATATTTTCGAGATAAATTTTATGACAACGAGTTCAAGAATAGAAGTAGATTCCGGATAACCACTATAAGCACCACATAAGATTCCTCGGAAATATGAAAGTGGAAGATGTCAGAAACAGAAGAGCAACGGAGTTCAAAAAAATAACTCGTGACTGGATCAGAGGAACAAAAGATCTGAAAGTAACCGGGATATGAATAAGTGCAAGATTATCATGTGCGTAACTAAATTTCACACATAGATGGTGCTAGCAACACATCTAGTTGTCATTGGTAACCAGTTGTAATATCAGCGCATATCGTAACACAAAAATATTTTTTCTAAGAACGAAAATGTCGAGTTTTGTGCCAAATAAACAGCATTTGCAGGGAGCTTGGCTTTTGTGCTTCAACTTGAAAAAATGCAGCTGAAGCACATAATTTGCTTGAGGAGACCTACAGCGAACATGCACCATTGAAAACTACCTGTGAAGATTGGTTTAAACGCTTCAGAAGTGGGGATTTCCACATTAAGGACAAGCAGCACTCCGGAAAACTAGAAATATTTGTAGACACCGAGCTGCAAGCGTTATTGGATGAATATGATACACAAACTCAAGACCATCAAATGTTTACATGCTATGGCAAAAATTCAAACGGAGGGAAAATGGTGCCGCATGAGTTGACTGGGAGACAGATGGAAGCGACATTTTTTTCACGGCATGAAAGAAAGCTTTCTGTATCGAATTGTTACGGGAGATGAGAAGTGGATCTTTTTTAAGAATCCCAAATGCAAAAGGTCTTGGCTTTCGCTTGGCGAAGCATCAACATCGACGGCACTTCCAAATCGCTTCAAAATTTAGACAATGTTCTGCGTTAGGTGGGACCAAAAAATAATCGTGTACTATGAGCTACACTCAGAAAAAAACTTGGGTCAAAAGAAACAAAAATCTGAGTCTATTTTGCCAAAATCTTGGTGTTTTTCGATCAACCAATGAGTCTAGTTAAAAAAACAAACAAGATCTTGGTTGAATAAAATTTTAATTTCAAATAACCAAATCGTGGTTGTTTAATTTTTAAGTTAGTTAAAAACATTATTGGTTATTTTATTGGGTAGTAGTGGAAAAAATTGAGAAAAGTGCCCAGCTGTTTTATAAAATTAACCAAGTGAACAATTATATTACTAATGTCTCGTTAATTCTACCAAATTTTCTTAGTAAATATAACAAAATTGGCAGTTAATTTATTTAAGATTTTTTTGGCGTTTCGGACAAAATATTATTTTTAATGGCATACATACAATGTTTACGACTTTCCTAGTCACAGAAAAACAACGAGGCCATTTACTCACAATATATCTACCACAAAAAGTAGAAAAATTTACCACCCCTCATTTTAATCCTAGGGTTCTGGTGTAAAGATTTTCAAACCCTTACAAAAACTGAGAACTTCCTTAGGTTTCTTCTTGGCAGCTTGGTTTCATACTGATAAAAAGTTGGTCTACTCATCAGGTTGCATTGCAACGACCAAACTGCAAAAATTCAACTCTTGCTTGGTACCGACGATTCAAAACAAGAACTTATCGATTTGGCGAATTATATCACCAAATTAGAAACTTTGGGAAATTCTCACTATGTATTGTGTATTAAGATAAACTAAAATACTTTGTTAGTTATAACAATAATATTGTTCACCTAACAAAATCGGTTTTGGTTAAATTAAACAAAACTACGTACCAACATCCTGTAACTCAAATTTCATCTACTTTTTGTATAACCAAGTATGAAAATGCCAAATTTCTAGCTCAGAATTTTGTGTTAAAACAACCAAATTAATTTTACTTAGCATTTGATAATAATGTTTTTTCTGAGTGTATTGGGCGAAACTGTCAATGGACAACGCTACCGACAACAATTGATCAATCTGAACCATGCATTGCTCGAAAAACGGCCAGAATAGGACACAAGATACGAACGAGTGATATTGCAGCACGACAATGCTCCATGCCATCACACTCCCGTTGTCCAAGACACCATCAAAATGCTGATATGAGATTATCACTTGTTCCGGTCGATGGTGCATGGCTTGACAGGGCTACACTTGGCCAGGTTCGAGAAAGTGCAAAATTGGTTGGATGGATGGTTTCGGTCCAAAGACGTGTCGTTTTATCGTCGTGTGACACTGGTTTTCCCGGGAAATTGGGAAATATTTTGCTGGAATTACAAATTGCACTAACTCTCAAATAATTATTTTCCGTCCCCAAATGTGTATTCTGGCAGACAGGGAATACTATTTTGGGGGAATTTTTTTATGTGGATATTTATAAACTAAAACACGTATTGCGACCTTACTACCAGTCAGCGAAAAATAATAGCATTTTCATCTATTAATTTTATTTTTAAATATATATTTATTAGAAAAAATAAAGTTTAGAAATTCAAAAATGTACGAATCAAAATTCCCCCAAAAAATATTGGGGCAAAATTAAAGTCAAAACTTCTATATAATGGAATTATTTTTTTCCCAATAAAAACAATCCCAAACGCCAAAAAACACTTTAGGTAATAACAAATTCCCAACTGATAGAAAAACGTCACTAGTTCTCAATTCCCAATTTCTGGGGAAACCCAGAATAGTCTAGTAGTTTTCGTGTATTGGCCGAGAGATGGCCAAAATGTGTAGATAGCGAAGGAGAATACCTTGAATAAACCATTTTTGTTATTCCTATTGAAATTTCCCATATGTTACTTTAAAAAAAACGGAAATTTAATTGCTCACCTAGTAAAGGTAACAAGGGTGAAAAGGTTACCATGGGTAAAAAGGTAACCTTTACAAGCTCGGTTACTGTCTATAAATATAACACATATTTTCATTGTTTCAATATCAATTTGAATTTAAATATTTCAATTTTTTCAATGTTCTCAATTTCAATTTCAAATTCAAATTCAAATACAAATTCAATTTCAATTTCAACTTCAACTTCAACTTGTCCGTGTACTTGCCCGTTGAACTTCACTCGTTCTTCACCGGAATTTGAATGTGAATTTGAATTTGAATTTGAATGTGAATTTGAATTTGAATTTGAATTTGAATTTGAATTTGAATTTGAATTTGAATTTGAATTTGAATTTGAATTTGAATTTGAATTTGAATTTGAATTTGAATTTGAATTTGAATTTGAATTTGAATTTGAATTTGAATTTGAATTTGAAATTGAAATTAAAATTGAAATTGAAATTGAAATTAAAATTGAAATAGAAATTGAAATTGAAATTGAATTTGAATTTGAATTTGAATTTGAATTTGAATTTAGAATTTCAATTTCAATTTCAATTTCAATTTCAATTTCAATTTCAATTTAAATTTAAATTTCGATTTCGATTTCAATTTCAATTTTAATTTCAATATCAATTGTAATTTCAATATTTCAATTTCAATTTCAATTTCAATTTCAATTTCTATTTCAATTTCGATTTCAATTTCGATTTCAATTTCAATTTCAATTTTAATTTCAATTTCAATTTCAATTTCAATTTCAATTTCAATTTCAATTTCAATTTCAATTTCAATTTCAATTTCAATTTCAATTTTAATTTCAATTTCAATTTCAATTTCAATTTCAATTTCAATTTCGATTTCAATTTCGATTTCAATTTCAATTTCAATTTCAATTTCAATTGCATTTCAATTTTGATTTGAGATAAGATAAAGCCTATAAGGAAGCTACAACTTCCGGTGTCCTGATTTCGGCCGAAAATCACTGGGATCTCCCACTTTTTGGGAGGAGTTTAAGTATGGTTTCATTTCGATCATCCATTTCGTCTGAACTGTATCGAATGTACTGAATTTTTTTTGACAAATATTATTTTGTTAGAAATCGTAATTTTCGCTTTAATTTTGGAGAACTTGTATGGATCGGTATTGTTACACAATTAATTTTAAAGCCTTTAGTTTTTAGTGCTGTTTTCGTAAATTATGTGCTTTTCAAAATATTTGCAAGAAACGGATAAGCTCCTGTGGAGGCTGTCACTTCAGGTTGCCTAAAATCACTGGATTCTCGCAATTTGTCGGAAAAACTAAAAGAAGAAATTCACCTGGATCAGTCAATCTGTCTCTGCTGTAAAGAACCAACAGTCATTTAGTAGTTTGCACGGGTTATTTTATAAAATTAACTTGTTTTAACTTCGGCCATGTAGCGAATAGTAGATCTGCAAAATCACAAATGAGTATTTCAATAGAACGTCGAAATTTGTTAAGTTATAGCAGCCATGTTGTTAAACCAACATCTGTCAAATTTGTTGTGAATTGTTCAATAGTGTGTACTGTATAGCAAATCATCAAGAAAGGTTATAGCGTTGAACGACGTGTGCAAATTAACCAACTACATTTTCAAGATCAGTGGTCCGTTCGAGAAATGTTCAGTGAATTACGTGATTCTTATCCTCGCCACAACCGTTTTGCCGAGTCGACTATTCGACGTTTGGTGGCTAAGTTCGAGTCAACCGGTTCGATAAATAAAGAGCCAACACCCGTACGTCACTGAAATGCATGGGCTGTGTACGGGAAAATACGAGGGAGTCAATTTCTCGTCGCTCATGAGAACTTGGCCTTTCTGCGACTGGAACTTGGCGAATTTTGCTGTCTTGGATAATCAAAAATTCAGAAATCCCCATTCGAAAAATTCCAACCAACATCGGTTGAAAAAATTAACATCAAAATTGTTTCAACATCATTGCAAAATTGAAAAAATCCAATGGAAGCTGCCATTTTCAGTACAAAGATTTCCACTAAATTTCGAAAGGACTTTCCAACTAACAGAAAAAGTTTTAGCCGAATTGCTGTTAGAAAACAGTTTGTTACTTCCGCTAAAGTTTTGGAAAACTAATATGCACCGATATTATTACAAATTTAATTTAGAGTTTTAGTTTTTTATACTAGCAATACGCCACTTTCAGTGGCTCAACAGCCAAAAGATGGCAGGACAAATTTCGATCAAAAATCAATGGTATCTCTCAATTTATGGAAAACCCAAAGTTGTAAGTTTCAATCTGATCTATCAACCCGTCTGGACTGTACAGGGATTATAAATATTTTTGTTGAAAATCCGTTTGACAAAAAAACGCCATTTCCGTTAAGTATCGGAAAAGTATTTTAGCATCTTTTAGTCCATAACCGTTTTTCTAGTCAATGATATACTTTCCAAAATAATTGCAAAACACGAAACAATACCTATGGAAGCTGTGCCTTTCGGTAGACCGATTTCGGCCAAACATCAATGGTATCTTTCAATTTACGGAAAAACTTTAAGTATAATTCACACCGATCAGTCAATGCGGCTGGGCTACACATTAACTTAGATATAAAGCGACTAGTCGGGCTCGCTCCATCAGAGTTGTAGAGAGGCCACAAACTTTTAGTCTTTACAGAGCAACCAAGAAATGAAACTTCCCGTGGACCGATTTCGACCAAAAATCACTGGGACCTCCCAATTTATTGAGTACGCTTAAATATGAAGTTTGACCCCGATCAGTCGCTCCCGCCTGGGATGTAGAGAGGCCACAAACTTTGATTGATGATCAAAAGAACAAGATTACATGGGTTTTTGTGAAAATAAGAGGTAAATTTATTGTCATAATTGCAAATTATATGATAAGATACTGGCAAATGATAACATACCGCCAAAAAATCTTCAATCTGAACATTGAATTTTTTCGTTTGTCTTAAAAAAATTTATGATATTCGCTTATACAGTATTTAAGGATTTGGGACAAACTTTACGGAATTGTAGAAAAACGTAAAGTTTGTCTCAAATTAGTAATATTTTTTGTAATTTTCGGCCAAAATTAGGACATACTTCACGGGAATGATTTTCTAGTTGTATATCCACACCCTAAAATTCCCTACAGAACTGGTTCCATGAATAAAAACAAAAATCTTCTCCGATCGTAAAAATAGCCTAAAGGTGCATAACCATCTCATTACGCAACAGAAAACTTCCTAATTAAATTCATCGCTTGACGCGAAATCATCCATCATGAATATGTCATCTAATTTCCCATCGCTATTTAAGAAAATAAAATAAAATTCCTAATTGAAATCTTAGAAACCGAAACAAAAAAAAAAAAAAACTTTTTACTTAGCTTTTAATTTTGTTACTGCCGTTGTTGTTGTTGCTTTAAAATGCCAGAAATATGATAAGCATATAACAAGAATCTTAAATTTTTGTTTTCTTCTTAAGCTTATTTTTCATTAATTTTTATGTTTCAAGAAGATAAACTTAGCATAAAATACAAAAACAAATTCGTTTCTTGCTGCCAAAAAAAAAAAAATTATTTCTTAATATATTTCTTATATTTATTCGTTTTACTAAGCAAATAGTTTACTGTGAAAATAAAACGATAATTTTCTTAAAGTTTAGTTTTTTGCTTAAGATAAATTACTGTGTGTTGTATTTTCGTATATACGTATGTAGCTTTAGATGCCAGGCAACATAAAAGTTACATATTTTAAAAATGTTCTAGAATTTGTTAATCGAGAATTTTTTCCTTCGTTTGGAATTTTCCAAAAAAAAAAAAAAATAAAAAAAAAAATTTAGAGAAGACGGATTAAAGGATTTATAATTCTTTAGAAAAATTTCTTAATTTTATTAAATATTTTAAAATGCACTATTTTCTATTATGTGTCCCGGATTACGACAGTATTTTCCTATGCGATGCTGGAAACTCGCTTAAAAGGCAATTATATCACCAATTGGGTTTTAAATTTAATGTTGAAGCTTGAATAAATCTCATCCCTCTGGCACATATGTATAGTGCGGTTAAACAAAAATTCTTTTGTGGTTTCCCTGGTTAGTGATCCGTACGCATAAAAAAGGGATACATTCTGGTTTTGTTTTATAAGGTTTTTTGTACCATTTTTTCGGGTATGACCTTTTAAAAAAAAATTAGCAAAGTAGATTTTGTTAGATATTAAAGGTGAGCATGCACAGGTTACCAACTGAACACTAGCCGCACCTACAAAAAATTGTCGACTTTGACTTTTATTTAACTTTTCCATCCAAACAATGCTTTTAATGATTGGTACACAGGTAAATCATTTTCTCGTTTATCAATTTGAAATGCGCCACTCCAGGAAAATGTTTTATACAAAAATAACTTTCCTTATCAATTACGCACCAAAAAAAAATACACAAAATTATATTATTTTTTCGTATTTTCACCTCCCGTTTCTTCACCACCCTTATCAAAAAAAAAAAAAAAAAAATTGAAAAATGATTGAAATTAAATTAAATTTTTAATAATTGAATAAACATTTTCACATTTTTTTTGGATGTATAAAAGTCCAATCAACATTGCGTACTTTATGCGAGTATAATTTATGGTGGCAAATCATATCGATTACGATGGCAATTGAACATAAAAAAAATCTGTCAACATATCAATTCAACCCATATAAAAAACATACTTCAACGTAAACTGTCATAACCACTTTTAGACCGAGATATCAAATCAACAATAAAAATAATGTTAAAAGCACTAAACCACATAAATTTTCGTGCGACTGCGGAAATGATGGTTATCTAAATTAACTGTGTAGCGTCCCTCGGTCCACTATTAAATTATGACCGTAATTAGAACATTCTTTTTGGGTGATAAAAAGCTCAACAGCGTTAATGAGAAAATAATTACCGTTTATGTACTTGAATATATTATAGTTCCTGATGTGTGTTTTGAGAATGAAATATTTTGACGTCGAGTGTTTGCTAAGGACTATATCGAGAAAGCTTCAAGCTTGATTTAGGAAGCATATTTTTTGCATAATTAATTACGATTTTGGTATTAATAATAGGAAAGCACACAAAATGTTACAGAAACATTTTTCGTTTTTGATACGGACTACAAGTAACTTATCGAAATTCGATAATCTAAGAGCTTGCAAAGCTGCGGAATAACGAATATATAAAATGATGTCCATCTTTAAGAAGTTTATGTAATAAAATACCTTGCGTTACTAAATTTTGTGGGATCGTGTTACAGGAAGAACTGAAATGTGTTCGACTTTTCTGTAGACTAAAAATAAATGTTCGAGAAAATCCTTTGATCGGCACAGTATCCTTTTTTATAACTACATTCTGCTTCCAATTTAAGGAACTCGGTTGGAATAAATGGTTAAATTGAAACGATTTAAATGAAGTGTAGCTAAATGGCCTATAGATATATAGTTTAAATGTGAATAACTATACGCACTCCCCGATTGAGCGGTCGAACCGGGGGATGTTCTGTAAAGGTAAATTAAATCCCCGAGAAACTTTTTTGTTAAACAAAGCGATCATTTACTGCTAGATCTCTGGTCAGTGTCTGTTCTGCATATTAGGAGCTGCGCTCTTATCTGGCCGTAGGCATAAAATGCTACGAGAAAAGAACGCCGAATAATAAAAAAAACCATGTTTAGTCAAACGAGAGACAGACCTCACTACAAAAAGCACTATCACACACGGAGAAGTAGATTAGAACAGTGTTTCTTATAATTGTATAACAAACAGAACAATAAACCAGTATGAACGCCACCAACAGAATCGTATCTAAACTCCTTGGAGCAGCCACGCTTGTCATCAAAAAGACACTTGATGAACTTTCTGAGCACAGGTAAAAATTACGAACAAAGTGGACGAGGAGGTTCATCAGCCAGTGGTAGTTCAATTTGATGAAAGTAAAGTTCTCCAAGTGAGTATTATATAAAGTGACGTGCGCCTTTTAAAAACTTTTAAAAGACGTTAACAGTGGCCAAAAAACATTGACCTTTGTTGGAGATTTCAATGCACGGGCCGAAGAATGAGACAGCATGAATACGAATATTCGAAGCCATGCCCTTCTTGAGGCCATATCGTTTCTGGATGGTGAATTATTTAATAATGGAAACTCATCTATCAACATTCTGTAGAGGTGAGTGAGATAATACAGCCTTGGCCAAACGTATTGAGCACCCTATAAATTTCGGGCTACTTATCGTGTACGCCCGCAGAAAACAACGCCTATTGCTTATTGACATCCAATGATCTAGTGCACTTTTGGTGTTTCGATTTGTTAAATTTAGTGATATTATTGCAATATGGCGAAACAAAAAGAGTTAGGTTTAGAACAATGTGTGCAGATACAGCTTCTGCATGAGCACGGGACATCATAAGTTCTAAAACTGTGAAATGTTCACGCCGATCTGTGCACTATACTATTGAGCGATTCTCCGCTATTGGATCACACAGTAAAAGGTATAGAACCGGGCGCAAACGTATTAACACATACCGTGAGGACCGAAATTTAGTGAGAGAAGCTTTAAAAAATAGGAAAAAAACTTCTTCAGACCTCGATGCTGAGTTGTCAGTAGAAGAACCCAATCCCACTCGTACCACTCACAGAAGGCTTCAGAAAGCTGGTCCAAAAGGCTGTAAAGCAAGGAAGAAACTATGGCTTTCCGAAAATCTTAAAGATTCTCTCATTTGCCGATTTCCTCTTTGAACGATGCCAATATAGAACCAACACTGCAAACCAACAAATGTTACAAGATCGTGTAAACGGTTGGTATGAAAGTTTCGAGGCCTACCAGTGTACGCTAAAAAATGCTGGCTATTTAACCAGGATTTATGAAATTTATTCCACGAACGAAAATTAAATCGTTTATGGTTGTACCAATATCGAAGACATCGATAGACCGCAAGATATTTCAATCAGATCAATTTAACTTCCAAAATATAGGTATGTCCCAATTTAAAATTGGGAAAAAACAACAAATAACAATAACATACATTGTCTTCGAATTATCTACATACTAATTGTCTACACTATTTTTGACACCAACATGTAGACAATTTGAAAATACGCATAGACGCACAACACCGACCAGAACTCATTATTTCGGCTGACGGACCAAAATTACCTACCAAAGAGCCGAAAGTTTGCAAACATGTTCGTTTTGATCTTTCACTTAAATCTTCAACACTTACATGGGCGGGTCGTGTATCCAGACCTCCTACCATATGCTTACATTATCGATAGATCTTCGATCTCTCTGGGAGGGGAGTATTGTGGCGTTTTCACACCTGGCATCGAAATTCATCATATAAATTAATTAAAATTAACTGGCCAGGCATTTAATCACACCCAAAGATATTGCGGCCGGGATCCAAGATGTGTAAAATGCTCAGGTAATCATTTTACCCAGGCATGTACAATTGGGAGAGATGTGCCAGCCAAGTGTACAAATTGTAAGGGTCAACATCCGGCTAATTATCGAGGCTGTGAGGTTGCTAAACAACTGCAAAAATTAAGAGATAAAACAAAAAATCAACCGCAAAATCACGAAAATCGAAGGGTTCAAATTCAAATTAGATGAATCAAAACCCACAACCAGGTAGTAAAAGGTTTAGGTTCAATATGGGCTCTGAAAGTAACCAAATTATGGAAAACATTATGAACAGCATTGCAGCTATGACGTGATTTTATTATTGGAGGTGACTTTAATGCGAAAAACACCTATTGGAGAGCTAAACTTACGACGTCAAAAGGTAAAGAATTGCTTCAAGCAGGGCAGACATCAAAATGTGAATTTTACTCTGGTGGTTCCCCAATATACTGGCCCAGTGACGGAACGAAGATACCTGACCTAATAGACTTTTATGTAGCAAGATGTATATCTCAGAACTACATTCACATTGAAGACAGTAATTCTCTAGTATCGGATCATTAAAATAAAAATCAATCTTCATCAATACCGACCAAATGGCATAGTGGTTAAAGCTTTGGCGTTTGGATCGGGAGGTACCGGGTTCGAATCCCGATAGGGGCAGGATGCAAAGGGAATTTTCATCATCAAATTACGATTTGTGATGAGAAGGAACACATCTATGACCCCCTGTCGAAGTGCAGAACTCATGGGCCGACCCATCTTCCATGCCAGTATAGGCTGACATGGAGCTATGCAATGTGCAGATGGTAACAAATCGGACCTATATCCGTACGTCCTCGATTTGGCAGAACTGCGTAAGGTAAGGACGTAAATAAGCGAACTGCGAAAGAGTTAGGAGTGCTTCGGCCCCAGAAAAGATTGCAAAGAATAAAAAAAAAAAAAAAAAAATCTTCATCAATCATGAATTAGAACAACTCAATGAAACAATTAACATTGTTGCTTTGGCAAGTACCCCCATTATCCGAAATAAGAAGAAGCTTAACATATCCTACCCAATGGAAAAGACAAAAATGACGAGCACGTAAAACCTGGTAAATAACTAGAACACCGGAAAAAAAACAATTCTTAGCAATTTAGGTAACAGTCTCAAATCTCTTTTTAAAGAAGTAAGCCTAACCGATGAAAAAAATTCTTATTATTTTCTGTGGAAGGCGACGAAGGAACTCAAAAGACCCAAAATGCAAGTGCCTTCACTTAAAAAGGAGGATGAAACCTGGGCAAGAGATCCTAAAGAGAAGGCTGATCTGTTTGCGGAGTATCTCGAGGATTCCTTCCAACCACTTCCAAGGCAAACGGCCAACGAAAACATAATGTCAATTCAAAAGCTAGATGATTTTGATATCCGCTCAGTAACTCGCAAAGAATTAAAAGAAGAAGTGAAAAGCAACATGAATATTAAAAAAGCCCCAGATATGACTTGATTACTTGATTTCGTAAGCAATTACACATAATCAATACAAGCTTTCGGTTAAAATATGTTCCGTGGCAATGGCAACTAGCAGAAATAATCATGATAGCAAAACCTGATAAACCACCTAATGAAGAAAAATCATACAGGCCAATTTCATTGCTGCCAATTATGTCAAAACTTTTTTAAAAATTTGAGTTAAACCAATAATTAAGGACCGTCAACTAATTCCTCCACATCAATTTGGATTCAGGGAAAAGCACTCCACAATTGAACAGGTGCATAGAATCACCAACGTTATTGAAAGAACGTTAGAACGCAAAAAAGTATGCTCTAGCATATTTCTGGAAGTCGCCCAAGCATTCGATAAAGTTTGGCACAGTGGACTGGAATTCAAGCTGCACAGAGATCAGCCGAGGCAATTCTATGCCATACTAAAATCTTATTTATCCAATAGACATTTTCGTGTGAAATATGAGGATGGATACTCCGAACTAAAGAAAATCTCTGCCGGTGCCCCACAGGGGAGTGTCTTAGGACCAATCCTGTATTTATTATATACAAGGGATATTCAAACAACAGATGAAGGAACCATAGCCACCTTTGCAGATGACACAGCAATCATGGCCGAGGCAGAAGATTACCAACTCGGTTTGTAACTGGACTAAGCGCTGGATAATCAAGCTTAATGAGACGAAATCCACGCATATTAACTTTAGATATCAAAAGGTATAGATGACTTCCCATCTACCGAAAGTAATTAACTCACGACCGGTGCCATATGCAAACAAAGCTAAATATCTGGGCATGATTCTCGATGGCAAGCTCAAGTGGAGAGAGCACGCCAAAAAAACGAAGAACATAATATTAAGTTCAGCAAAGTGTATTGGCTCATAGGTAGAGGGTCTGAGCTTACAATAAACAACAAGCTGCTGCTATATTGGCAAATACTGAAGCCGATATGGACCTACGGTATTCAACTCTGGGGATGTACTAAGCAAACAAACGCCAAAATGATACAGACGTTTCAAAATAAGGTTCTCCGTAGCATCGTAAATGCTCCGTGGTACACAAGAAATGAAGACCTTCACAGGGACTTACAGATGGAATACATCAAAGATGAAATAAAAAAACACGCCGCCAAACACGAAATAAGGCTCCAGGAACATTGAAACCCCTATATTCACAATAGGAATCACATTATGTTTGTTCCGAAATACTAAAACCAATTTCGAGAATTTCCGAAATGACATCCGATTTGATTTGAAATACTTTATGGACTTTTATTTGATATATCCATGGCGTGCTGCTCGAGTAAAACATTCTCTTCGTGTACATGTCAATTTTGACATCTCTGCGTAATGATGTTTTCTGATGCTGTTTGGTTGATGGAGTTACCGGTGTTTCTCAATTTGGTGTTCGTTATAGTGTGTCCACCGATAGGTGTCACCTCCGATTGACGTGGAGACGTTAAGTTTTGTCTCCAACACTGATACTTTTAATAAGCTTTTTTGAAAGCTTTTATTCTACTCTAAAAATATGCTTTTAAAATTATGTTGCTTCACATAATATGAACGTACCTTTATATTGACGATGTTCTGAAGCATCGGAATAATAATTCTGTAATTATTTTGCAAACAGTTATATTGCCAAATCACACCAGAAGCTTCTGTACCAATTAAAAAGTTTAGTACTATTTTAAATTTAATTTTTATTCAGAATGCTAAAGTTTCTAGTTAAACTCACATTTTTTTTAGGTTCCAACAAAAATAATTGTTCATCATAACCATTTTAATAAAAACTTTTAAGCTCACATCTAGAAGTGAACGAAAATAATAAAGTTCCTGAATTTAATTCAATAATAATATGTATACTGATGGACAGTTTGGTGAAAAGTAAAATATTTTTATAAGCTTTTTTATTTAAAGTTTAACTGCACTTAAAGTTTAATGGCATATAGTGTAAAGGCTTTTAATTTTAGATAGTTATAAATTACCGCTAAAAGCATTTTTCCCATTTATTTCAAAGAGCTTTTTCGATATAAACATAAACACAATATGCTAAAGTTTTGTGGACAGGATTTTCTTCTTCCACATTATGTTAGAAAACTAATCTGCTCCACTATTTTTTTAACCAATGCACAATAACAAGGGTAAAAGCTCGTAAATTAATTCCTGTACCAGTGCTAAAAATGCAAACATAATGTAACACATTTTTCTAATTTATGAAACGAGAAAAATTTGTAAAAAAATTTTGTTGTCTTCCAACTACATCACACATACATATATAAAGTAGTGATATGTAAAGAAAGATGATACCAATAAAAATATGTACGAAAAGCTCTAGCTATACATGACTATACGAGTATAACAAGACAATTCTTAGATGAAAAATTGTCCTTATACAAACAAATTTTCCAGCTCTCCTATGATTATGTTTATGTTTTTCCAAATGTAGTAACTCTAAATATATCATAAAATTGTACATTCACAATAGAATATGAACTTGATGTCACCAGGGCTTGGTATGTAGCATTAGCATGATAACCCATCCCAGTGTCGAAAAAATCGTCTTCATTGTACTACTGTACACTCTATAGTCTTCTTATGTAAAAGAATGACAATGTAAAATAAAAAAAAAATGTTAAAGTTTTTTTTGTGCTTTTATCTCGAGCTTTTTGTTTTAATTTTAAAAAATCGTATAAAATATGAATGGTAAACGTTTGTGTGACTGCATGAAAATGGTGATGCTGCACAAAAATACTTTATGTATAGATATGTAAACACACACACACACACAAAGTAAGTAAACGAATATTTTCATAAATCAAAAGGAAAATTCAATTTCACATCCAACACAAAATGCGTTGTTGTTGTTTTCCGTAATAACATGATTTAGAGAGCTTTTGCTTTGTTTTATTATGTACTCGTATACAGTAGATTTTCCAATCAAATATATTTAGAAAGAGAGACCGACGAGCAACAACAAAATCTGGATAATAAATGTCACTCGTTGATTGAATAGAATTTAATAATGATCAAATCGGGAGGAGAGATCGATATATGAATGTACCAGAAAAAAAAATACAAATTTGTATTGTTCAATCAGGCAGAAGATTAAATTGGGTGCTCGCTTACAGAAAGGTGGTGATGTATCAAATGAATGGCGCACAATTTATCAAGATATAAATTTTTTCTTGTTTCTGGGTGAGTCAAAAATCGCATATTTACGTCGATTATTTATTATGTTGATGTAGGTCGATATAGAAAATTTGTATACGTGACGGTTCTGCTAATTGGATTTTTCGTGTTTTGCGAAAGAAAATGTAAATGATACTCAGTTTATCCGCAAGTAAAGTGAAATTTGAAAGCTTCTATATATAAAATATGTTTTGTCTACTACAAAGGTAGCTCTTATTTGCAAACCATAAAAAAATGTTAGATTTCTAAAAGCTTTTCCAGATTAAAATTTAACATGAAAATGTGAAATTTTAGATGAACGTTGATTTATTCAACTATTAACATGTAAAGAGATTTTATAATATAAAAGAAAATCAAACCAACATACTTTTGTACGTTGAACTAATTTGCAAGGTTAAATAAATCATAGTTCATTTAGAGATTATTGTAACTCGAGCGAAAATATTTAGAAAAGAAGAACGTCTTTCAATTTTGTTTTACCACGAATGTTAATTAAAAACTCGTATGTCCTGACTAAAACACCTTTGGCATTATAATACCAATTAAACAGCAAACTTTAACATTTACAAGTTAAAAAATGTAACCTAGAAAGATTTTAATTTTGCCCGAACCTGATTTCAAAATTTCTTGGAAAACTGAGTTGTGCTTTTTCACTTTATTTTACATAGCAAAAAATGGAGAGGTGAATATGTTATAACCCGACTTTCGTTTATCTGCTCGAATGTACATTAATCTCGAATACACCACTCTTGGCTTCTAAAGTGGAAAATTAAACTTACCGGAATTTTGGTAAAACAGTATTGTAAAACCCATTCATACTGATAATTTAATTTAATGCTAAACTCCCATGGAAGCTGCCATTACACAGATTTCTACTTACTAATGGAAAAAGTTTAAGTGTGAAGTTTCATTCAGAATAAAGAACCCACCAGGACTTTAGAGGTACCGAATTTTGGTGAAATAAAGTTATTCTTCTGAACTCGTTATTTCCGGTTAAATTTAAAAAATAATCGGAAAAAATTAATTTACAAGTATATCGTTTCACCCCCGATCAGTCATTTCATCTGTACTACTCCAAAAAATGGAGTTTCTGCCAAAAATCGACGTTTCCGCTTTAATTTTCTAAAATTGATCTGAACCGATATTTTTGCAAATTTAATTTATAATCTTTTAGTTCATAATCGAATTTCTCAAAATTTATATAATTTTCAAAATATTTACGAAAATACCAAAAGCTCCTATGAAAGCTGCCATTTTCGGTGGACCGATTTTGTTTTGTTTTTCAATGAGACCTTCCAATTTGTGGAAAAAGCTTACGATAATATAAGCAAAAATTGAGCCCGTGAAGTTTCTAAAAGAAATAACACGTATACGTATACAGTTCCAATTGGAAAACATGGCGGATACATAATTCTTATTAGGTTCAAGTAGATTCCAATAGCCGCCATATTGAATTGCTTTAGTGTTGGTGATTTGCACTGTTAATATTTTATAAATGCAAATTAGTAAATTTTTTATTAAAAATTATTATTACATTAAATAAATTCATAATTTACATAATAAAATATAAAAAGGGTAATTAATACAAAAGATATTAAAGAAATATTTAAATTACTTAACAAATAAATAAAATTAAAGCTTTAACAAAAAAAAATTATCAAATATGTTTATTGAACATTTTCACTCAAAATATTGAAATTTTGTTATAGTGGTATCTTGCCCTAATCTCTGGAAGTGGCTTGTTATTGGCCCAGATTGATAAAATACGCAAAATTTACGGTGGAAATTGCTATTAACAAGGTTACATTTTCTCCGCTAGGAAAAACCATATATCGAAAAATGTTCCTCAGAGATAGGCCAATTCAACCAATGTAGTGGTAACTTGCCCTAATTTCTGGAAGTGGCTTGTTATTGGCCCAGACTGATCAAATACACAGTATTATTTGATTGAGACATTTCAATAAACAATTCTGATATTTTTTCTGTTAAATCTTTTATTTTTATTTATTTGTTAACTAATTCTCACTTGTTTTTTAATTTTAATTTTAAAAATTTTAATTTTTAAATATACTTCATTCGAAGAATAATTTTACAGTGTAATAAATCACACTCATTTTATTCTAATAAGAATTTAATATTGAGTGGTATCAACACATATATAATTTGGATTTTTTTATTATTTTTTGTTAGAAATTTCACACCGGTCAAAAATTACGTTTTTGTCAAAAATCGTAATTTCGCTAAAATTATTCAAAACTAATCTAGAAATAGAATCTTATGTTTAAATTCTTTTTCGATAACTTTTTTTTAACTTGTAAACAAAAAATCACAGACTGACGCTTGACAAAAAATAAGCGCGGTGACAGTTTGGTTGCTATAGCCAGTGCAGTTGGTAACACTTCGAGCGCCGACCCCTGTATTTGCAAAAAACGAAAAACCTCCTATGAAAGCTGTCACTCCTAGTAGACTGATTTCAGCCAAAATTCAGTAAACCACGAGATCTTCAAATTTGTAAAAAAAAGTTTAAGTATCATGTTTTATCCCGATCAATCAATACGTCTGTGCTGTATAGGGCCGATTTTTTTTGTTTTGTTCAAAAACAGTTTATTGCTTATATCGTGGATTCTTGCATATTTACGATTCGCTCACAGAAGCCAAAAAGAGTAATTTCTAAAAAAAATTATGTTTGTGCGTATGTGTATGCGTACGTGTGTGCGTGTGTACGTGTGTGTGCGTACTATCAGCCTTATTATATTCTCATAGACGTGATAATTGTCACATGATGTGATAATCACTTTTTGGTATTCTCTTAGTCGATTGAAGTGACGTTTATCGTTTGGCGTGATAACTATCACTTGGTGACATATTTTCGTAGTCGTACGAAATGTTAAACGCCACTTGAAATGATATACATACGAGTATTTCAGAACTTATTATTTTTGAGTGTAAGAATAGTAAACAAAAAGCTTGTGACTGAAACGTAAGTTTTCAGAGTCGGTTCAGTTTTCTTTCGGACAAATGCATGGGGTAGAACTTCTCAGCTGGTTTCAACGTGTCGCGGATCGGGTTTGCCTAATGTGATGGAGCATTTTCAAGAAAAAAGAGCTTGTGTTGCCTCTTTCGGTATTCTGGCCTTTTTTCATGCAGCGAGCAGTTCAAATCGGCCAATTGTTTTTGGTAACGTTTGGTTCACCGTTTACCAGGTGCTAATAGCTCATAATAGACCACGCCCCTCTGGTCCCACCAAACACAGTGCATCGTTCGTCTTTCTGTCAAAGCGCGTGGGTCCACCCATGATTTTTTGCGCTTAGGACTTTCAAAATAATGACACAAGTTGTTTTGTGCTTTTCCATTTACAAGTCGTTTAACTCACGTGGTACTCCTCTACCGGCCTTCTGAATCTTTTCCATCTCCCGTAGCCGATTGGAAACAGCTTCTTGACTAACACCCAATTGAACGAAGTTGTCTACAACGTCGAAGTCACCACTTTTGAAACACCGAAACCATCGGTCGCACGTATCTTGCGATGGAGCGTGTTAACTATAAGCTTCTTGAAGTAATCGGTATGTTCCAGCAGCAATTTTCTTCAAATGAAAACAACAAATTAATGCTGTTTTCGAATGCTCTTTGTACGGTATAAATTTCGACATATTCAACACAACAATACAACACTATGTACACGGTTTCCAATTTATCACTCGAGCTGACACCTGTTGAGGATAGAACAAAATGGCGTAGTGTCAAATTTTTAGAGCATAAACTACATTGGTACACCATCTGTTGTCTGAAATCCGCATTTCATACTTGTACACTTGTGCATATATATACAGTACCTGGCAATTGAATTAGGGCCTTCTTCTGATTTTGATATTTTTCCAAATTTATCAGGAACAAAATAGAAACAGACACATATTACTAATACAAAATGTTTATTTATGTTTTATAGTAGATATTACATCAACATTTTGTTAAGCCTCCTTTGGCTTTAATGACTGCTCTAATTCTAGCCGCATACTGGAAATACAAGTTTTTACCACTTCTTGTAGTTTTGCGTTCTCTTGCCAATGTCTGTGCATATAATTGTTCAGAACAGCTACTGTTGGGTTCGGGGAAAGTACGCAACCTTTTTTAACTTGCCCCATAGATTTTAGGACCATGGCAAAAGGGGTATGCTATGCTTTTGAAACAGAGTTTTTATCTTTTTCGCTGTATGACACGGTGCTCCATCCTACATGAAGGTGTATGGCCCTTCTTTTTTATTTATTGAGTTTTGGAAAGGCAAAAATACAGTCTCAACAACCTTTTCATATTGCACTTGATTCATGGTCCCCTCCACAAAATACAGAAGTCAGGTGCCTTTCGCGGTTATGCATGGCCAGATCAGGACTGGTGGTGGGTGTTTCATTTTTTCTGTACAGCTTCATCACTATAACGTTCCTTGGGTCTGCGTCTAACGAAATTAACTCTTTCCGCCATTGCTTCTAGTCGAGATTCATCGCTAAAGATCACCTGAAATGATTTATTAATGACAAAATGTCTGCAAATTTCTGTGAATTTTTGTCCACTGCAGCTTCATTAAGAGCTTTTTCTTTTTTTTGTGTAAACAAATTTTGAAAAGTAAAATATTGACGATAAAAATGATTATAAACTGAAGGGTTTTAAATTAGATTTGCAACAATATCGGCCCAGATCGAGTTTCCAGAATTTAACCGGAAATTACTATTTGCGACAAAACACTGTTTTTCAACCAAAATTTGGCCCTGTACAACTCAGACGAAAGGATTGATCGAAACGAAAATTCATACTTACGGTTATTCCACAAATTTGGAGATCCCAGTGATTTTTGCCGAAATCGGCTCACCGGGAGCGATAGCATCCATTGAAGCTTTTTATTTTTTTACAAATATTTTGAAAAGTGTAGCATTTGCGACAATATCGGTTCAGATTAGCTTCCCAAAATTTAACCGGAAATTATTATTATAGCCAAACAATTGTTTTTCCATAAAAATTCGGCCCGATACAGCCCAGATAAAATAATGAAACTTAATACTTAAGGTTATTCCCAGGTTATTAGAGGCGATTTTTTTCCTAAAATCGGTCCACTGAAGTGCCATCCTTCATAGGACCTTTTAGGTTTTTTGTAAATATTTTGAAAAATGTAGAAACTGTTATGAAAAAAAATGCTGAATTTAATTTGCAATAACATTGGCAACAACAATTTTAGACCAATCTCTACCGCCCAGAATCTTCATATTGAGTATTTTTTTATAAATTGGGAGATCCATACGAAATGTGGTGAACACCTGTCTACCGGAAGTGACAGCTAGAGCATTTCCAAACTTTGCAACGAAGATTATATTCACAACGGGAGTTTTCCAAAATAAAGGCTGGAAGAATAATTTTTTGTGATTATACAAGACAGTATTTATCAAAAAATTATAACTGTGGTGTATTTGAGATTTATGTACATCTGTCGTAACAGAAATCGGGTATTGGCCACAACAATTACACCCCACCATTTTTTTATAAACGATATTAGTTGGGAATTCGAGTTATAGAGCTCCAAAGATTCACAAAACACTCACCTAAAAATTTAATCCGGATTAGTTATAGCCGCGAGATTTAGAAATTAAAAAATTTTGAATTTACAATGAAAATCAGAACAAGCCAATTATAAAAACCAAGACCTCTGGGAAGTTAGCCCGGAAAATCATCCCGAAAGACCATTATAGTTACATATGGCAAGACTATTATATATTTACAGAATATTTTAATACTATCCTGATAGACTATCAGGATAGTCAGTATATATAATTATTATTGCTGCATACAAAACAAATATTGTAAATTACTACGAGTATAGTTTTGTAATATAAAATTAGTATCACGAAATTGTCATTTAAAATCATATGTACCACATAACATTAAAAAATAATACACTAATATAATTCACATCGATATATAATCAAATTTAATAAAATATACAAAAAAAATTTAATTCAAATATTTAATATTAAATAATACAATACTATATAATAATAATACAATAATACAACAATTCTCTGAACGAAAATAAAACTATTTTAAATAATAATTACTTGTTTTAAGGCTGTGTCACTCAAATTGTCAAAAACGATGTTTAATAAAAATCAGTTTTTGGCCATAAAATATTACCAATTGGCCTAATTCTTTCTTTAGCATGAATTTAAATGTATAATTGAGGGATTAATATTAGTTAAAAATATTGAAAATTAAAGTTAGTTTAGTTTAAAATAATATCGATCGACAAATTACGTCAAACGATAAGTTTATTTGTTTTTACGCCGCAATGACGAATATTTGGAAAAGTTTTGTTAAGTGGTTATTAATTTAATAAATATGCAATGTTTAGATCAGCAAAAATGAAAAATAATAAATTTATTAATAATTTTACAGATATAAACAATATAAGCAGATAAGTTAGTAAGCAAATTATACAAACAAAAATCACAAAATTAACAAAAACACAAAATGTATACATTTAGGGGCAATGAAATATCGACATTAACAAAATTTAATTTTTTCAGTACCATTGGTGTTTGAAAGGTGGATTCTTCCTCTACAAATTCCATACCAACCTTGCTCTGTTAATTAATATCTACTACGACTTCACACTGCTATATCTAAAATTTGACTCATAGACTCGAATCACAATTTTGGTGATTGAAAGGTGGATTCTTCCTCTACAAATTCCATACCAACCTTGCTCTGTAAATGACAGCAGTAATATCTACTGCGACTTCACACAGCATTTTGGCGTGGTAACACGGCTATATTATCTAAATTTGACTCATAAAGTCGATTGCTATCTACTTTGATTTTATGTGTTTTATCTTTTTGGCTATTTTTACTAATATTTTCTTGTTAAAATAATTGTTATTCTTTCTAATAACAAGAATGCTTGATTTTTCATTTTTGGATTAACCTTGCCAGTAAATTATTTGTTATTAAATTAATTTTTCATGAAATAAATTTCTGCGCTTCAATATTTTTGTTGGTTTCGGAATAGTACGAACACCCGTCGCGACTTTTGTTTACTGAAATTTGTCTCTTTTGGAATTTTTTTTCGGGATAACAAAAAAAACTGTCATGATAGTTAAAATGTCATGACAGTAAAAAATTTCGGGATGACATTAAAAACTAGCGCAATATAGTAAATTTTTCGGGATGACACTGAAAAGTGTCGCGATATTCATTTCATAGTGTTGCCATCGCATTTCTTCGGGATATTTTTCGGGCTAACTTCACAGACATAAAATCAAGGAGCCTCGCCACAGGTCGCATGGTTGTAAACCTCATTTCGCAGTGGGTTTCTGCTTGTAACTTTTATTTCAAGAAATTCATCTTTATTTTCTATAAATATTACAAATTCTCCCACTCACATAATTTCAGTGTACCATGTGTACGTTGTAACCTCCTTATAAGCATGCACGATCACATTGAAAATGGGTTAGTACTGAGATCTGCACTCCGCAAAACGGCATATTACCGATCCTGATCAAATGACAAAATTCCGTTGTACTTTCTGCCGCTGATGATATTCGGGTTACGGAACATCCTGAGCCAAAAACTGAAACTATAATTTTATTTTCTGCGAATGCGAACAGCGGAAAGTAGTGGATACTTGAAAGAGTTTTTGAGATATTGGCCAGAAACTGACGAGAACATAAATAGCCGCAGAAAATCAAAAATGTATAGTGAAAATTCTAACCTCTAAATTTTTTCCATATTTCCCTTGTAGTCTCTATATGATCTAAGCTATTAGAAAACCAACCGAAAGCTTTAGCTACTTGTGTTGCGTTATTTCTTTGACCAGGTTTTAGAATAGCTACTGGTCTAGAGACTGGTTCTAATTTCATCGAATTAATTTCGTGGGCTGAAAATATACTACTTATGCTAATTATTAACGGATCATAATAAATTTGAAATTGTAAACTTAGAATACAAAAATAAATTATGTATCAAATTCTGGAATATAATTAAATACAAATTTCACAATGCTGGAAATGTTTAACTGAAGGATCCTTTAATAATCATGCTTGTTCTCAGCTGATCATCTCAGATTTAGAGAAATTCTCAATCTAAAATAAAATCATGTTCGTACTAGGTAATTAAATTCAGTGCAACAATTTCGTTGCATGAACCTATGTCACTGGGATTTAAGCCGTAGCATGCAAAAAGAGGGAAAATCACCATTGTACTAATTAGCCGACATTTTATTGGAAGAATTATTGTATCTTTGTTTAAATTTATAACGGTTCCGGGAATTCCTTATGACTCATTCACTGAGCAGATTTATTAAGATCTGGATAGGTTTCTTGTGATATTTAGCAACGTTATGAAATTCAACTTACACTATTGCCGGCTTGAAAAAAGTAATAAGTATTACAAATATGAGTCAGATTAGCCTTAGTTTATAATTCTCAGCCAATTGTAATTCAATTCGAAAAATTAGAAAAATATTTGATTCTATATAGTGACCAACTAAGGCAAAACTAGAGTTATTTAATGCAGGGTGGGCCATCTGTTGGTCCTTTTTTTAATCTATGAATTTTAGTATGTAGAGTTGTCTGTTTTAAAAAATTCTTTGACATATGAAAAGTCAAAAATATGCCATTAATCATCAAGGAGTCGCTAATAATACAACAAGGCGTTTTGATTGTCCAAATTTGAACCAAACACATCAACCAGGTATCGTTCACAAGGACTACACATGTCACGAACCACATTACGATGCATTTTGCATGTTGATCTTCATTTGCATCCATATAAAATTCAACTAACTCAAAAATTGATGCCACCAGACCATTTAAATGTCGTCGTTTTTTTAATTGGATGCTTGAACGAAATGAAGGTTTTTCATCCAAAATCATCTTAACGTCAATAAGCAAAATTGTCGAATTTCGAGAGCGGAGAATCCTCATGTTATTCACAAAGCAGAAGTTCAGACTCCAAGAGTTACTGTTTGGTGTGGTTTATGGGCTGGTGGCATCACTGGGCCGCTTTTCTTTGAAAACGAACAGGAAAATGCCCTTATAGTGAATGGGGTACGTTATCGCAACATGTTAACTGTTTTTTGTGGCCCAAATTGAATGAATTGCGTGTCAACGACCTTTGGTTCCAAAAAGACGTAGCGATATTCCACGCCTGTCATGCAACAATCCTTTTATTGTCAGCAAAATTTGTTGATCGCATAATTTCAAGAAATTGTGAAGTACCTTGGCCACCCAGAATCCCGGATTTAACACCACTTGATTATTTTTGTTGGAGCTATTTTAAAGGTAAGGTGTATATGCTAATCATCCCCAAACAATTCAACAACTTAAAAACAACAGTCGAGCTGAAATTTATGTCATTGAACGAAAATTTTGATGTTCGGATGCAGGCATGTAGACGACGGGCATATGAACAATATTGTTTTGACTTTTCACGACGAAATGACGTGCGATCATTTCTACTACATATGCCGCAGACACTTATTGAAGATCAGCAGGTTGAATTAAAATCTACCATACGCTTGGTAGCAACATTTATCAAAAGCTTAAAATATTATTATTATGAAAGCTTTATGTAATTGTTTTCCAAAGAAATTATTTACGTGATGCAGTTTATCATATCAATAATATATTTCCATTAAAAGTACAATAGTATCGAGCCAAATGGTTAGTTGGTAAAATTCCAGATTTTGTAATCAAAAATAATGTAACAATGATACAGATGTTAAATGGAGTGAAAACAGTTTTGAACAAATTTATTTGTTATGACAACGTAGCCAAATGTTGGACTGTTAAATCATTTTTTGTTAAATGGATTTAACCTCTCGTATTTTATGTACCATGGTTTTGTTCATAAAGCTTCCGCTTTTCTATCAAGCAAATTTAATTTAAAGGTAAACATTTCGCTGTGTAGGTTATTGTGGAAAGTCTAAAATTTCTGAAAGTTTCGTAAACCTTTGTGCAGAAAGGCGAGGTATCACGTTTTATGCCTAGCTCACAGAATTAATAATTTGCTTCATAAACTTCTCTTACTACTTTAATTATAAGTAAGACTATAGAGCGAAGAGTGAAGAGAGAAAACGTTAGACCAAACATCAAATCAACCTTCTTTCCAAACCCCATTCATATACTTTGGGACTGATTTTTAGTTCAACCTGTGCAAGCAGAGTTACCCTGGGTATTGTACTCCGCGCAAAGGTTGTAAGGAGGCAAAAATGAACCAGAGTGTGTAGAGTAAAGGTGGGGACCCACATTTACAAAAATTTGTGCCGAACACGTTCTCAACATTCTTCGTACAAATGACATTCATTCCTGAGTAAAATTTGAAGAACCGAGTATGCCCTGTGTAAGCCCAGTTCAGAAATAAAAACGCAGTGTGCAGAGTAAAATTTAGACCCTTTGATGAAATCAATGGGCGCATTCAGGGCACCCAACAGTTGGGAACATGTTGAGTAAAATCAAAGCCACCGTTATGAAAATGTTTAGAAATATGAAATTTTGAAATAAAATTGGCGATGATTTCACTAATCATGATGCCAACAGTTGGCGGTCCTGAATGCGCCCAATGATTAAATCGATTGGTCATTGTTTAAAATATTACGAAATACTGTGTTTTGTTAGAAATAACATTATGGGTTTCGCATTTTTTGCGTTAGAGAGTCTTACAACACACCATTAAACTAGACTAAAATGTCCAAATGTTTAACACTGCATTATGCAGACAAAAGGATCTGGGAACTCTCGAGTTCTCTCATAGGATGAAACTCGCCTCATCATTTTATAATTTATTTTATGCTGTTCCCCTCCGGTCACCCAAAGTTGTACTAACTCTAGCAATGGTTGTTTGATCGTAGTGATGTCGTTGCGTTATCTCATGCTGCCGCACTCCCACCCCCGCAGCATCTTAAATTAATACTTAATACATTATTGTGAATGAAATTGAGCAACAAGTAATTGAATAGAGTAGAGAGATGCATAGTTAGAAGCATTTGTCAGAGGGTAAAAGAGCAATCTTTCCCGATTTCTAAATATTAGTGAACCGATCAATCTGATACAAGCATTGCACCTCTGTTTAATACTGAAAAACGTTGATTTTAGGAAACAGTATGCGCATAATAGTCGCCATAGCTCACAGCGGAAACAATTGCTGCTCCTCTTCCTCCAAGGAGGAGTATTGTGCTAAATCAGAACTTGCGACCACCATTCTACACCTAATTACTTAGCATCCCAAGTTTAGCATCCCAGTGGGTCATTCGTTGGTCTAAGTTCCACATTCAAAATGTCATTCCTACCAATTAATAGAGCGACGACAAAACCAGATTCTATGGAAGTCGATCGTAGTATCCAATCCAATTGGACGGTAATCGAATTATTACGGTAATCGACCTCTAAATTATAAACTACAATAATTAATAGTTTGGTAAATAAATTATCGCTTGGTAATAGTAGTGGATATTTATTAATGAAGTTTTGTACACTTTCACGCCTTTTAATATTCTGAATGCCATTGTCATATTTAATCTGCGCACTCGTAATCTTTATCTTTTCCTTATCTTTCAGAATATTTATAAACCGAACTATGCATGCTGTAACCAGAATAAGTTTAGTAAACGAAGAATTTCGCTGAAATATGTTCCAATGCGATTCAGAGTTACAAACCGAAATTGAAGCAACACACAGCTCTAAATTCAACAAATTTTGAGCAAATTTTTTGGTTATAATTTTTTGACCAATGACATTGTTCTTGAAGCAAAAATGAAGGACCTATTCACCATAACTTTATTTCAGGAGGTCCTTTAAGCCGTAGGAAACGAACTCAGCGGAATTTTGTGATATTTGTGTAACTTCAGTTTAAAGTCGAAATAGAGTAACCACAGAATTTGACCAAATATAAATGTGGTTGCATTAAATCATCAAACTTTTAATCACCTTGGCGAACAAAGCTCTAGCCGCTGAATAGTCTGTTTCTTGAGGGTTGCCACTTGAAATTTAGAACAAATCATTCTTGCGTCCTGTTTATTTTGATTATCCGTGACTCTAAGTTATAGAACACAGCCGAAACCATTATCAGATGAATCTGAAAAACTGCTTACGAGTACTATAAATGGGCAATACTGGTATTCTATATAGGGTGGCAAGACGTACCCCTTTCTGGGCTATTATACCCCTTTTCTCACAACCAATTTGCAAAATAGCCTAATTCAAAAATATGAAATGGGGTACGGAAAAATATCCCAAAACGATCAATATTTACATTTTTATGCTTTTGCACGTTTAAATTTACGAAGCATTTAAAAATGTTCAATCAGTTCCCTTGGCCACTCAGAACGATATGCGACATTAAATAAATTCTTGAAATCTGCCACTTTACTAACCGCAATAAAAAGATTTGTTACGATATGTTATGACCTAAGCTTGACATTGCTTCTATCTAATGAACGGCAGTATAAAATGTCTAAAAACCATTCATTGATGTTCTAGCCAACATCCGACCTTTCCCCAGCTCAAACATATGTGATTAACAACACTTGAACACTATGGCGGCTAAAGGCAACCAAAGAATTTTAAGATTCCCACCATATGACTCTCATGAAGTTCATATGCTAAAACCCTGTACAACATTTTCATACTGCCCCCTTTACCCCTGATATCGCTCTGCTTTCCAAGTTCTCTCCAGCTAAGGAGAAAACGTCAAGTGTTGTGTTTGTGTGTGTATGCTGCGGAAACCGTAGTCGTTGGCTTGTCTCAAAATAAGAAAAAAACAAAAAAGTTGATTTCGGAAACTAAATCATTCCAAAAATAAAACGAGAACTTAGCCATATTTTCAAATTCTATAAAAATATACCGGACCAATTAAAATGGCAAGGCAATTTAGAATCCGCCTGGCCTCTTCGTAAATCCCATAGAATACAAAACACTAGCAAAAAACAAAAAAGTCCCAGGAAAATCCTACAGCTCCCACAAAAAACGGTTTCTATCAAAATTAGTCATTTATGGAAAATGATCAGGACCAGCCTTGCTACAACTTCAACCTAGAATCGACCCAACCCTAACCGACTCCATCGCAATTACTATACCAAAATTTTACCAAAACCGAAAAAGCTTCAAAGGAAGTTGCCACCTTTCCCAACCTAACAAAAACCTCCAAGTATGAAGTTCTATCCTGAGCAGTCAACCCACCTTCCACCTAAATTTTGAAAAATGATCCTGACCAGCCCTATTGCACATCCAATCCAAATTCCTTTCGCTCTCAAACAATTCCATCGCAGATGCTACCTTCCAAAATAATTGAAAAACATCAAAAACGAGAAAGCGTAAGCCAAGATTAGATGAGATAAGCTGCGACATCCGATGGGCTAACCTCCGCCAAAACCCAATGCGAAATATTACGAAATATACAAAGATTTTGTAATTGGTGGATAGTTTGGATCCTATAATAGCCAATTGATTGATGAACGTTTTAAACTGAATGCTGAATGTCGTAATTAGCCAGCTCCACGAATCATTTTTTGCACAATCGAATTTCTTGCATTTAGAATTTCAATAATATTTTATGTCTCCATCTGAAGCCTTTTTGGCTTGAATAGTTTTTCAATGATTACCTAAATATTTTTCAAAATTCATTATAAATAAATAAATAATTATAAATAAGTAAATAATTTAAATTTATTGGTTTATCCGAAAAAAGTATATTACACTCACTTATACAGGGTGGGCCGCCATACGTCACTGAACATTGTATTTTTGGTCTCTTTTTATTTTTCAGTATTAGAAACAACGTTTTGCAGATTCAGTAGCCATGTATACGATTAAGGAACGAGCAAAAATTGTTGAGTTTTATTTTGCTAGTCAAAATTCAATAATTCAAACCCAAAGAGCATTACAATTTTTTTTAACACCAGAACTGCACCATCAAGAAATCAAATACGCAATCTAGTCGCTCGTTTTCAGTTATCGGGATCTATTAGTGACTTATCTCGGAGTGGAAGACCGCTTGAAGCACGAAGCCAAGATAATATCGAACGAGTTCGGAAGAGCGTAAATGAGAACCCTGATACATAGACTCATAAACTTGCCACTCAGCTTCAAGTGTCCAGAACTTCACTGCGTAGAATAATGAAAAAAAAATTATTGCTGTTTCTGTACAAAATACAAATGGTACATGAAATTTTGCCGCAAGACTACGCAACCCGCTTAAGATTTTGTGCAAAATTGACCGAATTATTAACGGACGAGCTTATGAAAAAAATTATAATGACCGATGAAGCGCATTTCCATTTAGGTGGTTATGTTAATAAGCAAAATTTTAGAGTCTGGAGCACTGAAAACCCAAGAGTGATTCAACAGTGCATCCACTTAGGGTCACAGTGTGGTGCGGAATATCAGCAGACAAGAACTACGGCCCGTACTTCTTCCAAGACGAAGATGGCAATGCATTGGCTGTAAATGTTGAGCGTTACAGGGCTATTTTAGAAAATTTCTTGTTTTTTGAACTTGATAATACTCAAGAAATGTGGTTTCAACAAGACGGAGCTACGTCCCATTTTACAAGGGAAACAATAAATTCGCTGCGAACGATTTTTGGTAACCGTATCGTTTCACGATTTGGAGATGTTAATTGGCCTTCTCGATCACCAGACTTAACACCACCAGATTTCTTTTTGTAGGGATTTTTGAAAGCTCGTGTATTCGCAAATAAACCGCAAGGACTGCAACAACTACAAGACAACACAGTAAATGTATTTATTGCGATTGATCAACCAGTTTTGGTTTCAGTTATGGACCAAAATTATGGATGAAAATCATTCCACTTTTTTTCAATCGAAATAGAAGGGAACGACTCCAACAAAGACCAGTTTAAAAGGTACCTCAAACAACAAGGTATCAAATTGGAAAACCTGTGGAAAAAATAGAAGCCACGCAAAAAGAGGTCAAAAACGGAAGTTCGCAGCATGCGCTAAAACTGGCCCTGATTCAAATGGAAAGGCAGATGAATCAGATCTCTGATCTGAACGAAACAATATATTTGGAGGCTTGCGAAGACGAAGAGAACCGATGAGACTACTTCACTGAGAGGCATTACGATGACATATCATGGCATTTCTGGCAAAGAAAACTTGTTCGAGGTGAAACTTCCAAAAATTGGTGTAACACACTTCAATGGAGAGTACATGAAATGGATGACATTTCATGATGTCTTCGACAAGTTAGTGCATAACAACGGAGCACTAACGAACACACACACACAAGATTAATTATCTAAAAACATACACCAGTCAGGGCAGACAGGAAAATTAATCAATCACCTTCACACCATTAGTGAAAACTATAAAACAGCCTGGTCGATTATCAAAGAAAGATACGGCAATCGCAGAACCATAGTAACAAGATACATTCATATATTGATGGCACAAGGGACCGAATCTGCTTCAGCCATTCCTGTGATATCAAATCATAATATATGTTATAACCAAGACGCGCGATTCCGAAAACTTAAGACTATACGAGATGTCGCTAACAAACACAAAGGAACTTCAAACTTTAGCCAATCTCATGATGTTTTTGGGAAAGCGATTTACTGCATTAGAATCAGTTGTTCGCGAAAAAATCATTAATATCCGCAAACCTTCAACCTCGGCGGTAAAATTTAATCCAACAGAAGTAGCCTTGTTAACAAATAATACGACATGTAAAATCTGCCAAAAAATCATCATGTCCAGGACTGCGGGAAATTCAAAAACATGAATATATACAGAAAAAAAATCAATTGGTCTCATTTTTGGAGCTCTGCAGGAACTGTCTTAAAAGCAACCATTTAACAGTCGAATGCACGCTGAATCAATCATGCAAACAGTGTGGCGGACGGCATCATCAGCTTTTAGATAGCAACAAAGACAACAATCCAAGAACAACGAATGAAACTAGAACAGCAGACAAGCGCAACATATCATCACACTGGTAAAGAATTAGAAGACAAAGAGTACATGATGTTACCAACAGCACTAGTCAAAACAGCAACCAACGATGATGACTACTGGTATCTACGAGCAATTATTGATTCTTGCTCACAAGCAACCTTCATTACTTCGAGTGCCATCAACAGATTGAAAATAACAACAATCAAAGCCAATATAAACAAAACGGGAATCTGCGGAGACCAGAAAGAAACCTATAAAAAATCAGCAAACACCCGAAGAAGAAAAATGTGAAGAGATATTCCAAAGTTGCGTCAAACGCTCATCAAATGGCAGGTGCACCGTAAAAGTACCATTTAACAGCATTGATGAAAAATTTGGCGACTCAAAAAAGATGGCAACAGCTAGATTTTTCCAACTAGAAAAAGAACTGTTGAGAACGACGACTTAGCGGCTCAATACAAAAAATTTATGGAAGAATATGAACAGCTTGGACATATGCATAAAATTGCTTCAACAGCTAGACCTACATACTATATGCCGCACCATGCCGTCTTCAAACCATCAAGCACTACATGTCGGGCCAAAATTACAACAAGACCTTGGACATATTGTTATGAGATGGCGAAAACACAAATACGCATTTACCGCAGACATTGAAAAAACGTTCCGGCAAATATGGATCGCTGCAGAAGACAGGAACTTTCAACGCATACTTTGGCGTGACTCACCGACTGAGAGACCGCAGGAGTACCAATTAAAAACAGTCACGTATACGGAACTTTATCAGCCACTTACCTTGCCGTCAGAACACTGCAACAACTGGCAGAGGATGAGACAAAATCATTCCCATCTGCTTACCAGGTGGTAAAAACCGATTTTTATGTCGATGACCTCATGACAGGATGTGACAAGAAGCGCTGCGGGTACAAAATCAATTAAGTCAACTACTTCGATAAGGCGGTTTCAATTTAAGGAAGTGGACAAGCAATCATAAGGAATTACTAGTAAATTTTTCTAGTAAATACTACTTACTAGTATTTTTCTGGAAAATAATCAACCGAATTTACATAGAAGAGTGACAAGAGCAAACACCAACCCAAGGCTATTGCTGTATACATTCTCAATAATCTGCATGCTGGGAGCGGTAGTAGTCCAAGGAACAACAATGAAATACCACATCACGATTCACCCTGGGATTTACTTTGATAAAATTGGTCAAGGTAATCTAATCAACGGTGAGTGGAAGATTATAACGTACTTTAATCTTACACAATATTTCTCTGATCTACTGGTACAAACATATTATAATGGGTTCTCTTCGTTTCCCCGCTCTCTTTGTACTGGAATCAGTACCACTTTTCTCAATTCAGGAACGTACTACATTTCGTTGATGTAATGGATCTCAGCAAAGCCAAAACCGTCGATAAATTTCACAAATTAAATCCCACCATAAATTCATTTCGAATCAGATGCTTACAACATGAGATGGAAGAATACTTGTGTATCGATGAACGAAAAATATGTCAAAGGGAAACCGTGCCGTTGGGGCATACAAATGTATATATTGTGTGGTAAAAGTGGCCTCCCATAACACTTGATAATTTTGCAAGGAACATCAACCGGTCTCTGTTGCATTTAGTCTGTTCTTCGATAATTATTTTTCTACACATTGTTCGAAATTCTTCAACAAAAAAAGATAACCGCCGTTGAAACAACTCGAGTCATCCGATTTGCAAATCCGCATTGATACAAAACGACATGTTCGAAGATGAGATAATTCAAATAAATCCCACATGCTTATAGATCAGTCTAAAATAGTCAGTCTGTACAACGAAAATATGTGAGGAGTGGATCTAGTACATCCGCAATTATTATCGCATTTTTTAAAGTCGAAGAAATGGACATTGAGAATAATATTTCATTTTGTGGATATGGCTGTGGTTTTCCGTTGGACTTAATATAAGGACCAATGTAAACTAAATAATGCCCATGCAAACAAAATTATGGATTTACTAAATTTTAGAATATGTTTGGCACGAGCTTTTATTGAAACGTGCATTAAACCACAAAAACGACGTTTCTTTGAGTAAATTCGTCCTGTTGGAACCACATACTCGTATTAGCAAGATTTATGCCAGCCAATCATTATTATTATTATTATTATTATTATTATCTTTATTTCAGTTAAAATACAAAATAGTTTATACATACAGTTGATTGTGTAATGAAATAAAGTAAAGCTCCTTTAGATTACAATCTGTGGTGGAGCAACAAAAAAAAAAAAATATTTCTTAAAACTATGTAATACAAAATCTTTAGTTGACAAAATTTACAATATCACATATTTACTAAATATATTAAACTTACACACTATCTTAATTATTGATTTGATTCTATAACTAAATATAATGTATTGTAATATTAAAAGTATTGTTCAATGTTTTCTATGGTGAGCAGCCATGATCGAAGTTCGCGCTTAAATTTGTGTTTACGTACAGGGTTTATACCTTTAATGTCGTTTGGTAGCATGTGAAAAAAGAACGGTGCCATATAAAGATAAAATCTTCTAAATTTCTCGCTATAACAACGAACGTTGGCAAAGTTATTGGGGTTCCTCGTGTTGTATATATGTACAGTGCGATTGTGAAAACTATCACTTCGAATAAAAAATATTTTGAGGACTTGATAAATATAAAGATATCTAAATGGTAGTAAGTTTAGCTCACGAAACAATGGAACTGTTGGTGTTGTATGAGGGCGTTTGTAGATTAATTTAATAATTCTTTTTTGTGCGATATACAGGTCCTCTATGTTAGTAAAATATGTACCACCCCAACTGGATATGCCATACATTACTATTGATTCTATTAGGGCATGGTATAGTTTCCTTAGTGTAGTTCTAGGGCAGACTTTTCTAAGGTTATAAAATTTATATATGGCCCAAATTACACTCTTCCTTGTGGTATTGATATGAGACTTCCAATTGAGTTTCGAATCAATTATTAAGCCCAAATATTTAAATTCTTGTACAGACTCAAGCACAAAACACTGAGCCGTGCATGGATTTCTATTGCATTTATACATGTGATACGTTTGTGGTTGCGCTAATCTAGTATTCTGTCGCCCAAAATACATGATTTTTGATTTATCGCTGATCATGAGACGATTATGATAAAACCATTGGCTTAAACAATGAAGATCCTTTTCAAGAACAAGACTGATGTCATATGTATTATCAGTCGTTGGCATTCCATAACTTAGGGCTAAATCATCAGCAAAAGCAGTCGGATATCCTATTAGATTAATTTCAAAAATCGAATTAAAGTAAATCAAAAATAATAACGGGCCCAAAACTGATCCTTGGGGAACGCCATATTTTACCGTGCACGGGTCACTTAAAGTTTCACCTATTCTAACAATCTGACGCCGATTTTGAAGGTAGCTTCTAAACAAACCTAAAATTTTACCTCGTATACCAATATTACGTAGCTTAGTAAGCATTATTCCAGTGTCGACTGAATCAAAAGCCTTGGCAATGTCCACAAATAATGCTGTAGACCTCTGCGAACCGTTCATTGCCAAATGTATCTGACCAAGGAAATCAATCAGTGCTTCTTCAGTGGATTTACCAGCAGTAAATCCATATTGTTTATTGTGCAAAAAATCAATTTTATCAAGATAACACACTAATCGTCGTTTTATTAGTTTCTCAAAGATTTTAGATACGGTGCTTAGTAGAGAAATCGGTCTGTAATTGTTTAATTGTAATTCATCGCCTTTTTTAAAAATTGGAATTACAATGGCTAATTTTAGAATATTTGGAAAAACCCCATTGTCAAGGCTCAGGTTATACAAAAATTTTAAAATATCTACTAAGTACCAAGCGCAGTTTTTAACAACAAAGTTATCAATTCCGTCCGAACCTTCAGATCTTTTGTTTTTTAACTTACGAATTTCATTAAGAATTTCCGCAGTAGTTATAGGCTCAAAATAACATGATGAGACATAATTTTTTGACAGAGACCCAAAGATAAATTTGTTATGATCAGTATTTTCATTATTTACCGAACTAAATTTAGAATTTATTTCTTGTGATACGTTTACAAAAAAGTTATTAAATTCGTTGGAAATGGACTTTGAACACGTAAGGATATTTTCAGTTCGCAATTGATATATTTGAGTTATGTGCTTATTATGAGAAAAACGTCCTAACACTTCATCCACTATTTTCCAAGTAGCCTTGGAATCATTAATGGATGAATCAAATTTATTCTTGTAGAAGAGATTTTTTGCAGTACGAACATCAATTTTTACCTGCTTTGATAGATTGACTACATATTCTGCCAGTCTCTTGTTGTCAGGATATCGTTTGAGCTTCCTGGAGAATTTTTTCAATTTATTCATCTTATGCAAAAGATTATAACTCATCCAAGGTTTGCGGTTTTTTATTTTTGGATTTTCAGAGATGGAAGTGGAAGATGACATGTGAGATCTTAGAATATTGACAAAATTTTCAAAAGCCACATTGCAATCGGATTGGGAATACACAGAATCCCAATTTTCGAACTTTAAAAGATCATTTAGTTTAGTGTAATTAACATGTGATAAATTTGACGTATAGTTGACAGTAACTGAACTAGATGGAGATATATGGAGTTTAATCAAATTATGGTCAGAAAATTGAATAGGAAGGTTGCTAATGTTAATGTTAAATATTTGTTCACTTTGAGAAAGACATGGTCTAAACAAGCTTGCATTCTAGTTGGTTCGTTTAAGAAGCTGATTAAACCATATGAAGCCAACATTGTCTGGTAACCGTACGCTTCATTGATATCTAGCAGGTTTAGGTTAAGATCTCCAAGTATAGCTACGTTATCGTTTGTAAGCGTACGCAATAAGATTTCCAAATCATCACAAAAGGCATTAATTGACCCGTTGTTCAATCGATAGATGCAAATGAATGACCACTTTTTCCCTGCAAGATCAAGATCTAAACGGATAATATCAGCTGTAATCCAGTTGTAAACTTCGATTGAAAAATTTGCAAAGTTTTCGCGTATAAAAACACCAACTCCACCAGAACGGTAACGGTCATTACAACAGGCCTTAAAATTATAGCTCGGTAAACTAAACTCACAACATTCTTTAGAATAAATCCATATTTCAGTCACAAAAATTAAATCAGGAATTTCATTAAGGCTTGCTACATAAACACTAAACGTATCAAAATTTGCACGTAGACTTCGAATGTTTTGCACCAATATGCTAAAATTACCGTTTTGTATATTACTCATAACCATGAACAATAAAAGAAATATTCAAAAATATAGTAAACTGTAAATACAAAAACAATGATAAATTACATTTTAGTACTGTATTTTTCGAGTAAAAATAATAGCGGGTAATGAATAGCGCGTTACGAGCAATAGCAACAAAATTAAAATAATTGTAGCAACTGATTACATAAAAATTTAAAGTCGAGTACAGCACTAATAAAGAGCACATCCGATGTTTCGAATTGATCGCGTTAATTTTCAGTGCTACCAACAAATTAGTATTAAAATTGATAATAAAAAATACAGCTGTCATGCATTTGTAAACAATAACAAAGACAAGTGCGGATTGTTTTGACGAAATCATCACAAAAAATGAATAGATGTAAGTAAAATTAAATAATAAACAATGATATTGTAATAACAAGAAAATTTGTATACCTATTAAATTATATAATTTTAGATTCCCGGATGATTTATCCACTGATGATTTTCCTCCCATTTGGATTATTTGTCTGATGAAGCCGAAAAATATCATTGTGCGATTGGATTCGATGAACATCAGAAGCCGCCGACTTCCGTAGGTATATTTGCCCATAATTACACCACAAATATTTATAATTATATGTCGATTTTATTTTCTTGGCTTCACGGTATAACTGGGACTGGAAAGCTGTCAATCTGTGCATAATGAAAATGCGTTGCTCAGGATGCTTTTGCGGCAGTATTATATCCAAATCCTTAGTTGAAATAGACTTCTTTTTCTTCATATGCAGCATAATGTTATTTTTTATTTCATTAGTAGTGAATTTAACAACCAATAAATCGTGCAAAAGTGAATTAGATTTGTTTTCTTTTGTTGAAACTGTACTCGTATTTTTGGGAATCGCATGAATGGACACTATGTCATCATATTTAATTTCCAATCCAATTTTTTTAATTGTGTTCATAACCACATCACGAATATCATCATGCTGACTGGGTAGGCCAATAATTGTTATACTACTAGAATTTGACTGCTGGTTTGGTTTGTCATTTTCCGCTTCAAGCAAATGAATTTTGGATGTCTGGGTACTCAGCTGCTTTTCTAGTGTATTTACTCTGGATGTAAGTTGTTCGTTATCCGATGCGAGTGATAAAACCATGGCTTTCATGTTTTCAAGGGCTATTAGTTTTTTTTCCATACGTTGCAGAAGAATCATAACGTCGGATAAGTTTGGCAAATTATTCGTTGCGTCGCAGTTTTCCTCTTCGTTGACTATTAAAGACTGGTTCGGGGTATTTGAACGACAATCATGGCATATCCAAGTTGCAGAGCGATTTTTTATTTCCTCCAGCAGTTCGTCAGAGATGTTTGCGCATTTTAAATGAAAAGTATTTCCACAAGGGCCTGCGCATTTGACGCCAGGAAATTTCGCCTTGGTAATATTTGTAGAGCATATGTTGCATGTTGACATTTTATTAAATTATTATTATTTTATTATTATTATTATTACTTTATTATTATAAATTTGTGAACTATTTGTATTTGTTCGGCACCCTTTCACAGCCAAGATGGCGATAGCTTTTATATTATCACAATATTAAATACACAATTAGTTAATAATTTATAGAACGTACACAATAATTATTTAACAACATATAATTACAATTAATAATAAAAATGTTTATTAATTGATAAATATCAATTGATTAATTTTAATTAATATTTTAACCACAATTTAGTTTTGTTGTTTACGCTTTGACAACCCAAGAATGAATGATATAGAAAAGGTTATTAGAACCGAACACCTAAGCATCAATGAAACGACTCTCTCAATTGACCCAATAAAGTTAGAAATCATGTCTCATATGTACCAATGATCCTCAGGCCCATAAAGCGCACCAAATAGTGATTTTCTCTGGATGTAGAGTGTTTCGGCAAATTCTTGTGGATTATCTTCACTACAAATCCGACAATTATGTTTATTCACGTATACCCATTCAACCAAAAGTGAGCTTCATCGCTGAACCAAATTTTGGCCATTGGCCGAATTGCCGGCGTGTGCGATGGTCGGATGGTTTTAATTCCTGCACAAGTTAAATTTTGTAAACACGTAAACCAAGATCCTTAGATAAAATCCTCCATAAAGTGAATGGACACATCTCCAGTTGCTGAGAACGACGTTGAATTGATTGAGTTGGGCCTTCTTCAATGCTACGCTGTATACCGTCTATCGCTTGTTCGGTACGCACTGTTTTATGTCTTAATGGATGCGTATTATCATTTAGAGTTTACGTGGTGTGAAAACGATCCATAGTTAATCGAATTACCCGCTCTGATGAACGATTATGACGACCGTCAAATGGACGTAATGCACCATGAGTTTGGCGAACAGGACCATTATTTTGATAAAAAATTTAAACAATTTACAAGTTTTGCTCTGGCGTGAGTCTATTCATTATGAAATGGCTAATCGGTAATCTGTCAAATCGGTTGTCAAACAAAACAGTTTAGCCAACTTAAAGATGTGAACCTCTAAAAAAACACCCTTTACATCTATGCATATATAAAACAAAGTCGGGGTTAGTTACACCATTTATAACTCAAGACCGGCTGGACCGATTTTTATGATGTTTGATTTGTTGGATTTGTCTCCGCCCCGAATAGCAGAATAACGATTAAAACATGTATGGAATGGCTTTTTTCCACGCGGTCCACCCTTGAGAAATCAGAATTTATATGGGAATTTGTTGTTGATTTCATTTGTTTATAATCTAAGTATTTTAGGTCTCTGTTGCATGCCACTGAGCTTTCACCAATTTTCATTTAGTTTTCAACGGTTATTATATTTGAAACTATTTTTTCGCATCGACAATCAATCCAATCGGTAATTTTGAACTGCGTGTTTAATTTTCCAGGCGGATTCATTCGTAATTCTGTGGATTTCTATTTTCGATCGTGATTTTCAAACGATAAGTTACCTGTGAAGATATTCACTTTGTGAGGTTACCACATTTATGATTGTGCGCGCATTATTATTTGCTATCACTATCTCGACATGCTTCCCAACGAATCTACGTGCGTCAGTTCAGGGAATCAGGAGATACATAACCAGGTTTTGCTTTGATCGAAGACGTGTGTTATCTCATGTGCGGCAGTTAGTTAGTCAACTTAGGAACGTGAACGTGAATACGATCGAGATGCATTGAACCAATCAGTTCGACGCACCACTGTTGAACCTCCAACATACAAAAGTTGCGATACATTAATAAAGGCGATTGACGATGGAAATGTCATTGATTTTTCCACTGTTCGTGCAAAATCCGAAATTGCTGTAACAGTTGCTTCTTCTATGGGATAGCGACCACGTTGCTAGAAGGATGCCGAACGGCTCATTCAGCGTTGAAATTGCGGTTAAACCTTCAAACGAATGAAAAAACGGCATGCAACATTGCGAAACACTCAGCAATGGTCAAAATTTGGTAGCAAGTAAAATCATCAAATGGGTTGAATGCACAATGGCGCACAAACTCGCATTGGAAGCACTCAATGAAGGATCTACGCAATGACTCAAGATGTTTTGGAGGTGCGATGATTCTACTTAAACACTACCAGTCATTCCAAGATCAACCGCTGTCGATGAAACGCTTGTCTCAAATGTATTTATTTATTTGTTGCTTAGTGCAGGTAAAATCTGTTTTAAAAAGTCCACTCCATCCAACCTTATTCCATTTTGAGCAAAACCTACTCATTCACAATAGAGTAAGTGGTTTGTAGTGGACCGTACATAATTTGAAAAAATAGTTGTACTGTGCATGTCCCAATTTTGTCAACGAATGAATTACATTGATATTCGAAGAGTTCGTTGCCTTTTTTATTCTTCTAATCCATCTTAACTTAAAACAAATCTGATCCACCACGTTATTTGTGTTCCTAAAGTCCACACGAATTTCATGCGTCTGCCTCTTTGGATTTCACGCCTGTATTCTTTTTCTGTAGACTCTGTATCGCTCTGTAAATTCAGCTGACGACAAACATGCGAGTTGCATTACTAAACGAGCCGAAGATTTTAGCAAGCAATTGCTGACTATCGGTAATGGTCGTGTTCATCAGGCTTCGATATCTGAACCAACCAGAACTATGTAACGGAACGCGTTTGGTGGTGAGAAAACTGATGGGCAATGTGATTAACGAGACGATACTCAAAGGAATGTTCAAAGGTGATGAAGTTCTTATTCCGAGAATTCCGATGATCTCAACCGATATGCCATTCGAGTTTAAACGATTTCAACATGTTCACGTGTCGACAAACCATCCGCTTTGTTCGTTCTCGCACCTGACAAAACAACGAAAACTGTCATATATCACACGGTGTTAGGTCAAGATAACACAACGTTTAATGATTACGTGGCGGTACGAAGTTCGCAGGCTCAGCTAGTTTTATATAAATCTAAATGATATTAGAAAATAATAATCAAGGAAGTCAAAAATGTACCGATTTCACAAAATGTTGTGAACAGTAACAAAGGCAACGACTTAATTACATAATAGCATAAAACATTATCATTTTTTCTTATCAGAAAAATTAAAATTCATTAACCACAAAACACGGTACCTATAAAAATTTATAATAAATCGAATTACAGGACGAGCAAAAAAAGCTTTTATTAAAAAGTTATCTAAACTACTTTTTTCTTGATGTTTCCACTTCATGAATGTAAACAAACAATAAACTATTATTGCCCTATTTACAACAAAATGAACAAAACACTTTATCTGTAGAAGAACAACCAAACTTGGCCTTTGTGGGTGTACTACTCGTACACCCATTCTAAATGTATTATCTTAAAATATCAGACCGATTTTATTATTTTTTAATCTTCCAACTAAACCAACATTCACACAAAATCGTTTCAATAGTAAGAAGAAGTATAAACTACATCCTGGTACAGCAGACTAATATATTTTTTCAATAGAAAACTAATCTTGTACTTAAAATATCACATCATTTCACAATAACTATACACCATGCATGCTTCTCGAACATATAGACGTATGTTTTATGTTCTATATAGAAGAGATATAATCTTTGTCATGTGATGTCCGAACCGAACCAAACACCATCAACCAAAAAAAAAATGTTAAAAACCCACAACATACAGTAATGATGGGTGGTAATAGTAACAACTAAACATCCGTAGGCACTCTACATTGTATTAATATATTTTGTATTAAATGTAATATAAATTTTATATGTTGGGCTTTTAAAAAGTCCATTTTAATTATTATCGAGAAAATGTACTGACAACAACAACAACAATATAATCTAGCTGCAATATAAAATTTATAATCAATTTTCTTTTGTCGTGCATATATTACGTAATTACCTGTAATTATTAAAACTAACAATATTGACCATTTAAAATCCAAAAACATTGCATTGAATTTCTTAAACATAATTACACTTTTAAAAATTTGTTTTGTAATTAATTTTAAATTTACGAAAAATTAATTTTCACTAAACACATTTTTAAATACACAAACACATTATTTTAATGTAATCCACATGCATTCACGTAACACATTATCACATCATTATACGTAATTCACATGTCATACACAAATATCACTGTAAAGCTCACACAAAATATGATCACTTTGCACTTAAAACATTTTTTTTTACGTGTTTTAACTCAAATTTGGTCACAAAAATCACTCAAAATATTTTACTGTATATACGAACGATTTGCTAAAATCACTCACTTTACAAATAAGCACGCCAATAACACGAATAAATTACTTAATACGACTTCGGTCGATCTGCCGGTAAATAATATTTTGATTAGCCCCGTCTCGATCAACATATAATGTTGAAATGATTCATTTTGTGAATGCAATCCGTATACACGAGATAAATTTTACAAAAAAAAAAAAAAAAACTACTCGAGTCTTCGCAATAGGGAAAATAATCATATGAATCGGATTTTGTGTATTGTAGAATTTGGTACTGTGTGCGCAGAGTACAGATAAAGAAAATACCATCCCCTACTTTTCTCCACCCAAAATATTATGATTTTCTCTTCCGTCGCGATGTGTTGGACCGAAGCTTTGAAAATAACAAACTCTCGCGCGATTTTATTTTTTGTGTATATCACAAAATTCGTGTAGGTCATGTGCGATAACAACACAACCCTAATTGCATTTTTAGTACCTGATTTCCTTGACATACACACACACACACACTCACACACTCATAGTATTGTAAATACGAGTATACGTTGCTAGAATTACTTATGTAATGATTTGAATTTTTCTCATTAGGATTAAGAAGACGATGACGACTAAATTGTTGTGAAGAAGAAGTATACAACGAAAAATAACTTTTTGAAGGCGCGCACGTACCGCATGTAAAATACATACTTACGTACATACGTAAACTAAATAACAACTTGAAAGTTTTTTTTTTTGGGAAGAAAAAAGTTTCGTCTTTTGTGAATGATTTGGATAATTTTGAAGACGTGATAAATTGATTTATGATTGCGTGGCGTTAAATTAGGGTAAATATTTTTATTTCGGTTCCTCGAATTACTTTTACCATATATACACAATATTTAGGTCAACGATTTATCGACATTTAGTCGCCGATTACATTAGGCGGCCGGATGTTAAAATTCACATAAATTTTAAAAATGCTCATGTCAACATGCTAGTATGTAGAGAATTCGCTGAAATACAGCCGCTAATTTAATCAAATCTAAATTATTTCAATTTACATTTGAACGAGTAACTTACTGGGTCCAAAGCTGGTAATTAAGGTAATTAAATGACTTCCTGCTCGCATTTAAATACCAGCCACGTTTGACATTAGGTTTCTGCTTGCTGTGATCAACTCTCATCCACGAATGTAGCTCAGTTGACGTTACGGCTGTCCTTGTCATCCTCATATATTTGATTTCATGCAAAACACTAGTACTGACATCAGTTTATCTTCCGTAGGACGCTATTTTTGACTACACCTTCGGAGGAGTTCGCAAACCTTGTGACTAACCAAGTGTCTAATGATTTCTTTCCTCAGGCCACGGTGTACTGTTTTTAACAAAAACCTTAAAAGACAAAATCTTAGACCTTACCATGATTAGAAGCTAACAAACTGAAAAACTTTATTTTTTGAGCTCCAACTTCTGGTAATTGACTAGTTCTTTAAAGAGATTTGATTTTGTATATCAAAATATTTAAAGCATGAGAAGAAATACAGATAGGCTGCTTGCTTATTTGGATTCCGCGAATGTAAGCCCTCTGTTGATTGGGCTTTCGGAGATGTGAGTCTATGAGGACGAAATCACGAGCTTCAGTATGGAGAATTATAATCTGTTTGCCGGGTGCAATGAGCATTACAGATCTAGTGGTGTGGCAATATAAGCTAGGAACGGTTTGAATTGTAGACATATCAAGCTCGATTTTAACACTTTTGTTGCTACAGGCATTTCCTTTATATGAAGATTAAAACTAGTATGTGCCTTCTTCATCTACAGACTAAATTCCTTCAACATTTCCAATTTCATTACGGAATTCAATATGTTTTTGGCTGATTTAACCAACTCTAATATAATAATTATGGGCGACTTTAATATAGATTTCTTATTAAAAAATACTGATGTCGACAATTAACTAGATGTGCTGTCAGTTAATAGCCTTGATATTCTTGTGTCTGAACCTACCAGGATTTTGGTGGAAAGGTTTGATAAGAGGTATTTCCGAAGTCCCTCGTGCAATGTTTTAGACTTGGGCATATCAGATCATTATTAAATAGAAACTAGTTTCTTTGGGGCTCCCATTTCTAGATCAGCCGTAAGAAACTCTGTTGAGATTGTCGGCATTGACTATTGCCAACTGCAAGAACTGCTTCTATGGGAGAATTGGCGCGATATTTATAGCCAATCCAGTGGGTCAGTTGCTTTTGCTTATTTTTTAAATATTAGGTATAAATGGTCACCTTAGTAGCTGCACAAAAACTACCTCTAAAGCTGGAAAATCAGCTAAGCTTAGGCCTTGGATGTCTGATCTGCTATTAAATAATATACGCAGGAGAAATAATATATGCCTGCTTGTAAGGAAAATTCCTACTGTCGAAAGGCTTGCTAACTATAGTCGATAACTTTAATGCCAAAATAAGTCAGAGTAAAAATCAATACTACGTTGAACAGTTTAATTCTAATGACACTAGTGCCCAGAAAAACTGGCAGTCAGTAAATGAATTGATACATGGGTACCCCGAGTCTGCTTAAATTAAAGAATTCAACTGTAAATCGGGTGGTGTGATCTCGGATTCAAATGCCATTGCTAATGAGTTTAACAATTTTTTTGTACGAGTAGATGAATCCAGTTGTTCGACTGTTACTTTGGATGCGTAGGTAAAACATAGATTGATGACAGATAACTACGATACGAGAAGAAGCTTTTATTTTTGCCCGATCTTCCCTGGTGAATTATACCCATCAATTCGCTTAAAAATAATTCAGCGCCTGGATTAGATGGTGTTTCGAATATGTTAGATAAGAAGATGGCTTGTTTTCTTGTAGATGTCTTAAGTTTCATCATGAATTTAAGTGTCAATACAGAGATTTTTTTCGTTAGCCCTAAAGCGAGTTGTAGTTATCCCAATTTTCAAAAATAAAAGATAAACTTGAATTTAAATAACTACCGACCAATATTGCTTCTTTCCTTTTTTCCAAAATCTTTGAAAAGGCCATGAAAAGTAGAATGCTACATTTCTTGAATAAAAATAATTTTCTCTCTCCGGTTTAGGAAAAATAAGAACACGGAACAAGCTATTGTAACAGTTCTGCAACAAATAAATGGAAGCATTGATTTAGGGCTGAAGCCATCTGGTCTGTTTGTCGATATGACTAAAGCTTTTGATCGAGTAGACCATACGATTCTCTTAAGGAAACTTTATTATTGTGGCTTTCGTGGAGTGATCTATAGCTGGCTTTGTAGTTACCTATCTGATCGATCACAAGTAGTGCGTATCAATCACCCACGGAGCGGAGAACTGCCAATTACGGCAGGAGTTCCTCAGGGACCGATGTTGGGACCCCTGTTATTCCTTGTTTACGTGAATGGAATTTTCCGACGCCCTTTTGCAGGCACTCTCACCGCTTTTGCTGACGACTTTTCGTTTGTGTACTCTGGTTCAAACAAACAGGCTAACATATCAGGGATCGAACACGATTTAGGTTTACTGGCGGAATGGCTTAAAGCTCACAACTTACTTTTGAGTGAGAAAACTCAAATAGTACATATTAGGGATAGCCAGGAACTACCTGATGCTCTTTATTTCCTTGGCTGTAACAAAGCTCAGACTTGTACTATGACTGGCTGTTTCAAGATTAGTGTAGTAAATGAAAAGCAAATCTAACTTGGAAGGCCCACATTGAAGGCTTGAAACATAAACTATTATTAGTATCAAAGAAAATGAATGTCTTATGCCTCTTTTGTCCATTATATCTACGTAGGTTAGTTTATTATGCCCTAGTTGATTCTATTCTATTCTACGGGCTGGCGTATTAGGGGAGTGCCTGTAAAACATTAATTCGTTCGCTTTTGGTTCGCCAGAAATATATTATCCGCTTAATGACTTTTTGTTTATTTTGTTCTCTCAATACCACACAAATTGGTGTTTCACTTTAAAAATACTAAGAAAAACTACCAGGAGACTTAAGGATAAAGCCAAAAGTTCCAGCCTTCAGAATGATTGAGATTTTTCTTAGAAACATCAAGAGAATATGAAATTGTTTAACACCTGCTCGTAGGGCTTCTTAAATAATCTTTTGTGTGGAAATTAACAGTCTTTCTGGCATCGCCAAACTTAATAAGTCCCTTCCTAAAATTGGTTGTGTACTGCGACTCCGTAATGGCAGGCTGGCCTCCTTCAATAGGAAAATTGCGGGGTTACTATTGAATGTTCGCTTTACCCAGTTGCGATTTTATTAATTCTGAGTCTGTTGATTTCGAAGAATCTAATGCTAACAGTAATTAGCTCAATTTTAAAAACTAACTTTATTATTTCTTTAGCTTTCGGAACCTTTTCGGTTCCATTTTCAAAAGAATAATGGAACCGAAAAGGTTCCGAAAGCTAAAGAAATAATAAAGTTAGTTTTTAAAATTGAGCTAATTACTGTTAACTTTAATTTATAATAAAAAGCTCATTAAACAATTTTAAATCTAATGCTACTGGCAACCCACCTTCTTGTGATTTAGTCCACAGGCTAGTCACCCTTGTTTTTCGCGGGAGTTTTTTCTCCCTTGCACCGTATAAAACGGTGATTCGGGATCACTTGCACCAACTTTATCAAGCTTCGGAAGCAATTCGGGATTATCCCGTAATTTTAGAGCAAAGTTATTTTCATCCCTAAAGTTGACAGATCGGCTTACACTGATCCTAAAGCATTTAGGCCTATAGTCTCTCCTCAATCTTTCTCAAAGATATCTTGAGAGAATTGTCGACAGCTTTATCAGAGATCGCCACTTTTATAATTTCGAACTCTGTAATATGCAGCACGCTTACAGCTCACTCTACAATTTGTAGAGATGTAGTGCATTATTCCATCTAAGACCAGTTAACTAGACGAAGAAATATTGATTGAGTGCTTTCTCTTTTTGGGGGAACGATCACCAGATCAGATACCGAAAACATTTTGGCGTTACCTTCACCAGTAAACTTCAAAAAGCCTCTGCCGTTTTTTGGCAATGTAGGAGAATATTTGGAAAGTCATCGGTTTGACTCCCAAAATCAGCATGTATGTTTACAAATCGGTGGTTTTACCAACACTATCTTACGCTTCTGTTTTTTGCTGTTTAACAGTCTACAGGTTATGACATGCAGGGCTAATACCGGTGCTATATACCTCCGCTACAGCCTTTCATTATGAGTATGGCTTGTTCCGCCACGTACAAACTAAGGTGCGTTGAAACGTGTAACAGCCTATTGCGGAATCCTGTGACCACTTCTAAACTGGTTAAGATCTGTAAACATTTTATTAGCCACCAGTTTTATAACAATAGTGTCAAGGTCATGTGGTGTCAGCTCATTCATTCACTATTAATCGTAGTCAACATCACTGGACATTTTTTTGCATCGTGCCTTAACATTTAACCTTACATAATTAAATAATTTGACGTTTTCATCCAGCCGCGTCGATCGTTTTGATCTACTGTATTATCACACTATCTCGTGCACCTAAGGTTATAATCAGTTCGGCAGTGGTAATCCTTTTATGTTTGTATTACCCAGCCACTTTCGTTTTGGTGACTTAACTTCTTCTTCTAAATACTAAAGACTCGCATATGCATTGACATTGATCAGTTATTTTAAATCTCTATAGTCTTTGAGTCTTTCTAATATCAACTCAGGAATGAAGGCAAATGTATGCCTATTATTGGCCGATTCCACTTTCTTTCCCATAGATCAATCGCCATTGCCTTTATTTCCATTTTGTAACTACATATATTGGTTATGTGCACTATCTGGAACATGTACAGAGTCACCTAGTTCGTTTGGATCACTTCTTCTTTGTCGGTGCAAGTGCACTCTCTTTTTGATTAGAATAATCACTGGGAGTTCGCCGGCTAGAACTACAACAACAGCTTTAGAAACTGTAAGCCTTTCTTACTGATAGTGGGGTATTCCTTTGAGCACTTCCTAATGATCTGATGTGGTGCCAGTTTAGTCTTTCATACCACCCATGACAATCTCGCCAGGAAATGGAATAGTTTCTTAGCCTTTTCACAGACTCTTTGAACGTGAATAGTTACTCTTATATGTGAGATATCTCACAGTGTTGACAATTTTTAACAATTTTTTGACGCTGAAGTTTGAATTTCGAATTGTCTTGCACCAGAATGACTTTGTCAGGCGTGAATGTAATTTCATCAAGGTTATTAATTATGATTGCACCGGAATCGAACCCAGTTTGAATGAGATGAAGATACAATTCATTAGAGATATTACGTGATCATTGTGTTGTAATATTCAGTCACCATGGCCAGATGAGATGATTGATCTTTTTCATGATCTTATCAGATCGAAACCGGACATTACTTCTGTTACAAAACTTCATCGAATATCTAGCTTCAAAAAACTTTTCTCTTACCGACCAAACGGCACAGTAGTTAAGCTTTGGTGTTTGTATCGGGAGGTACCGGGTTCGAATCCCGCTAGGGGCTGGATGCCAGGGGATTTTTTTCAGCACATTACGATATGTGATGAAAATGAACACAACTTGATCCTGTCGGGGTGCAAAACTCATGCGAGTTAACACATCTTCCATGTCAGTACCATAGGCTGGGACGTGCAAACATAACATATTAAGAACTGGGGTTTTGACAGTACTAATTAGATATCGCATCTTCAGTACGCATGTTCGCTACGTTCAATGCGCGAAGTAAAGCAAATGGCGAGTAACCTTTCTACGAGCTCCTCCATAAGATCTAAGTAGCAACATTATAGGTCTGTAAGGTTTCGAAGAAAGCGGGTCTCTATCGCCAACAATCATTTTAACTTAGATTTCCTCACCTTAGGAAAGAATAGTGCGAGTTAAATTATTTCAGCGTTCAAGTTGTTAACCCTGGTGGCTCATTTTGTTTTAACTATTTTAGTGCACTGGTGACTTGTTCCCTCGTAAATGGGGGGTCTTCAGCAACTGTGAATGTCCAAATACTCATCTCACTCATAGCTGCATGTAACTCAGTTTTATCTTGTGTTTCGTTTGCTAAAAGAAAGTTAAGTAACTCCAAACGTGTGGCATGTGTCGTATCTGCGATGACTTCATTTGCCTTTCTAATGATGTCTAAACACTTCTCGTGACATACCATTAGAAACTATCTTGCTTTGAATTTGCTTTAAATACTTTATGGAAATACTGGTTTCTTGCCACTTTAAAGAGTAACAATTTTAAATCTTTTGGTTCTTGGTTTCTTTCAGTCCGGCATGCCCTTCCTAGATTATGTATATTGATTGTGTATAGACTAGAATTCTACCAACTATTTCGTTTCAATTTCCGTATCAATTTCTATTCCGACTATTCTGAGTTTGATATCTTGAAAGTAATGACTCTGTGGTCACTAGATGTCCAACTCTATCTCGCACAACACCCAACTACTAAGCCCCACAAGGCTCCATTGACTATTGTTAAACTTGGTAATCATGTGGGTTTTGCGTAACTGAAACGTTTGCATTTTTTAGACAATCTTTATAGTAAGATCCGGCCCCTGTACGCGGCAAGCAATTATTTGTAATACGACCGTACCACTGGCACATAAAGAACCTAGTTCGAGTCACAAATTCTCTCACACGGCATCGTAACCAGTCCACGTTCAATCTTCCATACTATAGCAACATGTTATAGGGCGCCGTTGCAACTTCCACCATCTAGTGGGCGATTCTTTATTCATCGCACCAGTTTTATTCAAAATTTTAAAATCTTTTCGATATGTGATATTCGTTTTTTAAGCAGGTTGTAACCAGCTCAGAGCTTTTAAGGTACTGGTTAGGTGGTTACAAGTCCTACGCCGTCCAGCACCATGTTTCCTGTAAATACAAAGTGTTATAAAGTAGATCATTATGTTGGATTCACCAGACTTTCTTGTTTTTTTTTTGGTAATCACTTCTATTGACAAGCGAACTCATAATCTCTTGTTGAGATGGTTCTCCGTTTTGTCTTCGTCCTATTATGCCAATACTTTCTGAGTTTACGCATCTATCCAGTTTACCAAAATTTAGATTAGTTTCCGCCATCACCTATTAATATTGGCTTGATAGTATAATAATATATTTAACCTCAGTAATTAATTAATCTCAGTAATTAGGGGAAAAAGTATCTTTCAGCTTTTAGCGAATTTGAGCTGTAAAGCTTTTATTACGTTTCTGCAATACAGCAGGATTGAATATTTAAACTTAAAGAACTTAAATATTAAAACCATTCCAATTATAAATACTTAATCTTTCGAAAATTACTTAGTCTCAGTAAAGCTAACAATCAGGAAAATTCGGGAAAATTTGGTTTCCAAAATTTGACAAAAAATTGAGATGAGCTTGCGATTAGAAATGCTGAATCTTACGATGATGACTTTTTCTATAATTTTTTATGAATTGGGGATGAGATGTCAGAAGCTGAAGGAAGTCAGAAACTGTTCGTTTAAAAAAAATCACATCAACGTTAAACCTTACACTACGGCCTGATGTAACTCCCTAGCCCGGCCAAAGTTTCTGAGTTCAATGGTACATTTCTCGAATACTAAACATACAATTTCTTAGTATTTTGAACTCAGAAATGGGCGAGGTATATTACGCAATGTAATCTACGCGGTTGACTTACAATTAAATTGAACTTTCAAAGTGATCCAATAATTACTCATCAGGCGCGTAAGTTAATTTTCGGGTTTCACGCATAGATGGTGCTAGCGACACATCTAGTTGTCATTTATGTCAGAAATTCTGTTTTGTTCATAGCGTGGGCAGTTGTTAACGATAACCAGCACATATCGTAACGCAAAAAATATTTTTTCTAGGAATGAAAATGTCGGGTTTTATGCCAAACAAACAGCATTTGCAGGAAGTTTTGCTTTTCTGCTCCAACTTGAAAAAAATGCAGCTGAAGCACGTCATTTGCTTGACGAAGCCTACGGCGAACATGCACCATCAAAAACTACCCGCAAATATTGGTTTAAACTCCAGTAGTGGCGATTTCGACATTGAGGACAAGAAGCACTCAGGAAGTCCAAACACATTTGGCCAAACACATTTGGAGACACCGAGCTGCCAGCGTTATTGGATGAAGATGATATGCAAACTCAAGATCAATTATATTACAAATAGAAGAGATAAATAGACAATCGAAGAGCCGCTTGCGAACATTTACTTTCATGGCATGAAAGAAAGAGCTTCCCGCATCGATTTGTCACAGGAGATGGAAGGTGGATCTTTTTTAAGAATCCCAAACGCAAAAGATCGTGGCTTCTGGCGAAGCATCAACATCGACGGCACGGCCAAATCGCTTCGCAAAGAAGACAATGCTCTGCGAGTATTGGGACCAGAAAGGAATCGTCTATACTATGAGCTGCTGAAACAGGTCAAAACATCAATGGGCAACGCTACCGACAACATCTCATCAATCTGAACCATGCATTGCTCGAAAAACGTCCAGAATGGGACAAGAAACACGAACGAGTGATATTGCAGCACGACAACGCCCCATGCCATCGCACTCTCGTCGTCCAGGAAACCATCAAAACGCTGAGAAGGGTCCTGCTACCGCACCCGCCTTATTCGCCTGACGTGGTCCCTTCGGATTATTACTTGTTCTGGTCGATGGCGCATGGCTTGGCAGGGCTACACTTGGTGAGTTTCAAAGAAGTACAAAATTGGTTGGATGAATGTCGTGGTCACCAAACCATTTTTATTTTTCTATTGAAATTTTTCATTTTTCCTGCCAATATTACACCTGGTAATTATATATTACTATATTATTTGCTTTGCGCGCCATCTCTTATCAAATAGATTTATTTATCGATTTATCGAAATATTGATATTTTCTTTTTGTTTTTGTGAATTGTTTAAATATTCTTGCCAATGGAAATTTAAATATCATGAATATCGTGTTAAATATGTGCGAACTGAGATTGTTTGTTAGTTTTTGTGGTCAGATCTTTCATTACATGTAACGAATGTTGTGTTTCTGTTTTCTCCAATTATTGCATCCAAGTTCTGCTCAATTATTATCAGTATTTTTTGTGGTTTTCCTATCTGATATGTACAAACCACTAAGTAAAGTCAGCAGGAATATTATATTTTGATTGTCGTAGATATGTTGATGTACTCTGATTGAAAAACTACGTGAACACACAAGACTAGAAGCGTCAAACAGAATTTAGCCAAACTTGAAACTTATAAATTGTGTGCTCATTCGTTGAATCTTCAACCCGAACTGAAAATTAGGATTATAAAACATGTGGTGTGTGCAAGTCTAAAATCAATTCGTGTTAGTGCAATTTCCACATCACATCATGCTGACCAATTCCACAGCATTTACAGTTTGATTTGCTGCTTCCTCAACACGTCCTTTTTTTAATGTTCCTAGAAATAAAATAAATTTACACAGTAAAACTGGTCAGATTAGCAAGCAGCGTTAACTAATATCTCCAGAGGCAGAAGTTCAAAAAGTGTAGAGCATTCAATCATAACTGATGTGTATTACACGACTTGTTTACGATCAGTCGGCAAAGTCTAGAAGCAGTCGATATTGTCGACGAGTGGTTGACGTTGTCGACGAATTGTCGACGCTATCACGTATTAGTGAGTATAGATAACGCATAAACGCCCATCTCTGCCTCTATATATTGATAAAATTATCTTATTTAAATTTTCATAAAAGATTTGTTATAATTTTATTATTAATTAATTTATTTTGTAATTTTTCATTGATTTGGACAATAAATACTCGTGAAAATTTCTACTCTACATTCGCATAATTTTTTCAATACTTTTTCAGTGAATGCGAGAGACGGAATTTGGGCTATCGTCGCATACATATCAGAAACCTTTTATTAAAAATTGTACTAGCACGTAGTTTAACTTTAAGCAAAATCATGTAATATAAGTGTATCATCAAGACACACGAGAACAGTTTTTAAAACATTATCTCCATATATATAGCGGAAGCTTTAAAGCTAGCAAAACATTAAACAAATTTCTCGTCACGCCGCCTATATTCCACCCCATATCATTCGAGTTAATTTTAAACAGGAAAGTCAGGTATTAAACTAGAATATGTGATATGGTGCAACATTAAATTCTTGAAACTTTACACCAAGCTTTTTTTTTGTACGGAACCTATATAACTGTATTTCTTCGATTATTATCATTATATTGCTCTATACGAGTATACGTACGAGTATATCTAAAATAGAGAAGTTTATTTGCTAATACTGGCGTTAGAAAGATAGAAAAGTATTAATAACACAATTAAGAGGAAATTATCTCTGGATTTTAGAGAATCACGTAGGCACAATCATGTTCATAGTACGAGACTTAAATTTTTACAAAACAATCCCATACACAATTTAGTTTCCAGAAGCTCTTCTATATACACGTACCAACAAAAACTATTACGTATAGTAGCAAAAATAAATATAAAAGCTTGATGGAAAACGTTTGCGGACATCATAATACGAAAATGTGTTAAAATAATATTTTGAGATAAATTTATATTAGATATGTGCCGGGGCCTCAACAACAAACATCAAGAAGAATTTGCTTATCCTGAGGTAATAGACTTAGATTTGCCAAATCAAAATTGCGGTATTACAACACACGCAATTTCAAAAGTTTATCCGTGTACAACAACAAGCAATAAAACTTTTTGATTTATTTTAAAAATCAATTGCAAATTGATTTTTTGGCTGTCATGATGCCAACAGATTTATTTTGATCAATCCACACGTACAGCAAAAAACACATAACAAACCGTAACAATTGATTTAATTCATGCGGTTCCCATTATGTGGCATTGCTGTATATCAGTTCATATGTACCTTTGTTTCGCTCCCACCCCCTGATATTTGTGAATTACAGGGAATTTGGAAAATTTAATTTTCCCATCATTAATTTTATTTTACAAACAGATATGTGACGTAGACGAAATGGAGGGATACTCACAATAACAACAAAATCATGTGAATGTAGTAATTGTGTTGTGGTTAAAATATTTTGTGCACTAGTAGCAACACCACCACCAACAATCCAGTACTACTAGTTTATGTGTATTGAAACAGTACTTCCTAACATGTTAAAGATTAATGTCCATAATTAAAATTTATTTGCGATGGTCAAGTAGCATTACTTGAACCCTGAAAGAAGTCAACAATTGTGTTTTAAATTTGTTGATGTGGGAGGCACTTCCATTGCTAGGCTAAAATTATGCTGAAAGCGGCTCACATCAAACAAACACAAAATAATAATTAAAACAACAAAAAATAAAATATAAGTTTAGAATTAAAGTTCTAACAAAATGAAAACAAAATGGCACTAAAATTAAACCATTAACAACAAAGATGGGCAGGAACAAACAATGGTGGCACCAAGTCAAAACTCCAGAGCAGCGATTGCCCTCTTAAAAGCATTGCGAGAAATTTGAAAATCAAAATAGTCAGCAACGGTGTTAAGATCTCGATGAATGCTCATTGCAGAACCATGACAACGGTTCATACAGGTTCCATGCAGGAAACGACAACGGTCAAGATAAGGTAAGAGACTATATTCGTCGCACTGTAAAGAAGATAATTTTTTGAAAACAAATAACAGAAACTGCTTTTGTATACTCCCAATTCTCTTCGAGTGACAGTCATAGAACGGGACCATACGATACTTGCGTATTTAAGCTGAGAACGAACGAAAGAAGTGTACAGTGACTTAAAAGTCAGTTAGTTGTGAAAATTTTTAGAATTTCGCTTAATAAATCCCAACGTTGAATAGGCTCTATTAACAATCGCATCGATGCACGAATTAAACGTTAAATCAGATCCAAAAAGAACCCCCAAATCATTAATCATATTAACTCTATTCAAAATACAATCGTTTAAAGAGTAAGCAAAGACTATTGGAGACTTGAATCTACTTGGCATTTATCTACATTCAAAAAGAAGTTGAAGATTGTTCAAGTCCCGTTGGAATAGGACACGGTCTAATTCGCATGAAATGTTAGCAAATATTTGCATGTCGTCTGCACATAAAATATAATCAGCGAATGTGGAACGGTCCACAACGTTGTTAATATAAAAATAACAGTGGGCCCAAGTGACTACCTTGAGGCACACCAGGCAAAGGAATGAAATACTCTGAGTACGTGAAATTAATCTTGACGCACATTTTACGATTTGATAACCGGTGATTGAGTTTATCGAAAACTTTAGCGAATTCGCGATACATCACATCGACTGAATTTTTGAAGCAATGGAATTGATTAACTTATTCTGAAAACTGCCAAATTAGTGACCGTTGAGCAGCCTGGAAAGAATTCATGCTGACGTTTGCTAATACATTGCTTAGAATAGAAGAAGCTTACGTTGTTGACCATTGACTCGAAGAGTTTTGAAATGCAGGACAGAATAGCAATGCCACGATAATTAGTCACATCACTGCGGTATCCATTTTTATATATTGGAATTACCAAACATCAGGGAAAACGCCTTGTCTGAGACTTATGTTAAACAATTGATGCTGTATAAGATAGCGGAAATTTCTCAGCGGGAAATAAGAGATTTCGCTTCTCGCCGCAAGTGGCCGCACATTTTGTATCTCTTTTTTCACTAAATAAAACATCCCAGCGGAGTAAAATATTAAAAGTGATCCTTAAAATGTCAAATTGATTGATCTCCGAAGTAAAGGAACTCGGTAAATGAAATCTTGAAATTTAACAATATTTCGTCTTTCCGCCATTCTAAAAGAATGACGATACCGACCAAATGGCACAGTGGTTAAAGCTTTGGCGTTTGGATCGGGAGGTACCGGGTTCGAATCCCGATAGGGCCAGGTTGCAAAAGGGAATTTTCATCAACAGATGACGATCTGGGATGAATTGGAACACATCTATGATCCCCTGTCGGAGTGCAGAACTCATGGGCCGACCCATCTTCCATGCCAGTATAGGCTGGCTTGGAGCTATGCAATGTGCCGATGGTAACAAAAATCGGACCTATATCCGTACGTCCTCGATTTGGCAGACAATACTGCGTAAGGTAAGGACGTAAATAAGCGAACTGCGAAAGAGTTGGGAGTGCTTCGGCCCCAGAAAAAAAGATTGCAAAGTATAAAAAAAAAAAATGACGATAAAATTTGGAAAGTAGTATTGATCAGGGTTTTAAAAGTAAGTTTTGGACAAAATTCTAGGATCTATTCATGCTGGACTAGGCTTGGCCATTTCATAACCAATCCTTTTTAAAATTTAAAAATGTTTATTTTTTTTTTATATGTATATTTATTTATTACAACTCATCTAGTAATTTATCTTTCATAATTTATATTCTTGTTTGGAGGGTTGTAGCCCTTTGGCTAGTCCCCTTTACAATTTTATTATATTTTTAGTCGATCCTGATTGGATCTTGTAGATCATGCGGTTTCTTCCTTCGCAGCCGTCTTACTGGGTTTGAATCATCCAACATACGACGTATCTCAGCATTTTGGTGTAGACTAATACGTTGCATGTGTTTTCTCGCGTGTTTGCTTATTTCTTCACTGACGAAATCCATCTTCAGATCTCTATGGAGATTGTCATTTCTTATGTACCACAGTGCATTAACTATTCCACGTAGGACTTTGCTTTGGAACGTCTGGATGATATTGACATTGGTACCCTTTGTACAGCCCTAGAGCTGAATATCGTAAGTCCACACAGAGTTAGGTCAGAATTTCTTCCGAAGAGTCAATCCATTTTTCTGTATTTGATGTTTAACTCTTCTTTTTTCTTTTTCTTTCCTTTTTCAAGAAGAGCTTTTACTGTTTGTCCTGTACTTAAGTCATATCCTGGAGATTTCTTTGTATTTAGGAGGATAGGAAGAATAGGATAGGAGAGAATAGGATTTCTCTAGGTAGAGGCTGAAACGTGTTCTCTAGGTGGGTTGCAAACAACTTTACACTTTTAGCCCATGTGCCATCTTCATTTTTTACTGGTGGAATTTGTAGTTTAGGTCGTTTTAAACTGTTTGTCGCTTTCCAAAGGGAGTACTCGGTATCTTTTTCCCCAGTAAGGCCACTCAAGTATTTATTAATGGATTCGTTTTTGATTTCTTTAATTAGCAACTTTAGTTTATGATATAAAAAATTTAGAGTTGTTTTATATTCTCGACTTCTTTGCCAGGCCTTTCTTTCTTTTCATTTCGCTACAACCAGTTCCCTAACTTCTAGAGGATAAACTGCATTTCGGCGCATTTTCTTTGAACTTGAGCGGGTACTACTCCCCGCCGCTTCTTGTATACTGTTGTTGAAAAGTTCTAGTTCTTCTTCTAGCTGTATCGGGTTTTTAATTGGCACCTGAAGATCAATATTATCCTCAACAAGTTTCTGGAATTTCTCCCAGCAGGTTTTTTTGTTCGTTAGCGAGAGTGGACTAGTTTTTTAATAATCGTTGCACTGGTTGTCATAATAACAGGCGTGTGATCCGACATAATCCCCTCGCTGCTTTCTAGGTATATGTAGTTTTCGTCTATACCTTAGTGATAAAGAAGTCAATGATATCGGGTATTTTGTTTCTATCCGTAGGCCAATAAGTTGGTTGATCTCCAGAGTGAAAATCGCAATCGCATAGTCTTCCTGCTGCAAACAGCTCTCTTCCTTTTTTAGAGGTTACTCTTGATGTTTTTTGCATTAAAATCACCTCCAATTATGAAACTTGATCCAAGCGATTTAAATAACGTGCAATAGTCTTGTTTAATTAAATTATATCTTGGGGGGCAATATATTGACGGTACACCATATTCTTGGCTGTTATTTATAAATGATTTTAAGGTGACTACTTGCATAAATTCCTCTTCAATTTTAAGACCTATAAAGTGTTTGATGTTTTCTTTTATATCCACCGACGATCCTCCCCTTGCCCTTCCTGCTGGAGGAATGGCGTAGTAGCAACTGTATCCATATATTTTAAGATATGAAGTTGAAGTAAAATGGGTTTCCGATATTAGGCAAATATCTATTTTTTCAGCATTTAGGAAAATTTCTAATTCTGGAATATGATACGCTAGCCCGTTTGCATTCCAGGTTATTATTCTTAATGTTTTATTTGTTGTTGTTTACATCATTTTAATAGAGCTTGGATTTCATTTCATTTAGAGTGTCTTGCTTATCCAACCTGTTGCTTAGAGCTTGAAGGCATTCCTCTTGTTTAGCTAGACGAATGTTAAGAGCTTCCATGCTTCTTAGTACCTTTTGGAGCACTGCTGTACCTTCAGTAGTGCTCAGTACAGTTTTCGTTTTGGTTCTCCCGTTTTACTAGCATGAGGTTTAGGTTCCTCTTTGGTGGAAGTTTGATAATTTTTTACTGATATTCCTGAACTTTATTTTCCCGTTTTATTTCTTATTCTTTGTAGCTCCTTAGCTATTTCACATCCCCGGTAGTTTGCGGGATGTGACTTATTGCAATTGACACATTTTGCAGCAATATTTTTACTAACCGGGCATACTTAGGCATACCTGGTTTTGCGGCACATTTCACACATCTAATCTCTCTTTGGCAATATTTCTGCGTATGATTAAAACCTTGACATTTTTTGCACTGCGGTATTAATCCGTTATTCTTTTTCAATGACTCTATTTTAACTCTCATGCTGAGTATTGCCTTGATATTATACTCATCTTCCACTTTTTGTTTATTATTAAAAGTGACCATAAATAGTGGAAGCGCACTTTTGTTAATTTGAACTCCTTGTTCAGTTTCGATTTTTGCTTTCTTAATAATGTTTACGGCATTTTCTATTTGATAACCCTTTTGCTTGAGATCCTCAATAATTTCCTCTTTTGCACAGGTTGGGTGAAGACCTCTAGTCATAACTTTGATTGGGCGATCATTCTTATCCTCATAGCTAAACCACTGATGCCCCTCGGAATTAAGCTTTGTAGCCAAAGCTCTATAAGTTTCAGAGTCTACAACATTAATTTTCCAGACGCCGTTGTTTAGAGATACGAGTTTGTACTCGGCTATCGTAATCGATTTCATAATCGATTGTATAGTGGAGAAATTTGATATCCCGACGACATTTATTGGTGGAGGTGAATTTTATTTCGGTTTAGCTGGTTGTTGTTCTAGAGCTAGTTGTTTCTTGATGATTAATTGAATTCTGGAAACAGCTTTTGAAGTTGATGGTAAAGTCACTGCCATTTCAGGTGAGTATTGCGCTTTCCTTTTCTTACTTGGTCTTTTATTCCGGTTCAACATCCAATTTGTTTCTCTTTCTAATTCTTCTTCATCCGTATGGAATGAATTAATGCCATCATCGACTGTTAGGCTAGGTGCCGTCCCAAGTTCTGCACGTGTTTCAACTGCTTTCTTGAGTTCTTCATTTTCTTTCTTTAAAATTGTAAATTCTTCTTTCAATTTAGTAGTAAATTCTTTCATTTCTCTTAGTTGTTCACGGAGTTCGGCATTTTCCTTCTCGTACTGAAATATATTTCCAGTTGAAGATCTTGGTGATCTTGATAATTTGGAACTTCGTCCAAATGGATTAAACAATAATTGGCCAACCCCAGAACTTATTGGGCCTGCCTCCGAAGAGTGTGGATTTGGCAGCATATCTGCTGCTGTACCACCTGGGGTATTACATTCCGTATTTGTTGTACTCATTGTTTGTTTTAGCCAATTTATACCACTGGCATTTGGTCCCCGGTAGCACTTTGCTACTATCGAAGCATTACCCGCACCACGCGACGAGGACGCGGCTACCTTGGTGTTACCTAGGTGTACACAGAGACAGCCGAAGCCCTCTGAGTACCCTCGGCTGAGAGGCGATCACCATAAACGTCGTATCTTCGCTGATTGGGTCCTTCAAATGCATCAAAATGATCCGGCTTCTTATCGAAAAATCATCTTCAGTGATGAGACCCATTTTCACCTCGGAGGCTACGTTAATAAGCAGAATTGTCGCATTTGGGGCTCAGAAAATCCAAGAATGATTGTTGAAAAGTCTCTCCATCCTCAACGTGTCACTGTTTGGTGCGGTTGATGCGCTAGCGGTGTGACTGGACCTTACATATTCGAAAAATGAGGCTGGTGCAACTGTTACGATGAATGGGCTGCGCTACCGGACTATGATTAATGATTTTTTATGACTGGAATTGGAAGATATTGATGTGGACGACGTTTATTTTCAGCAAGACGGCGCTACATGCCACACAAGCAACGAAACAATCGCAATTTTCAAGAAAAGTTTCCTGACCGTGTTATTTCTCGAAGAGGTGATCATAATTGGCCACCGAGATCTTGTAATTTTTTTCTTTGAGGCCACGTGAAAGATGAGGTATATGCCAACGCTCCACAATCGATTCAAGACCATAAAGATGGGATTCGTGAAGTTATCGAGGACATACATCCGCAAATGTGGGAAAATTTCATGAAAATGATATAGGGCTGCAAGCGTAGCCGTGGCGGCCATTGGCTGATATCGTTTTCAAATGTTAATGGCATACCTTCCTCTTTACAATGAAATAAACACTCATTGATTTCTCTTAAAAAATACTCGTTTTTTTAAATATCAAAATGAAACCTCTTATTGGAAAACCCTTTATAATGCCTTAGGCTGGCCCGCAGCACAAACAGAAAATGCAGGTTAGTATAAGCGCGATAATAAAATTACTTTTATGATACCAAACTAAAATATTGAAATACCGACCAAATGGCACAGTGGTTAAAGCTTTGGCGTTTGGATCGGGAAGTACAGGGTTCGAATCCCGATAGGCGCAGGATGCAAAAGGAAATTTTAAACAACAGATTAATATCTGTGATTAAAAGGAACACAACTACGACCCCCTATCGGCGTGCAATACTCATGGGCCGACCCATCTTCCATGTCCAGTACCATAGGCTGGCATGGAGCTATGCAAGGCGCAGATGTTAACTTAATACGGTCCTATAGCCGTACGTCTTCGATTTGGCAGGAATTGCGTAAAGTAAGACGGGAAAATCAACCGCGAAAGAGCAGGAGTGCTTCGGCCCCAGAAAAAGATTGCATGGATTAAAAAAAAAAGATGTTGAAATATATTTTACACAATGCCAAATAAAATTTGTGTTGCTGCATTAAATTACAAACTAAATGGTTCGCATAGTTCAGTATTAGCAGCACTGATCTTAATACTGAGAACTAGAAAATAGTAAAAATTAAATTTTGTGGTTAATCAGGATGAAAATATTTGTGATACAATTGAGGTGGTGGGACATTTTTGTATTTGAGGATGGTGTTGTCCAGTTCAAATTAGATAATACTAGTAATGTTTGTATATCCAAATAATACCAAGTTACCAATTAAATTCGAATAATATAATCCTTAACCATTTAGCTTACGAGTGCTTATTTAACGAAAAGGATGATAATCGATTTTTCGTGTATATATTTGTCAAAATGATTGGGTTCGTAGACATGTTATCCATCTCGAATAGACAAGCGACACCCATCAAAGCTTATCGAAATTCCATTATATTTTCAATTAAATCATAAGTAATCTGGTCACGTTCAGTTTATTTAATTTCGCCAATAATTCAATATCATCATCATCATCATCAACAGCAACCTCGTCTCATCCCATCAAGACAAGACAAACGTTCTTAGAATTTTCGTTTTTTTTTGTTTGTAGATTTAGTTTATGTAGTGTGGATAAATATTTTCCAAAATATCGAATAAATCTTAAATACATTTTGTTGTTGTATATTTGGAATGCTCTCTGAATACGTCTTCTCTATCAATTCCCAATCACACTAAAATACTAATATTTTTTTTTTTGCTGTAAGTCGATGGTGCGAAAATACACCCCTCGTCTATATACGGTTATCAATATTTTTTGGATAAACAACGCAGACAAAAAAAAATCGAAAATCTGAACCAAAAATCCATCGGAAAAATGTAACAGTTACAAATTACTATTGAATGATTGTGAATTAGAATTTAATGGGTTTCTTATGGTTGAGCGATATGATGGAATTTTCATTGTTTTCGCATTGAAATTTTCGTTGGCTCCGAAATCTATAATCAGATTTTAAATTGGTATCAAGGGTACATTTTGCCGGCCAAAGTTAATTAAATATTTATTATGGGATCCAATGTGTATACGCGCCGCGCGTTGATGTACGTACGAGCACATCGATAAATTGATAAATTACGGGCGTATTTTGAAGCCATCAATTCGTTTTGATTTAATTTATAAAAAATAAATTTCCAATCAATATACCGATAACATAAAAATAATGATTTTGTTAATTAAAAAATCAAGCGTGTTAAAAGCTCTTAACGTAAAGTGGTTTTTCTTTATGCTTCTGCAACTAAGAAAAATAAAAAGCTGAATAGTTTCTCGATGAACTTTTAACATTAATTTACAAAATTTTCTACTTTGCATTTTTTTTTTTGTGTATTTGCTTAAGTTTATTTTACGTAATGCTTTTATGTGCTGCGCTTTCGCTTTATAGAAAGGAAGATGGAAACGAGGTGATTATACAGAAAGAAAATTTGCATTTTTCTCTTCAATACTGAATTGGAGCATTAATTTTTATTTTTTTGCTCTACAGGATTTCTGTAAATCTGTGATTAATATTTTCGTTCACGAACGCAAAAATATTTTGATTATCGTAATAATCGAAAGCGAGAAAAATAAAGAAAATAGCTTTAGGTGAAAATTTTATTCGATGTTCGTGTTGTTGTTATTGTGGCATGCATTGCTACCTGTATACTTTGACTTTGAATGTAATAAATTACAATGTGCTTGAGCTAGGGTTAATAGCAGCAACGAATGGTGACGTAGATTGAATGCTGTTAGAATCGTATAGTGGCGGCACTTAGAATGAGTGAGAATAACCACGAGTACATTTCAAGAAATAATTACTCCACTAAAGTATTGTCGGAGCTGTTTACATTATGTTCAGTCAATGTCTCAAAATAAGTAATCATAAGATACTACAAGTATATGTATTCCTGGGGTCTAGGACTTTACTCTCCGGATATTATATTACCGGTGATTAATAATTAATTCCCCATTTGATGACCCAGATCGAGGGAACGGCGGAGGGAAAATAACCGGGGAGTAATGACCGATAGGGTAATGACGGATGGAGTAATAACCTGGGGGTAATGTCCAAGGCAGTAATGTGGACCCTAAAGACCGAGGGGCCGGGGAGTAATTGGCTTGTTGGTAATGGCAGTGGAATATTATACGTGGTATACTGTTTTGTTACGGTATTCCTGGTTGCACTGGAAATGTATATTTCTTTGGTTTAATCGCTTTACCGTTGACTGATTTATTGTTGCTGGGAGAAATTTCAGAAACTATCCGATCTAGAAGAAAAACTAGAACAACTCAACAACAGTATACAAGAAGAGGCGTGGAGTAGTACCCCCTCAAGTTCAATGGTACTTACGGACCATTTTTGACTACTTTACGTATGTAAAGTCGAACTGTCAACCTTATTTTATTTTCCTCAGTTAAATGCTTATGGCTATCGGTAAGAAATTACCACGAGCCGTAGGATACGTTTATTTGTTTTAAAATATGGATTTCTAAGTCAGTGTATAGTTAGGTTATTGCGTAAATTCCACTTTGTTGTTTCATTAAAATTTTTGATTCTCCGGGATGGGGTTGCCAATCCTCTCATTGTTAGTTGTCGGCGCGTTCATTCTATAATGTGTTTAGCTGTCCAATCCGGTTTTCTATCAATGAATGGATGTTGATGAGGGTTTCGGATATAAGTTAAACTGGCGTTTTAACTGGCGTGTTATCATCCCCAATAGACATCAATAGCAGCTGTTGTTAGAGGCCTGTAAAGGTCTCATCAACATCAGTTGACTAACATGGTGGCGTTTTTGTCAACCACGTAGGTGAGCTTCTCTGAAGTCAGAGTAAGACTGCCAATTGCGAATACGGAGGGAAAGGAGTTTGCCATGGCCTGTTGAGTACCATTAGTGTTATTTGTTCCCAAGGTCATCATAGCAGCAAAGATCACCTTGTGTTTTTGGTTAAGACAACTGCTGCAAGGTGGGGAAGGTTCATCGTAACTTAATTTAAATTCAATTCCTTTTCCCATCCTTATTTTGACCTAAATAAGTGAGATTTAGACACCACGAACATCTCAGTTAAACGATCGTTTAAAAAACGTCAAACATATAATTTCCGCGAAGCACGCAAGAATAACATAATAATCAGGTAGTTCAAACCAAACAGAGTAATAAACCATCGCCAAAAGTATCACAAATAACGTTACGATCAACGTTAAATCAAAATTATGTATGTGGTTCTAATGACATAACATCAAACATCACACCGGTGTAGTTAACCAGGTTGATGAACGAAGAAATTTACCTCAGGTTTCTGATGAACAAACATTACCAGTTGTCGAAACGATACCACAAGTTACCTTAGCTCCAAGATCACCGCAAGAAATTAGTGGTTATACTGAAGTAGATGGATCCGAGTTACAGGCAGTAGTATGTGTTCTGGTATGCCACTATATCAACAAATAAAACAACAGGGCTAGTATCGCCATCCAGTAACAAGATTCCTGAATTAATTGGTGGTGGTACCTATCAAATTAGGAAATTCATGTAAAACAAAACCTTACAAAAGCAAGAAGAGCTCATCTCGCAGTAAGAAGAAGCGCCTACCACCAGCCATACTGCTACCCTGTGGGTAGTAGTAGCGCTGGTGGTAAGCGCTTATGGAGAACAAGAGATTCAGAGTCTGCGCTTCTCGGAAATGGGAAGGGCGGCCGTGTCAACGAGGGATTGGAAGATAGTGCTTTTCTGTAAGCTTACTAACTCCTCCAAGAAATGTGTGGGGCTAAACCCAAACGCCTTCAGTCATATTAGGCACTGTGAGGCACTATTAGAGTCAATATCGTACCACATGGCACAAATAGAAGATAATAACAGCTTGCTCAGAGTACAGTCGGACAGAGTGCGGCGAGTTCCTTTGAACTTCATTGGCAACGTTTTCGGCGATTTGTTTGGAGTATTGGATCAGCGAGATGCTTAAAGGTACAGTGAACAGATTGAGCAGTTGAATGCAAGTATTTTAAAAGCTCAGGCCTTGTTGCAGCAACAAACGCATGTCCTAGAACTCACCAGCAATATCCTCCATAAAGAACAGGCACTGATTGAGAAACACTACCAGTTATTGGAAAGTCATATCCAGGCAATAGCGCTGCATGCAGAATATTTGGACGTGCTATTTCAACTATCAGAAACAGCATTTATATTCAAGGATACCCAGAGGGATCTGACTGACATTTTGTCAGATGTTTACCACGGCCGAGCAAGCACGCGTTTGTTGCCACCCGCTAAATTCACAACCCAACTATGAGAGATAAACAGGCGCATGCCTAGCAGCGTACACGTTTATAAGCTTTTCGAAACCAGGGCAGCGATCATTAATGACCAGAATATTTTCCAAGTCCGAATCCCGTTGATCCAGTGTGACCAATTTCAAATATACAACTTGATACCGGTTCCAACTAAGCATGAGGACAAATGAATATACATTGATCCCAAATTCCCCTATGTGTTAGTCAGTGATACTAGAGCACGATATTACCCAATATTTGCGAAGGGTTTGAAGGCATGCAAAACTTGGGTAAAGGAGTCCATCATTTGCCAACTGGAGGGCCCGGTGCCTCCACAGAGAGAACACTGCAAAATGTCGTTCTTAATGCATGCCAAAAAGCTGTCAAATCAATGCCAAGTGAGAGCCGTAATGCCAACCAAGTTTATACACCCATTGAGGGATAACCGGTGGTTGATGGTGCTACCACAGGATTATGTTTTTATTCTACCATGCCAGACACAGACCATTACAATAGTCCTATGAGGTGGTGGGTTAAAGTGCATAGCAAAAAGCTTCGTTGTTTGCAGCCCACTTCGAGAATACGTTCCGCAACTGCTACCAAAGCAGTTTGGATGGCGAATACACAGAAATAAAGAAATATCAGCAGCAGTACCAGAAGGAAGCGTTCTGGGGCCAACTTAGTATGTTCTATATACCTCGAACCTGCCAACAATAAAGGAGACTAACAGCAACGTTTGCGGATGATACAACAAAAAGGCCAACTAGATACCAGTAGAACTGGACTCTCGGCAAATCCCCTATGCAAAATCGACAAAATATCTAGGCATGACTCTAGACGTGAAACTAAAATGAAAAGAGCATATGAAAAAGGGGAAAAAATAATTAAACATTAAATACAGAAAGATGGATTGGCTCTTAGGAAGAAATTCTGAGCACATAATAAATTGCTACTATACCGGCAAATGCTAAAACCTGTGTGTGGACTTACGGTGTTCATCTCTGGGGCTGTACAAAGAAAAATAATGTCAATATCATCCAGTCATTCCTCCAAGTCAGTGAGGAAGGAAATAGCCAAACATGCGAGAAAACACATTCGACGTATTGGTCTACACCTAAATGTTGAGATACGTCGTGTGATGGGTGGCACAAACCGAGTAAGACGGCTGCGAAGGAAGAAACCACTTGATCTACTAGATCCAATCTGGATCGGCTACAAATATTGTGAAACTGTAAAGGGGACTAAACATATAAATTTTCAAAAAATTTATGAAACTGTTCAACATCATTGCAAAAATTGAAAAAGCCCCTTTAGAAGCTTATACTTCCGGTACAGAGATGTTCATCAAATTTTGCGAAGATCACCCAATTAATGGTAAAAATTTAAGTACGAAGTTTTCCGAATACTCAATTCGCCTGATCTGTAAAAGTTCCGAATTTTGATGCAATAAATTTTTTTATCAAAACTCTTAATTTCCGGTAAAATTTAAAAAATGATATGAACAAGTTTTGTTTGAAATGCTGTATAATTTTCAAAATATTCGCCAAAATCGAAATAGCTCCTATAGAAGTGTCACTTCCGGTGGGCCGTTCTCGTCTAAAAATCACTGGGCGTACGTGGACCAAATTTTTACTAAAAAACGGTTTTGTTGTAAAAAATCGTCGTTTCCACATAAATTTTGAAAATATTTCTGGGCTCGTACTGGTGAAAAATTAATTTGGAATCTTTTAATTCACCTTTGGAAGCTGTCATTTCCGGTAGACTGATTTCGGCCAAAATTCACTGAGATTCCTCAATTTGTGGAAAAAGCCTAATTATGAAGTTTCGTTCCAATCAACCAATTCGTCTTGGCTTATTCCGGACCGATTTTGTTGCAAATTTAATGTTAATATTTATATCTGTTGACGCACGAGAGAAAATGGTAATCGCTTGAAATTTAAACGTAAAACGGTGAGAACTCATTTTAAAAAATAAAATGTGCGTTTGAAATCCATCTAAAACTTTTTTGTGTTTTTCCCAAAGACTTTTAGGATAAAAGACAGAGCGCATATTTGCTAGGGAAAGATGTAAGAAATTATGATGTTACTGTACCGCCCCAATTTTGATTATCTTGAACTATTTCTCGGAAATATCTCGGAAATATTTTGATCATATGTATTCCTATTTGTGTTGTGTTGCTGAGCCTATTTAGCTCAAATTCAATTTTTCTATTACTGTCTCTTATATATTTCTGTACGCAGTTAAATCTATCAATCATACCCTTATTTATCTCAATTTGAGCGTCATTTTGTGTATCTAAGTTATTTTGATTTTGGTAGAGACTATGTATTGCGGAACTAATCTCTTCTAGATCATGTTGGGCTAAGTTTCCCGTAATATCTATGATCAAGGAACCTAGTCCATTAATAAGACCTCCTTTGACCCGTGCAGGTTTCAAAAGGTTAACGTTGTCCTGTAGTTCCTTAAATTTGTGTTCTATTTTGTTTTTGTGGCCTATTTTGATTGGTATCAAGCTTTTGTTGTTGTTCAGGTCGGTCACTTTCAGCGTTTCTCTCATGACGACCGTGCATCTGAAATGGATCCTTTATCAACTTTTTATGGTATTTGCTATCTTTAGTTAGTATAGTGACTTTGTTATCTTTAAGAATTTTTCTAATTACGTATCCGGATTTAATTTTTGTGTGTTTCTTATTGCTAACGTGCACTGTTTGGTCGATTCTCATTTTTGATGGTTTATCTCGACCGATATTGAGTTTATTGATCAGTTTAACCTTTTCTGCATGAGTGCCCTCATGTATGCGCTTGCATAGTTACTCATAGGCTAAGGTGTGGTTAAGAAGGTACTCCTGTGCATTTGAGGTGTAGGGTTGATAGGTTTCTCTAAAATAGTATTGTGCCCATTTAATAGTTCGGAGGGCGTAAATTTAGTTGTGGAATGAATGGAGTTGTTGTAGGAGAAGATAGCACGGTTCATTAACACTTTAATGCTTAGTTGGGGATAATTTAGATATGTAATTTTGATAAGTTCCGGAAGTGTTGAGTGCTGACCATGATGATGTATGGTGTAATTGGATGAAATGTTCGTCTAAGAAGGCTTTGAACGAAGGTGTGTTCATATTTCCTTCAGATAATAATTTGTGTGTGTTTACCGTGTACTCTAAAGAACGGGTCGAGTTTTCTTTGAATGTTTTCACTAGTGCGGGTCTTCATGTAGAAGGCCCTCGCGAATTTCGTGAATTTGTCGAGAAGTGTGAGAAATACGTGATTTTGAAAGAAACAGAAACCTATATGAAGGATTTTCCTAGGTCTCTTCGGTGTTTCCGAGATCTCATACTCCAATTTAGGTGGATGCCTGTCATATTTGGTTTGATGTCCTTCATATTTGGGAAATAGTGGGTCCTTTTGAAGAACTCGTGATTTTCGGCTATTCCTCGATGGTGATTTTCTTCATGCCGTTTCTGTATTATAGCTCGTTGGTCCGCAGGATTGAACACATCCGTTAAGAGTATTTGTATTCTTACTAATATGGTTTGTGGTACTTCCCAAATTTCGCGCGGTATGCTTCTGTAGCTATTTGGAAAACTATATCGTCACCCAATAGTCCTGTAACTCGATGTTTCGTTACTTGTGTTCCAATATTAAGGCGGATGGTTGGTTTATGATGCCTGGGCATATATATTTTTACCCTATGTTTGCCAAATGGGTCTTCATGTTGAATATTTAACCCTTGCATTTCGGGATCAACTGTTATGATCAATTGGGAACTAAAATGGTTTATGAGTGTATTGGTAGTCGGTATGATAGTTTGTTCATCATTATTTGTGATTTGGGATTTCGTAATCGTATTCCTCCAATTTTAATCTCCATCAAACCAATTTGGAATTTGGTTCTTTGAGATTGAAAAGCCATGTCAGTGGCTTATGGTCTGTGGCAATTTTAATCTTTTGGCCAAATAAGTACGGTCGAAAGTACTTAGTTGCCCAGACGATAGCTAGAAGTACTTTCTCTATAGTAGAGCAGTTTTGTTCTGTGACCGTTAAGGTTATGGATGCGTAGCAAATAGGCTTATCTTTTCCTATAGGCCCTTGTGAAAGGACGGCCATAATGGCTACAATGCTCGCGTCCATGGTAAGGATAAATTCCTTAGAAAAATCTGGATACTGTAAGATGGGTTCCTTGCATAACAACTCTTTACAGTATTCGAAACACTGGATATATCTAGTGTCAAGTGTGATCTTTGATCTTTTCTCAAGCATTCCGTTAAGGGCTTGGTAATTTCGGAGACGTTTCTGACGAACTTGCGATAGTATCCTAACAGGCCTAAAAAGCTTTTAATGTCTTTCTCTGTTTTAGGAATTGGAAAGTCTTTAATTGCTTTTATCTTATCGGGATTTGGTTTGACCCATCACTCGTAACTATATGGCCCAAAAAGACAATTTATCTATGGAGAAATTCCGACTTATCAATTTGTACTTTTAGATTGGCTTTCCTGAGTTTGTTAAACGTGTTTTAAGCTTCCCATGTGTTCCTGGGGCGATGTGGAAAAGACGATAATATCGTCCATGTAGTTGTTGTTCACCGAAGACATTATCCAAGACTCTCTGGAATGTCGATGGTGCGGTTTTAAGGCCAAAAGGCATTCTCACACATTCGTAGTGCCCATGGTCTACGAAGAAAGCCGTTTTAGGTATATCCTCGTTCCTGACCTCAATCTGGTGAAACCCATATGCTAGATCCAATATCGAAAAATACAAACATTTGCCCAATTTGTTCAGGATATCCGCGATGTTCGGTAGCGGATACGGTCATCTATCGTTTTTTCATTCAATTTGCGATAGTCTATAACTAATCGCCACTTGATTTTGCCACTTGCCTTTTTCGGCACGATCCATATGGGCGATGCCCAAGGAGAGAAGCTGGGACGGATGCTTCCATCTTGTAGCATTTTGTCTATTTGCTTCTTTACTTTCTCTTTATGGATAGAGGGGGTACCGATAGCTATTGGTGAAAATAGGTTTATCGTCTTTCAGATTTATCTCATGTTTGACGTCATTAGTAAATGACAATCGTTGTTCTGTTTTGAGAAATCGATCCTGGTATTGATGACAAAGTTTAGTGATCGTTACTTTTTCTTCAGGATTGAGGTGTTGAACTCCCAACTTTCTCAATCAACTTTGAGATATCTTCATTTTGCGTTTCACCCAATTCTTGTACATAGCAATGGTGGAATTTGACTCGATAGCATTTTTTTAAAAGCTCGACTTTAATTGGTTGTTCGATAACGAATGTGTGTTGCTTATTGCTATAGTTGACGATTTCCAGAGTAGCATACCAATTTCTACTATGATATATTCCCTCGGAGATAATTAGTTACCGTTGATTGTAGTTGGCATCACATATATATCACCGTTCACTACGTCTACCGGGAGTTCAGCGATAAGCTTACTTCTTGGTAATTTAGAATAGGGTTTGAATGAATAATTTGGCTTGAACAGTAAAGGGATCTTTACGTTATCCGTTTTCAGGATTGAATTGGCTAAATCTAACGTAACACCAAGTTGTTGCATTATTTTAAGTAACATTAAACCATCAAAATATTCAGGGAACTAGAACAAAAGGAATTCCACGGGTTCCCTGGTTTTGAACTCCATGAGTTCTGGAAATACTACTTTCTGGTTTATGGCATGGGTGTTAAACATGGTTTTTATATCGATAGGGGGTTATCAAAAACCTTAACACACTAATGCTTCCATCACCATCGGTACAAGCAAATGAAATCAACTACTTAAAGTAACTTAAAAAATTTATCACGAAAATTGGAATTATATTTTGAAATAACATTTATTATTCTTAGTTATAATACTTTCGTGCAAGCGTAACAACTCCTTTGCTCTTTCCACTCTAACTTTTTCTTGAGCATCGGTGAGACCATGCGTGTTATGGAATTTCAAGGTCTTTAGTCCAAGATGGTCTTTCAATATGTGCTGCATCCGTTCGAGCGAAATGTTCGCCTCACGAGTCATTTTTCTGCCGCTACGGCGCGGATTCCAAGCCAATTTGGCCTTCACCTTCCGAGTGATATACGGCAATGTTGCAGTGCGTTTATAGAGCAATCACACTATTACGCTTGGATTCCACTGCGGATAAGTTTTTTTCTGAGTATTTTCCACTAAAATTCTTTTGTACGCTTGTAAACAATGGAATGAACTGCCATTAGTATAAATTTGAGTGCTCTGTCATCACTGGTTTGACAGCAATGACAGTTTGAAGTTGGTAACACTTCGTGTCAGTCACCCGGTATACATCAAATAAATTAAAATTTTAGAAAATTATTAATTCCAAGTCGATCACTCACTGCCTCTTGAGCCTGATGTTCTAAACCAGAGATCTTAAATCCATTAAATTACTATTTATTGTTAAATTGTTCCAATCAGAATAATTGTTTCTTCGAATTTGGTTAAATAATGAAAGATAATATCTCTGAAGTGCCTCGAATGAACTTCACCTGTCCTTCACATATAGTTTGATGGTCGATACTAATAGTAAAAGCATTTTCTTTTGGTAGGTTCAATCCATAAATACTACCCGTGCATCTATACAACTAAAGCACATTTCAAGCAGATATAGAAAAAAAATTGTAGAAAAGCTCCTTTTCTTTCGTACACCTATACTAAACTACTTACTTATTAAACGAATGAGAAACATGAAATTTCAATTAAGCACAGGACTTGCCACATGCGAAAAACTCTTGAAGCTTAAACCTTATCGCTTAAAAAAAACATTATCATGTACAAATTAAAGTGCTTTCACTACGACAACTTTTTTGACTGAAAGCAGTGAAAATAATTTTTCTACTCGAGGAAATTGAAAAAATTGAAGAATTCCTGAAATCCATTATTCAAACAGGCATTAGAATAATTAAAAGTTTTTCAATGTAAATTTGGCAACCAATCGCTGCAGCAATCTCAAAACACATTATTTCGTCTCATATTTCGCGCAATTAAAGCCCATAATCGTAACAACAAATCAACAAAATTGTTTGCCATATACTCACACGCCCATCCCACAAATCATAAATGTAAACATAATAAACATAAACAAATCGTATATTGCCGTAATGTGTTGACAAATATGTTTCGCGTGCAAACTCCCCGCACTCAACCTCTCAATTAAATTGGTACATTTCGCGATGATTGTTTGTGATTTTTTATTTATTTTTATTTGTATTTGTTCAAACTTTTTAACGATATCGATCAGGGCAGAGAGTGCTATTTTAACAGTCCCCTTTCCACCCCGTCTAAATTTACTGCCTTCCTCTATACGCGTTATCAATTTATTCAATCGTCAAAAAATTGAATTTTGCTCGAATCGAATAAATTTGCGCGCATAAATTTTGTTTTGTTCCGTATAAACTCGAATATATAGCATAGCGACTTATCTACAATTTTTCGATGGATATGATAATGATATGCTAATCTATTATGTTGGCAACATAATTTGGAGTTCTGTTAATAAAAATAATCATAACAACATGTTCAACATTCATTATTTCGCATTGTTTGCCTATATACACAAAATATCGAGTCTATATGCTATACATCCACCCCCCCGCGAAAAAAAATATGAAAGATCCATAAAATTGGTATTATGGTAATTTGGAAATTATTGAAATAATCATGCGAGATTATCAGTTCTGAAATATATCGGGAAATCGTGATGCTATTTGATGTTTCGGCGAGAGGTTTTGCTTGAACTTTATTTGGAATTTTCTGAGTTTTTTTTTCAGTGGAAAAAATAAATAATTTGTACAGAAAGTATATTTCAATATTTTATCAAGAAAGACTTTTATACAATTTTGCAACCGGTTATTACAATTTCGGCTTTCAAAACAATGATATGGAGAGACAGATAAGACGAGAACAATTTTATCTTCGTTATTAAACAAAGCATAAATTTGAAATGTACGCAGCAGAACGACCAAACTTGATACCTTAAAGCAGTCCTATTTTGCCAATGCACTATGGCGGGACAGTCGAAATAAGAAACGTAGGCTTAAAAATAATGTTTTAAAGATTGGCTGGAATTATGAAAAAAACAAAATTAGTTCTAGTTAAAAGTTCTAAGTTCATTGATACTTTTCAATTGTCAGTGGTTAGTTCTTATTGTTCTGGTTCATTATGATTCAGCTTTTCTTGGTTATTTCCAGACACTATAGAAGAACTTCTTTGCCTTGGAGATGACCTAACTGTATATGTATTGCGTTTATTGGATCATCCACATCTATGTTGCCATTACTTTTGAGAAAGACATAATTACGATTGATGCTTTCAATACTTATGATTGTAGAGTGTGCAGCGATAGGCTATCGATGATGGATTGTGCAACAGAGTTGAGACCGTCCTGATATATATTTTGTAAATTCGTACTAGCGATTATTATTGCTTTTGCATGTGGTTTTTGATCAAAGTTACCTTCATCAAAGGCTAGGACTTTGATGAACCAACGCCGAACTCCAGGGAACTACCAAAATTTAACTACCCAATCTCTTCTACATTCATTCACCATGCGAGAGCCTGGGAAGCTATCCCTCTGTCATAGTCCTGGCCTGAGTTTCCATGCGGATTGACTACAACTTCTTCTGTCAAGTTGCTCAGGTTCAGGCAGAAGCGTCTGGGTGTTTTGAAACTTGTAGTTTTTGGTCTGCCCCGGTTATTCCTCAAACCGTTAGACTTACGTAAAAGCTACCATATTGTGCCGGAATTCTGTCAACAATAACGACATTTGTCAATATTTTCAACAAGCAAAGACACAACCTGCTTTATCAACTATTTTAATTTCGATTAACTTTACCTATGTGTCAACTGATAAGGTAACATATTTATATGTTTAAGAGATGAAAGTGATTAAAATGTTAATCCTAAATAAGGATTTACTAATATAGCTGGAGGCTGGAATGCCATTGTCTATATCGTAGCCGAATCAAATATTTGTATTGTTACGGATTGCGGGGGTTCGATATAGATTCGTACACTCAGCGATTTGAGTTACAAACTTTATTTTTCAACACCTTCACTTTCTACAGCAATTCACTTATTTCAATACTGTTAAATTTGGCCGAAAGATGGTAATGCAGATAGCGTATTTGATACCCAGCCGAATGATGGTAATGCAGATATTATTGTTGATCCTACGCTGAAATACCATAATATGTCGATAATACAGATTTTGTCGGTAAGAAAGTTAAACTTCAATACTCAATCGAAAAATCCCGGCAATACAGATTTAAAACTAACAAATAATCCATCAATTTTCTAAAAAAAATGTCAATAACAGACATATATGTACATATAGAAAGTTAGCGGAAAGTTGCCAGCCGAAAATGAAAAAATCGATAATACAATTAGTGTCTTGACTACTTCAGCCGAAAGTTAAACAAACCGCATATTAAATTGAAATATCCTAGCCGAAAGTGACTAACCTACAAAAAACATGTATCATAACAAACAACAAATACAATTATCCGATATTAATTTATTGTTTCATGTGAACAGAGCAGCACACGGCCAACTTTCAAAGTTTATTATAACTTAACTAGGTTTTGATTATAGGTTAGGGGTAAGTCTGGTGAGGTTATAGGGGTGAAATTTTTATATTTCCCTTCTTCTGACGATAAAATCGTCCATCATTCGAGATTTTGCAACATGGACTCCAATCTGACTAGGCTGATTCGATAGCCTATGACCATAGGTAGATTTTGATTATAGGTTAGGGGTAAGTCTGATGGGGTTATAGGGGTGAAATATTTACGTTATCATTCGAGATTTTGGCACATGGACACCAATTTGACTATGCTGACTCGATAGCCTACGAGTATGACCATATGAGCCGACCGATAGCCTATGAGCCGTAGGTTACCACTAACCAATAGTCAAAATCAACCTATCGTCATGGGATATCGAATAGGCCTAGTCAGATTGGTGTCCATGTTGCAAAATCGCGAATGATGGACGACTTTGCTTGATAACCAATAAACTTCTTTATCGATAATTTTCGTCTGTATGAAATAGATATATCATTTGACACCTATAACCCCATCAGACTTTCTCCTAACCTATAATCAAAATCTACATATGGTCATAGGCTATCGATACGGCCTAGTCAGACTTACTCCTAACCTGTAATCAAAATCTTCCAATGATTATGGACTATGGAATTGGCATAGTCAGATTGGTGTCCATGGTGCAAAATCTCGAATGATGGACGATTTCATCGTCAGAAGAAGGAAAAAATAAAAATTACACCCCTATAACCCCATCAGACTTACCCTTAACCTATAATCAAAATCAACCTATGGTCATGTGCTATCGAATCGGCATAGTCAGATTGGTGTTCATGTCGCAAAATCGCGAATGATGAACGACTTTATCGTCAGGAGAGGGGAAATATAAATATTTCACCCCTATTACCTCATCAGACTTACCCCTAACCTATAATCAAAATCTACTTATGATTATGGACTATGGAATTCGCATAGTCAGATTTGTGTCTATCTTGTTAAATCTATAACATCTGTATAAAATAAATGTTTGAAAGTTGGCCGTATGCTGCTATATACACATGAAACAATAAATTAATATCGGCTAAATTGCAAATTGTATTTGTTGTTTATTACGATACATATATTTGCGGCTGGTTAGTAGGTTAGTCACTTTCGACTACGATATTTCAATTTAATATATAGTTTGTTTAACTATCGGCTGAAGTAGTCAAGACACTATCTGCATTATCGATTATTCACTTTCACTTTAACAAGGTCTTATTTCACTCGTTTACTGCTCACTAATTTTACTTTAACTGTGTTCACTTTATTGTTCACTATACTTTTCACTTTTAATTTTTCGGCTTGCACTATTCAGTGGTTTAATCACAACTGTCCCTGAGTCCCAAATTGCTCGCGCTTGTATACTTGTCTATCGCTAAGGTAGTTGTGCTCGCGAATATTCCACGTCATCATTTTCCCTGTCTTGATGATTTATTTTCATATTCCCCTCCACATAGAATGTCATTCTAAAATCCAAATCTTTATCAGTATTGGAGCAATACTTGATGTAACAACATCGTTGAAGATAAGAACAATATTCGCCTCAATAAAATTATGGACTCTGACTAGGTTCGAACTCGCGGCCTTTGGCTTGATAGTATTTGGTCGAATTGCACATCAGATCTATCTCCGGCGTTTGTGCTGTTGCTCTCTATTGCGGATCGATCTGTATCCATTCATAGTCGTTGTTTAGCTACTTTATTTTTGCGGCCTCTTACTGCTCGACAAATTGGTCGTTTATCGGCTTTCTGGATGCTTTCATCTCTCCCTCTCACTCAAGCAACCAACTCCATTGCTGGACTCACCCTCAATAATCGAACTGGAAACTTCCACAGGGCCCCTCCCAAGGATCTAATCTGCTTATTTGCACAAGTCGGTTTTGAACTAAAATTTGCCTGTAGTATACTTTGGTCCTTGAACTCGCTGTTTTCTTTATTCCCGGTGTCTCTTCCTCACACAAGTTTTCAATTTGCTTATCTCGGGAATCAGGCTGCCTTGCTAACGTCCATCTGAAGCATTTACTTTGGTTTTTGATGTCACCACGCTCTGCACCTGGCTTGGGTTAGTTGCTTCCACTCATCTCTATCTATCTATCGCCTTTATCTGCGTGTTATCAACGACATACGACTTGCGCAATTTTACTGTCTCTGTGACCAAACTTGCTCTAGCCGCATTATATTGTAACGCCAACACCAAAAAGCATGAATGAAGGTTTTATCTCTAGTATTGGTCTTAAATGACATTCCAAATGGTCGTCTTTAACATCACTCATAAACGCGTCCACTGTTACTCCGTTCAACCCACCTGTGTATTTCCATATAGTTGACGACCCAATTTCGTCACTTCCATCTCTATGTCTTTCAGGCTTTCCCCACGAAGATGCCGCTAGCTTTGGAGTTGAATCTTGTACAATTCTCTGACGTGTGGCTGGCCATATTTTAATTAAAACTCGGTTATGACCTGCTCATAGCTCCCTTGAGTTGCGGATACGGTTTGCAAGAAATCTGCGCTTTTTCACAAAGAGCCAAAATGAGTATGTTGAGCTGCTCCCTTGCGCTCAAACAATTATGCTGCACTGCCGCTTGAAACTGCACTTTAAAATTTTCAAATGGGACCTCTTGAACTTCCAGTAATTGGTTATGTCTTCATTTGCTTGATTTTACTTTCAAACTACCGCCTGATTTTTCCTTCAAATTCCTTGAGCTGGTCGTTGACTTTTTCCTCAAGGGACTTCATTTCCCCTCTAAGCTCTTTAATTTGAAGATTTTGGATGTACCAAATTTGGTTGAGCTTCTGGTCTAACTGGGCAAACCTTCCACCTTGTTCTGTGATAATTGTATGTCGCGAGCAAGTGTTTCTGTTTGGCACAAATTGTTCAAAGAGGGTCGAGAACGTGTTGACGACGATCCACGTCTAGTCTAGGACGGCCATCAACATCAACTGATGATCAAGACGTTAATAAAATCAAGGAATTGGTGCTCGAGAATCGACGATTAACAGACAGAGACCTTACTGGCATCGTTGAAATATCGGAAGGACTCACTTTTACTGTGTGTTCACATGAACTCTGTTCACTTTTTATTGTTCACTATTTTTCACTTTTCAACTTTTCAATTTGCACTGTTCACTGTTTAATTACAACGGTCCCTGTGCCCTAAATTGCTCGCGCTTTTATGCTTGTCCATCGCTGTTCGAGATTATTATTTTTATTGCATCTGGCGATGTATGTGTATTGCAATTGTAAATCACTTTCATGTAGTTGTGTTCTCGAGTATTCAACGTCTTCATTTCCCCTGTCTTGATTATTAACGCCTATTTTTAATTGCTTTCCTTATCTTCATATTCCCATCCACACAGAAAGTCATTCTAAAATCTGGACTCTGACTAGCTTCGAACTCGCGACCTTTGGGTTTATAGTATTTGGTCGCATTTATCTTTACCACTCGACCACTGAGTAATATGCTTGAGTAGAGTGAACTTCGTAACAGTTTTAATTTATGAGTTAGTTTATAAACCATCTACTTCATTTGACGCTGGATGCAGAATAAATTATCTCAATCAATGATTGAAGAATATTAATCATCTAACTTTTTCTGAATTAGAAAATACTCATCGGCTCTGAACAATCGAGTTGATGATCGTAGCAACGCTACCCTAATATGTATTTGTTGGCAGAGTCCATTTAGTGTCCGATTCACGGGTTATCTTTACCTCGGATTTCTTAAGAGGCATTATTTTTATTAAACAGAACTGCAAAAATTTGTGTGATTCACTAAATCGTTGTATATACGTTCTACCTGATCTATTTCAGAATACGGCTCTCAGGTTTGGCCACCAAACTCCTTTTACTTTTAGCGAAGCAAAAGCAAACAAAAACAGTTTCTTATATGTATTGCAATGATTATCAGCTATCGGTTATGTGTTTCCAACATGTCATGACTATACTGTCAACTGTTACGGTTAAACTCTTTAGAACTTGAAAGAGTTGTTGACTCCGCCTTATTTCTTTCTAATATTGTGAATTATTGTTCTTATAGGTAATATTTATGTTTCAAAGTGCCGTATGTGTCTATGTTACAGATTAGTTGGCAGTCTCCTTACTACAGGCATTCTACTTGTGCTTACTTAGTACAGGTTGAACTGTTGACAGACATAAAGCTCTTGGACTCGTTTATTCATCCTCTCTCTCATACTGGGTTCTCGTGCTGCACTAATATACTACTTATTGGCACCTGCATCGTCGATTTCAGTTGCTTTCGTTTAAACCCAGATCTGCTTACAAAATTAGGCGTACATGTTTTACACACACACGACACAAACAGTTATTTGCGTGAAACACCTTCGGTGATAGATATAATCGGGTAGTAGTGCAGCAAATACAAATGCAACTCACATAATCTAATCCACAAGATTAGATGTAGAACTCAAACGATCGTGACCTCGATCAAATTGACTACAGGCTCGTGTAAGAAATACTCTTTCTAATACCAAAGATAGAAAACATGAAACATGGTGCCAATAGAGTTTACGATTAATCACAATACTGAAAAATAAAATAATCGAGTTATCCGACAAAGAGCCGACTAAATGCAATTTCTTCCAGTGGTGCTACATCTCATATAGGAATTGGCCACCTCATTAAGGTTGCAGAAATCAATTGTTATTGACACGCAATAATATCGGAGATACGAAATGCATAAAATGGCTGGATATACTGCTTTACTAAACAGCCAAAAAATTGTAATGTCCCAATCAACAAATGGTTGGAATTAAAAATGTCAGTTATCCTCAATAATTTTGGAGAGCTAGCGCGGTACATAATTTTTTTCTGTGGTTTGTGGTAGAGCGTGCTTTAAATTGATATCTATACATAAACAATAATGGATGGCTTTAATGCAAAGGTAAATAGCGAAAGCCAACTATTAGAGTATTTCGGAATTATATCAGGAGTAGGGCAAGGAGATCCTATAGCTTAAATCTCATCTTACTAAAAATGATTAGCATGATACCGAGCATTTTTAGGGGTGTATAGCCACCTCTAGCCCCGACGTTGTCAACTGTTTTGTTCGTTCCAATCGTTCGTTCGCCAATAATGCCAATATCAAAGCATTGTTACCGCAGCAATTTAAAACGATTAAGAAAATAACACCATCACTGTCTGCCTTTTTTGTTATAGATCTATATACCAAATTGCCCAATAAACACACACACACATACACACAGAGACAAACTTTAATTTAAATTTTTATTTATTTTAATTGAAAAATCCACAAAAAATTTCCCAGTACCATAAAAAAGCTTAAATTAAAAAGTTTTCATTCTATTTCCAAATTTTGATTTTTTTTTGCTTTCTTCCATTTGTCGGTTATTTTCTCCAGTAAAATTTGCAAATTTGTCTTGTAACTTTCTTTTTGTTTTCTAACCAAAATAAAAAACAACAACAACACCCCAAACAGAAGAAAAGTGGAAAGCAAAAACAACATTTTTCATGATGAAAAATCTTCACATCAATTGAAAGCTGTATTTTTGGGAGTTTTTGTTTTGTTTTTTTTCCGTATATTCTGCTACTCGTACTCGTCTCATACATATTTGTGGATTAAACTTAGATTGAATTTGCATTTAAATTGATTTCAATTTTCAGGTTTTGTACTCATTGTGTCATCAATTGTTCCTCCCTCCCGTACCATACATATTATCAACGTATTGTATTCGAGTACCAAAATTGTAATCTATCATTACGTCATGTATACAAAAAAAAAATATCAACAGCGTTCGATATGTGAGAGCTTCATGATGATGATGATGATGATGATGATGATGATGATGATTGTGTACTGTTGTGTTAATTAAAGAAAACCTCACGTCTCAAAATTGCACATAAAATAAAACAAAGCAAAAAAAAAATGTCATCACATATGTTGATTAAAAAACTTGATAAAACTGTACGTCAATTTTGCGTCATTTTGTCAATGTTTACAATGGAGGCAGAAGAGCTTTTTTTATTTATACGAGGCGAACGAAATAGAAGACAATAAATTCTGCATGACTCAATTTCCGTTTGTTGTCACGATATTCCATATCATGTCCGAATATTTTTTTAGTTTATTTTTGGTCTGCTATTTACAAAGCCCATATCGTACATATGGGCTAGGAACCTTTACCATTTATATAATGTACATGTGCATAGAGATGTCGCACACATCTATACATATAAACACACAAAATCAACTGTACAACTTTAGATATAAAAAAAATAGATATAAAGTCTATATTGAAAGGACGAAAGCTCTAAGTATAACACAACAACAAGCCAGATCACAAAAAAAGGATTACTCTTTTCCATTAGTCAATCAGGTCGTATATAATCTAGTCACGTACACCATACACTTATAAACTATTGGGATATATTGTTTAGTTGAGTTAGGGTAGACTACAGCAACCATACAGAATCCGGGTCTTCTGTTTTCTTTGTAAAAAAGTATTTGCCTGAAAACGATAGCGACGTTTTCCAAAATATTACTAATTTGGTCTTGCAATTTGATTACGGGTATGTAGTAAAAAAGTTTTTTCATCTTAAAATTGACAAGATCTTTGAAATAAAATCTTTATTACCAATTAGCGAATAAATTCGAATCCACAATAATTAACTCAGCTGTAGTTTTTAGTTTTTTGAATTTAAAATCAGTTTTTTGACTAACTTTTTGAGTTAAATGATATTTAAACACAACGGTTGTTGTACCGACTAATATAACCCAGGTTAATTCTTATAGTTTTGTAGTTTTAAAGAAGATGGCACCACATACGCTGGCACGCTATATAAAAGTATTCATGATCGGACTGGATATTTTAAAATTATTCAAGAGCACAGGTCATCAATAACCTTGGCATTAAAATTATCGTGAGCGTCTTTAATACACAAATCGGTAGAATATATCGAATATATGTTCACTTTAATCGTATCAAGCACGTTTTTCTCCTCATAAGAGAATTCACAAAGTAACAAATTGATCACGTCCTTATATCTAAGAGGGCCCGTGAAGTATTATTTCATAGATTAAAATCATATACGTATAAAAATCCAATTGGATTTATGCTAATTCCAATTGAAATTTTAAAGCCTTTCTATGTAGTTGTGAGGAGTACACTGTTATGATGTTTAATTTGCAAAATTGTCAATGAAAAGTAAAGTATTATGTTTGATTTTAATTAGTTTAGGAAACATAGAACGCATTTTTAAATAATTTGCACAATTTGTACATAATTTTAATTCAAAACAGTGAAATAAAATACAAGTGAGATAGAAACAAGAGACAAATATATATTCATTGCATTGACGTTATTTAAAAAACGAGCACATCAAGATAAGTTAACCGAAATCCAGCAAATTTTATCAGTATATTTATTAGACGTATATCAAATTGCCTCAATTAAAATGGCAGAAAAATATTGTATCTTATAACTAATGTAAAAATTAAAATTTTAATTAATCAATCACGAAGAAAAAATATTATAGTAACATAACCATAAATTTTCAACCAACATTTTGTACTAAAACAGTCGGGATGCAAACCAAATATATTGAACTCAAACCATTTATGAATTTCTCACTAATTTCTAATAAGAATTTTTTGAGTTTCATATGAATTAACAAGAATGTCCTTTTACAGCAGTAAAACTTGCTGATAAAAATTCGTAGCAATACGTCGCAGTGTATTATTAAAACTAAATGGGTTTAGGTAGGTGGTTAATCAACTATTTCACGAATTAGCAAGAACTGAATCACAATCTCCAGGTATGGTCATCAAAATTTTGTAAAAAAAATCTCCTGACTACTGATAGTAGACACAATTCAATATCGAAATTCGTAGCAATATGTCCGAAGTCGTGCACTAATATCATGCACTAGTATATGAAGCTGCTCATTGAGTGACTTAACTAAACCCACTTAGTGCTAATAATGCACGACTTCGAGTTTATTGCTACGAATTTTGATATTATCAGTGTACTGTTGTCATTTTTATTCAAATTTGGGTGGCCATTATCGGCTATTCCCAGAGATCGCGATTCTGGTCTGGCTAGTACACAAAGTTGGCCATTGAGTCACCTAACCAAAACCACCTAGTGTTAATAATGCACGACATCGAGTTTATTGCTTTGAATTTTGATATTCTCATCGTACTGATGTCATTTTTACTCAAATGTGGATGGCCATTATCGGCCATTGCCAGAAATCGTGATCCAGGTCTGGCTAGTATACCAGGTTGATCATTGAGTCACCTACCCAAAACCACCTAGTGCTAATATTCCACGACTTCGGGTTTATTGCTACGAATTTTCATATTCTCGGTGCCCTGGGTGCCCCAGATCGATCTATTATATGAAGTTGACCATTGAGTCACCAAAATAAAACCTCCTAGTGTTAATAATCCACGACTTCGAGTTTATTGCTACGAATGTTGATATTCTCAGTGTATTGATGTCATTTTTACTCAAATTTGGATGGCCATTATCGGCCATTGCCAGATGGCCATCTAGCTAAAACCACCTAATGCTAATATTCCACGACTTTGGGTTTATTGCTACGAATTTTGATATTCTCAGTGTGCTGATGTCAGTTTTACTCAAATGTGGGTGGAAATTATCGGTCAATCCGGCCGACAGTATATGAAGTTGATCATTGAGTCACCTAAATAAATCATTTGGTGCTTACAATGTTTGACTTCGGGTTTTTTGATACAAAATTTTGTATTCTAGGTGTTTTTATGTCATTTTAATTCAAGTTTGAATTTAAACCTTTTTCTTGTTTTATTTAAATATTTATTCTAATCGTTTTAAAGTTCTAATCTGTTTTAATAAAAATCTCGATAATTTCTACAAAAAGCGTGGTTGAGTTTCTTTATTTGAGGTTTGAGTCATTTTCTAAAAAAACTCATACTTATATGATTGTACTAAAATTTCCAATACGATTCATTTTTTCCTATTTGAATTTAAATTAACAGTGTGATATTCATGCATACATAACATCTATGGAAAGTCTGGAATACTTTTCGTTATCTAAGAGATATTCTACCAGCAAATCCGACGTTAGATATTACAAAGGTGCAGACTTGGGAAAAACAGCGGTCACTTACTTGCCGTTTTAAAAAACAATAAATAAGAACACAAGCAATTTCGCCGGAATGTCGATGCTTTAAAAGATCAAGTAACACTGCAGAGTGGAACGGTCGCAGTTCCATGGGTTCTAACAACCAATTTATGCGGCGGAATCTGCTTGATAAAATCATACTGCACATCGTCCCAGGTAATTAGGACGATTTTCATATGTATCGGGCACTTTTCTATTTATTTCGTTGTGGGTATATGCCAGATTGCCAGTTGTGTGAGTCCATGTATAATATTATGCATCACCATGAAGATTCCATCTGAATTCAGGATACATTGCTAAAAACGAGATACCACACAGAATCACGCAAACAAACAAGTAAAAGGCTTATATACTTATCTAAAGTTACCTCAGAACGCGTCGGGGATGGAAGCTCCAATCAACATTTTTTGGTTAATAGTTTAGGTGATTTTCCTACAAGATGGACATCTGAAGATCAATTTTCCTTTGTTTTTTTTGCTTATTAAAAAATTTATAAAAATTTGAAACTCCACACTATGTTTAGTGTAAGATGGCACCTTGTCGTGTTCTTTGTATTTTTTATTTAAATGAGTTGGTTAATTTTTATTTTTTTGAAGAACGATATCGGAAGTGATGATTTGGAACTTGGAGTGTAGATTAAAGAAATATAACTTGTTTGAATAACTACAATACAATTAATTGAAAGAAAGTGTCGTGAATTGTGGCCAACCAATGGTGAAATTTGTGCATCCAAAAATAGAAATTGCAAAGTGCGAGAAAAAAGAAAATCCGAGATGTCCACAAGGAGCATGAGTCATTTTACTGAAGTTGGTTGGGTGAGATATTAAGGAAGTGAAGGAGAATTCTAAGTCGTCTTCATAAATAAAAAGGAGGACAAAAGAAACAAGCGGTATTGCTATATGTGCCCGAAAGGCCATATCGTCTGGCGAACCAAAAGGGGGTTTTTTATCCTTATTTATTTTCGCGCATAATTTTTTCCGATAAATTCCTGCCTGAACTATTCCATAAGGCATTACTTCGCGGGACGTTTGAATTAACATGGATTGTTGTTGAGTTTCTTTTTGTTGCTCGGGTTTAGTCGCGTCATACTTTCATTTCTGTTATTGAAAATATAAAGAAAAAATACAAATACTCGTTCTGTAAACCCGCCTACTCCATCGAACACATAGCCGGGCCAAACGTGCCAGAATAAATTTTTATATCTACCCTAACACTAACGAAGAACCTCTACACAATATCCAGGTGCAGGGGCTCGCTATGCAGTCAGCCTTAACAACCGCTACGCAAAATACTATCGGAAGAAGACCACCGAGATGCAGCAATGGTAGGTTCGGCATCAGTGCCGCCTGGTCGACAAAAATAAACAAAAGTTTCGTGAAAAAAGCAGAGTATCTGGAACTGACAAAGAGACCCCTATTACATCAATTGCTCCTCCTGGGGGTGAGGAGGTCCTTGTATAATATACCCTGTACAAAAACTAGAAGCAGCTATTAGTATATTGAAAATTTGGAAGGCACCTGGTCTCGACGGCATCCCCACAGAAATTAACAGTGATTAAATATGGCCGTACTGTTCTTGTATCAAATTTCTTAACACCAGGAATCGTTCGATTTGTTTGTGCCGGTAAGAGATCATATCATTAGCATTGCAGTAAACCTACCCACATGTCAAACTTTTCAAATTTGTTGAACATATTTCCTAATTGGAATATGTTGCAAAAACTCCTTTGTAAAAGACCCGTTATTTTTACCGCCTACTCGAGAAATCGTTCAATTCGTTTACTCGGCAAAAGACTATATCATGAGCATTCCATAAATGGGGGTAGAATTTTTAACAATCTTTTGGAATTTATTGAACAGATTTTGAATTTGACTTTTATTGGGATAAACCCCGTGTCTATGTTGTTTAGAAGTTGACTTTTGTTATTAGCATTTTAAAAATTTACTAGCATTGAGAAAACTTACCCGCATGCCTTTTTTATAATTTGGTGGTATGATTTTTTATTTCATATTCTAGTGCATTTTCTAGTGTCCACCCGAAAGTTTTATTATTTTTTGCTTATACAATTTTGTTTAATGTTTAATAAAAGAAAACAGATTTAATGTTTTTTTTATGTATAATGCAATCTGTTCTGAGGCCAAGACTCTTCCAACTCTCTCGCGGTTTGCTTTTTCCGTCCTTACTATTACGCCAGTGTCAGCCAATTCGAGGACGTACGGTTATAGGTCCGATTTTATCACCATCAGCTCCATGCCAGCCTATACTGGCATGGAAGATGGGTCGGCCCATGAGTTTTGCACTCCATCAGAGGGTCAAAGATGTGTTCCATTTCATCACAGATAGTAATCTGTTGATGAAAACTCCCCTTGCATCCTGCCGCTATCGGGATTTGAACCCGATTAACTGTTGTGGAAACATTTACAACTCTTTACAATTCCATGGTTTCTTTAGCAGTATGGCATGTGGAACGATCCTGTTGGAAACACATGTTCACCAAACCATTGGCATGCAATTCTGCTCTAGAAAAGTTCCTTACCATAATCCGCTAACATTCGCCAGTGACTGTAACAGCTTTACAATTCGGATTTTTGTAAAAATATGGTCCATTGACCCTCCAGCCCAAATTGCACACCATACCATCACTTTCAAGCAGGGTCTTGAACCCCGACAATCTCGGGTTCGGGTTCAGGTTCTTGCACAAGAAATTATAGGGTTCGGGATCAGGTTCGGGTTCGAGTTCGGGTTCAAAAAAAAAATATTTACTTATTTATTTTATTTATTTAAAAAAATTTCATTTAAACGTACAAGTAAAATATTTTTCAAGGAATTTTCACTTAATTGGACACGCTGTGGTGCTGAAATTAATTTAAGGGCAGAAAAATCCCGTTCCACTCTGACCTGGGTTGCTGGAACAGCAAGTACAGTCTGAGCAACTTCGTATAATAATGGAGTGTCCAATTTATGGTTCTCCCAAAACTCAAAAACATTATTTTCCTTTGGAACTCTAGGAACAGTTTGATATACAGCAAACTCTCTTTTAATAATAAAATCAACGCAGTTGGCATGGTGGTCATTTTTTTCACTTTCTGTTTCTGTAGCTGCCATCAAACTCTTTTCTTTGGTCTTCAAGATTTCTTCCAACACGTCGTGGTCATGAACTGGGGAATATTCGAGAAACTTCCATATTTTCCCCAATTGTTTTTCGATCCATTTGCAATGATTTTAAATTTTTTATGGTTTTTAAAATCTGTGTTTGGCCTTGCCGGTATTTTCTTCGATTAATAATAGCTTGAATCTAGGATCCGAATAAATCGCAGCAAGGAACTTCTACCTTATTAATAAAGCTGGCTTCCCTTTTTATAACTTTACTATATAAGTCGGCACCTAATGGTTTTTTTAAATGATTTTCCAAATCCAGTTTAAATTTTACCCAAAATCCATAGGAATCCCCTTGATTAAGCTGTTCATTTTGTAATTGCAACGTAAATTTTTTTGCTGGCTCAAAAACTTCCACAAAATTTGAACAAAAGTTCCAGGTATTGGCATCGATGGATAGTTCAGAATCCATTATATCTGTGCAAAACGTACGATAATCAAGCAAGCGATGGAACATGTCGTATGAGGAGTTCCATCGTGTTGGACAATCAACAATTGCTTTCTTTAAGCCAAATTTTCTGGCTGAAGTTGCTCTATTAGGTGCTCTCAAGTTTTTCGCAATGTTTCTGCATTTTTCAATGGACTGTTTAATAAAAGTAACTGAGGAAATAGTATCACTAACCGCTAACTGGGTGGTATGCGCTACACATTTAAAATGAATGATATTGTTTAGAACTTGCTAATGTTTCTGCCCCAGCTGTTCCGTTAACAATTATTGTTTCGTCATTTTCATATTCTTCGTCTTCTGCATCATCTTCAGCTTCTTCAAATTCGTCTCTTAAAAGTTCAGCCGATTTTAACATATTTCTGCCATTGTCCGATGTTATCGAATATACTTGATTTAGTTGTATATCAAATGAATTTAGGACATCAATTATGACATTTTTGATATAAATTGCTGTTTGACGATCATTTGCCTCACGCATATCCAAAGTCCTTAGTTGAATTACCCCATTACGAATATATTGGGCATTTATACCAATAACGTTTCTACCTAAACGCGATGCTGAATCTATTTTGATCGATATAAGTTTGTTTGCCATTTCATTTTGTATGGTTTTTTAATATTTTCTGCATTCACAGTTGCCCTTAGGCTCCTCATTATTGGATCGATGATGTCTCGCATTCTAAAGTTCTCGCATTCTTCTTTCAAATTACTTCCCAGTTGAACTTTGCTTATGTCTGAAGATTATATATGTGCTTTATGTGCAAGTGATTGGATTGAAAACAATTACTTGAAAGAAGTGATGTGCTTTTTGGAACTATCCTTTACGGTTATCTGATTTTTACTATTACTTAGTTTTCGCTATGTAGTTTCTTCATAGGGTTGATCACACGTGTTTTATTTATGACACAAAAATAGTTCGGGTTTCCCAGCACTATAGGACTGATTAATGAAATGTTTAATTTTGTTAAGTAATTAACCTTGTAAACTGATAGATACACTTAAGTTTTCTTACCCAGACGCTGTCTTTATAAATTTAGTAAATCACATCAGTCACTATAAATTAGAATATGAGGCAGTCTTATAGTAAGTAAATTAATAAATTGGAAGCTTATGTTTATGCTTTGTCGAGTTGGAACTTTCCTAGTAACGCTTCCATTTGCTTTGATTCTAATCCGCATTCCTAACCAGATTGGATGATCAATTATTAATTTTAAATAAATTTCAGTATATTTTTCAGCTTAAAGACGGCTGGCGCCATTATAATTTTTATATTTATTTATTTAAACAAAATTTACAGCAAACTTCGACTTCTTAGAAATTCCATGTGTTGTTATACAAAATTAATAATAATTGGTGTTGTTGTAATTTTTATAACGAGAATTGTTCACCATCTGACGATAAACAATTTTTTTCTACGAACATACAAATTTCAATTATAAATTTAAGAAAAATAACAAAACAGCAATGAATTCGAACATAAAATAACAATAACAGTAACAAGAATTATAAAGCAATGATGAGCTTTTTACTGTGTGCTCAAAACTTTAGATTTAAAGTTTTTCCAAATTTGTACATTTTTTTTTAGAGAAGCTTTTTCCTGATGTTGGTTTAATTATATTTCCATTATTTATTGAATTGTGTGAGCTATATGTTGGGCTTCTGTATACGGATATGTTTGTATGTGGGTTACTGTTTTGTTCCCTTGTGCAATTTTTAAATATTTTATTTGGGTTGAAAGCTCACAACTTCGTCTCTCTTTCGATGTTTTTGTTTTTGTCATAAGTTTTGTTGTCGTCTTTCTTCTGGTTTGACGTGTAACATACTTATGTGCACATTATGTATGATACTCATGTACAATGTAAAAGCACAATGGTAATATACAATATGAGCTTTTATATTTAGAAATACAATAATAATAATATTTCCTGTTGTCTGAGTGGATGGATTTTGTGGTTTATGAACTTTAATGTTTCCTATGTGTATTCTGCCATTTTGTTTGTAACTTTGGATAATAATAAGCGAAATAGTACTCAAATTATTTGTTTGGCTAGAACCTGGACAGAGCTTTCCAACTTTTAAAGTATACGTATTTTTGAAACCGGCTGCAAAATTTAATATTGCTGTATGCCGAGAGCACATGATTGTAAACAATATATAAAATGGAATATGTTAAAGGAGCTGAATTTTATTGGAACCACTAAATCAATTATTGTAGCTAGAATTAATAAATAATCGAACGTTGATCAGATGGTGTCCATCAGCATAATAATGCGAAATTTTTCATTGGGCCCCGTTTAATATTCTGAAATTTGTAATTTTCTTGATTGAGGTACAAGCGACGTGATTGTGGCATTTTGACATAAATTGATTAATTTAATTTTTGTTGTTGGTATGTAATGACCTAAAATGAGTAAAATAACTTTATAATGATTGCATGGCGAGGCTACTACCAAAACATTAAATCGCATAGACAGTTTGAGAATCTACTTGAGTTTCGGTTAAGAATAGTTTTTCGCAGTGACACGGATGTGATTAAAATTTGGAATCTCGCCACTCTGACGAGCCCGTTTATCCATAACAAGAGGGAATGATAAGACAGATATAATACGACTTGAAAGTTTTTACTAAAACATTACTAATAATAAAAAAAATTGTGTATGTATTAGTATGCAATTATTTTTGAAGTACACATTTAGGCGATTCATGATTTTTCTGCAAAATCAAATAATCTCGAAATTCAAGTGGAAAATCAAAATTCAGCCAATTCCCGAAAATAATTATTTAGAACCTCTTAGACGTATCTTAGAACAGAACGTTTTTACTTCGATTTTTACCTCTACAACTTTTGAATATTAAACCCAGTCCCCTAATTTTTCCGGAACACTCATGTTTTCTAGTTGGATTGGGTCTAGTACAAAGTGAAAACACCTATCCCAAGAGTTGTAACCTCTTAGAAGTATCTTAGGACAGAGGGTACTTGTACTGTTACTTCGAATTGTACCTGTAAAAAATTAGTACGCGTTGTTGCGAATAAAAACAAACATTCAGAACAATTTTAATTTTCCATTACAAATTTTTATTTTTTCATACTACTTCACGGTTAACAAAAACCCTCACTCTCTTTCTCTCTCTCTCTCTCTCTCTCTGTCTCTCTCTCTCTCTCTCTACTAAAAAAACCCGAATCCCTAGCGTAGAGAAAAAAGTATATCCAGATGTAAATCGCCGCGTTCGCTCAAGAAACCAGCACATCACCATCCAGCAAACCCATTACTGGGTGAGGGATTCGAACTCAAACATTCCTGCTCGGCCAAACCGGTATGGTTTGGAACTTTTTCGTGTGCTGAAATTAGCCGAGACAACTTCTGGATTGGTCGTTGACATTGATGTTTGATTAGGCGTCCATAATCTTGATGCCAGCATTTCCTGTTCGTACATTCGTTGTAGTCGCTGGCAACATTTAAGACGATTTTCTGGTATCTCCGGAACCGTTGGCTCAGGTCGTGTTGTTATGGGTCGTCCAATTAGAAATTCGCCAGGAGTTAAAGCGAGACCTCCTCCTGGATCATCATGTAGCGCCATGATTGGTCTCGAATTGAGACATGCTTCGATCCGTATTAGAAGCGTGTTCAATTGGTGATTCCGAATAGGTTAGCTGCCGATAATCCGCACTAAATGTTTTTAGCAGATCGGACCGCGGCCTCCCAGAAGCCACCGTGGTGTGGTGTTGCAGGAGCGCTGAATTTCCATTTAATCGAGAATCGTCTTCGCAGATATTGTAGCATTTCTTGTATACCACCGTGTAATATCACAATGTGCATGTGATTAATCAGCAACCGAGAAAATAAACATTCTTTCGGTAAAATCATCGGATGGCGCTGATCGTATCGAATATCAGCGTAAGTCAGCCGTCCGCCGACACGTAGAATCTCCTTAGCATCCAAAATTGGATTGAGTGGAAGCAATTTGCTGGATGCCTCAATACTACAACGAGATTTAAACGAATTAATTTCAGTAATGTATGCGTTACCTTGTGCTTCGCGTATGTGCAGAAGCAGCGATTCCTCCATCTTAGATGCCGCTATGAACTTTGTTCGATTTTCGAAAACGTAATATGAACGCTGTTGTGTGTAGCAATTTTTGTAAGGTGCCAAATCACTCGATGAGAGGGATCTGGCCTGCACCGTTGATGCATGTAGTAATCTTCCACCTGGGTTTTGTACTGAGTAATGTTCTGAACAGTTTCGTTTCATTGACAACAGTGTCTTCTTCAGATGATGTCAGCGTTGGCAGCGTTTCCACCATAGTGAATGCGCTTCTAGTGCAGAGAGGAATATTCTGCGACTAGCACAATCTGCTGGATTGTGTTCTGTGCGAACGTGCCGCCATTGAATGCCGTCGAAACGTTGCTGGATGTAACCCACCCGATTTGAGACGTACTGCTTCAAAGTCGCCGCTGGTTTGCGCAGCCAGCATAAAACAATGCTTGAATCACTCCATAACGTGCACTTCGCATCTTCTAGTTGCTATGCGGTTCGTACATTATTGATCACCGTTACAAGGAGATGATCCGCACATAACTCCAGCCGAGGTATCGTAATTTCTTTCACTGGTGCAACCTTTGTCTTTGCGGTTACTAACGAAACGTTTGTGTGCTCATCTGGATCGATTATCCGCATGTAAATCACTGCTGCATATGCCTTGCTGCTTGCATCACAGAATCATCAAGCCGCAACGCGGAACACGGATATGTGCCAATTGCCGTAAACCGTTTCGGAAAGTCAGCCAATGTGTTCGTAGATCATCAGGTAAGGGTGTATCCCAATCAAGTTTCTCACCCCATAAAACTTGAATGAATATTTTTGCGGCCACGATAACTGGGGCCAACATGCCCATTGGATCATACAGTCTAGCTATGTCGCTAAGAACTAAACGTTTAGTAGGTACGGCGTCTGACTCACGCACCTTAATTTTGTAGAAAAGCTGATCGCTGATCGGGTTCCAATGAAGACCGAGCACCGTAGTGCTGGAGTCACTGAGCTCAAGCTCTGGAGCAGATGGTTGCCATCCAATAATCCAATAATCCGCACTGTCCAAATAATCGGCCACATAAAAATTATGTAGAATACTGTGACAGGCTGCAGCTGCCCGGCTTGCACCATTAATTATCCGGTGGTTGTCTATTGCACATAGTCGCATTGCTCGAATAGCGAGGTATGGTGAACATGCCATACCGTATGTAATTGTCTTCAATTGATATGTCTGCAGCGAGCGGCTCCATTAATGATTCCCGCCACAATATTTCCTGCCATTGACGATGGCATGGATCCACTTCCACCTGGCGGAACATTTTCTCCACATCACCAGTAATAGCAATTCTCCGCTTACGAAAACGAAATATGATATTCACAAGGACGTCTTGCAATTGTGGTCCAACCAGTTGTGCATCGTTCAGTGACACACCGTTACTTGATTTGGCTGATGCGTAGAATACCACTCTAAACTTCTCGATGACAGCATGATGCGGGATATAATATGATTGAGAGGGATCGCTTCGAGAATCAACCACCGCTTCCATATGGTTTAAGACAAATTATTCACGCATAAACTTCACATACTTGGTCCGTAATTCGGAATCACTAAACAGTCTTCGTTCCAACTGATAAAACTGTCGCAGCGCTAGCTGATGAGAATTTCCCAGTGCCCGGGCGTCAGGTCGACCTTCTGTGTTGCGTCTGACAGTGTTTTCAAAAATCTTCTCACATGGATCCGGAGCGGGATCGCATTTGGTTTCAGGTTCCAAGTTCCCAGGACGAAATAGTTCATCGAGTTGCTGCTCACCGACACATTTGTTGACTGTAAATGTGTGCAATGGTCGATCGAGAGTTGGATTAGTTATGACAGGCCCAAATACAACCCATCCTAAATGTTTAGGTATTGCACATAGCTCGTTGCGCTGGCCAGTGACAATTCCATCTCGAATTATATTTCCCAAATATCGGCACCGATTAAAAGATCTATCGCCCCTAGCTTCGCAAATCCCGGATCAGCAGGCGTGGTCGACGTGATTGATCGTAATATACGAGTATATACCTCAAATTACAATTCGAAATCAGCCTCTATCGTAGAGTGCATGATAAGCGTCGTTTGATCGCGGGTGTAGGTATTGGTTCATGCGTCAATCCCTTCGATGGCTACTTCACATCGGTTTCTGTGAAGACTCAAATTATTAAACTCCAATTCAATGATGAAACTCACCTGAGATCCGGGGTCACAGAGTATTCTGCATAGGTGACGGTTTCCATGCCGATCCAATATAAATGCGGTTGCGGTGGCAAGCAGAACAACACTGTTGTCATGGATGATGAAGGACTGCATGTGGTCGGTCAGTCATGCATTTTGATCAAATATCACACATGGTTTACTTGATGACATGCCAGAATGAAATAATGCCTGAGATGATTGTGGGTTAAGAGCAGCTCTCTCGGATCTCGCCTTACATAATAGAATGTTATGCTTCTGCCGGCAAAGTGCACGGCATGCCGGACGAACATTTAGCTTGAGTATGATGGGGGTTTAAACAGTCGAAGCATAACATGAGGGTTTTCACTGCCCCCCAGCGCTGAGGTATACTCATATTGCGGAAAACTTGGCATCTATAAATGCGATGTGGGCCCGAGCAACGCGGACAAACGGGTGCTGCAGACGATGCTCGATTTGAAGCGGAGTGCTGTGGTGGATTTGTCGCAGCCATATTTGCGTGAATCCCTCGCTGGAATGGACGTCGTCAAATGTTTTGTTTTTCATCTGTCCGAGGAGTCGTTGAAGGCATATTCAATGCCCGTCGCTTGAAATATACAAGCATATCATCCAATTTCGGCAATGCTTCATTCGAAAGGCTCATTGTCCATGGACTGCTTGCAGTCTTTGGCTGTTTTCGTAATAGAATGGGATAAATTATCGCGTCCCACTTATCCGTTAGTAAATTCACGACTGACAATGCTCGCAATGTACTGTGGGTACAGTCGATGATGTCTTGCAATGCTCGTTGCTGGTCGGGCGCTGAATCAGGTAGATCGAGTAGCAGATTCACGTGTGGCTGTGTTGCAACCTCTTAAAAGTATCTTAGGACAGAAGGCTTTCACTTCGATTTTATCTCTATAAATATTGAACATTCAGCTCAGTGTTCCTCTAATTTTTCCGGAAAACTCATATTTTGAGATGGAGTGGATCTAGTACAAAGTGAAAACACCTAGTTTTTGAAATTTTAGATCTAGCAGTAAAACCAATTATTCCAAATTGCCTGTTTAACCGGAATTATTTCATTCCGGTATACAGGGGTGTAAAATATTTCCTAAACCTTTCCTAGATTATTTTTAACTTAGGATAAAGTTTGGAAATATTTCACGCGCATGAAATATGAAGAAATGTAAAGCTTGCACTTTACATGGGAAATTCGTAAGTTCTGGTTAATACTAAACTGCTCTGGGCTAACTGTTCGTCCATTTTTTTCAGTAGTTCAGGTCTATTTATTTACATTTTCTAAGGTCATTTCACTCCAGCTTTTCCGATTACATGTTCGATGTCATATCATATGGAAAAATGTAATACTTGCACCTTATATGGAAAATTCGGAAGTTCTAGTTAATACTAAACCACTCTGGGCTCACTGTTCATCAATGCCACTATGCTTGTTAGTGTGGCCTATGTCTTATTCATTTTATAAGGCCATTTTATCCCAACTTTTTTTTTTTTGCACTTGGAAATCACGTTTTGGTGTTCCAATCTCCATTGCTATGGCAACACACCCCGATTTGCTGCCCAATGTGCTGTAATGTGCTGTAATGTCTGCAAACATGCGGAGTTTAGGCAAAATCAAGCACACTGCCAAGTCTATGAGCACAAACAAATATGCTATAGGTCTAATATTCGAGAGCAAATATACGCCACAACCAATGTATGAGGACCAGTTCTATCCGAAAAACTTTAAGGTGGATTTCCATATCCGACGATGTTTCGGCGAGGCTGCTTGCCGCAGGAAATTCGGCGAACGCTGCATTATCGATGAGTTACATATTCGACGATTTTTCGGAGCAGTTTTAAACACATACATATATAAACAATATTTTGACACATAATTTTCAAAAAAACAAACGATGCAAAATTTCTTTTTATTCGAAATGCTGTTTTTATAGGTTCACATGTTTAAGTTGGTAACACTATTTTCTTTAACAACCGATTTGACAGCTGACATTTTACGGTCATCATAATCGCCCATCAGAGCGGATAATTCGGTTAGCTATAGATCGTTTTCGCATCACGTATACTCTAAATGATAATACGCATCCAGACATAAAAGAGTGCGTATTGAACCAGCGATAGACGCTGTATAGCATAGCATTGAGGAAAACCAAATCAATCAATTCAACGTCGTTCTCAGTAACTGGAGATGTGTCCATTCACTTCAAGGACGATTTTATCTAAGGTTCTTGGTACACGTGTTTACAAAATTGTATAGGAATTAAAGCCATCCGACCATTGCACACGCCACTAATTCGGCCAATTGGCTGAAACACAAATTGATATTGATGTTGATTTTCTAAACAAAATGTTTTTCAGCGATGAAGCTCACTGTTGGTTGAATGAGTACGTTAATAAACATAATTGTCGGATTTCGAGTGAAGATAATCCACAAGCCTTTATCGAAACACCATCACATCCAGAGAAAATCACTGTTGGGTGCGCTTTATGGACCGGCGGAATCATTGGTCCATATGTCTTCAAAAACGATGATGGGCGGAATGTTACAGTCAACGATGAACGGTATAGATAGATGATTTCTAACTTTTGTATACCCCAATTGGTGTCATAAATCTTGCTGCGATGTGGTTCCAACCAGGCAATACATGCCGCACAGGGCTGGATACAATTAATTTTATCAAAGAAACATTTGATGAAAGACTAATTTCACGTAATGGTCCTGTTAATTGGACACCGAGATCGTGTGATCTAACTCCATTAGATTATTTTCTTTGGGGATATGTTAAATCATTTGTCTACGCCGATAAAATAGAGAGGAGTGACCACTTGGAACACAGCATGCGGCGAGTTATTAGTGAGATACAGCTGCAATTGCTGTAAGAGTGATCGGAAATTAGACCTCCAGATTGCGCCATGTACGCGCCGCGGCTGCTTCATGGCCGAAATCATATTCAAGCATTAATGGCATAAAATTATTTGTCAATAAATCTAGTTTCGCTGATATTCAAAATGTTTTTCTTTTTTCTATTTTAATTTAGAATTGTGAACCTCTGTCAAAGGTAATACAGGTAATAAACACCTGTTATGCATATTGTGTCGTCACACCGAAAAGATAAATTTTGTTCATGTCTTCACCGTGCCGAAAATTCGGCAAAGAAGTCTTTTCTGATTGGTTTAATGTGTCACGTGATATTCGGAGCAGAAAAATCCTTGGATATGTAAATCCACCTTTAGTGATGATTTTCTTGTCGGACGATTGTTTTTTTTTGTCAGTTTTCAAAATTAAAAATATTTTTGTTTGTTTAATACAAAATCCAAATGGTAAATAATTCAATATAATGGGTTTTCCAATAGGAATGATATGATTTTTAAGTGACGTTTCGGCCATTTGTAATATGTCATGATCTGTCATTTTTTGTTTCATTGTATTCAGTAATGTTTAAATTTCATCATGGTGAGATATACGCAAGAACAACGTTTACAAATTATTCAGCTTTATTATCAAAATAATCGTTCTCCAATTGCAACTTTTCGTGCGCTTTTGCCATTTTATAGTCGTAATAATCGTCCAAGTGTGCTCGCTATTCGTCGAATTGTTGAAAATTTTGAGCGTACATTTGCTTTACATAATGTTGAAGTGCCTATAAGACAAAGATTCGCTCGAAGTAATGCAAATATTGCTGCCGTTCAGGCAAGTGTTGCTGAAGCCCGCAATTTGTCGATTCCAAGACGCTCTCAAGAATTGAGACTGTCTCAAACCACAACCTGGCGAATTTTGGGAAAGGATTTGGGTTTGCATCCGTATAAAATTGTTCTCACTCAAGAACTGAAGCCATTGAACCACCGTAAACGTCGTGAATTTGCTGATTTTGCCTTGAAACAACTTGAAAACGAGCGGTAAATAAACAAAGCTGTCGATTCTGGTGCGAAGAAAGTCCACAAATTATTCATGGAAAACCATTACATTCACCTAAATTGACAGTTTGGTGTGGTTTTTGACTGGTGGAATCATCGGTCCGTATTTTTTTCGAAATGAAGCTGGTAACACCGTTACTGTCAATGGAGATCGGTATAGATCGATGATAACCAAGTTTCTATGGCCGAAATTGGAAGAAGTTGATCTTGACAACATTTGGTTCCAACAAGCCGGGGCTACGTGCCACACAGCAAGTCCAACAATTGAACTATTGCGAGAAAAGTTTGAATCATATCACTCTTATTGGAAAACCCAGTACAAGTAATTTTGTGGCAATGTTCAAACGGATTATTTAATTACGCTATGGTTGTGTTTACCAGCAAAGGATTTACAACGCAAAGAATGAACCATCAAAGCTAGTGCTAAGAGAAGCGATTTGGGTGCTAGGTGGGAGCTGCTTATAAAACCCTTAACATATGGATACCTCTCGCGAGAGGTTTAATTTCTCCAAAAATCTATCTCTTCTTTTTCCGTCGAAATTGGATATAAACCGCACACTTCAAAATGAACGTGCTGGTCTACGCAGGTGTGTAGCATTAGCATCTATTGCGAAATATTGGTTTTGTTCCCGTGTTCAACGTTAAAGATGTCTTCATTTTGTTGCATAAACCTCATGAATCAATGAAAAGCAACAAAACCCTTTACTTCATTCCTCGACCATTTTTGTGATTGTCATCAGCATATTCTCGAGTTGCAATTTAAATTTCGTTCTCAAACTTTCGAGTCGTGACAGTCGCTTGTACCACAATTCGAACTTGACGTTCAGCGTAAATTCAGCGACAGGTTTTGATGCAGCGATATTACCTGCACATTTGCCAGGTATCCCGATTGTTGCTGCTCTCCTAGCTGTAGCACCAACCGCGCCAACGTTTTGTCGGATTTTGATTGTCTTCCAATGACTATTTTAACGAGTTCTGTAATTTCAGCATCTGTTTTGATGCGCGATATTCGATTAATCTGCTTCTTTAATGATTATTATGACTGACCAATTCCGTGATGTAATTCCACTGTTTTTATATACCCTAAGACAGCCTACTACAGCCCCGTGTTGCTACCTCACAACAACTCGAGATATTTGCAAATTTACCATTCTCTATGTTAAAAAATTAACCTTGAAACAATATCGGCCCTGATTAGTTTCCCAAATTTAAGCGGAAATTTAAGGCCAAATTTAAGCCCACCCACTGTACAGCCCAGACGAATTGATTGATCGGGATGAACTTTCATACTTATGATTTTTTGATAAATTGAAAGATCCCAGTAGTTTTTGACCGAAATCGATCCTCCAGCAGTGACAGCTTGCATAAGAGCTTTTTAGTTTTTTACAAATTTTTTGAAAAGCAAACACCTTCCATGAAAACACGATTAAATTAAAGATTGTAAATTAAAGTTCAAACAAAATACGTTCAGATAATTTTTAAATTTTACCGGATCTCTACAGTCCAGCCGCTTTGCAATGATCTCGACAAGTTAAGCAAATACAAAAATCACCAAACAATCAAAGGATTTAAATAAATTTAAATAATAATTTTCTCAACAATGGTTGAACCAAGGTAACCTAGGTTAAGGGCATGGTTTTCTAAAATTTCAGTTTACCAAAAGTCCGGTAAGTTTAATTTATTGCTTGATTTTTACGAAATCATGTGTGGTGTATTCAAGATCTAAAGGGTGGTTAAATTTTAAGGGCCGACGTTGAATGTGAACCACACTTCTAAACGTCAAGTTTTTTTCTGCATTTAATTTGACATTTCTCAATTTCAGACTAACTCAATTTGAACCATGAAAAGATACACAATCGAGCAACGCGTTAAAGTTATTCAGTCATATTATGAAAATGGGCGTTCAAATCAAAATGCATATCGTGCACTTCGTGATTTGTTCGGTCAATTTAATCGTCCAAATGTGCGTACAATCGGAAAAATCGTGCAAAAATTTGAGCAAACCGGGTCTGTAGGAGATTTTAAAACACCAGTGCATGCTCGTACAGCTCGTACAGCTGAAAATATTGCTGCTGTTCGCGATAGTGTGGCTGAAGAGCCGTCCACCTCAACTCGTCGTCGTGCCCAACAATTGCACCTCTCACGCTCGTCGTTGATGCACATTATGCATAAAGACTTGCATTTACACACTTATAAGGTGCAATTGACTCAAGAACTAAAGCCTCTTGACCATTCCAAACGTCGTCAATGGTCAGAATGGTGGCAAGAAATGGCAACAGTGGATGATCAATTTTCGAAGAAAATCATCTTCAGTGATGAGGCACATTTTCACCTCAGTGGATTCATCAATAAGCAGAATTGCCGCATTTGGGCGAATCATAATCCAAGAGTGATTGTCGAAAAACCAATGCACCACAAAGAGTGACTGTTTGGTGCAATTTATGGGCTGGCGGCATCATCGGGCCGTTTTATTTCCAAAATGAGGCCGGTCAGGCAGTTACTGTGAATGGTGTTCACTATCGTGAGAATCAATCGTTCCGAATTGGAAGATATGGATGTGGACGATATCTGGTTTCAACAGGACGGTGCCACTTGCCACACAGCTAACGAAACGATGGCTCTTTTGCGCGACAAATTCAATGGCCGTGTTATCTCACGTGGTGGCGATGTCAATTGGCCGCCAAGATCATGTGATTTGACACCGTTGGACTTCTTTCTTTGGGGTTATTTGAAAGAAAAGGTGTACGTCGATAAGCCAGCAACAATTCAAGCTAAAGGATGAGATAATTCGGCACATTAACGGCATAGAACCTCAATTATGCCTAAGCGTCATCGAAAATTTAGACCATCGGGACCATACATAATTGAACCATACCATATCATCATAATAAAAAGAATTGACAATAATTTCCTAAATAATTTGTGTTTTATTCAAATTTAACATCGGCCCTTAAAATTTAACCACCCTTTATGTATACATTCGTGGTAAAAGAAAATTGGGTGTTGGCCACAACGTATTCGGTTGGCCCTCTCCAATTCAAAAAATGTCTTTAGTAAATTGTATAAAGTCTTAAGAAATAATATTTATCAGGCCAAGTGGTAATTGGTGGCCGCCATAAACTCATTTACTCAATTGACAAACGAATAAAACTCACTTTTGCAATGTACATGCACAACTATACCACCATAAATTGAAAGCTATGGGTTAAACTATATACAGCATAAAATCCAATTCATGCGAGACTTTTCGTATGTTAACCCACCGTATAAATCACTGAAAATTCACAACTTTTTCCATCTAAAAACTTAATAGTTTTTCATACTGAGTTATACCTCTACATGCATTTATTGTTGTAACAATAAAACTTAAATTTTTTTTTTGTAAAATTCTTCGGGCTTTTTCCTCGGTATATGTAATGGAAAAGTATATTGCTACAAACAAATAAGCTCACAGTGAAAAAAACTTTTTTTTCCATTTTATAAATAAATTGAAAGAGTTCTCATTTTATGTAGTGATTTAAACTTTTTGAGCTTTAAATGATTACTATTTTTATAGTGCAGGTGAAACAGATTTGAAATTACGTACGTAAACTAATTTACGACCCAACGATATTTAATAGGCAACCTTCAGCTTTTAGCATTATCTACAAAATTTTGTTTTGGGTTTCAAAGCACATGCAACTAAAAATATAATAAAATTTATGTTTACTAACTTCGGTCGGTAGACCAAGTTATTGGAATTCTGATAAAAACAATGAAAAATGACCTTGGTCTAAAACTAAACTACTTTCCTCGGCGTTTTAAAGTTCATTGATCTCAAAACGCGAAAATGTGGCTGAAACTCAAGGGTTAATCAGAACTACGGTCTGGAAATTTACAAACCCTAAAAATTCTCTGCAAATTGGGAAACAATGCAAATTAATATACGATCACCTCCGATTTTGAAAATTAAGACAGTTCTGATTTGCCTAAAATTTGGTAAGAAATAGTTTTATATGAAGAACAACTTTCGTACGAACATGGTAAAGATTGCACCAACTAATGATTGCTTCAACTAATTTTATGACGTTCTTCAAGCGCTTTTTAATCGTATTAGATATGCAAATTTTCTATACCAAAGAAACAATTTGCCACCAGCGCGCCAAAATGCTGATTGCATACAGAATGAGAAAAATATATCTGTAATGCGCCATCATGGTAAATTGGAGTACGTATAGGGTGGGCCACCTAATTTTTTTTTATAAAAATGCAATAAAAGAAAAAGTTCTCAATATTTTTTCAAACTTATTTTTTCATTGTAAAGAACAATCCTTCCGATTGTTCGGAGCGCCGCCTTGTTAAAACCAAATGTTGCCTATGTCCTCCTCTACAAGAGCCGAGAACAAAAAATCGATTACCATAAAGCGGTAGCGCTCACCATTGCCAGTAACGACGTCTTCTTGCTCTTTTTCAAAGAAAAATGGCCCAATGATGCCACCCGACCAAAATCCGCACCAAACAGTCACTCGTTGAGGATGCATCGGCTTCTTTTCGATCACGTGCGGGTTCTCCGTGCCCCAAATGCGACAATTCTGCTTGTTTACATAGCCGCCAAGATGGAAATGCGCCTCCGAGAAGATGATTTTTTTGCCAAAATTTTCGAATTAATGTTTCAATATTTCCCAGCGTTGTTCAAGCGAATACACAACCATTTTCGTTCAGCGGAAGGATAAAACTAACTTTCTGTCAAATCAGAAGTGATATAACCCTTACCATACTCAAAATAACCGCTAGTTAAAAAAAGTTAGATGGCCCACCCTGTATATGCCTCAACTCAATTTGTGAGATTGTTCAAGAACTTATTATTGACATTTTACACTTACGTATTCTGTAATAAATTAATACTTAGCTAGTTTTGAAAAATTGGTAGTTTTAAATTCTATAATGCTCCAGATAAATTTACAAATTGTTCAAGACCTTTTCAATGATATTCGTTTATTCGAGGGCGGAGTGAGAAGTCTGGTAAAAATGAAACAAGGAATAATATTTCGGCCGAAACAAAATTTATTTTTCTACGCAGTCGCCTTTTAGGTCGATACACTTAGGCCAACGTTTTTCCAATTTTTCGATCCCTTAATTCATGGAATTTGTCCATAGCAATTACACACGTGTGTACCTGTGCATTTTCTTGATGGAAATCAAGCTTGAACATATCGCTTGAACATCGCCAAACCTGCCTCTGAAGTTGTCACACATGTGCGTTTTTGGTCGATCGTAAGCAAACGCGGCACCCAACGAGCAGATTGCCTTTTCATATTCAAATGTTCGTGTAATTTATTGCGCACACGTTTATCTGAGACGCTTACTATCTCAGCGGTTTGCGTAATGGTTTTTCCACGCAAAAAATAATGTTAAATTAACACACGAAATTCGTGTTTTGCCATGTTTGCAAAAATACTATGGGTTGTATGTTTTCAATGGCTGCAAGAACTGAACTAAATGACAGATATGACTGAAAATTTAATTTTGGTCTAGTGACAGATGGTATTGACACATGACATCTGGAATTTGCGATTGTGACGCCCTCTGTTGCAATTTTACCAGACTTCTCACGACGCCCTCGTATTATATGAAAATTCAGTAATTAGCTACCAGCACCAACAGGGTGAATTTGTAAACTTAAGCGCTGATTACAAAATTGTTGTTTTTTCAACAACATATTGGAATAATAAAAAATGTATCTTCTTCCAGCACCACAAAGGAGATTTTGAGTATTAGGGGTTCATAAAAATTAACGGTATTCTTCAAGACCTTTTCAACGATATACGACAAGTACATATTCTATAAAAACGGAAAGTCAACTACCAGCGCCAAGACTGTGAATTTATGAATTAAAACTGTGTCGAAATTTTTTGCCAAATCCAATCCACCTTTAAAATAAAAGGAGATTGGCTAGAAAAATTGAAAATCATAAGCCGCTCTTGAGAAATCATCGGTACAGACATCTATCTATTCGGACGGACGACCAAACTGTGTTCTTACATTATTGGGACCAGGGACCTTCAAAATATCGAGAGAAGGGTTTTCGAACCAGGGTAATTTTTCATATTTTGATGATATCTCAAAAACGGCTTATGCGATTAAACAAATTTTCGCCAATCTTCTTTTATTTTAATTCATAGGATTACAAAGCTTTTGGTATCTCTTCCAAAAGGGGGTCGGGCACCTAGAAAATCACCCAACAAAAACACCTAATACTACGATATTACCTTACATTTTTCCATTACTGGTGTAGTATATCGTTTGGAAAGTCGTGTATCAGACAACAAGTTCGATACAACTATAGTTCAAAGTTCACCGTTTTGGCGCTGGTAGCTAATTTTTCGTTAACTTTGGAATATATACTTGTCGTATACCGTTAAGAAGATCTTGAAGCAGTCACAATATTTTTTATTCCAATATAATAATGTGGCATATCATTTCAAAGGTCTTGGAGAAAAATAACAATTGTGCAACAATTGTGTGTTCAAAAATCCACCATTTCGGCCCTGGTAGCTAATTATTGCTTGAGTATAATATTAAATGTAAGTGTGAAATTCCGATGAAAAGGGTCTAAAGATTATCACAAATTTAACTGAAGCAAATCAGTACTCTAAATTACCATTCTGGCGCTGGTTACAGATACATTTTTTTTCAGCTAGTGACAAATTATTTCTTTGGTATATGATATTTACGAATATGCTTTTCTCCAGGATGTTCACAATAAACTGCAAAAAGATGCTATTTTACCAATATTTTACCACCAAGCTATAGAAAATACGAGAGTAGAGATTTTTACGGTTGTGGAAGTTTGCTATTCAGTTTCGTCTCTGGCAATGATGAGCAAGCAGGCTCGTAGTAGTCAACATTCATCAACCACGGCTAGTCACCATTAGTTAATAGCTCTAGATAAGCCAAGTACATCGCTTATCTAGAGCGATCAAGTTGCTTGTAACGTGCACAGATATCTAAGAACGAAGAAGAGAAGTGAACACAACTGAATTGCAAGACTAGTTGTCCATTTCAAAGAAAAATGAGAAAACCAATGGAAATAGAAACTGTACCGAAATAGGAACTATACAATGTTGTTGTACATACCATAAATAATAAAATGAGAAAATAACAAGAACACGAATTGCAGCAGTTCAAGGTGCAAACAGATACTTCCTATTGGTGTGAGGAAAGTTTGGGGAGAGTTGAAGCGGGCGATCGGCATCGTATATTATCATCGGAATAATTAAAAGGCAGCAAAAAGAAAGCAGAGACAAATCATCTGAATGACTACTAGAAATTTCTGCCATGAGAGAACACTAAACCAGCACAAAGGAAGACTGTCAAAACACCTAACTGAGAACGTGATAAAGGGACAGCTTCTTACTTTTTAGTTTCACAGTCGGATTAAAAAAATTGAAAAAGTTTGGAAAACAATTAAATCTGTGGATGATGTAAAAATACGCCATCTTTATTAAAACTATACGAATATGAAGACTAATCTTACATCGAGGTGAAAAACAGGCCTCGTCATTTTTAATCGGGAAAACAACCGCTACAAATATATGCCGTTATTACTAAAAAAAATATTTAATTTATTAATATTTTTCAGTTAGTTTAAAATTAATGACTTTACTGTTAATCAAAATAGAGAAGTCATCATAATTTACATTTCATGCGAAATGAAAAAGCTTCCAGGCCAATCTGGACTATGATAGTCCCGAAGATGAGATCGCTCTATCACACGGTCGCCCGTGACATCTACAACTAAAACCACAAGAAATTCTGATAAACTCGCAAAGAGTATAGCAATATTTTTGATTTCTCAAGGAAACTAGTACTACATTGGATGTGAAAAATATTTTCAACTCGTTGAGGTGGGAAGACGGTTTCTGGTTTCAAACAACAACTTCCAAACCTATGATTTAGAGGTTGATAATTACCTAATGGACCGAAAGTTTATGTTGGAGACCTCGAATGACCTATGAAGTCGGTTGATTACAGGTGGAGTATAGTACAATATCACGACAATAATAATTACAAGAGAAAAATAAATAAACAAAGTCAATACATGTAAACATAACATAAGTGATGTCGAGAGCCAGCTCCTGGTTAAACGACCATGTCCTAAACGGTGCAACGAAGGATACAGCTGATTCTACTGACTAGATGGGAGGTGCCTACAGATGTCCTAATATGTGTGGAAACCGATTAAGCAGGACCAATGTCAATCTAGTAGAAGTTTGATATTTTTCTGAGTACGCCACCAAGATATTATTAGCGCTGCATCACAATTCATAATGTCGAAAATCAACTCAATTTTCCTTTATGTGTGAGAAATTAGGTCCATCACACTGAAAGTAGTAAAATATAGGTTGCAAATAGAAGTAGTATGAGGCGTGATATACACAGAATTACAAGCTTTTACAGAATGGCGTCAACGTCTGACACCTTAGTAATCGCTAGAGTAAAATTATGAATCCAATGGCTCAAAATAGAAAACCAAAAATAAATTGTGAGTCTCAGAAGCAAGGAGTGTTATTAAGTTACATTAATTTGCCAGGAGAAATGGCAAACGGAGACTGGAGACTCGTTCCCGACTTTTGCAAGTATCTGCACAAAGTGAGCAATGGCGACTCGGAGCTCACTGACACGAAAAACTTATTTTCGAATGTATATAAAAAGGCAGCCGATAAGACTGTGTGTGAATATTATAAAAATTAATAGAGAGAAAGTGCTTGAGGGATGCGATAGTTAAATAATTATTATGGGGGAAGGAAATTTGGATCACATGATGCAAGTCCGCAAGATACTTAAACGCATGGGCAATATTTCGGGTAGTTTTTTAAACTTCCGCGAAAGCATCTACAGGCGTTTCCGTCAACGTGCTACCCTTGTACAGGAAACGCTACTCGTTGTCGTTTGTACTGAGCTTAAAGCTACAATAAAATAACTCAGTTTTGACATTGAAATTTTTTTTCAAAAAATTAGGATGACGAACTCGAAATCGTTCATCAACCCGACATTAACCTTCGCTAATAGAAGAGCTTCGTATACCAAGATAGTTGTACACAACTAATTATGGTATCGAATTACACTGGTTCTGTGTCGCAAGTAAGCGGCATTTTCCGCAAATGTGACAGTACCTGTTGAGAAAAGTACCACTGCAGTTTTCTCAAAAATTGATCGATGGTCTCGTAAAGAAATTTTTAGTAGCGAAATTGAAAGTTTGTGTTATTTATATCATAGCGCTACTCGTGAAAGCAGTCGAGGAAACACAAATACCTGGCATCTTCAAAAGGAACAGCTGCCGACATGTTCCAACAAAGTTTAATCCAGCTGTGTGCGCTTCTCGAACTTCACCATCCGCAACAATAAAACATGAGATATAATGTAATTCTCTTGGAAACGGTTTCAATGTACTTTAGAAGTTGTTCAGGACACTGCAGCACCAACAAAAAAGAGTGCTCAAAATACTGTTCGCAAAGGTATATTTTTACAGAGTTAATTGAAACATTGCCTTCCTATCGTTATTTGGGCATTCATTATAGTTAAAAGGTTTCTGTACTATGCGCATGATAGAGCGCGAGACGCTGTTTTTCGCTGAGAATTTTCAGTTAAAGTCGGTAAAGACAAATTTTTATTACGTCGATGCTAAGAAAATAGTTATCAACGCAAATTATGATTGCGTTTGTTAAAAGGATTCGATTACTTGGAAATTTAACCCACCGAATTCTCATTATTTCTAAAGCACAGTTTACACAGATAGAATCAATCTTGAATTCTTGACCTCTTTGGGTATTACCATCCAATAGAGAAATTTATCTTCTTACACTTTTATCACAGGATTCCCACTAGTGTTAGTCTTCGAGATAAATGTGACGAATACCAACTTAAAAAAACAATTAAAACACCGAAAATGCTAAATTTTATGAAATAAAGTATCTGACAAAAACAAATCTAGCTCAACCATATAAGATATGAAAATAGGTGCATCCCAAAATTTGTTGGGCTAGCTTTCCTAATATCATCAAAAAAAATTACTATTCGGCAGGTGCACATAATTTGCCACCACCGTCATGTTACTGAGAGTGCGTAGATAATTAAGTATGAGTATCTCTTCAGAATCTGAGAACCATAATCAAACTCTCCTTGCGAAAAGTAACCAAATGAAAAGGATAACCAAATGAAACCCAAGGCTTCAGGGTCAGTTTTAATCATGAAAAGGGTTGGCCTTTGAAATAAATACCATCAAGCTCCAGCGCCAGAATAGAATAAAATAAATAAATAAAATATTTTTTGAGTTCATAAAAAATATCGTTAGGGCCATCTGGTTTCAAAGGTACAAAATTCCAGGGCTATCTGGAAATAAACTGGCAAACTAAAGTTCTAACATAAATTTTATTATCCATAGAGCCTAATTGTCAGGTTTTACAATAATTGTTTTAAGAATATGAATGGAAATAAGATACTAAAAAACTCTACAGTTAGAGAGATCCACTGCACAATGGACAGGAATTGAACTAGTAAAACATACAGTCATAACCAGAAAAACAACTATTTAGGCGCCTTTCGAATACAAGAGTAATAAGTTCACCATGGTGATATCTCTGCAGAGATATCAGGTTAATCCTACTCATACATCAACACACAACCCCATGGTCACGACATGCAGTGACCTTAAATGTTTGATAAAATAAAAAATTTCTACTAAAGTGAAGATTCCGACAAACTAAAATTGACAAAAAAATTTACAACAGCCCAAAAAGTGTAAATCGATACTTTCATAGAAACCTTAAAATGAAAATACTTGTTAAAAAACGTTTTCACTAGCAAGCTAATTTAACGAAAAATTTGCGTTCGTCTTAAGCTCGTCTCGAAATGATTGTAAGTTTACAGCAATACTCGAACAATTTCAAACACGGAATTAAAACGAACGTAAATTTTGGTTCGTATTAAAGTATTGGCAACGAGACCGTTGCATAACTTTGATTTCCCACTAATAGGAAAAAAGGATCTCAAAGTAAACTGCAACCGCATATAAACGACCCAACCGCATTAACATGTTGGCTTCTAGAAAACATTAAAATAGGTCCAAGAAACGTGATTTCATATAACGTTAAGAGTAGTTAGATATCTCTGCGATGCCTTGTCATTAACTATTGATCGGTATACTACACGAGTTTTGTGTAGGTCTCATTTAATGAAGTCAAATTGTTTTCACACTGTTAAAGTCCGAAATCGGTAAATTTGTCAGAATAAACATTTGAAAAACAGTTTTGTTACTCCGAAATCTATGAAATTAGAGTCCCATATTCCCGTAATGATTCAATCTTCATCCCACGGACTATTTTTTATGATATTAGTGCAAAGTAATTTGAAATAGTGTCTTCTAACGGCTTTACTAACTCTGGCAGGCTCGTGGTAGTTAGTTGCGCCCCTCATGTCGTTTAGCCCTCTGATCGGAAACAAGTGATACTAGGTGATGTAGAGGGGAAGGTCAGTAAACATTTCGTTATCGTCGGACGTCTGTACAACCGGTTTTTAATCGTGTAAACAAACTTAAAAAAATTAACATTTCGGGCATTAACTAATTTCGGGGATTTTTGTGAATTTGTCGGAAACTTGACCTCACCTGTTTTCTAACGTACTTGAAAGCCTAAACTTTAAAACAAAATTAGGATAGATAAAAACTAAGAAAACTGAGTATGAATGATTAAAAATCGTGTGGCGCGAAAGCAGATGGTCGAAATTAAAGTTGATTGTAGCAGTTACTTAAATCGGAAAGACCAAAGTTGATAAACAGTTGCAGCTGTAGTACATATCCCAGTTAAGCAATGACACTCATAATTCAAAGGAGATGTGAAAATAATTAGAAATAAAAATAATTAAGAATATCTTTAGGAATAAATTTTTCGTAACCGAACGGTACTTCACGTTGAGTGCAATATTAACGATGAAATCTTCATCAGTTCCAAAAGGATGACATTCGCAAATACGGTTTAACGAAATCTTGTCTCCCATGCTAACTAAATCTTTTTTTGAAATTCCGCATTATACGAAGACTTCCTGTACCAAGTATATTTAAAAGCTTTTCAAAGCACATTTTATTTTTATTTAGTCAAGTTTTAAAGAAATTTATCAAATCTAGAAGAAGCGCTCATAGTATTACATATCTACTCTCTAGCACATTTAGCACTATACAGCACTGTAGATAAATGAATCATTTGTTTAACCAAATGAATTGAGGTTCGTTTTACATATCCTTCTCTATCTACACATATGGAATGGGATTACCAACTGCATATACTCGTACGTAAAAAACAAAAAACTTTTGCATTTCGTCTTCAAAAAATATGTTACATAAATTAGAAGCTGCAAAAAACTAAAAACGCTTTAGGGAACTCAACAAAAAAACTTTTAAGGATGAAAATGTATGCTGAAAACTTATGATAACAATATTTTTGTTTGGGTGTGTGTGTGTAAGAGAGTAAAAATTATATTGCATTTGTCACATCTATACGAAAATTTTCTTAGTTTTTATTAATTTTTCCAACAAAAACTCTCTATACTTTCGTATTAGAAATGTTCATGTTTGAATAATTTAGAAATTATTTTTTTTTTGTATATGATCGAGAATGCACAATGATGTAAGCTTATCCGTCTTTAAAGTTTATAGTGGTTTGAGATTTTATATTGCATGTATCTTTCCTGCATGTGTACTTCCCATTTACTATCCCGATTTGATATAAATGACACCCACAGTGAGATTTTTTTTGTCTAGCTTCGTACCAATGAACACGAAAATGGAAAGAATTTTTGTGGGTGTATGTCTACGAGGGTAATGTAATAGAAATAAATTATTCCGAAATATTACCGAATGTTCCAACTGTCACTTAAATTCGAGCATTACACAACTTTTAATTTGATGTTAATGTTATAATGGATTTTATATTTTATCTACTTTTGGGGTGTAAAGATGTGTGATCTATTGAATCGTAGCGTAATAAATTTAAGATAATCTGAAGAAATGTAATTCGAGATGATTATACTGTTTGTATGTCGATTTAATTTTGGCGCTTTTACAGCAATCTCAATTACACGGAGATGAGGCACATGTCGCCTGTAATTTTATTATTGGGAAATAATTTAATTAAGCATGTCATAAAGTCACAAATCGAATAAAATTTATGTATTTAATTAAATAATTTTTTGTTGCGCTTGTTTACGATTTACGCCAATTATATTTAAACCTGAATAAATATACATGACGTACATAATTATTTTATGTGTTGTGTGCATTTTTCAAACCTCCCTCCAAAACGAGCTATCGAAATTCAATTTAATTTATATGTATGTCAACTAGGTATTAAAATAAAAATTTTAAAATTATAAATATTTTGTATATAATTTTTTTAAATAAAGATAATTAAATTATTTAAATACAATTTTAATTAACAGATTTCTCAGTTGTCAGCGAACATGCGACAGCAATAGTTTGAAGCACCGACCAAACGATACAGTAGTTAAAGCTTTAGCATTTGAATCAAGAGGTACCGGGTTCGAATCCCGATAGGGAAAGGATGTAAAATAGATTTTTCATCATCTGATTACGATCGGTTGGAGTGCTTAACTCATAAGCCTGCTGACATGGAGCTATGCAATTTGCAGATGGCTCTAGTAAATCGGACCTATAGCCGTAAGCCTTGATTTGGCAAGCAACTGCGTAGGGTAGGGCGTGAAAAGCGAACCGCGAAAGTATTGGTAGTGCTTTGCCCCAAAACAGATTGCAAATATTAGATTTTATAAAAAGATAAATAGTTTGAAGCTGTGGCTTGCCCATATATTTTCTTTATTTTACGAAGAAAAATGCATACTAAATATCTGTGTCCTTTCTACAACCCACAAAAATTGACGGATTAGTGTGATTCCTGTAATTTTTGCCCGAAATCGGTTTACCAGAAGTGACAGCTTCCATAGGAGCTTGTTTGTTTTTGCAAATTTATTTGCAAAACGATTATATGCTAAAGGATTGTAAATTAATTTTGCAACAATACCGGTAGAGATCTGGTCCGAAAAATTTTTGTGGGACTGACGATTTTTACTAAAAACTTTTTTACTTTCTTTGACGAAGTACAAAATGTGATCTACGTATCTCGAATACACCACACTTGATTTCTAAAGCGAAAAACTAAACTACCGGAACTTTGGTAAAACTGTCTTGTATAATTATAAAATGTTATTCCTGTTTCAATTTCAAAAAGCCAACAACTTTATTGAATTATTTAGTTCTTTGTCGTTTTTTATTAATTGTAAAAATTTTAAAATCTCTGCAAAAATCGAAAAAATGTGCATGGAAGCTAACGATATGAAGTTTTTACTAATTTTATCCTAATACTACAAAAACAACATATTTTATGATTGTATGTGTAAAAGGAGAACATTTAGGCGTTTTTATTAAAACAAATAGTTCATTTCAAACTAACTGCAAAAATACCATAATAAAAAAATTTACTTTTATAACCAAAGGTATTTAAATATTCAAAACATTGCTAACAAAACATTACTACCATTATATTCCAATGAATACTGGAATTTAAAACGTTAAAATCAAAAAATATTTGTCCTGGGTCGTATCTACCCCTAATCATGTTAATTTACTCAACTTTAGCGTAATACTAAACACATTTCCAGGCGTTAACATCGATGTCCTTGATAGCGAAATTAGATAATGGCAATATCGGTTCACTCAAGTCGAATTATGAAGTTCTAATAAAATTTTCACCCCGAATTTTGGCCTGGATCGCATCTGCCCCATAATTTTGTTCATTTACTTAACTTTATTGTAATACTGGACACATTTCCAAGTAAAAATAACAACATTAGGGGGTAGATGGGATCCAGGCCAAATTTGAGGGTCTAGATTTTATTAGTACTTCATGATTCGGCTTGAGTGAACAGATATTGCCATTACCTAATTTGGCTATCAAGGACATCGATGATAAAAACCTGGAAATGTGTTAGTAATTGAACAAAATTAAGGGGTAGATGCGATCCAAGGCCAAATTTGGGGGCGTACCAATTAGAAAAATATCGAACTGTGTGTAGTAGTTTTCTTCTTTAAATGTTAGTTAGAGGGGGGCATATCTAATCCAAACCAAATTTGAAACTGGCTATTCGCAAATATTACATAATTTCTTTTTTTTTAATCGCCTAAATGTTTGCAATGCCGAATTTAGGTAAAATAGTTTGTTTTTATCAAACCTCGTCATTTGTAAAATTTTCAAAATGTTCTTAGCCAATTTTGATGGAAATTTAATTTACAATCTATTTGTTTTTAATCGTTTGTAAATGCTGTGTACTTTTCTAAATATTTGCAAAAAACGAGAAAGCTCACACGAAAGCTGCCGCTTCCGGTGGACCGATTCCGGCCAAACACCACTGGGATCACCCAAATTATGAAAAAGGCGGTGCACGGGCAAAATTATTGATGAAATACAGCTTTTCACGGAACGACACGTATGTGGAGTCGCTTATTCTCCCATTGGGCGCTACTTCCCGAGTGACGGATTGGGAGAAGCCTTCACCGATTCGCCGGTGGATAGGTGGGAAATAAAATACTGACCAACTGAAAGTAAGGAGTAGCAAATCTTTTAGAATGCCACAAAGCAAATTGATTTGAGACAGAGCACGCAAAAATGACAACTATGGAGCGTTTGAGAAAGCATATTACTGAGCTTACCAAATTCATCAAGCAGAAGTTGAACGTCATACTAGCACGACCGGAATACAAAATACCAGCCGTCCAGAAACCAGAAGAGGAAGTGGACCTAGATACTCCGAAAAGTAAGAGAGAAAGGACACGAACCCAAGAAAGGAAAAACGAATGAAGCGCAGTATCATCCCTAACAAAAAAGATCAAGCGGATCGCAATAAAGTAGCCAAAAAAGCCACAATTTGGGCCGTCGACAAACACAAAACTAGAATGCGACGGGAGAGGCCTCTTGTGCAGATGTTTTGAAGATCATGAAGACAACGTAACTCAAATCCACAAGAATGAAAAGGACAGACTATTTCTGGAACAAGAAAGAATTGAGGACGAAATTACACCAATGTTGCTAACCTCTTTGCTAAAAATATTAGTTAATGGAGCCCGGATAAAAACCCTAAATGAAGTAGATGGAGTAGGGGGCGCGTAATAAAGAGATATAATGCAACAACAACAAGATCTTGATTTTAAACAACCGTTGCTTGGGTTAGTAAAACTTTGGATGACCGCATGGGAACCACATAAAAGAAAATTGTAAAATGGAATGAAAAAACAAGATCATCCTCCTGCCTCACCATCCCTTCCAAACATGCTAATATGCCTAATCCAGGCGCAGTATGCCCCTTTCAGCAGCCTCGAAACCTCGCTAGGATTCAATGAGCTAATCTGAAAATAAATTTGATAATGTACCCTCATTCCGGAGCCCAATCCCTACAGGGGATGCAGCGAAATAAAATAACTGAGATTAACGACCTAAACGACGTCACACACAAATGAGGCGGTTTCCAGTCGGTGGCAGCAAAATTTAATGACGAGAACGATCTCTAAATGAGCACAATTAAATCATCGTGGAGAAACTCAGATAGCAGTAGTCGATCTCCCTAAAGTGTTGGCGACAAGGATATGTGATGGAGTAAAATTTGAATTTGGTGGGTGATTTGCAGAATCCGGGAAAAACGTGGCTCAAATCATCACTTTTTTTTTAAATATTAGGTGTGCAAGTAGAAACTCGGCTCTGTAGTTGGTTGTATTAAAATATACTGAAACGCATCGAAATCGCCCGCCATTTTGGTTATATGTAGCTTAGTCATTACTGTTTTTATGACATAAATTTCAGTCATTTACAAGTTGTCTTTCAATGTGTATCAATTTTAAGATATGGATGTCGATAAGCAACATTTACGTTATTGCATTCTATTCTGTTTCCAAATGAAAAAAAAATACTGCTCAAGCTATGGAATTAATTAATTCGAATTTGAGTGAATATTCTGTGAGTCACAAACTGAATCTAGTGAAAAAAAGCCGCGCGACTGTCCGCATAAATTATGATATCAGTCAACGATATTACGTTATGCCTCAACCAGTTCATGACCTCTTTTTGCAGGCATTTCCGTCCCGAAACCGCTGATAGCCGGGCAGCCGTATTGACCACCATTTGCTTACCAATAATATCCAGCGGGAGAAGGTACAGCATAACCTCTAACGCACTAGTGGGGGTCGTTTTCAGCGCCCCACTAATGAGCATACAGGCTGCCCTCTACACCTTTCCCATAATATTCCTGTATGATAGTTTCTTCAGAGCTGCCACCAAACACTCGCACCATACAGCAGTACAGGCCTTACTACTGCCGTGTAGAGCCAGTACACCTACTCCGGTTTCAGACCCCATTTCGTTCCAATGGCATTTTTGCAAGATTTGAGTGCCACAGTTGTCTTCTTCACTCTTTCTATCGTATTTGGTTTTCAACTGAGCTTACTGGACAGAAGAATCTCTAAAAATCTCGCCTTATCAGTGGAGGCCAGCATAGTACCACCACTTGGTGGAACCAACTCCGGAATTTTAAATCTCCTAGTGAAAAGATCCAGCTCTGTTTTAGAAGGGTTGATCCCCAAACACATCTGCTGGCCGAACCTGCAGTGATTGATAGAGCATTTTTCATCACAACTCTAATTGTGCTTTCCCGAGACAAGTATCGCTACGTCATCGGCATAGGCAAGCACACCTATTCCTTCACCGAACAACGGTGACTTCCCCCATACCCGGCATAACCCTCCTCCTTCCCAGCTAGTGATTAATTAGCCTGGTTACTGGGTGTTCAATCTCTCCACCAGCAACAATTCCTAAAAATCCAGTGGCTTCTCAGTTTCCCAAACCAAGGCACGTAGTGCCGTGTCCAAGGGCTTGCTCTTTTGGTACGCATGTTGAGACTGTGCCCAGTTACTGAGCTTCTACCTGCTTTCGGGATGAAAATCTCCCTCGCATCCTTCCATTTCTTCGGGATGTACACCAGCTTCAGACACCTTTCGAAGATAACCTTCAGCCAGGGAAGCCAGACCTCAGAGTTCTTCTGAATTTCTGCTGGTACAGGCTAACGTAAAATTAAGAAAAAATAATGAGAAAATTAACGTAACGACACTTAATTCTAGAGATAATAGCACAAATCTGAGTGTACTGGCATTTCGGGGACACTCTTGTCAAAGCGCAGAAATCGGGATGTTTCCCAAAAACGGTTTATTCCCAAGCTCGCGCGATACATTGGTTCGGATGTAGTTGCCCATAACACCTTCGTATGTTCACCATTTGATTGAAAAAACACCGGCATTTATGAGAATTGCTAGGTAGGCATCGAATTCTTTTCGGTCAATAATTTCCAGATTTTCTGTGGTTTATCTGGATTTTGAATATTGTTTTCTGCGTAGACCTCATTGGCCTTCCTGTTTGTTTGTCTAATGATTGTTTCAGACATGACGTCCGAAAAAATACCCTTGAAGGTATAAGTAACATTTCTGTCGATCGCAATGGCCCGCTTCGTTGACTCCTGAGATTATTGTGTCTCAACGTTTGCCTTTGAGGAGGATTTTGTCTCCATATCGATCCATCTTTCCCTTTTAGATAAGGCAAATTAATTCCATTGTCACTACCAGTTTCATGTTAATAAACTTCACTATCGCTAGAAATTTCTTCATCAAACACTTCACTTCTAGCTTCATGGTCTTCGTATACGTCCTCTATGTCTGAATCTTCTGCGTGTCTGTTCGCTGCTGCAGGAAGCCACTCATATGCTGAGCCATCGTCAACGAAATCAAGCGCTTCTTCATCTTCATCACATTCCTCTAATAGCAAAAAAAATCATTGCTAAATATTAAATCTTCCCGTCGAAACGCAGCATGTCTTTGAAATGCAGAAATGTCTTTGCGATCCACCATTTTATCGCACACACAAACTTGTATATTTGTTTACAAAAACATGGCTTTGTTTACCTGATGTAATTAAATTTCCTTAGCTCATCAAAATAATTTATTTTCTATTTTTCGTTTACTAACATTAAGCGGGGAATCCCCATTTTATATTTTATTTCCGTTTTCTCACGTTAAAAATACTAGATTAAAATAATAAAGGCAGTAACACAGTGGCAAGTACCAAAAATGTGGCCACTCGGGTTGGTCGGGTAAAGACTAGTGTATAATTTTTTGGGTATAGACACAAGGGATGAATCTTCAGGCGCACGAACTACTACAATTAACATTCAAAGAGCTCTACTATTCACAAAACCTTCAAATCCGCAAATAAAGGAAGAAACACAATCCCACCATTTTTAATAAGGAACAGTGACGGAAATGGTAAGTGGTTAATCTATATCGGGCAATATTAAACTTTGTTTCACCATCAACATTAACATCTGAAACGAGCAAGAGATAGCTGCATCCTAATTGCCGTAATGCCACAATTTTATTAAAAGGACATAGTGAAGCAGGAAAGGGTATATCGAAAGGTTCTGTCGAGTTTACAATTGCAGCGATGGTAAAAAGGTGTTATGCTTGAAGAGAATCAATATACCTTCGCTTGTTGGTTGAATGGCTGGTTAAATTTACTATGCGAATTGCAGCATTCATTCTGTCACTATTTCACACAAAAACGATTAAAATATTAAACATAATTTCAGATAAAATAAAAAATCGAACACGCCATGGTAAATCTTAGGCGACAAAAAGACGTCTTCTTAGCTATACACATAAATACGGAATATAGCTTTCGTCTTCTACTTTTGTTGTTCTTTTTATTTTATAACCTTGTGTATATACAGTTACTGCTTATTAGTATAACGTTAGTATCTTCGCGTTTCGGTTTATTTTGTGCTTTCTGATGCTCCCCCTCCCCCATTTCCAAAATAAACCCAGAAACAAATCGAATAAATTTTTATGATTTCGGGAATTATCGAATTGAATAGCTTCCTGGACATAAAATATTTGGACCGAATATTATTGGTTGTTATTTTGGGTTACTAGTAAAATTTTCGTTGCTCAATGCAAGCCTAAATTGAGTTGTGCTGTACCATTTAGGCTCCACAATAAATATTAAAGTTATCTTTGGAGTTCGTTTTTTATATCTGGGTAATTCAAACGTAATCTATCTATTAATAGTTTAACGAAATAAGTTACGCTTTGATTTCGATATTTATACGACCAAAATCAGTCGATTTTCAGTATGTTCGATGTCTATGATTGGATCAATTTAAAGACCGTAATCTGATATAAACGTCCAAAGTGTGGAACGCTAGGTTACGAAAATTCGTAATCTTCATTTCATCCTGTAAAATAAGTTTTCTACAGAATATCTAAAATAACTCGTCACAGCCCAACAATGAATAAATACTTCAGCCAGATAAATTAAAAAAGAAATAATTCAACTCAGTTCAAAGGAAGATACTAACAAATATACAACATCTCAGAAATTTTGAAGAGGTTCACAAGTTGTTGGTGTGATAATTAGTTATATCTTCGAAAATGATTTAATTATCAAAACGAGATTTTCGACCAAGTGTGTTGGTTATTGTTTTAGGTGCCTGGATCGAAAGGTTCAATCCCATTGATCAGCCATTGTTCTATTGGTTTGATTAATAATGCACTCTTTACCATTTTGTCATGTGACGAGGAATATTCTCTAAAATAACTTATCTAAGTTCTACTTGAATAAATGTTTTCTATTTTTTAAAACCAGCTAGGTTGAACATCATTTAGCATCAGAGGTGGTCCAGTAAAAGCATTCAACATTACTATTTCCATTGAGTGTAACACTTACAAAAAGAAGGAGAATTTTCAAATCTATTGATGACTAGTTCAATGCCCCTTGCATCAAAATGTAAACTATGATTCGCATTTTGATCAGCAGATGTCTCACATACGGATTAACTAATTTGGATGAAGGATAAGGTTTTTCCATAAGCCGGCCAAAACATGTACACAACTCATTGGTGAAAAATTCACTCTCATTTGTATAAATTGAAGAGACATGTTTAAAGGGGAAATCGTCAACCAATTAAGCAAAAGCCGATCAAGTACTCTAAGAAATTAAATTTAATTCAGTTCGATAAAATAATGTGTGTCTATCGCTGATTTTTGGTTGGAACTAATGGTTAGTTAGTTCATACTAGTTATTGATAGATGTCTCTTAAATTCATAAACCAAAATATGATTGATATTTCGTTCTAATCTGCAAAATCTGTTCAATCAATCATTCGGTTTATCAATCTCCTATTAGAACTCAGATGCGGTTTGTTTTATGTGGTCTATAAACCACTGGTATAAACTAGCCGTCAATTAAATTAGTCCGAAATTTAGACAATAAAATCGGCGTAAGACTCTATTGTCAATCTCTATTGACATAGTCAATCTATTGTCTACATTCTCTACATTGCCGACAACATTACTATAGTTGTTTACATATCTACGAGGTGTAGATAATACGGCATAAAACTGAACAGGATCGGAATCAATGAGATTGCAAGCAGGAAAACGAACGCGAAGGACCAGCCCATGAACTAATTTTTTGAAGAGGTTGATTTTTTACTAGGCAAACGGAGAGCTTCAAGCTTACAATTATCATCTTTAACCAACATTTTATTGAACACGGTGACCGCTGGCATCGACATATTGATTTAGTCACAGAATCTATGCAACTATCTTTGCGCCGATCTTATAAGTTCGCGCAACTAGAAAATAATCCGAATCGTCCCGAAGAGTAGTTTTTCCAGCCATATTTCTCAATTTTCTAAAAGCTTTCCTCAAATTATAGTTTGATACCACCAGAAAGGTTTGGTTCTGAGCTTGGTTTTTAGTAAGCGGAGAAGAATTTTTAAAATTATAAATTTTTTAAAGCAGCCGATATTTCGTTTGATAGCAAGTTTGTAAGGGGAACACTATAGGCAAGTGAAGCAAATTGTATAGTTCTTTGAATGAAGTTCTCAGTCTGTTAATATTTTGTTTCAAGATTTTAATGGTGATCTTTTACAATAAAGGTTAAAATAGATACACCTGTAATTAGAACTCCTGTTTAAAATTTTATAAGTTGATTATGGATTGAGTTACGAGCAAAGGTCACTTATTTTGCGGCAAGCTCTTGGCACCAGCCTACGCTTAGAGGTGATCTTAAACATGATCCTCTCCAGTACGTATTGCAACATAGAAATTAAATCGACAATTATTGTAAATGACTTTTGGTCGCTAAAACGCTAAAATACACTAACACTGCATCACTTCTATGCTGGTTCAAAAAACACTGAGATCCTCTGGCAAACCAGGAACCCAAATGTGTAATAACAGCGATTTCCTAAAATCAAACAAACTAACAGAATCTAGTAAATTTTTTGTAAATTAAAATTCTTTTCTAAAATTTTATTGCAAACTGATCGAAAAGTCTTTACTAAACCTTACTTTCAAAGTAGTAAACGATTCACCCGTCTATTGGTATGCAGCCTATGTATGAAAATAATCTCTATTTCAAACAAATTCAGTTAATACATTTTAATAAAAAACAAACCAAAAAATATACTGATAGGCCAATATTAATGTTTTCAAAGTTTTATACAATTAATGATTGAGATTACATACCAAATTAGCAGTCGATACTAGAGTTTCCGCAATATAGAAATGACAACCATCGAATAGTAGGCACTCGAGCCTATTTAAATTAGTTTAGCTCGTGCATATAAAAATGGTTGAGCTTCCCTGACAAAATTTGAATTGTTGGCAAGAATAGTACATTAGAGCCAATCACACACTTAATTAATACTTTATTCTACAGTTTGAGCAGTATAGCCACTACTACCATCAAATACTAAACGGTAAAGCCCACTTAAATTAATATAGCCCGTACACAAAAAAACGGTATTTCTGACAAATTTTCGACGAATCGAAATTTTTGCAATAATACCTAATTAACAGTACATCCCAGAGTTTCCCAAATATAGCCATTACTACCAGCGAATAGTTGACACTCGAGCTTGTTCAAATTAGTATAGTTTGTACATATAAAAGAGGGTTGAGCTTCTCTGACAAAATTTGAATTGTTGGCAAGAATAGTACATTAGAGCCGTTCATACACCACAAATTAACAGTCCACCTTAAAGCTTCCGTAACACACTCTCTACTACACCATTTAATAGTATAGTCTCCAACCTATACAAATTAGTAAAGGCAGTACATATTAAAAAAGGGTTTGGCTACCTTGACAACATTTAAAATATTAGCAAAAACAATACATGAGAACTGATCAAACACAATAAACTAGCAGTTCATCCTATAGTTTCCGCAATATAGCACTTTGTTAAAGCTGAAAGATGTCAGCCGAAAGTGAGAATATCGTTAATGCAGATTGTGTCTCGACCACTTCAGCCGAAAGTTACATTTTCTTATATTAAACTGAAATAACCCAGCCGAAAGACCTATAATATTAGCGGAAAATATATAAATATTCCATTACAAACAACAAATAAAATTAAAATAATGACTTTAATTTAGCAGTTTGTACAGTATATGTAAAGTATATGGGTAAACTTGAAAAATTTGTAAAAACTTAACGTTTAAAGTGTTATGTCTGGAAAAGGTCTCGTTTGAATCGGTTTGTCGATGATTATTGCTGTAAAATTTTCCAGAAGAAAGTGACAGTTGGCATGATTGTGGTGTTCACAGCACCATGCGCTTCGTTGAATTATGGATCATGAAAGTTGCATGATCCACGCAAAAAAACGAAAGAGGACATGGTGGTAGTGTTCACTGCACCATGTGCACCGCTGGATCATGATAATTGCATGATCGATGGCGACGCTATAGAAAAACGACTGTGGACAAGTTATTATTGTTAACAGAATTGTGTGTGTCGCTGGGTAATGGGTCATGGAAGTTGCATGGCCCATGTAATAAAACAACTAAAAAATTTAATTTATTAAGAACGATAAAAAATAAAATAAAAAAATAAAAATGGGCGCAGCTTTGTTTTGTTGTAGTTGTTGGTGCTCTCATTGTTGTTACTGCAGTTGCCGCTGTTATCGACACAGTTGCTGCAGGATATATATAGTTGTTTTTGTTGCGATCGTTGTTGGTTCTTGCCGCTGTTGTTATTGCCGCTGTAGGGGGAATGTAGGCCAACAACTGATGTGACGGCTTTGCTGTGCTTGCCTTAAGCATATCACCCACGTTGGTGTGGCGATTTAACCGGCGTCGGGGTCACCACTATAAATGTTAAAATTTGTATAATACGAGTAATTTAGTTTTATTTAAATATTATTTAGTTTTAATTTATATTTATAAATTTAATAAATTAATTTAATTTAATTTTGCATTTCTGTTATTAATTTAATTCGTAATTTTGAATTAAATTTTGTATTAATTATCCGCTTTGTATAGCGGCGGATGGCGACATGGTGTGGAGGCGAGCGCAATTTGTGTTGCACGACTTGCTTGAGCGGCTAGTAGGAGACGAACTGATTGGCATTGGAACGAGAAATTTATTTTATAAATCAAATTCTTTCGTTCTTCTTTGGTTTCGTCTTCGTCGTGTGGTTTTTGCTTTCGTTTTGTAATGCTCATCGTTTTGTTTCTAAATTCTAAATGCTACATATCCCGTGCTGTGTGGCATGTGGCACCGTCCTGTTGGAGGCACGTACCATCAAGATTTATGGCAACCAATAGGTGTACAAAAAAGTTAGAAATTATGTCTCTATACCGTTCATCGTTGAACATTCCGTTCAACATAGTTTTTAAGATATTTGGATCAATGATTCTACCGGCCCATAAAGCGCACCAAACAGCGACCAAGTGTTTTTTCTCTGGATGTAATGGTCCTTCAACAAATACTTGTGGATTATCTTCACTCCAAATGTGACAATTATGTTTATTAACGTACCCATTCATCCAAAAGTGAGCTCATCGCTGAACAAAATGTTGTTTACAAAATTAACATCAATATCAATTTGTACTTCAGCCCATAGGCCGAATTGGCGGCGGGTGCGATGGTCGGATGGCTTTAATTCCTGCACAAGTTGAATGTTGTAAGCACGTAAACCAAGATCCTTAGATAAAATCTTCCTTAAAGTGGATGGGCACATCCCCGGTTGCTGATAACGATGCCGAATTGATTGATTCGGGTCTTCGGCTACGCTGAACAGCGTACATCGCGTGTTAGGTACGCACTGTTTGACGTCTTACTGGATGCGTACTATCATTTAGAGTATATGTGGTGCGAAAACGATACATATTTAACCGAATTATCCGCTCTGATGAACCATTACGACGACCGTAAACTGAACGTAAGGCACAATGAGTTTGCAACCGTAGCTCTGGCGTGAGTCTATTCATTATGAAATGGCAAATCAAAGCAAATGTCACCGGCCAAATCGGTTGTTAAACAAACCAGTGTTGCTAACTTATAGATGTGAACCTCTAAAAAAACTCCCTTTACAAAATATGTTAAGTATAATTAAAATTTTCAACAATCAGATTAAATTGTGCATACTTTCCGAAAATATTAATTTTATTTTAAAACAAATTCTGTTTCCATAACATAACATCATCCTGCTTCATTCTGCTAAACCAATAATCTCCTTCTTCCGAAGAAAAACTACAAAATGTACTCATACCAACATTAGATAGCAAACACTGTAGCATTATGTATGTAGATTATTCCCCATAGGATAAGCGCCATCGACCATTATAATCTGATAACAAATTATTGTTTAGAGTGAAATTGATTTTTAATTTTCCCAGTTAAAACCTAATTCAATTATACCAATTATGGTACAAAATTAGAATGTATTATTTATATAATTTTGTAATATAAATGATGGAAATCCATTAAAATTAATTATTAGCAATTTAAATAAAAACGTGTGAAGAGCTTTTCTAATTGTGTTTGTATGTGTAATACGTAAATATTGATTTACATATTCTTCCATTAATTAATAAGCACTTGACTCCATACTCGAGTACGAACTATTTCTATTTAATTAATTTCGAAATAAAAGTATTTTCAATTGTTTTACAGTTTTTAATTAAATTTGTGTGCAGAAAATAATTTCCATAGACTGTGTCTGTGTCCGTTCGTCAAAAATCTAACAAATAAAAATTACAAATTCCATACTAATAGCTATGTATGTGCTCCACATGTATACGGACGAACGAGCATAAATTATGTGTACGGAATTTTATACAAAACTGTGGTTGATAAATGACTTTAATTGGAAATAATTGTAGTTGCTCTAGATTACATTACATGTACGAGTATACGACCGTTTTGATGGTGCACATTTAAGATATCTGGACGTTGACCGAATTATGTTCTTTTAGATATCGATCAGCTACAATAAATTAAAAATGTGCAGTCAGTTTTATTTATGTTTTACTCTATTTTGACGTCATAATGTGTGCTACTAATATTTTAGATAATGGATCCAAAACCAGCATGTAGGTACATATAACGGGTGCGCCATCTTTATGTCGGTATGCAAACATTAAATAACTTTGAGTAGAAACAACCGATTTCTAGATATGAGGTATTGGTCCTTTGCAACTTGTTTGGACTAGGTTTTGAATACAACATCAATTAAGCGGCCGCCTTTATTAGCCAAATCAAAATGCGCCTCTTTTGCTGCGTTTGCGGTTACCTTCGTGCGGCGGGCTCAAATGTTTAGATCTGGGTGGCCAGTCAATGTCGCCTATTTTTGAAATCAGACGTCCAGGGAATTTTCGTTGCAGAAACTGAATTGTTTGATTTGCAGTGTGGCATGTCGCACCATCTTGTTGAAACCAGTAATCGTCAAGATCTTTTTCACACCTTTGCGGGCAGACATAATGAGTCAACATCCACCGATATCGATTTCCATTGACTGTATGGTTTTCTCAAAAATACGGCCCTATGATGGTTTTGGCGCAAACGCCAATTTTGCTTATTAACGTAATAATTTTTAGGAAAGGTTTAGAAAATATTGCACATTCCTACATACAGCTGTAAAATTATTTCTAAACAAACCCTATGTATAGATGTGATATTAAAAAGCAAACATTCAAGCGAAATGATATTTTAACCAAAATCGTATCTAACAAAATTCGAAGTAATCAGTTAAAAGCCAATTAAAAATCCAAATTAAAGGTAAGAAAAAAACCACCTTCAACTAAAGTAACCGTAAATTTTTTGCTAAAAGTTTCAGGGTGCTGTCATAGTTGTGGAATGTTCAAAAGTGGCATAATGATTCGATTATAATTCAACCGACTAAAGCTCGAGATTTCATCAAGGTCCAGTGTTGTGCCATATTGTTTACACCGCGTAAATAATTAATATTATACACGTGTCGACAATGTATGTAGAAAAATAAAAAAATGGCGTTGACAATGTAGAGAACGTAGACAATGTTCAAAATTATTATTTCTGTTAGCAATCATCAAAATTCTAGTTCATTCTTTCTTCTCATTTAAAAGTTTGACCCAAGTTTTTATATGATAACGAAGCACATTTATGTACAGTTCGCTTCAATAGATTACCGCCACTCAATCAAAAGAAGCAAAAATCAGTTTATAAAATTTAATTTTTTTTAATATTAAAATATATTTTCTAATATTTAGTGGGACTTCCACTTTTCTGAATAACTTCCAAAATCCAAGCCTTAAGTGAGTCGTACAATGACGTCAAATAGTTGAGTGAAATTTCTGTCCAGACCGCTTTAATCCCTAGAATCAGCTTTTCGTTAGTATCATACTGTTTCGCTCCTTCGTATACTTTACGTGTGAGCCACCCCCAAATATTTTCTATTATGTTTAAGTACGGAAAATATGGTAGCCAAGGCAATAGCTGGACATTTGGCTTGTGATGTACGACTTTACAACGCGAGCTGTGGATATTGGCGCGTTTTTTTATTAGATAATCCATGAAAGTGTTGTAAAACGGTCATGGATTTTAGGCAAAACAGATTCCAGAAACGTCTATTAACTGTTTCCGGTCATTTTTGTACTTTGAAACACCAAATCGATTGCGCCATAATAAGCGATTGACCCTCAGACCACTAGGCCCCCTTCTCTACTATGATGGCGATTCAAAAACACTTTCCTAAAGTCATGAAAATAATAATTATACCCATCTGGTCCATCCAGGTTAAATTTTTTCTCATCAGAAATCATCATCGTGTTGCACTTAAAATAGCGTGGCAGACAGTCGAATTACTAGCACTAACACCAGCTTGAAGGACAATTTTTGTTGTAGAAAGAGCCGAATTGGAGGCTAATCTAACAATTTTTCCTTTATACTGAGGTGTAATTGTCGTTGAAACCCTTTCTTTATAATTGCCTTCATAAGATTTTGTATCGTTCAAATAATTTAGTATGGCTCCGTGACCTCGTCCGATCCTACGAGCTATAGCACGGCCTAAAAGCCCTTCCTGATGATACACATCTATGTTGGCATCTATCTATTATAATTGTTAATTTTTAACTTCACTTTCAAATTTAAAAAAAAGAAACTATTCAGATTCATGAACAATGACAATATGTTTAGTGGCAATAATCAAATGAACCGCAACAAAGTCATGAAATTAAGTAAATTTTTAAACCAAACCAAGGACTATCAGAATGTTAAAGTACTTACTACCTAGCTAGTTCCTAGGTTTATGGCCCATTGGATATTTCAAGAAATATTTTTCCTCCTTTATCTCGAATTTAGGGGCTTAGGGCGTCTACTGTGTTGAACCATCTAACTCTGTTGGGTGTTATTGTTCTGATTTTTATCCGGAAAGCCGATTTATTTTGCTTCTGCTAGGAGTGCTAGCAGTGGGTTTTATTCCAGAGAACATGTCATATCATTCTTAGACTTCCTTAGAATGGCTTCCTTAGAATCTCTATGAGCGTTTTTTAAGAGCAGCAACATTTGTTATTTTGTTGGGCCAGAGGCAGCTCAGTAATCTCCTAAACCATTTATTTACAAATTTTCTTATCGATGTGTATGCTTCCAGGTTTCGCAACCGTACAGCATTCTTAGCTCATCTATGCCACCCGGTTTGCCTAGAGTATACAAATTCATTGCCTCTTCCATTTCTTCTTGGTTGTTATATGTTTATATTGGTTTGAATGTTGTTGTGTTTAGCTTCATCGCCTTGGTTTTCCTGATATTTGTTTTAAGGCTTACTTCTTTTGCTATCTGATAGCTTCTGTACTTTATGTTGCATGTCGGCGTGTTTGTGTGTTGGCAGACTGGCATATATCATCTGGGTAATCTAGATCATTGAGTTTCTCCGTTAAACCCCGTTACTAACTTATACTTTTCGCAACATAAGTGCCCAGAGTATGTGCATCATTGTCTTACTATTTTGTTGTTACAGTATGATGATCCACTACGCTTGCACGTATTGAACTCGATTACCTGTTCGATTATGAGCTCGATTAATTTCTTTGGGATGCCAATTTCATAAAGTGCCTTCCATATTGTGTTCCTGTATATTGTGTTAAATGAACGCTCGAAAATCACGAAGAGTAGGTATGATGGTGAATTCCATTCGTTAGACTGCTCAATGATGATGTGTGTTGTGTTAATATGATATGATCGATGAAACTAAGCCCTGGTCTGAAGCCAGCTTGTTCTTTTTTTAATTTTGGATTAATTGTTGGTGGAGGAATATATCCTGTCAATTTTCGCATTCTGTTCTTAAGTTCACACCTTTCTTGGGAATCGTAACAGTCAAGACTTTTTTCGCGGTATTAGACCAAAATTCCATATAATTTATATTGGTGAATTTTGTAGTTGCCTGTCGCACGCATTGCATTTTTTAAGTACGTTCATTTTTCGGGTTGCTACGGCCTCTTCGCCTGTCTTGAGAATGTTTTCAGTGTATAGCCTACGAACACTCCTTGTCATTTTCTTCATTTCTCGTGCCGTATCTTCGTATAGATGTTTCTGCTCCAACGTATTGTGTTGGCTGGCACATGTGGAATTTGAGTTGCCAGGCCAGCGTTCCTCAATTTTCTTTCAAAGGCGCAATGTGTTTCTTGAGTCGGATTTCTAGTATCGGGCACTTTTTAATGTTTTATGTTGGGGTTAGATTTTTTTTTGATCCGTTTTACAGCGACTGGCTTAATTTTAAATTGTGATACCAGACAGTAGTACCATTGACAGTACCAGTTGACCACCAACTTTGATTTGAATGTCTGCATCACTGCACGTGAAAATTTTTTTGTTGATCATCTTTGTAACGCAGAAGCCGATGAGTCGTTCTCCATTATTTATTACGCGCAGAGTTCTACCCCATGTTGATTTTCGGTCGGGTCGGTGTTATCTATTTCCAATTCTCGCATTGAAATCTCTTTATTCTATTATCTTGATCGTTTTATATGTACCCTTGTTATTGTGGCTGGTAGTTGTTTATAGAACTCATCCTTAGTTATGGGCATATCACTGAAATTACGGTTGTGTTTCGTAATTTTGAACGAAATCTTATTACGATTCTACGATTATTGTGCTATTAACTGGTTTCTGTTCCACTATTGTCTTCTTCGCTTTAGCTGTTGTTTATATGCCCGCGTCAGAAATCAGGTAATTCACTTCGGTTGTGTTTATTTCATCGCTGTATTTCCATCTTACTTCACTGAGACTGATAATTTTGATTTTTTAACGTTTCATTTCTTTTTTCTTTCTCTAAATGTGCTAGCGCATTGATGCTTTTGTTAGAGTTTTGATGTTGCAATTTCCGATTTGTGTCCGTGTACGACAGCCGATGGTCGGATATATATTTACCGGTTTGCATTATTTATTCTAGTATTCATTTTTATAATCATTTTGAATGCGGATTAACGAATGATTGGTTCAACCCTAAGACGGGGCTTCTGAGCAAGACTCCTCGCATGCCAGGAGAGAGCTTTCGTTCCATTCCATTATTCACTTTCTTCTATGATGTTCCCAGGTGGTAACCCGACTTTGTACTAACGCAAGCAATGGTTGCTTAATGCTGATGATGAAATTGTTGTTGTCTTATATATATCTCTGCCTCTCGCCTCCATTTCAAGCAAGACAACTCCTGAAAACTGACTAGAAAAATAAACGTCGATTGATAATCAATTGGTGAATGACTTGGACAAATGTAATCCTAAGCTAATCTAAACAAAATGGGTATCACTTACATTAAAAAATCCCCACCTGTATTCTTGTTCAAGACAACCTGTTTAATTTGGGGTCGTAACACAACCGAAAACAGTAAATTCAACAAAAATTCATTTACCCTATAAGTTTTGTAATAAACCCAACTACGTTGCTCAAGAAACCGTCAGAACGGTTAAAAACAAAGAAAGAAGAATTCGTTTCGAAAATATTCATGACAGACGGCAAATTTGGCACAGTGAATTTCATTTAAACCATAGTCGAATTTAGTCTGATATAGCGTTTATGATTTTGAAAGAACCAACATTTTCTTTGATCTCGTTACAAAACTAACTCGATGACAAGAAAATTAGTCATTTCTATAAAGCCCGCTGGATACAGAAAATGTCTTAAAACATTCTGTCATTTTTCGGATTCCTCTTCGAAGAATTACATCATCTATATAGAATTGATTTGTATCAGCAAATGTGACAGGACCGTAAACGGCTTGTATGAAAGTTACGTGAGTTACCAGTGTACGCTAAAAAATGCCAACTATTTACAATATAATTTATTTTATTAAACTTGGATATATAAAATATTTTTTATTGATGATTCACCAAGATATTTGTTTTACAAAAATTGAATTTTAACTGCCAAAATATAAATAAACCCCAATTTAAAAACTATAAGATAACGACCAGGTACAGAAAAGTAATGAAAATAACACCGACAAACGGCACAGCGGTTAAAGATATGGAGTTTGGATTGGGAGGTACCGGCTCGAATCATGACAGGGACATGATACAAGGGAATTTTGATAATCAGATAACGATATGTGATGAAAAGGAAGGCAACTAAGACCCCCTGTCGTTGTGCAGAACTCTTGGGCCCAACCATCTTCCATGCCAATACTATAGGCTGGTATGGAGCTATGCAATGTGCAGATGGTTCTACGCAGATCGGCCCTATAGATGTACGTCCTCGAAATGGCTGGCAATGGCGTAAAAGTAAGAACGGGAAAAGCGAACCGCGAAATAGATGGGAGGGCCTCGGCCCCAGAACAGATTGCACAAATAATAATTTAAAAAAATAATAGTAACGAAAATAAAAACAAAAAAGCAATAATCTACATTGTCTACGAATTGTCTACATTTTCTAACAATTCTAGACATTGTCTACTTCAAAATCAATTATCTACACTTACACCAAATATGTAGACAATTCAGAAATACGCGTAGACGCACAACACTGCCAGGGCCCCAAATTCAAAGTGCTGTCATAGTTGCGGAATGTTTAAGGCTGTATGGTGCTCAAATTGTCAAAAACGATGTTTAGTAAAAATCAGTTTTTGGCCATAAAATATTACCAATTGGCATAATTATTTCTTTAGCAGATTATCAAGATTAGTCTTGTCATGACGTCAAAAATGTTAAATTTAGTTTACAAATATTAAAAATTTCGATTTTTAGCGATCGAAAAATTACGTCAAACGATAAATTTATCTGTTAATTCGCCGCAATGACGATTATTTGTGGAAAATTTACTGTCACTAGATGACAAATTACGAAATAAATAGTGTGTCCAAGATAGGTGGTTATTAATTTATTATGATATGGAACGCTTAGATCAGCAATAATGATAAATAATAAATGTATTAACTAATTGTACACATATAAACAATATAAGTAAAGTTTAGTAAGCAAATTATACGAAATTATGATATTCAAACTTATTGAAGAAACGAACCAGTACACACATTTAGGGGCATTTAAATATCAATACTACAAAAGAAATTTATTTTTCTCAGTACCATAAAGCCTTAACTGCGGTCCAGATTTCTTTAATGAATTACGAAATCATGTTCGGTTTTCACTCGCAAAATTTCGTCATGACGATCGAATGTCATGACTAAATTGTATTTTTATGCTCACAACTATTAACACCAAAATTCAACAAACTTTAATTTAACTTTAAGTTTATTTTCGCATCACATTATTAACTGTTAAATAATTGTTTGTCAGTCAAGCCTGAAATTATATTTTGGAAATCCCATGGTTTTCTAATGTTTTCGAGTATTATTGGATTGGGTAATTTTGTGTGTCTAACGGTAAAATTTGCGCATTTTTGTGGATAATGTGGAATTTTGACGTGTTCATCATACCTGAAATTTCGTAGTTCCGTTTAAATCTTGAGTTACATGTTTTACTTTAGTTTAGTTGTGCTAGACTGTATATTTCGAAAACCATTTAGTTCACCTCCAGAATTCGTAAGTATTGTGCCTAAAGCGGCAATATCTAACCATTTAAGAGCATTATGTACATAATCTATCGATTCATTATATGAACAAATACCGTAGTTTTTTAGAAAATTTGTTTAAACTAGATGTATATAACCTTACAAGACTAGGAATCACTTGTGAATCGAAATCGATCTACCAGAAACAAACTCAAAATAAAATTATGCTGGATTTTACTATGTTTTAAAGATGTTAGAAGCTTCACAATTTTGATAAAATATTTCAAGTTTAATGAAGAAAGAGCTAAATATATTTACAAGTCCTGGATGTCCTATTGTACTGCCATTACCAGAGATGTCCACGGAATCTCGTCTACATGACGTGATTTTGACAAAAATATTATTATTTCCATGGCAACTAAAACGATTCAATCAACAATCATCACAATGGAGTGGGAAGTTAAAAGTGTTATCCAAAAGTTCAAGAATAGCAATTCGGCCGGCCGCATCAATAATAATTACATTTATTATTATCTAACTCCACTACTAGAAGAAATACGGAACACTGGTAAAATTCAATAGAAATGGAAAGAGAACTTTAGGAATCTGCTTCTTCAATACAAGATAATATTTTAGCAATGATAATTCTTGCGAGTGAAAATCACCACCAGTATAAGGAATAAACAAACTTTTAGTTTAGAACAGAGCTGTCCATATCACGTCAACTGAATTTGCCTCATTATCTAACAATCCACAGAATAGAAGTCACCACCATACTTGTTTTACGTGCACTGCGAATGCGTATTTGATTCTATCAGCAAAAGCATAATCTGCAAGGCACAAGGCGAAATAGGCATTTCATAGAAAATAATCACCAAAGAAATTTTAAACAATAAATGGTGTGAGTTCAATACAAGGGGAAGCAGAGTGACAAATACTATAATACGCGAGGAGTCGGGCAAAGAAGCGTACTATACCCAACTACTGTTCCTAATACAGTACTGGACAAAGAAATGAATAAAGAAAATAATCCCACACCAAATGCACCCGGTGGGAGCCGGTAAACAGACATATGATATGGATTACACAGACGATACATATTCGCTATTGCAAAAACATACAGATATGCAGCAAAATCTAGAAGATACTAATTATCAGGAAATCTATCTCAAAATTAAAATCAGAAAGACAACAGCCATAAGACTGAGAAAGAAACATTCACACACCGATACACATCACCATGAAACCATGGAAAATGGTGATACCTTGTACTGAAGCGAAAATAAACAAAACAGAAGAACACAGAACTAGGTAAAATTCCAATTGGATAAAATAACAAAATTTCCAATTGAGAGTAGAACTGTAAACGAAGAAGTTGTAACTTTTGGAAAACCTGATGAAAATCATCATTCGCGTCCCATTTTCACAATATTGATAGAAAATTTTCTGACCTATATACGAATATATGAAAGAGATCCCGTGAACATTTCTGGGTTGCGCGATATAACCGTAAACGTAAAAATGTCCCTGGACTAGTTAAAAATCATCATAATTAGATCCCGTTCATTACCCTCATAGGGGTGACTGATTTATCTGACCATGTAGGTGGGACCCCATGAACATCTCTAGGATCGGTGAAATAAAATTTGAAAAATTATTCAAATTCATGAAACTTCTAAGTCGTGTATGGCACAGTAAATATTTTGATAAACTAACCATGTTCATTTTTAAAACTTTGTCTGTGCTATTCTAAAATACATTTTAAAAATTATGAATAACTCAAGGAGCAGTAACAGAAAAATTTCAAAATAGGTTGAAATCAAAAACCACTATTGTTTAAAATACGCTGCACAAGTTAAAAATCATCATATCTCAACCTTATTCACTACACACGTGAGGTTTTGACTTAGATATTCAGCCATATAGGTGAGACCCCGTGAACATCTCTAGAATAAAAATTTAAAACGCAGTAACATGATTTATTTTTTATAACGTCATGCCAAAATAAATGTTAATTTGTATATTTCAGGTCGTTAAATGTTTGTTTTATGGTGAATTTGTTTTTTTTTTTCATTTTTATGGTATAGCGACATCAGTGAATAAATAGCTACAGTTTCAATAGAAATTTTTCTTCGGCGCCGGATAGTGCTCCAATAATAAAACACGGCTATTATCATTTTGTGTCCATGGTTTACGGCATATACAAATGTAGCCTAATTTTGACAAAAATGTAAATAATTTAATATGTAAATATGTTAATATTTTTATATTTAATTCATTACTTTCAAAGTTATACACCGTGGACTGTATAATTTTAGAAACAGTATAAATTTTTTCCTTTACGAAGGATGAAATATCTCTTTTAGGTTGTCTCTGCTAGAACTATCGTAATCATTCTCGATGCTCAAAGCAACAGTTAGAGATTAGAAAGAACCGAGTTAGGCGTAGTTAAGATAATTTGTTTAAATTGTGTCATAAATATCCAAATTTCCCAACCTTATATGGTGGAATTCAAATTATATTAATCCAGTAAAAACTACCTAGTGATCCAAATAATTTAACGAAAAATTTGAATTAATATTATCCGGAAATATATAAATTTATATTTAAAACATATCGATTAGTACAAGCTTAAAAATCGATTAGTATATATATATATATATATATATATATATATATATATATATATATATATATATATATATATATATATATATATATATATATATATATATATATATATATATATATATATGTATATATATATATATATAATCTATATATATATATATATATATATATATATATATATATATATATATATATATATATATATATATATATATATATATATATATATATACGATCCTTATTTCGGCAAATCTAAATCCTAAAAAGATTTTCAATTAAATTCTAAACAAAAATTTTACTTTTACTGTGCATAAAATGAAAAATAAGCTAAGTTCTATGCCGGAAATTAAATTTTATGATAAATCAATAATCTTTTCCGATTATAATTCTGAAATATGCGTATGCCGTTTTTACACAAATCCACACTTTTTTGTATGTGTTAGTTTCACACTGTTAATTCCAAACCTAATTAGAAAACATAGCCATTCCAATTGGAAATTTTAGTTCTAAAAGTTAATCTAATTGTAGTTTTGTACATGTAAAGTAAAAAATTTCTTTGTACGATTAAACAAATTAAAGTAACGGTTTATTTGGAGGAAAGAAAAGTATTGTAGTTATAATTATGTTAGAATAATATGTAGAATACGGTTGTTAATTTGTAATATCTCTTTCTAAATAAAGTATAATAAGATTCATTCAAGAATTATTATCACTTGAGTAAAGTATTCATCATACCTTACTCCTAAAATAATTAAAATGCTTCAAAATTGATTCATAAATTTACTCGAAATTATTAGTCTTAGGCGTGATAGGCTTGTATTATAATAAATTAATTTATCATGTTAATTGCCAATTGCCATTTAAATGGCCGTTTACCATTTTGGTTCAAACTCTAAATATAAATTCAAAAATTCGTTGCAAATTTGCTAATCTGGTTGGAAAGTGGCAATCAGGCTGGCCACATGAGCAATTTAACAACCTATTAGAAGTGCACACGGAACCTGAGTTCAAACTCTAATTATAAACTCAAAAATTCGTTGCACATTTGCTGATCTGGTTGGAAAACAGCAAACAGGCTGGCCAGATGCGCAATTTTTATAAATTCAAAAATTCGTTGCAAATTTGCTGATCTGGTTGGAAAGCGGCAATCAGGTTGACCAGATAAGCAATTTAGCAACCTATTAGAAGTGACCAAGGAACCTGAGTCCAAATCTCTGGGAAGGCGTGTTAATGGCCGTTTACCATTTTGGTTCAAACTCTAATTATAAATTCAAAAATTCGTTACAAATTTGCTGATCTGGTTGGAAAGTGGCAATCAGACTGGTCGGATGAGCAATTTAGCAAGCTATTAGAAGTGCCCACGGAACTTGAGTTCAAATCTCAGGGAAGGCGTGTTAATGGCCATTTACCATTTTGGTTCAAACTCTAATTATAAATTCAAAAATTCGATGTAAATTTGCTGATCTGGTTGGAAAGCGGCAATCAGGTTGGCCAGATGAGCAAGTTAGCAAGCTATTAGAAGTGCCCACGGAACTTGAGTTCAAATCTCAGGGAAGGCGTGTTAATGGCCATTTACCATTTTGGTTCAAACTCTAATTATAAATTCAAAAATTCGATGTAAATTTGCTGATCTGGTTGGAAAGCGGCAATCAGGTTGGCCAGATGAGCAAGTTAGCAAGCTATTAGAAGTGCCCATGGAACCTGAGCCCAAATCTCTGGGAAGGCGTGTTAATGGCCGTTTACCATTTTGGTTCAAACTCTAATAATAAATTCAAAAATTCGTTACAAATTTGGAAAGTGGCAATCAGTCTGGTCGGATGAGCAATTTAGCAAGCTATTAGAAGTGCTTACGGAACCCGAGTCTAAATCTCTGGGAAGGTGTGTTAATTGCCGTTTACCATTTTGGTTCAAACTCTAATAATAAATTCAAAAATTCGTTGTAAATTTGCTGATCTGGTTGGAAAGTAGCAATCAAGCTGGTCGGATGAGCAATTTAGCAAGCTATTAGAATTGCCCACGGAACCTGAGTAAAAATCTCTGGGAAGGCGTGTTAATGGCCATTTACCATTTTGGTTCAAACTCTAATTATAAATTCAAAAATTCGTTACAAATTTGCTGATCTGGTTGGAAAGTGGCAATCAGTCTGGTCGGATGAGCAATTTAGCAAGCTATTAGAAGTGCCCATGGAACCTGAGTCCAAATCTCTGGGAAGGCGTGTTAATGGCCGTTTGCCATTTTGGTTCAAACTCTAATTATAAATTCAAAAATTCGTTGCAAATTTGCTGATCTGGTTGGAAAGCGGAATAAGTCTGGCCGAGTGAGCAATATAAGAACCTATTAGAAGTGCCCACGGAACCTGAGTCCAAATCTCTGTTAAGGTGTGTTAATGGCCGTTTACCGTTTTGGTTCAAACTCTAATTATAAATTCAAAAATTCGTTGCAAATTTGCTGATCTGGTTGGAAAGTGGCAATCAGTCTGGTCGGGTGAGCAATATAAGAACCTATTAGAAGTGCCCACGGAACCGGAGTCCAAATCTCTGGGAAGGTCCAACCAGATCAGCAAATTTGTAACGAATTTTTGAATTTATAATTAGAGTTTGAACCATAATGGTAAACGGCCATTAACACGCCTTCCCAGAGATTTGAACTCAGGTTCCGTGGGCACTTCTAATAGGTTCTTATATTGCTCACCCGACCAGACTGATTGGCACTTTCCAACCAGATCAGCAAATTTGCAACGAATTTTTAAATTTATAATTAGGTTTTGGACAAAAATGGTAAATGGCCATTAACACGCCTTCCCAGAGATTTGGACTCAGGTTCCGTGGGCACTTCTAATAGCTTGCTTAATTGCTCATCCGACCAGCCTGATTGCCACTTTCCAACCAGATCAGCAAATTTGTAACGAATTTTTGAATTTATAATTAGAGTTTGAACCAAAATGGTAAACGGCCATTAACACGCCTTCCCAGAGATTTGGACTTAGGTTCCGTGGGCACTTCTAATAGGTTCTTATATTGCTCATCCGACCAGGCTGATTGGCACTTTCCAACCAGATCAGCAAATTTGAAACGAATTTTTGAATTTATAATTAGGTTTTGGTCAAAAATGGTAAATGGCCATTAACACGCCTTCCCAGAGATTTGGACTCAGGTTCCGTGGGCACTTCTAATAGCTTGCTTAATTGCTCATCCGACCAGCCTGATTGCCACTTTCCAACCACAGCAGCAAATTTGTAACGAATTTTTGAATTTATAATTAGAGTTTGAACCAAAATGGTAAACGGCCATTAACACGCCTTCCTAGAGATTTGGACTTAGGTTCCGTGAATAGTTCTAATAGCTTGCTAAATTTCTCATCCGGCCAGACTGATTCCCACTTTCCAACCAGATCAGCAAATTTGCAACGAATTTTTGAATTTATTATTAGAGTTTGGACCAAAACGGTAAACGGCCATTAACACGCCTTCCCAGAGATTTGGACTCAGGTTCCGTGGGCACTTCTAATAGGTTCTTAAATTGCGCATCTGGTTAGCTTGTTTGCTGTTTTCCAACCAGATCAGCAAATTTGCAACGAATTTTTTATTTCTATTATGATTTTGAACAAAAATGTTTAAGTTGGACAGAAATAATAAATCTAATCAGAATTCGCATGAGAATATTAGTTATTTATTGTACTAAAATGGTTGTAGTGTTGACTATTCATTAAAAGGGTTGCAACTTTGATAACTTATTTATGTAAAATAATTCTTAAACTTAATCAATACAAGTTCTATTAATTTATATCAATTATTTAAATATTTTGTTCTTTAAAACTAAATGAAAATGATGAAATGGTTTGATTTAATACTCTTATCTTATTCGTAGATTCATAACAGTGTACTCCATTCACTAACACAAGCAAAATTCAATCAGAATCTCATAAGAAAATAAATATTCCAATAGGATTTGTATACGTATATGTGTGGAAAAAAAATACAAAAACGGCATACGCATTCTGAAATTCATATATTTTTGTTTTGTTTTTGTTATTTGTAAAATCCAGAATCTAATTCAAGTAGCAAAAAATAAAAAAAATAATAAATTCAATTTCGAATATATCGGCATCTATATTGTAAAAATGGATTTAAAGTGTTTTTCTAAATTTTTATCAATTTTATGAACACTTTACAGTTAGAGATTCAATTTTAGGTAATTATTCAAAAACTAGTGAATTGGAACAAATAGTGCTATACTCGTATATACCAATCCAAATTGTATTTGTAGTTCCGAAATGATATTTGATTTATTTGTTCGTGCTTTATCGATATGCATAACAAATTGGAAATGATTTCACACTAGATTTGAGCTTTCATATCAATTCACTATATATACGAGTGGAGTGTATATAGGCAAAATATTTTTTTTATTGCAGCTATCAGATTTTATATTGGAGTCAAACTATTTTATTTGGCAAAAATTTAGTGTATCCCATTAAAGCACATAGTAAAAAAAGCTTTTTTCCTACATTTAATTTTGTCTACAAAAGAGATAATGTTACAGCAAATTTCTTTCGACTTTATATATAAAATGTATTCATGTATACGTACGTATATTATGTGAGTGCAAGACAAGATCGTTAGTTTAGTTTTTATATTTAAATTCACAAAAAAAAATAAATTTAATACAGAAAAATAAAAAGCTTAAAACGAACACAAGAAGCAACATCAACAGACATTGAGTACATAAAATAAAAGTCCTGCGATATTTTATAGACTGAAGCAAGACTCTATAATAATCGAAATGTTATTTGTGTTGCCGTTTTTGTGTGCATCTAGCTTTTGAATTCAGACGATGTTTTGCTAAAGCTTTTTGTACATTTCTTCTGTACACATAGATAATTGGATTTATATACGACTGGGTAAGATGCGATGAAAGAACGGAAATAATTTGGAACTGGTTGTTTTGTTTGGCGATGCATTGTACATTAGTATTTTATAGTCGATCTTCGATTTTCTTTAACTAAGTCATGATAATTAGATAGTTTCAATTACCATTTTGATATAAAAATGAATAATTGTCTGAATTATTTTGAAAGTTGTTACCGCATCTGCCTGGTAGCTTTTAAGCTGGCATTTGTAGCGGGTAGTTTCTTCAACTATAAGAAACTCCGCACAATCATTCTCAACGGACAATCCTCCGTAAAAAGAATTCTTTATAAATGGACAATTCTCCATTTAAAGAATTATTCCAAATGTACAACAATCTTGTTTACGCAAATAAAGTACATAACAACTTGTACATAGTAATCGTACAACAACACTTGTACATAACAAAATTGGTGTAAGCAAATTAGAATTGAAAAATTATATTTTGGTTACATAACATCTAAATACAATATGTACCTCTACAATCATATCATTTAGAGATGCATACAAATCGTATTGATTTTGCAAAACCAAAATCAAATAAAACGCACTTACACACTACCATGCCATTGCACAATAGATGGCATGGTAAACAATTATGTTTCATAAAACATAAGTCAAAACGGGTGCACCAAAATATATTGGTGCACAACAATTAAATGTAAAAACCAGAAAATCCGGTTTTGGATTTTTTTTGAGTTTTTGGATAGAAGAAGAAATTCATTCTTCCTATTCAATTTGGATTTTGGCCGGAGCAACACGCCGCCGCAGCTCATCACTCACCAGCAACAAAAAAATTAATTTTACAAATAAAATTCACTTTAAAATTAAATTTAAAGTTTTTTATTTATTTATTATTAAAATTTACAAAGTTCCCCGCAATCCAAACGCGATACATTCACTGTGTTACTAGTTAAATTTTTATCCTAGACAAAAAACAAAAATATTATCAGGCAATACTATTTTACTACCGGGTTTATTTTTTTGTTTACATATAAAACAGAGGGGTGCTAGTTGACAGCCTTCTCGTGGCGCATCCTAGGCAATGTACTGTAGATCGAACGGTTCTGTTATCCAATCTCTAGAGAAACGGTAAAGCAGATAGTCAACAAAAAAAAATTAAACATCGAGTATAAACAATAACATACTCCAGGTGGGTCCGAACTCAGGTTATAAATCCCAAGGCAACCATGCTGATCTTAGTACTACTGGAAGCACGGAACAAGCTATAAATGAATGGCCATTTGGTAGAAAAAGTACACTCATAGGCACTTCATAGAACACCACCATCAACTCCACCGCCAGAGAGCACCGCACTTTGTGAGCATAACAATGAGAAGAAAAATACCTCCTCTATCAAGCATACAAATTTCGAGCCAACTTCTGAAGCCACGCCCAATGCACAAACAGTAATAATAAACAACGCGGAGTTAATAAATAAATTAGAACAAAAGGAGAAATTAATCTCGCTAAAGAAAGAAGTTGCCGTGCTAAAGAAAGAAAACCTTGTGCTAAAGGAAACCGAAAATAAAAATAACAACGCAGGAAACTCAGCATTATTGAACAACCAATTTCAAGTACTCACAGATCTAGACGAATATCACACGGATGAAGATGAGCTTGAAAGGGAAACCAATTGGAGACTACAGAAATCCAAGAGAGCAAAAAAGAAACCAACCCAAACAAGAGGAAAGCTGAATCATCACCAAAAATGCCAGAAAAGAAGAAACAGGTTCAACCCCCGATCAATACCCTTGGAATAAAAAATCACGGTACGAAATGACTACAAAGTAATATCGCTCAGTAATAATATTTGGAACATAAACACAACAGAGCCTGAAGATTATAAAGCTCTAGCTAGCAAATTAAATTCTGTTGGTCACCTGTGGTATACCTACGAGGATAAAACTGATCGATCAATTAAAGTAATGACAAAAGGTCTCCATCCAACTTGTTCAAAAGATGAAATTAGTGAGGCCTTGCAAAACAAAGGCCTGAAAATAATCGATGCCGTCAACATCATCAGAAAAGAGAGACGAGAAAATAGGAAAGGAAATGTTGAAATCATGAGAAGAGGACTCCCACTGTTCATGCGAACCTTCGACAATCAAGAAAAAAACGAAAATATTTATAATATTAAGACTATCCTCAACCGCAGAGTTAAAATAGAAACACCGAGAAAGGTCATTCGACTAATACCTCAATATAAAACTGCCAAGATTATAATAATTCATAAAAAAACTGCCATCGTGAAGCAAAATGTGTTAAATGTGCAGGAAAACACGGTGAAAACGACTGCACAGTTCCCCGAAATACAGCACCGAAGTGTATCAACTGTAAAGGTCAGCATCCAGCAAACTGCAGAGGATGTGAAGTAGCAGTACAACTACAGAAAATGAGAGATAAATTACGTAAACCAATCAGATACGTCAAGATATGTACAATCTACAAAAAAAAAAAACTACGGAGCCTACATCGTCAACTTCTAATCTCAACATACAGAGGGCGAGTAAATGAAAACGTTACTTATGCACAAATAGTTCAGCAAACAGAGCAGAAACAGTTAAAAGAGGATCTCGTTTTGCAGGACATACTGAGAAATCTAGAGAACCTCAACAAAAGACTTATCTCGCAGGAAATGAGTCTGCAGAACACACTAGAAGAAATGAAATCACAAACTAGTTTCAATAAAAGAGTAAAAGAAACCCTTGATCGAGTGTATCAAAATATGTATAAACTAGATAAAATCGATAGTCAAAAGAAATGAATAAAACAATACGAATTGTAACCTGGCTAGAGGTGGATCAGCTATCCTCATAAAAGATCATATAAAATATAACGAAGAACTCCATGCAAGTCACAACAATCAAAATACAATTAAGCAATAATAAAACTTGTAGTATCTCAGCAATATACTGCCCTCCAAGATACAGTCTCAAACAAGTGGATTATACTAATCTTCTCGAAACACTAGGAAGTGTCTTCTTAATTGGAGGTGACTATAATGCAAAAAATATCTATTAGGGATCACTGTTAATGACTGCTAAAGGAAAAGAACTATTCGCAGCAGGCAAACAACTAAAATGCGAGTTTCACTCCGCCGGTACTTCAGATAATTATATCCATGTAGAGAACAGTGAAAGTCTATCCTCAGATCATTCACCAGTTATTATGATACTTAGCTAAACAATGATTTTGAAAGAGAGCAACCCAAAATTAACCAGCTCCAAAACCAATTGGGATCTCTTCCAAACACATTTAACAGAAAGCATTAGTCTGCAGAACCCAATACAGGGACCAGCCCGAATGGAAGACGAACTAGATAAGCTCATCCATAATATCCAAAGTGCTGCGTGGGAAAAAATTGTACAAACAAATCCTGAAACCTGTATGGACATATGGTAGCCAACTCTGGGGTTGTGAAAAGAAGACAAATATCAAAATTATACAAACAGTTTAAAATAAAATCCTGCGATGCATTGTTAATGCACCGTGGTACATTCGAAACGACAACCTCCATCGAGATCTAAAAATCGAGCTTGTCGCGGATGAAATCAAACATCATGCAACAAAACACCTGCGACGTCTGCACCAGCCTGAAAATCTGGACATACGCTGTATGCTGACTAACACACCAACCTGACTATACCTCCTCCGCACCTGAGGAAGAGTTACACGTAACTAGGCATAATCACTTGATTATTCCGATCAATCAAAAACTTTATTGTGCAATATAAATTACTAAATGGGTACGAGGCTCAGTTGTAATATATAAGACAGAAAACCAATTTAAATTATAATAACCTGTCTCGATTGATCTTCTTCAACTATATGACTAAATACAAAAATTATTAATAGTTCTTCTATTAACACTTGTGGTTTGTACAGCATTAATGAAAATAAAACTAAAGCGGAAACACCTACAGAAATTACAGAACCAGGTTTCTTTTCAGGACATTTTCCAGTGCTAGAATTTGAATTGGAATGACAAACTTCTATTAGTCAAATTTCAAAAACAAGAAATGGGGTGGTGTATATGTTGTTGCCAACACCTGAGATCTTGAAAATTTTTGTTTTCGACCTCGAAAAAAATTTAACTTTCCAGATTTTTGGTGAAACTGTCTTGTATAATCAAAAACAGTATGCCTGGTTAAATTTCAGAATTCCAAAGAGGTCAACCATTGTTTGTTTAATAATTTATTGAAAACTTTTAATTCTTTGTCATCTTTTCCGGTAAAATTTAAATAATGATCTGGCATAATTTTGGTTGAAATTAAATTTACAACCTTTCGTTTCTCCATAAGTGCTTGTCCAATCAATCCGTATGGACTGCCTAAAGACCGAGCTTTTGTTGAGAAAAGTTTTTTTTTGTCAAAAATTGCAATTTCCGCTTAAATTTTGAAAAACAGATCTGGACAAAATCTGGGCCAAGTTAATTTACGATCTTTTATATGATGTTCGCTTCCTTATAAATGATATATTTTTCAAAATATTCAGTTTAGACTAGGTTAAAGAAGAAAAGAAGAAAGAAAAGAAGAAAATCTTATTGTAGAGTGGATAAAAATAACACAAATAAAGGATTTCCCAAGCAGAAGGGAGATGTTTTTCACAAATGTCTAAATTACAACAATAGACCTCGTCCCTTTGGACCTGAAAAAATAAAGGCTCGTTTCAAGCATTTTTAAAACGTCACACAACATTATCATTCAGGGCAACGGACCCAGTTTCGTCGGCAGGCTCCACAGTTGCAGTGTCCGATAGTTAATCGATAACAATTATGGATAAATATTGAATGATCCAAATAGAATATTTAGTGGCGAAGAAACTAATTTTCTTTTACTTTTTTTCCAAAGAAAGACAAAAATGTACTCGGTACGAAAGGGTTCAAAAATGTGTATGAAGAAGACAAGGGATTGGCAAAGTTAAGCTTTACCATAACATTTACATTTTTGGCATCAGGAGTTGTAACTCTACCTATAAACGGGTTCCCGAGGAGATTCGCAAGTCTTTGCCCAAAGAATGGGGAATGGGTGTCCGCAACAATGGATGGATGACGAAAGAGATACTTTACGAGTAAATCACAAAAGTACTCCACCCATATCTTGCATATATTGGTACACAATTTCTAATTATTTTGTTTGGAGACAGACATGCTACTCACTTAACATTAGCTGTTAGCGAGCTCTGCCTTAAACTTAAAATAATTTAAATAGCATTGTATCCGAATGCTACCGGGATCCTACAACCGGCAGATGTCGCTGCGTTTAAGCCAAAGTGTTGGAGTGGCGAAGAAATAATCCAATGGATTCATTGACTAAGGATAAATTTGCCTCCCTTCTCCTTAATGTAGTGGCAAATAATATTCCTGTAGAAACGATTAAGAACGGATTTAGAGCGTGCGGTATATTTCCTTTCAACAAATTAGAAATTAATTTGAGTAAATATTTAGGAAGATCATCAAAAACTAACAGTGATAATAATACTGTTGCTGGTAAAGTTAAAGTTAGCTACTTCAGTGAGGACTAAGTATTTTAAATGTTGTTCCAGTTCATGAAAAACCTAATAATACGAGTACAAAAGCACCAAATCAAGATCGTGGCGGTCACAAGACAACCGTCACTACCGTGACCATTGATGAGTACCTTAATTGGCCAGAGACATGGTTACGTGGTAGTTGGTGTACTCCGTGGTAGATCCGAGATTTTGTTTACCGCATTGTGCTGTTTTACCGCATACTCGTACGGTTTTTATCGGGATACGGCACGGTTGTTTCGGTTAAATGAAGTTGAATGTGACAGACGAAGCGTTTTCCTTATGGGTGATGAGAGAAAAAAGTTTTATTTTTGTTTTGGATTTGGAGCCGGCTACACCAAATAACATCCCACCCCAGAGCGGCAATAATACACCTGAAAATATTACAAGGTAAAAACAATTCTTATATCTACAAATACTGTGAGAACTAATTTAAGTAATACGTGCAAGTGAAAATCGCACACATAAGCACACACCTAAAAGGGTACCAATCCGAAGGAAAAAAGTCAGTCCCGCAATCTGCGTTAATATGTTGTTTGTGTTTGTGCGCTGTGGTGGAAGTATTCAAATACACCCACGAAGATCCAGTCGGCGGAAATAAACTAAATCATTTGGAAGTGTAACGATACCCATCCAGAACAAGATCTAACGAGCAAGTAACGGTGAACCTATAGACAGGCCTACGAAAAACGCAACCAGCAACCGGTATCAATTACGGACGTGCAAATAGAAATTGTCCCGAAATTGGTACGGTTTGGGACATCACGGGGAAGTGATTCGTCACAGCGACTTGAAGCCCAAGCTGATTAGACGAGTCGGCGCTTCAGGAGGTACACCACTTCAAGGGACAAGCTGAATTGACGAGCGGATCACTGCGAGTTTGGTAATCTATGTGTCCCATACTTAACGGGGTATCATAATTTGAATTATTGTAAATTGGCTAATTACGGACGTTTTCGTATGAACCGCGTTCATTTCGGTGTTGTTTGTTTTGTTTATATTCGTAGGACAACTTCGGAGTGCGGCGAGCTCATCGTTGCAGCGTCGGGATGTTGTGGTCGGGGTGGTCTGTTTACAAAAGACTCGCGGTCTAAGTCCACCGCGGGTCGCGGATCGTAACAACAGTTTTAAGAAAGTTATGTAAGCAAATAAAAACGAAGAAACCGTTTGTCATCACATCACCATTATGGCTGCAGCAGGAAAATTAAGAAAGGAAAAAAAAAATTTGGATAAAGAAAATCGGAAAAGCAAAGAAAATTAAATAAAGAGTTGAAAAATACTCTAAAATTAAATAATAATAAAGCAAAGGACCAAGGAAGACATATTTAACAATTCGAAAAAAATAAACTGTCAGAGAAGCACTGTCCAGCCAACAACATAGAACTCTTTAGCATCAATTGACAGTTTATGTTCTGCTGCGACAATTCCACCGCATTATTAAATATTAGTCAACACAAGCTAGTACTAATTCATCACCAAATGAAGAACACATTGAGATGGCAAGTGGTAGTAGTTACAATTGCACATAGGCGCTATGCGAACGTTTTAAATTCGAGAATTTTGCTCTTCACTTAGAGCTGTTACTGTTTCATGAGTACGAACTAGACGTCGTTGGGATCGTTGACCAAAATCATCATCACGTAATTTACGAAATGTTTTTTTTACAGTACAACCATTTTCGTATAAGTTTAGGTAACCAAAACGTGTCGTGGTGTTGTAAACGAGCACATGACTAAAATGGCATAGTTTTGACTTTGAATTTGTCAAAAAAAATTCCGGTTGCCACTGCACAATAAATATTTTAAGAAAGTCAACACATGGAACACCCTTTACTAATAATACTGTTATTTGTAAATTTGTAATTTGTAATTTACTCTGTTTTTACTCCCTGGCGACTAACTCCACTTTAAACAACAACTAAAATAATTTTTTTTATTTAAAATGGAGCTCGTAATAAGAAGTCGAGACTTAGAGTCTGACCAATTTGTTGTCAATTTTGCTGATCTGTAATCTTGTTTTGATAAGGAATTAGAAAATCCAGAATCATTCCCGGTTCGCGCTCATTCTCGGGCTGCGAAAGCTCCTCGAAGGGAAATTTTAGTTTGTACCAATAAATTGAGATTTTTATTCTGAGCTAGAACAACCTTTAAAATAAAATTACAACCCGACTGAAAAGCATTTAACTATTATAATTTTTAGAAATGACACAATTACTACAAGCGCTAGTGTCTTCATCTGAAAATGTTCATGCTTCAGTTACAAATTTATCAGAATCGTGCCAAGCAATTTTGGAGCTTCTCCCTAAGCTTTAGGACTCTAATTTATTAAACACTTTCATAGAAACTTTAAACGTCCTGCATATTAAGGAATATAAAGACGATCAACGAAATTCTGTTCAGCTTGAAGATTGCAATGAGGATTTTGTGATGAAATTGTTAGTCGAAACCAGCACGAAGAACATAATATTAAGAGAAACAGCAAGCATGTTTGTAGAAAAGGACTCCCTCCTGGAATGTGAACATTTAACCTTCCGTCGTTAAAATTTGATTATGCAACATTGTTCTCTAATGCATCTCAAAATTTAGTTTTACCTTCTGGAGCACAATCAAGTGCAAGCGCATTTTTACAGTCTGACATGATTCCTGGAATTCAAGATAACACATCGTCAATCAAATGTGGCCTGTGGCATCTGAAAATGTGGTAAGAACGTTATCTATTACAACTAATTATAACAATCCTGTGCTTCTTAATGTTTAAAATATGGATTATTAACTACCATTACAACCATTGCGCTCCTATACCATCGGTATAAGCCCATAGAGAAAAGAAAAAATGGAACATGTGGCATATCAATCCAAAAATTGTTCTTTAGAGTAGAGCTTATGGCGGAAACTCATGGCATTCCTCCTAAGTTCCTTCACGATGTCAGACCCCTGTTTCATGGGATCGCCCGATTTCGCTAAAGTGAAATCCAAAAACTAATTGGAATGAATTAAAAGCAGGGTGCTTGCATTGTTTCCAAAACAACCGTATCGAAAGTGCCATTAAAGATACTTTTGATTAACGTAAACCAAAGCTGAAGGAAGCTTTTGTGTATTTTACTATCATGTACTAAGTTTGGCTTTTCCTTCAAGAATTGCACTATCAGAATCGAAACTTATAGATGGGGTCATATGTACTCTGCTGAAATCGCAGACATCGGCTGCTTAATAATCGACCGTGTTGGGCTAATTGTTATTGGAAACCGGGAAATCTACAGTTGGGAATGAGAGTTCTTCAGAGCCCCGATTCCTAACAGTTAGCACTGATGCCTCCCAGACCAAATACAGAGGAAGTGGCTGTAAATACCGATCCCTATTTTACAACAATATGCAATTAGTTTGCCAAACTTTTTTCACCTTTTTCCTTTTTCTTTACACTTTCATGTCTTTGAAATGCCTGAGCTACAGTAAGGGTTATATCTTTATAAACCAACAATACAGTAGAAGAAATAGGTGAAAACTTCATGGGTGATACTCCTACCCCAAAACACCATGTCTTTTATTTTGAACAGTCATCCAGGTTATTAAAAATAATTGAGTTGTTCTCCAAAACTTGGTCTTGGCAAAATCTTTAGCCACATATAAAATTAACAAAGGTGACGCCTTACCAATTAAACAACGGTTATTCGCGGTCTCACCAGCCGTTCAAAGAAATACATATGTATTCCGACTTAGACCGGATGTTGAGAGTAATTACGGAGAGCTTAAAATCTAACAGGAAAACTAGGATTTGTCTCGATGCCCGTAATCGAAATAGCGTTACCGGTAAAGATGCCTATCCTCTGCCCATCATGGATGAATTTTTAAGCCGACTAGACCGAACCCACTTCAACTTCAGTATCGAGTTAAAAGGCGTATTCTGGCAGATTTAATTAGACCCCGAGTCGATGGAAAAATTGCTTTTTCTGTGAGAAGACGTCCGCTACATCCTTTCACTGTAATGCCATTTGCCACCGAGTGATCTCTCATTACCTACATGATCGAGTTTTCATATACCTCGATGATCTTTTCATTACATCCTCCACATTCGATGAGCATCTTTCTCTCCTGGCCGTTGTAGCTTTTCGGTCAGCAGCAGCAGGTCTCACAATGAATGTGGAAAATGTGTGTTTTTACAGTAAGTGATCGATTATCTGTATCATGTAGTTGGTGGGGGGAGGTTTTATTAATAAATTTATTAATAAATAAATCAAATCAGCCATGACAATGTAAACGGTCAATTTTTAGAAATTTTCAAATTTTGTGTGTGCGATATATTCAATCGACTGTTCCCGGACTCCCAAAATGAAAATTTACCTGAAATTTTTGAGGTTTTGCTTCATATATTTCTTCGAGTTGTCTCAGTAGTAAAATAGTTTTGTATTATAGTTTTACTGCATTTAATGCAACGAACTAAACATTTTGGATTTAAGAAGAAATTACTGTTTAATACCAAATGTATTTATTTGATTTAACGACATTTATAGGCTGGCTGTGTATACGAATCTATCTTACCGACGTTTACTAGCGGATAATAGTCCGTATTGCTTTTAATCTACATTATCGACATTTTTCGGTTGATAAATTTTAGTTGTTACAGCCGAATCTGCATTATCGGTATTGTTCGATTGTTTGTTACAGCCGAATTCGCATTGTCGACATTTTTCGGCTAGAGCGAGTCGGCTAACTTTAACAGTTTCTTAACACTGCTGAATTTACAAGACGGTTTTTCATGCCAGCTCTACCAGAGTTAGTGCCGTTTTGTTCCAGAAAATGAATGAACAATAGGACACGCCAATCGAAGACAGGATAGTGTAACAGACAACACCTTACTTCGAAGGAATGTCTTGTACATCAATTACTGACCACATTCTAGCCTCACTTGGTTAATGATTTAATAGAGAGGTTAGCGCAGTGGACCCTTAAAACTGCCTACCAGATGCATTGTGTCGCTTGCTTATGGATGAGCTGCTTCAAGAAAGGCTGATTCAGATTGACTTAGGTTCTGAATGTTTCCGAAGCGCAGCATATCTATCGGTAAATTATTTATGCTCCAATGATTATTTTGAGTGAATGTAAAATCTGATACGCCTGATTAGAAGTTAATCGTGTCTGAATATCTTCGATTAGGTAAAATCCGCCGGCTAAATCCGCTCACTCCCTACCCATCTCCGCTCATTTAGGTTCGCTAAAAAGTATAAAATTACTAAAGCGAATGAATTCTGGTAAGTTGTTTGCTGGTGTTCTTTTCATGCCCTACCTCTTCCTGAGCGCCTTGACCTCCTGTCATGTAACAGTACGTTCGTGGTAAATGAAAGTCGGATGCTGGCCGCAATACAACCATTTTTTATTGACATATCGATACAATTATTAAACACAAAAACAAAATAAAATCAATTGTGCTTTTTAAATTGTTTGTTTAATGAAAATTGATTAATTTTTATTTAAATTATGCCAACATTAATCATAATTGGACAACAACGACAGCAACAAAGAATTAAAATTGCAAATTGTGTAAATGAAATATTCATTGAATTTCCATTGTATGCATATTTCGAAAAACGGCACAATGCAACAACACGCCCACGAATTGATCATATCGATTAAAACCGACCAAAAATTAATTTATTACAGAATCTGTAACGAGTTGCAGCAAAAAAAAAAATCAAATATTTTATTGACAAGATACAATATTTTTTTTTTTCAAATTACTCCCATAGCGATACGGAAGTTATTTAGTTTGCTTTCAGAGTTACCGCCCGCGGAGTTGTGTTTTTGACTAAACGATGCGAAAACCAATAAATATCATCAAAACTATTTAAAATTTTATATCGTTTTTGATTGAGTTGATTTAATTATTTTCATGTAAATGGAAAGTGTGGGGTAATGCACGATGAGAATGACGGTGGTGAAAAAGTTACTGCGGATTTAGGTGGCGGCATAATACAAATATAAAGTTTTGTGTAAAAATGTAGCCAGCCTTTTATGTAGCAAATATAAATACAAACATATCCTATTTAATCTGTGTTACGAGCTTTTTAAAATTAAATTGGATTTTTGTGCTTTATTGAAATATTGTATTAATAGTACGAACTATTGGCGCAGAAGTGCTGGGACATGTTTGTTTAAATAACAGCAAATGCCATTAGAACTTAAGTAAAGCTGATTAGTGGAATCATAACACAAAAAGCCAAGTAGTACAAAATCAACATTATTATTGGCTTCGAGGTTATTCTATCGGAAAGTACTTAAATACCTGAAAATACAGTAATTCTCAATCCTGTATATTCATGTGGATTACATTTTCATTGTATTCTTAAATTTCTGCAATTTATGGTTCTCGCAGGAATAATTATGAAAAAAAAAATATTCACTGTTTAGTGAGGAATTGGAAGCAATTCTTATGTGACGTGAGGGTCTCAGAGTGGAATTTCCCTAGTTTGTGGTCATGTAGTTTCTTCCTTGTCAGCCTTACTGGGATTGAATCATCCAACATACGACGTATCTCAGCATTTTGGTGTAGACTAATACGTTGCACTGACGTTCTTCATTGACGAAATCCATCAACTTCAGATCTCTATGGAGGTTGTTATTTCTTATGTAACACGGAGCATTAACCATTCCACGTAGGACTTTGCTTTGGAATGACTGGATGATATTGACATGGGTTTTCTTTGTACAGCCCCAGAGCTGAACACCGTAAGTCCACACAGGTTTTAGGATTTGCCGGTATAGTAGCAATTTATTATGCAGAGTTAGCTCAGAATTTAAAAATCCATCTTTCTGTATTTGATGTTTGACTCTTCTTTTTCTTTTTCACATGCTCTTTCCATTTTAGTTTTGCGTCTAGAATTATGCCTAGGTATTTTGCCTTATTTGCATACTGAATTTTCTGAGAGTTCAGTTCTACTGGCATCCGGTTAACCTTTTGTACTGACAATGTTATTAGCTCTTTGCAATTTGCTTGTGGATTCTTCTATGCTATTAGTAATTGCAAGTTGGTCCCAGAACGCTACCTTATGGTACCCCTGCTGATATTTTTTTTATTTCTGAGTATTCGCCATCTAATTTAACTCGAAAGTGTCGGTTAGATATGTAAGATTTCATAAAACTGTTTTGGTAAGTCTCTTTGTAATTTATATTTCAAGCCTTTATGATATACTCTGTCAAGCCCTTCTTTCGTATGTTCAAGTACATCTTCTATTATGTTTGTAAGTCGATGCACTTGTTCTATTGTTGAATGGTTTTCTCTGAAGCCAAATTGATGTGGGGGAATAAGATATATTTCAAATATTATTTCTCGAATAATTTTGAAATTATTTGGAGTAAGGAAATCGGCCTATACGAATTTTTGTCATTAAGTGGTTTGGTGGGTTTAGGTATCATAATTACTTCTGCTACTTTCCATTGACTTGGAACGTGTTTAAATCTGAACACTGCGTTAATTTTTTGGAGTAGTTTACGATATCAATTTTCCGGAAGAGCTTTTAGTATTTGTCCTGTAATTAAGTCATATCTTGAAGATTTCTTTGTATTTAGGTTAAGATTGGTTTTACCTTTAAATTCTTGTAATGTGACCGGAGATATATTGCAGTTATCTATTTTATTTACTGGTGGTATGTTTTCCTCTGCAGTTTGTCTAGGTAGAGGATGGAACGTGTTCTCGAGGTGGGTTGCAAACAACGAAGCTTTTTGCTATGCACTTTTAGCCCATGTACCACCATCTTCATTATTAACTGGTGGAATTTGTGGTTTAGGTCGTTTTAAACTTTTTGTCGCTTTCCAAAGAGAGTACGCGGTATCTTTTGCCCCAGTAAGACCACTCAAATATTTATTAATGAATTCGCTTTTTATTTCTTTAATTACCAAGATTAGTTTATAAAATCAGAGTTGTTTTATATTCTGGCGGTTTACTTCTTTGCCAGAAACCAGTTTCCTAACTTCCAGCTGCTGTATCTTCCGGTAGTTTCCTCCGAAATAACTGGTTTTGTCATGACTACTTGCGACTATAGTTTTAGTTCTCCCGTTTTACTAGCACGAGGTTTAGGTTCCTCTTTGATAATTTTTTACCGATATTCCTGAACTTTGTTTTCGCGTTTTATTTCTTATTCTTTGTAGCTTTGTGGCAGTTTGCGGGATGTGGCTTAGTGCAATTAACACATTTTGCAGCAATATTTTTACTAATCGGGCATACTTGGGCATGACGCTTTCCGGCACATTTCGCGCATCTAGTCTCTCTTTGGCAATATTTCTGCGTATAATTAAAATATTGACATTTTTTCAACCCTAGGAATTAAGCTTTGCAGCCAAAGCCTTATAGGTTTGAGAGTCTACAACATTAATGTTCCAGACACCATTGTTTAGAGATACGAGTTTGTACTTGGCTATACCGTAATCGATTTCATAATCGGAGAAATTTGATATGGTGGAGGTGATTTCTCTTTTGGTTTAGCTGGTTGTTGTTATAGAGCTAGTTGTTTCTTGATGATTGACTGGTTTCTAGAAACCTCTTTTGAAGTTGATGGTAAAGCTGCTGCCATTTCTGGTGAGTGTTGAGCATTTCTTTTCTTAATTGGTATTTTATTCCGGTTCAACATCCAATTTGTTTCTCTTTCTAATTCTTATTCATCCCTATGGAATGGACTACTGTCATCATCGATTGCACGGCTAAGTGTCGTCCCAAGTTATGCACGTGTTTCACCTGCTTTTTCGAGTTCTTCATTTTCTTTCTTTAAAATTGTAAATTCTTCTTTCAATTTAGTTGTAATTTCCTTTATTTCTCTTAGTTGTTCACGGAGTTCAGCATTTTCCTACTCGAACTGAAATATAATTCCAGTTGAAGATTTTGGTGATCTTGATAATTTGGAACTTCGTCCAATTGGCCGATCCCAGAATATGTTGGACCTGTCTCCAAAAAGTGTGGATTTGGCAGCATATCTGCTGCGGTATCACCTGGGGTATTACATTCAGTATTTGTTCTACTCATTGTTTGTTTTAGCCAATTTATACCAATGGCATTTGGTCCTCGATAGCACTTTGCTACAGCCGAAGCAGTAGCCGCGGAGGGCGGGTGTAACCTTGGTGTTATCTAGGTGTACACAAAGACAGCCGAAGTCCTCTGAATACTCTAGGCTAAGGGAGTCTGGCAATACATGAATACCACAATTTTGCACTGCCGCGAAACTAGCCAAGTGTAACCCTGCCAAGTCATGCGCCATTGACTGGAACAAGTGATAGTCCGCTCTTGATGAGTTGTTGTTTCAGCAGCTCAAAGTACACGATTCCTTTCTGGTCCCAACAAACAAAAAGCATTGTCTTCTTTCCGAAGCGATTTGGCCGTACCGTCGATCTTGATGCTTCGCCAGGTGAAAGCCACTACTTTTTGCGTTTGGGATTCGTAAAAAACCACTTCTCAGCTCCCATAACAATTTGATGCAAAAAGCTCTTTCTTTCATGCTCTCAGTCAACTCATGCGGCACCCATTTTCCCTCCTTTTGAATTTTTTGCATAGAATGTAAACTTCTGGAAATACCTTGGTGCGGTGCCTTCAAACGTTTTTGGTTTTCTGGAGCGCTTCTTGTCCTCAATGACGAAATCACCACTTGTGAAGCGTTTAAACCCATATTCACAAGTAGTTTTCGATGGAGCAGGTTCGCCGTAGGCGTCTCCTCAAGCAAATGACGTAATTCAGTTGCATTTTTTTCAACTTGGAGCAGAAAAGTAAAACTTTCCGCAAATGCTGTTTGTTTGGCACAAAACTCAACATTTTCGTTCTTAGAAAAAATATTTTTGCGTTGCGATATGTGCTGGTAATATATACTTATCGTTAACTGTCCACGCTATGAACAAAACACAACTATTGACATAAATGACAATTAGATGTGTCGCTAGCACCATCTATGTGTGAAACCCGGACATTTAGTTATGCACCTCATATATAATTACCAAATATTTGTATTTTAAAATATTAGGATTAATATAAATTTTCGCATATTTGTTGAAATTCGTTCAAAAATTATTTTGAAGCAGTTTTCAAGATTTTCATATCGGTAAATGAGCGTACATCGGTTCCTCCTTGACATTTCTACATCGGTTATTTCTAGTATCGGTGATACACACTCGCCGATGTAACCGATTTAACAGAACTAAAGTAACAAGATCCATTTATTCCCATCATTCCATTGTCCGAACAAAGCATCATTGTATGTCATTGCCATATAAAAATTTGGGTTTAAATTTTTCAAATGTGCGGTAGGAATAAACTTCACGAAGCCGAAATGGTTAAATAAACAAAGAAATCATAGAATTTTACTGACTGATAATGCAAAAAATAATTTTTGACATTGTCTACATCCTCTACATTATCGATGTAAAATTCCTATTTGTCTACATATATTCTCTATATACATGTGGAATATTGATTACCTACGCGCTGTAGCCAGGTCAATACGGCTCAGCACTGATTATATAGGCATACGTCACGGTAACAAAAAAAATAGTTACGTAATATACTGTCAACTGTAAATAATTGTTAAAAACTATAAATGTATATAGAAGCATAATATTATGTTAATTATCGATTTTATATTGTTAACATTATAAATTAATTAAAAACCACACAAATTTTGTGCGGTAATGCTCGAAAATGTATATATAAATTATTATAACAAGCCAATTTAATTTGAATTCATATATCGATTACATAATATGCACATGCACAAAATATGGTCATTTAATAGAGATATCTAATTAATTCCACAATATGCGATTTTTGAGTATGGGTTTATAGAATTTGTTGAAGCAAGTCCGCACCTCCATCCACAAAATGCATACGTCACATGCGTCGGAATCAGGTACTATGTATATTATAACTGTATTACATCACTATATAAAATGCTAATGAGAAATTGATACAGTAATGTACCTTTGTGAAGATAGCCCTAAATTTCAGCCCCGAAAATAAAAAGGGTGCGTATGGCAATACCATTAAATTCTATTTATACAATTACGACATTTCATTATAATTATAGCTCTCTCCTTATACATTAATGTATATGAAGTCGGCCCAAATTCTAACCCAAAAAAATCTATGGCAATACTAAAATATACAGAAATTGACTATAGGCAAGTGTCAGCCCAAAAATGTTTAAAAATACTCTATTTTATATACACCACCCCAATAATTATTCTGCCAACGAAAGAAAACCCGCCATGTTTTAATGTCAGCTCAAAAATAAATCTGTCGCGATACTATCATTAAAGAAAAATATTACTGTCAACCCAAAAAAGTAAACTAAAACGAAATATGTAATTGATTTTAGTTTTGTATCGGATTAATTCGAGTATGGCCCCTGAATATGAAGAGCTTTAAATTAAAGGATACATCAGAGCATTATACGACATAAACATTTACTGGGGAATCGGAGTCTTTCTTTTAGATTCATAGGGAATCGTTTATAGGGATCCTCATGTATATGGTATACGTCACTTATCGTTCATATGGAGAGCCCGTATCAATGGGTTCATTTCACTCAACGGAGAGCTCGTTTATAGAGATCCAATTCACACTGGAGAACCCCTTCATAGATATTCTCGATCATTCCGAAGTGCCGCGAAGAGTACAGATGTTGCGTTGAACCCGGTGTGGCAATTAGTAATTAATAATTAGTAATAAGCAATTAGTAATTAGTAATCCGCCACTTGGGGACGCGCCCAATGTGAGTAACAAGTTCCGATACAGAATTATAATCAACTACAAATTTCGTTGAATGGTAGTATCATCGGAATAACGTCTATGGGGGGGCCCTTAGTCCTCCGATTCCCCAATAAATGTATATGTAGCATAATTTATACTTTAACATAAATTCTAATTTATGAGTCAAAAGTTAAGTCTCAAAATAAACTGACACGGAACTAATTGTATTATTTATTTCGTTAATCTTTCATTTTTGATTTGAGACAAGTGTTTTATCTATCATGCGGGTTTGCAATAGTTTTACGACAGAGATTTACTTTTGAGCTGAGATTAAAATATGGCTCTTTTGCTGTGGTAGTAGAATTAGTTTTGGTTTAACATATCGAAAATTCAAAATATTCGGCAGATACTTGATGCTGTAAATATTCGTATATTTTATAGTATCTTAATAATATTTTTGGGGTTAGAATTTTTGGTCCAATACATAAGGAACCACAACAACTTTTTTAAAGATTTATCATTTTTCTTAAATTATAACATTATTGCAAGTTTGTATTTTAATAGTTTCTATCACGATAGTTTCATTTTATCACGACACTTGCATTAGTGTTGCCAGCTTTTAAATCTGTAATTTTTTGAAACAAAAAGTTGACTGTCAACTATCGATCTACAATCCTGTGGCGAGGATTATGCGATCATAATTTCTATGCTTATTTGAATTTAAAATGAGTACAGACGTACATAGAAGACAAGAACTATGCGCTGGTCTAACTAGCGGTGCATATCATTTGATAGACGTTTAAGGAGCACGTGTGATTTTTTTTTAGAATTTTTCTATGTCTAGGAGTTGAGATATAGACCATAGAATTCAGAAACTGATCGTTGGCCCAACTAGCAATGAACACCGTTCGAATGTTTAAGAAGCACGTGTGATTTATTTAGGATATTTCTAAGAAAATTGGGACTATATCTCAACTTCTAGCCATAGAAAAATTACATGCAATACATTTTTACTCTCAACCCCAAAAATTGCAGCTGTCATGACAGTTTTTTACTATCGTGATAGCAAGTATTTTCGGGACTGAGAGTAAAAATGTGGAGATTTTTTGGGCTGAGAGTAAAAAATGTCATGATAGAATTATTTAGTATTGCCATCGCATTTTTCGGGGATGGAATTTGGGTTATCTTCACATACATCAGTAGTGTGCCTAACGTAAGTGTATGCCAGTGATGATTGAGTGATTCTGATTATACTACCAAGTTTTTACACAGGATGTTTATCCGGCCTTAGATGTGCTGCCAGGTAATTAGTTGATTTACTCTCAATGTTTTAATTAGGAATAGTTGAGAGCACTTACCTCGGGTGGAGGCTTAGACCACTATATTTCCAATTAAATGATGAGACTTGGATGATTTGTTAAAGAACTGATTTACTATTTATTGTTCGGCACTTATACTAATTTACACAAAGTTGTAGTTCGTTTGTGCTAGGAAAATAAGATTTACCATTTCTTATCATTGTGTGTTTGGTGCCAAGAATCACCGTCATGTGTATATGACGGCTAGGATAATTATAGCTGCAATACTTCCATAAGATACAATATATTGATGAACGTCATATTGAGCGACTTTAGTAGATGGCAATATCTCCCTTGCCCTTAGTGAGTTGATGACTACCTGTATGTCATCCCACTCCAGGGTATCATCTCTTTTGAATCCAAGATCATGGGATATTCGCAATGGATTGGAATGTTGAACTTCTAACAGGTGCTCAGTGATGTTTATTGCTGGTAAGACAGAATTATTTAGCGTACTAACTGACGTGTGGAATCCGGCTCGAATAATTCCTTGATGTTTGATAAGACACCGTGATTGTAATTTTAGAAAACCAGTCCCCTTGATTTGGACCGTAGTCGTACTTGTTCCGCAAATGACATCCATGGTATCTTCTTCTTCCATGAAGTAAATCCAGAAATTTGTCGTATATAAATTTACCCATTTTAAAGGAGTTTTGTCCTTTGTATTTTGCATAATGAGAGGTTCGATGACCGTTCTAGTATGCCGTATAAATTTATTTTCGCCAATGTTGTGGCATTTATTGAATACTGCTTCAGTCATTGGGTTGAATTGGTCCTTAGTGGAATCCTCAATTCGATTAGTAAATTTGGTAGTACTTTTTTACCCGTGCCCAATGAGGATATCCGTCGCTAAAGGCCTCGTAACGGTCGCATAATTAAACTTGACAAATCGGAAAAAACTAACCACTGACCGTTTAAAAGATGCCGGGCACTCAAGAAGCAGCCAGCAGTGTAGAGCAATAGTGAAAACAAATCTAAATCTATATCGAAAAAGCTACCAACATACTCGGGTCGGGTACCACGAATTCAGACGAGGTTCTAATATTGTTTAAAGGATTCTCAAATAGAATTTTTTAAATCCCTGTTTAAAATAAATCGGGTCAGACGATTAGGAAACAACTACGACGTGGATCATGATTTTGTGAAGTTTGTGTAGAGGTGATCTGGTGTAGCCGTTGTGCATCTCGTTCCACAATATAACATTTTTGAATCGAAGGAAATGGAACTCAGAATAATTGTCAATAATTGTTTTGTAGGTTAAACCTCAGATAGGATTCCAAAATGAGTTGCGAATGTGATTTTGAAAAATTAGTAAATTGGATGGAACGAAGATTTTTCTCAATGGCGTTATTATTAGTTCTTTTATAAAGTAAAAGTAATTATAGTAATCATGGTGTGTAGTAATCTCGAGAGATTTGCAGATTTACCATTCGCTTTATTGCCGAAGTCCGAAAACGTGGTTTTCAAAGCAATGCATTTCTGCCTGTCTACGTGATTTGAACGAAACTTTTTATTTAAGCATTCTTAAAGTGGGAGATCCCAGTAAAATTTGAGGAAACGGCCATTTTTCCAAGATATTTAAAAAGTATAACAGCTGCAACTTACAACCAACGGAATTAAATTTGGAACAAATTTTTGTTCAAAAATTTATCGAAAATAACTATTTTCCATAATAAACTGTAATTTTACCATAATACAGCCAAAACATGTTGAGTAATCCGCAAAATTACTTCATAGTTACGGTTTTTTGATAAATTGGAACATTTCAGAGATATTTGGCGGTAAATCGGTATATCGGAAGTTCTAGCTTTTAAAAATTTTAAGGTTTGTCAATATTTAGAATAGTAGAATGAATTTATGAAAGAATCTATTGGGTATACAAATAAGTTACCCGATGTAAAACGTCATATCCTAAGGTTGGACATCTGTCAACAACATAGTTTTGAGCCGAATAAGCATCATTTGCGGGAACTTTTGATTTATTTATAGGAACGCCGACAGTACACAAAGAAGCGGAATTGGAAACATTATTGGATGAAGATTCGTGCCAAACGCAAGAAGAACTTGCACATTAGGAGTGCCTCAACAAGCAATTTTGCATTGCTTAAAATCATTGGGAATTATTCAAAGCAAGGAAAATGGAACGCCGATTTTTTTGTGTGAAATCCTGCGGATTGATTCACTACGATAACCTAAAAAAGAAGAAATCATGGTGGCCATGCTTAAACAAGACAACCAAGCCGAATAAACAGGACAACCAAGCCGAATATTTATGGAAAAAAGTCATGTTGTGTATTTAGTGGGATCAGCTTGTCAGAAATGAAACTATTACTGGGGCTCTTTCACAATAAATGCCCAAGTTTTGATAAAAACGGCGGAGACTTATTTGTATACCAGTAATTTAACAGAATATTAGTTAACGTTTTGTAATCAGAATTAAGGAGTCAACTATGATGTCCCAATTTTGGAATGTTTATAATGAATGGCACGAAAATCGTTTGAAATGTGCATATATAAAAAATATCAACACCAGTTAGTAACAACCGCTTTTAGTGTGTTGGCCGTATTGGTCATGCGTAACATAGTTTTGTGTAAAGAATTGCGCTTTACACTTCCATAAGAACCGCGTTAGATGGAGGGCTTCCCGTTAAATTTCGCGTAATAGTTTTCTCTGACTGATCCAGTTTTTTATGAGCGCTTTTCTTGGCATCGATATTTTGAATTTTGTTGTTCATATTGAGCCGACAAATATCGAAATAAAAAGGTTAGCCTATGCAGAGATCCAGAACAGTTTAGGCTGTTTATTACGACCAGCACACCAATTCTGGAGTAGAGGATGTTGATTGATGCGGAAGAATGTTTTAATATTGTCTGTAATTAATGATGCTGTTTGTCACAAATACTAATTCTTTGGAAATTTAATATTGTCAATATTATATTGCTTATGTACGAATAGCTTAAGTGAAATCGACTACGTGTATAAACATCACCTTTGCATATACCCTACCTTTACACGGATTCGTATTACTAAAACCTGCAAGAGGTAGTACTTTACGTACTCGTAAATATTTAATAATTCATGTGTTTTCTGACTTCGAACATTTTATATTTAATTCCAATTCGTCTGCAAGAACAAAAGCCAATTACAATTTCTTTGAAGCACGTAACACAAGATATCCGTATACTCGTATTTTGATTCTTAAAATCTCTTTATCAGCATGTTTTTTAAGATTTTATTTTTACATCCGTTTCAATCATAGACAAACAAACAACATGATTCAAATCTCAACGATATAATCTTCTTTCAGTTGTACCTTATACGTATGTACAGGCAGAAACAAGGATTTAGAAACTCGATAAGATTACGATGATTGGTTTAAGCAGATTAGATGGTTTTTTTGTAATCAACAAGTCCATCGTATCATTTCTCCTTTATAAAGAGCAGATGGAACATTTTAATAATTCTCATAAGGAGGAAGTTGATTGTTTACAGCTATAAAAGTATTATAATTATAAGCCCTGCACTTAATAAACTCTTGGATGTATACTGTACATGAACACATAATTCTTAAAAATTATATTTCACATAAACCATTAATCCTTTTGAGGTATTCATCAGCATGCAAACGTATAATCCTATATCCAATATTCGTTATAAAAATTAAATTTAATAGCAAATAATTTTATTCAGGTTACTGCTAAATATGTTGAAGATCGCAATTATTTGCATGACGGAAAATTGTTTTCCGCAGAAAAGAAATAGAGCGCAAATGGTGAGTCAGCAATCTCGGAAATACCACCAAAAGGAATGTATTGCTAATTGCTATTTAATTTACAATGTGGCAATAAATATAACATATGGTGTATTAGTATAGAGATGGGGGGAAATGAAAACTGCAAATCAAATTCGATTTTATATGACATCGAAGATAAAGAGTAATTATTTCATAATAACAGAACCGACATAATATAGAGCCGAGACGATACTTTTTTGATAGTTTTCAATAAAGGGGCTTTCGTAGATAATTGGGTACATCAATTGCTACATCACATAACATGGTGCAATATCACACAATGCAACACATTACAACATTGTGCAGCATCACGCAACTTAGTGTAACTTGGTGCAACATCATGCAACATGGTGCAACATCACGCAACATTACGTGAAACATTACGTAGCATGGTGCAACATGACTTCAAAATGAATTATCCATAAATAAGGACTCCGTGTAATCGTTTCCTTGCAATCGATAAACCCTATCCCAGGGGATTCATAAGAAGACCGCGTTATGTTGGACGCAACATACCTCAAGTTTCACTCTGTCGCGTCGTGTTGGGGTAGTGGCGTTCTTTTGCAATTTTATTTGGCTTAAACGATTTTGAAAAAACTTAGCAGGACAGGGTTTTTCGAATCCACGAGTTCTCATTTGTAAATAATTCATTTAAAAGTCCGCCAGATTGGCGGTCATGTTGCACCATACTGCATAACGTTTCACCATATTGCATGATGGTATTCCATATTGGATGATGTTGCGCTACGTTGCGTTCTATTGCATCGTTCTGTAATATGTTGCACAATGTTTCTGGATGTTGCGTCATATTGCACTATGTTGCGTCATGTTGCACCATATTGCTTAATTAAATATTGCACCATTGTTTTAGATATTGCACCATGTTGCGTGACGTTGCACCATGTTGTGCATTTTGCACTATACTGCATGATGTGCCTCGTGTTCGGTCTTGTGTTTTTCGTTAATTAAATATCGGGGGATATGTTCCATCGTATTGCGGAATGTTTCACTGTGATATTTTGGTTGCATTACCATGAAATTATAAGGTTGCACTAATCGCGTCCTTTAGGAAATGTTAGTTATTATGAATAACATATTTTTTCGCCTCAAACGATTTGAGTTCGTCTGGTGCGGCCCGAGTTTTTTTATTTAATTTTCTTTTTCGCCTAGTACGATTTTGTAAACATTTGGGAAGGGAATTCAAAGGTATCCAATGCCAGGGATCGATGTCGATGGGTCTTAATTTCGGTAAAACTCGTTTATAGGGTCCTTCTGTGGGGACCGGAACCGTTTTTCATTTTTCTATCGACTCGAACGATTTGGATAAAAATTGCTCTGATAAGGGTTTTCTTACGCCATGGGGTTCTCAAATAGGATCCGGGTTCCAATTTAAAAAAAAAACGACTCGATTGATTTTTAAAAAAATTTGAGAGATTATTTCCTAATATCAGGATATAACTGCAATGGATCGTGAATTTGGGAAATTAGTATATAGGGGTGCTCCAGTGTAGCCTCTTTGTTGCGCCTTGTTGCACAAATGAATTATCATCCCAATCGAAGGGGTTGGCATCCGATTAATGATGAAAATGAGAATCTAATATACATTTTAGACATAACTCTGATAAATTATTAATTTAAATAAACCTTTTAATCGACTAAGATGCAACTCTCTCTAAATGGTTATAGGAAGGATCCACACCTCATATTCCAGATAGATTATATCATTTTATATGAACTTCTAAGCGTCTATACAAAAAATTCGATTTGGAGAACACAAATTCGAAACTCTAATTGTGTTGCAGTAATTCACAGTAACTGACTGTAACTGACAGTTCTTTAACGTCAAATCTTGGGAAGTTTTAATATTTTTCCGAATAAAGTTTGTGGCCGATAGTACACTAATTTCCGAGTCATTATCATAATTTCACAAATCTCAAGAGACTTTGAGAGTGCAGCGCTGCTGGCAGAAAATCTGCTCATGTGCCTCCAGCATTAAGTACAATATTTCGTAACAAAGGATATTTCTTGTTGTGGATGGAAATTTAAATATAAAGTTTAGTTCTCTTTACCAGGCCATTTACTAAATTGGATCATATTGGCCTTTAAAACGCTGCCTAGTTAGTGCCACTTCCTATGCGAGCGAAAAGCGATATTTGTTTATATGAGAAAACGCCTCATGCCATTATTTCATAACTTGTTACACTAATTGAAAATTTTACATAAAATTGATTCGAATTATAATCAACTATGAAGTTTTTATAGCATAAAAACTAGTTTTTCGATAAATTGATCAGATTTGGCTCTTGTTTTAAATATTTGGTCAGATGTCAATCTCTTTGCCCTTTTAGCATAGCAAAAATGGAGGGTTTAGAGTTAAACAAACCAAGTCCATTAATCATAAAGGGAAATTTGTCCAATAATTGGAATGCATTCAAGGCGGATTTTGAGGTATTCTTGATAGCTAGTGGGAAAGAGGATGCGAGTGAGAATATCAAAATCGCAATTTTTAAAAATTGAATTGGTCGCGAGGCTGTGGAGTTGATGAATACATTGGAGATAAAGAAGAATGAGAGTTTGACAAACACGAAAGTTTGACAATAGAGCATTTGATAAATATTGTACGCCGAAAGTGAACGTGCTATATGAACGACATTTATTCTACGGTCGGCAGCAAAAAGAGTATGAATTCTTTGACAATTTTAGAGCACATGAAATTTGAAATCCGAATAATATATACGAACTGCTAAATTTATAAGGTTACTATAACCAATCCAAAATGGTACTCAGTATCCAAGTACCAAAGTTCTTAGAATCAACATTTAGTTATTACAACATTAAACCTATCCCCTCAAAATACCTAATGATCACTCCACACAATTATCAATTCATAATGGAACCATGCAACGAGGTGGAAAACGTATACTATTGCAACAAACAAGCACTACGATCAACATCGCACTCTTGTATATCGAACATAATACTTTAACAACCGGCCAGGTGTAACGTCGATCCAGAAGACGAAATTAGCGAGCTTACAAATGGAAAACTCCGCATAGCTACAATGAAAGAGCTACAATTTACATCAACATGCCATCAACGGGTAAAATATATGCAAGGTCAAATTCTAATGGAATTCAACAACTGTCAAGTCAATATTCAAGGCACGACATACGATAGTAACAAATATGTCTATGAAGAAGACGAACCAATCATATTTCCATATCACGACGTCGAAAGTCATCAACTAATTCCATCGCTGTCGATCCCGAAGATGACGAATTGGACGCTGAACAACAGAAATAAATTCAACTATTACAAGAAAAAACTTTATCGAACTCTATTTTAAAGCAGCACAACCGGAATTGTCGCAATCATCATCGTCACAATGGTGGCCTACTACATCGGGGCGAAATTCTGCAATTTAACGAGAAGTAACGACATATTCGATGAGGCGTAATCACCAAATCCACAACCGGCCATGCGAACCAAGTCTTTATGGCCTTCTCTTCGGCTGGAGGAGCTACGTTTCTTTACCGAATGTACACAAAGACAACGGTGGGAAATGCATTTAAGTATAAAGTCATTTGTGCACATTACGGCATCCAATATCAATATGTTAGACTAAGAATTGTATTGTAGTTAGTTGTTAAGTTAGTGGCTAAGAGTAAACACTCTAAATAAATAAAATAAATAAATTGTGAAAGTATAAAATAAAATAAAATTGTTTTTTATAATAAAGTCTTGCACAAAGACATAAGTTACACATACCCCCTCTTTCTAATTTGGTGGTAAATAATTATGTGTATTTGATCCGTTACATATGTTTCCAACATATAAGGAGAACCCTATACTCCAATAAGAGTGATATGATTCGCAATAATTCAATTGTTGCACTTGCTGTGTGACACGTAGCCCCGTCTTGTTGGAACCAAATGTTGTCAAGATCAACTTCTTCCAATTTCGGCCATAAAAAGTTGGTTATCATCGATCTATACCGATCTCCATTGACAGTAACTGTGTCACCAGCTTCATTTCGAAAAAAATACGGACCGATGATTCCACCAGACCAAAAACCACACCAAACTGTCAATTTAGGTGAATGTAATGGTTTTTCATGAATAATTTGTGGATTTTATTCGCACGAGAATCGACAGTTTTGTTTATTTACCGCACCACTCAGATGAAAGTGAGCCTCATCGGAGAAGATGATTTTCTTAAAAAAAATCGTTATCGTTTGTAATTGCAATTTGTAAACGTTGTTCTTGCGTATATCTCACCATGATGAAATTGTAAACATTACGGAATACAATGAAACAAAAAATGACAGATCATGACATATTACAAATGGCCGAAACGTCACTTAAAAATCATATCATTCCTATTGGAAAACCCTTATTAACACAGAATACAAATTGAATTAAATAAATATAACAAAAATGTATGTTTCACTCTGAAAATTAAATTTATAATAATGAAACATAACCTCAAAATGACACCATGAAAAAAAATCTCAGTGGATTTGCATAGTGAAGGCTTTAGGTGAGCTAAGAAAATGTCGCGTTTATATCGGTGCTATACTTGTCATTTTGGACATAGCATTGCTAATTTAGCCTTGGAATAAACGCAGCAGTTGTTTTGTTGTGTCTTAGTGATATTTACACCACATTGTCTGTTTCTCCATCTGTTGGGGCAATAGAAATAATATTTTTATAATCGTTACGAACCACCGTTTCACCAGTTTCTTGATGTGTGCGTAAATATTGCCAGGTATTAATACCAAATGGCATTACTTTCCATGATCATCATCATCATCATCGAACTGGGGCTTTGAATAATTTTGTTCGATCCTCCATCTCTTAGCTTATCCGTTATTGTCCCCAAGTGTTGATACCGGCTGGCATGTCAATATAGCTACTACTTCTTCTTCTAAAGTAGCTCGAAACAAAGTTACAATGCTTCAATATGCTTCTTATCGACTCGCAATCCTTCATTGATGTTCTATAAATAAAACGCTTCTTGCTAGGAGAACCACGAAGTGATTTTTTCGATTCCACAGGGCCTACTAGTTCCCATTAAAATAAGTATTTTCTATTTAAAAATTACATTTTAATGAAAATTTAATTAGTTTAATTTGTTCAATTGTGTTTCATCACTCAACATTACAAATAACTACCCTAGTGAAATATGTCCCAAAAAAAGTCCCAAATTTGTTGCATAAAATAAACTTTGCACAATCAATAGGTTTTTGCCACAAGTTTCAATTAAGAAATTTGTTCAACAAATTTCAAAAGATTGTCATGTAAAGGGTGTCTCAGCAAGAGTGCCGGATTTAATTTTAAACAAAACACATTTATTTTTGAATTAAGCAAACATTTTTATTTCAAGATAAAAAAAATAGTTCCAATTAAACGTGAAATACAACATCAGGCAAATGGCCACCACAAAACCTCCAGCACAGAGTTATTCTTTTGTTGAAATATTGAATAACGTTTTCGCATAAAGGTGGCTGTATTTCCTCTTTAAGATGTTCAACTGTTTCAGGCATATTCGCATACACCTCTTCCTTCACATAGCCCCAAAGAAAAAAGTCCATCGGTGTTAGATCGCACGATATTGGTGCAGTAACACCATTGTTTCACGTGTTGTGTGGCAAGTCGCACCGCCTTGTTGGAAAAACATGTCCTCTACATCAATTACATCCAATTCGAGTCACAAAAACTATGTTAACATTTCGCGAGGCCGCACTCCATTAACAGTTAGCGCATTTCCAGCCGCATTTTTAAATAAATACGACCCAATTACTCCGCCAAGCGCAAAATGCACACCAAACAGTTACTCGCGCTGGATGCATTGGTTGTTTGAGTATCATACGATGATTTTCAGCACCCCAAATCTGACAGTTTTGCTTATTTACGTGCTCATCTGTAAAAATTATTTACTTCGAAAAATCCGCATTCATTAGATGATGTTCCAACACCCAATCAGCAAATTCATGCCGCTGCGCATGGTCCCTTGGCTTGATTTTTTGCACCAATTGAACCAGATCTTTTATCGTTCGTTGCATAGAGCATAATGCTTCTGGAAATGTTTAATTTTTGACCACGATGCCGAATGAAAGTTCCTGGATTCTCGGCCACAGATTCCCTTAATGTGGCTATATTTTCGAGTGACCGACAAGGACGATGACGAACAATGATCTTCTGATACATCAGCGTAAATTTGGTCTAAAATTTTGTAATTAAACGCTCTTGCTGAGACACCCTTTAGATATTTATAAATTGAAATTTTTTACAATAAACCCTTTATAAAAGATCCGTTATTTATAACGCCGACCCCAGGAAACATTCAATTCATTTGCCCCGGTCAGAGACCATATCATGAGCATTCCAGAAAACCTACCAACATGTCAATTTTTTGAACTTTGTTCAACAGATTTCCAATTAGAGTCTTATTTGATCGATTGATTGATTAGAATGTACGGCCAAGACTAAGCAGGGATCCCGGGTACGCCGTACACCCATTTTACATATAACAAGATGGAGGGATAGGAAAGATTATTAGATTTGATAGACTTGAACCGGTTACAGACACCTAAGTAATCAATATTTAGTAAAGCACAAGACGGCACAATAATTTTTGTTTTCTAGATACAAATAATCAGCAATCAATATCCTAAAAAAATTTTAATTGGTAAATTTCCTGAAATAAAATTTCATTATTATGAGTGATTAACCAAATATGTTATTTATAAAAATAAAAAATAACCATACCATCTGGTATCAAAAACAGCTAATCTGGAGTCGAAAATGTGATTTATCAATAATGAATGTGTGACAGTTAGTCAACTTTTGTCTATACCTCATTTCAACAGCCTTAAAGAAATTATAAATCATATAATAGACAACCAGCGATAAGTATTTGTCCAACTTAGAACAAGCTAACCAAAACAATTACCAATTTACAGTCTCCCGAACAACCCCGAAAATAATTTAATTAAAGAAGTGACACGGACCCCGAAAATACAAAAACTATCTAAGTACAGCGATATTTGTTTGCATTTAAATTTTATTCTGTAGTCTCCAAGCCATCTATGATTTCAAAAATTCAAACATCCGCTGAAAATAGCCCTTGTGATTCCTACCTTGCCTGCTTCCATAAAAAGTCAGGAAACTATAAAGGAAACTAACTATAAAGCAGTGTTACCAATTTAGCGTTTTTGCTGCTAAATCTAGTGGTTTTTGTATTCTCGCAGCGGTAAGAAAAAAATTGTGTCGCCAAGCGGTTTTTTAGCGACTTATAGAGATTTCTTTTGTGTAAAAGATATTCCATTATTTTTTTAAAAATTTAACATAATAGTTTTTTAAAATGTATTCTTTTAACTTAAATGTTTATAAATGTACTATAAACGTTTGTACTATAAAAATGACTCTTCCATAACAAAAATATTTATTACTAGTTCTATGTGCATTTTTTGCTGACAATTTTTTTTTTATTTTTTAAACATTGGTATTTGGTATTTTTTGTTTTTACACTGTTCATTTTCAAGTTAACAGGTTGATTCGACTCGTAAGATCGAAAAACGGTTAAAAATAAATTTTGAATAATTAGTGAAACCTATTTGTGATAGATTTGTCATCGTAATTATCAAAAATACGCTATATATTTTCTACAGCTAAATCCAACTTCATTGAGTTGAGGTTAGAACGGTAATTTTGATTTATTTAATTTTATGTTCTGTGATTATGCAAAATTTTAATTTTATTATAGAATAAATGTCAACGAACAAAGAAAAATCACCGCTTCCCGGAAAGGTATATTCAATCTTTTCGATCGAATTAGTTACAAGATCCAGTTTTGAAATGGAATGCCATACAATATTAGGTGATAAATTAAGTGACTTAAAACAACATGCATCTACGGTCAAACAAATTAAATCGATTGGGACGCTAGCACTGCAAAAGTCCATACCGTTTAAAAAGTTATCTGAGCTCAACTTGACAAAAAATGCTGAAGCAATGATTTCGTTGTATATCGCTCTCTCTTAAGCGTTGATCATCTCGGTGTTCTTGTTCTCTGGAGATTCTCGGTCCAGTTTGGTAGTAGATGAAAGCACTGACATTAGCGTGAAAAAATATCTAGGAATAGTAATAATTTATTATAGCAATCGTAAAAATAAAACAGTTTACTACTTTTTTTGACTTGGTACCATTACAAAATAGGACTGCTCAAGCAATCGTAGATGCAATATTAGAATGTCTAAGACGATGCAAGATGAGATTGGAAAATCTTGTTTCTATTGGGACCGACAATGCAACTGTGATGGTTGGCAGAAATGCCGGTGTAATTAAGCTATTAAAATCTGAATGTCCACATATAATTTTAATTCGGTATGTGTGTCTTTCGCTACAACTGGCTGTGTCATATGCTGCAAAAGAAGCAATGCCAAAAGCATTGGAATTTTTGGTAGCCGAAACATATAACTGGTTTGCTAGATCCAGCTCCCGTCAAACCGAATATCAAAAAACTTATAATCTTATAAATAATGACAAGGAGCCATTAAAACTCAATCAATGTTCAAATACTAGATGGCTATCTATTGAACGAGCTGTTAAACGAATTATGGACCAGTGGTTGTAGCTGGAAACGCATTTTGGTTTAATGGCTCATCAAGAGCGAGGTTATTTATCTGACATACAATAAATGTACAAGGATAAAAAAAACTATGCGTTTCTACAATTCGTACATCTAATTTTAAGCGAAGTACAAAGAGTCGTCAAAATTTTTAAAATTTTGTTATTTAATCGAATTTATTCCTTCTGCATACTAATAGCAATAAGCTCGTATCTACATTAGATAAAAGGGTGTATTATACCATTTTAGAATCTGCATTAAACACGCATGTTTCTAAAATACCAAAGACGCTCAAACTTTTATAAAAAAAATATTTACATTTCATGTTGAAAATTGAAGTTTAGATTTTTTCTTCAAAAAAAGTGCACAGCTACTCATACTATTTACTACATATCTATTAGTATAGCCCTTAAGAATATTATAACACCAAAAAACCGAAAGATTTAATTTATTTGTAGCCGTGGTGATCGGAAACGTAAAGTAATGTTAAAAAATGATATATCTTAGGTACTACTTGGGATATATTTTTTTTGTATTTTATTTTGAGCGCCCAATAGCTCTACTATAAGGTACTACAGGCTTATCCATTCATTCTGGGACACCCTGTATAACCGTTGTCTGACGTTTCTTGAATTAACCAACAAACTGCCTAGCGGCATCTAGCGGTTTTATTTGGCGGTTTTTAGAAATTGACATTTAGCGGTTTTTTAGCGGTTTTCCAAATAGTTTTAGCGGCTTCAATTTTTAAGAATTTGCTAACATTTTTAAAACTAATCTGCATATACAATTCCCTCTTTTTATAATTTGGTGGCATGATTTTTTATTTCTTGTCCTAATAAATAAGTTTTGTGTATTTGATCAGTCATATATACCAACAACAATAATGAAATTCTTTGCAATAAAATCTTTGAAAATGAGACGCTGAAAATCTAGTGTTTATTTGGGCAACAAATTTGGGATTTTTCGGGACATATTTCACACACATAACCAAATTCATTATTAACAAAAAAACACAATATTCTACATCGTTTACTAATATTCTACATAGTTGCCAAATTATGGAAATTTTATACTCCACTACCTATTGTCTACGCTATTTTTGACACTGACATGTAGACAATTACGAAACAGGCATAACGGCATAACACGGCGTAAAATAAATTTTATTGGGTGTACAAATGTATTTCCGACCTTTTTAAAGAGGTGTCGTTAGTATCACTGCTTGCATATTATTCAATCGGGTAATACATGTTTTCTGGAGGTTAGATGTCAAGCTTGAATAAATACTAGTGGTATTTATTCAAAGCGTAAACAACAATTATTTTCATGTAATTTGCGGGACGTTTACTAAATTAGTTTGTGTTGAAGAAAAGTGCAGCGGAAACAAATCGTTTGCATGTGGAAGTTTACGGTGAACAAGCTCCGTCGAATACAACATGCAAAGAGTCGTTTCAACGATTCAATGTTTGTGATTTTGACGTAAGAGGCAAAGAACGTGAAGGCGGACCAAGAAAAGTTGAAGATACAGAATTGGAAGAATTGCTTGATGTGGACGCTTGTCAGAACGAAAAACAATTGGCAGAAGAGTTGAATATTACCTAACAATGTGTTTTGCAACGTATACATGCAATGGGATTGGTTCAGAAGCTGGGAAATTGGGCTTCAACGACACCAAAGGAAGAGATTTTTGCATCGGATCATCACTGCGGATGAAAAGTGGATTCATTATTATAATTCAAAGCACAAACCGGCGTGGGTCAAGCCAGGTGAACCAGGGCCGTCGACGCCAAAAGCCAATATCCATGGTTCGAAGGTGATGCTTTGTATTTGGTGGGATATGAAGGGTGTCGTTTATTATGAGCTGCTGAACGTGCGTGAAACCATTACGGGACAAGTTTATCGACGAAAACTGTTGGCTTTAAAGCAAGCTCTAGCTGCAAATCGACCGGAATGAGACAAAAGGCACGATAACATTATTTTGCAACATGACAACGCTAGGTCACATGTTGTTATACCTGTCAAAAATTACGTGGAGAGGCAGAACTGGGAAATTTTAACTTTAAATTAGAAACTCGCAAATAATAATAATATTATAAATAATTGTGTGCTTTTCTATTTAATTTATTTTTAAAATTAAATAATTAGTTTTAATTAATTAAAATGGAAAGCTTGGTTGTTTCGAAATATAACAACTTTAAAATTTTAGTCGCTTCAAAATTTCTGTTAACAACCGAATTAACCAAGATTATAGTTTTTGATTAAGTTCTGTTTTTTGAATCGGTGTAATGGTAAAATAACAACTCCATATTATAACCTAATTTTTTTTTAAATCGACAAATAACAGAAAACAAAATACTAAATAAGGCACTTAATTTTGATTCGAACTGGACAAAGTCGCATATAGTAAAAGATGAACGAATGTAATAATGGCAATATCACCCTAAAAAGTCTATATCGATAAAAACACATAAAAGCTTCGAAATGAATATAAAAATAAAACTTAAAAGCTCAATCACATAGAATGAAGACAATAAAATTTCTATACCACCATACAACCGAAAATACGAAACATATCGAAAAGTATTTGGTATACCGTCTACGGGATTCAAAGCTTAACAACATTCAATGTCCATTTTTATTGTTATTATTGTTGTTTGTATTGTTTATGTGTATGTCAGTGTGTATATATTTCTGTTGAAATATTTTCCGTCCCATGAATAATAATGATGTTGAAATAAAAGCTTTTTCAATACACAAAACAAAACCAAACCAAAAAAAATAATATAAAATCTCTTAAAAGTGTAAACAATCGCCCTCAAGACGACATTATGTCGCCATCAAACTGTATTTTTATTTCGGTTTTAATCTCTGACCAACAAAAAAAATATTTCTGTTTGGTGTGTAAAAAGCTCTTATTTTGTATGGATTCGTGTGGTGCTAGGAGGTGGGTATATGCTGTGTGCGCGGTTTCACACAAAAAACATTAAAATTAATTTTTTTTTTTTGAACCGCACGATTATAATCCAACAATGTGCTCGTATCCCGTTATATAGAGAAACATCAACCGAATAACGGTATACAATAGTCAGTAACAAAAAAAAAAGCTCAAGGAAAACAATCGTAACACAAAATCTTATATTCCAACATTCCCAAGTTTATTTTTGTATTGTGCGCTTAAAGGCTTCCTCCTTTCTTTAGAATCTTATATATGGAACGAACACAAAATCATAAAAAATTTCTGATCCTTATAAAATTCTAATTGTCCCGTATATATTTCATTCCATTGCATGCATATACATACAAGTTCATCCATAATACATTATAAATTTTTTTTTATGCACATCAGAAATAAAAATACGAAAAGCTTCGTTAGAATCAAACTGAAAATCACAACAATAACCAAAAAACCGTTTCTCAAAAAACATAAATAATACAAGAGAGGAAAAGACCCGAACCGTCTCCTTCGCCATATGATTTATACAGCTTAATGTAAATTTTTGTGTACTACTACTCGCTTCTGTTGCTGAGTGTGTTGTATAAACCAGAGCTTTTGGTAACCAAAGAATATAAACATTTCTAAAGTGAGTACGTAGTACCCGTGTATAGAAACGAACGAGCAGAGCTTCCTATTTATAGAAAAATAATAAATTTTATCGTCTACATATCGTATCATAAGAATTTATTATAAAAGCGTTTTTTTTTTTGCTTGAACAATGTTGTAATGCAGTGCAGGTAATAAAAGCAAAAAGTCGAACAAAATTATGTTGTAATGTTTCTGCTTTGGCAACACACAAAGAAAGCTTTTTTTATTATATGGAACACAGTAAAGTAAATAAAATTTTCATTTTCATGACAAATTAGGTGTGTAAATACATATAACATTTGTATTGTGGTGGTGGGCATCCCGCACTTTGAATCACACTGTAAACATTGACAATGAAAAATATGTTCATTATTCCATAATTAATTCATCAACTAAAAATACAACAAGTCTATCTAATTAATATGTCGTACAGTACCAAAAGCTTCAACGGAACATCATTAATCAATTTTTTTTTATTTATATATTTTTGGATTTTTAGGAAAATACATAACGTAATCAATCAATCACAATCACATAAATTAAAAAAATTTATATAATTTTATCGTATTGATGTATCTTCTTAATAATGTAGCCGCAAAAACTTGTTATCTACTTGTTAAGTGCGGCTGGGACCAATTCACAGTCACAATTTGTTGTTTTTCCGTGCTAATCAAAATAATTTGCTGAGATTTTTTGTCGAATTGTAAACGATTCGGGGAGCTTTTTGCAATCGAATTTGGCAAAAAATGATCAAAAGCATTAATTCGAATATGGAAAAGGTAACTTAATTAAGCTAACTTTTAGAAACTCCACAAAGCTTTAAATGTAATAAAAACATACAAACTTTTATGGATCGAGCTAAGTTGTGTGACGATCGCACTAATTTGAAAATCTAACTGCCTTATTGTACTACATCCATTTCAATAATTTAAGTAACTAGGATTATTAAAAACACCACGAGTTGTCGACTCCGCATAGAGGGAATTGCTACTTCAAACGTCTACTCACGATTTGATATGTCTCAAGGTTCAAACATCAAGGCATTGATTCTCCCTAAAGTTTCTACGTTAACAGCAAATCAAAAAATCAAACAGTGAAATTAGTAAGTTGCCACTTATACAAATCGCTGATCCAAGATTCAATAAAGGAAATGAAGTCGATATATTATTAGGTGCCGATTATTTCTTCCACAACTTGAAACCGAAGCAAATAACGGGTGATTTTTTAAGAGCTTGAGAACTTTTTTTTAAAAAAAAACGCATAAAATTTGCAAAATCTCATCGGTTCTTTATTTGAAACGTTAGATTGGTCCATGACATTTACTTTTTGAAGATAATTTCATTTAAATGTTGACCGCGGCTGCGTCTTAGGTGGTCCATTCGGAAAGTCCAATTTTGGGCAACTTTTTCGAGCATTTCGGCCGGAATAGCCCGAATTTCTTCGGAAATGTTGTCTTCCAAAACTGGAATAGTTGCTGGCTTATTTCTGTAGACTTTAGACTTGACGTAGCCCCACAAAAAATAGTCTAAAGGCGTCAAATCGCATGATCTTGGTGCCCAACTTACCGGGCCATTTCTTGAGATGAATTGTTCTCCGAAGTTTTCCCTCAAAATGGCCATAGAATCGCGAGCTGTGTGGCATGTAGCGCCATCTTGTTGAAACCACATGTCAACTAAGTTCAGTTCTTCCATTTTTGGCAACAAAAAGTTTGTTAGCATCGAACGATAGCGATCGCCATTCACCGTAACGTTGCGTCCAACAGCATCTTTGAAAAAATACGGTCCAATGATTCCACCAGCGTACAAACCACACCAAACAGTGCATTTTTCGGGATGCATGGGCAGTTCTTGAACGGCTTCTGGTTGCTCTTCACTCCAAATGCGGCAATTTTGCTTATTTACGTAGCCATTCAACCAGAAATGAGCCTCATCGCTGAACAAAATTTGTCGATAAAAAAGCGGATTTTCTGCCAACTTTTCTAGGGCCCATTCACTGAAAATTCGACGTTGTGGCAGATCGTTCGGCTTCAGTTCTTGCAGGAGCTGTATTTTATACGGTTTTACACCAAGATCTTTGCGTAAAATCTTCCATGTCGTCGAATAACACAAACCCAATTGCTGCGAACGGCGACGAATCGACATTTCACGGTCTTCAGCAACACTCTCAGAAACAGACGCAATATTCTCTTCTGTACGCACTGTACGCATTCGTGTGGTTGGTTTAATGTCCAATAAAGTAAACTGAGTGCGAAACTTGGTCACAATCGCATTAATTGTTTGCTCACTTGGTCGATTATGTAGACCATAAATCGGACGTAAATCGCGAAACACTTTTCGAACCGAACACTGATTTTTGTAATATAATTCAATTATTTGCAAGCGTTGCTCGTTAGTAAGTCTATTCATTATGAAATGTCAAAGCATACTGAGCATCTTTCTCTTTGACACCTTGTCTGAAATCCCGCGTGATCTGTCAAATACTAATGCATGAAAATCCTAACCACAAAAAAATCACCCTTTACAATTAGCTCAAAATATGATCGCACAGGAGACAATTTTTGACTATGTCATTGCAGGCTTAGCAACCGACAGAAACCAAAACAATCAAGAACCATTCGCACACAATAGTTTCCAGTTAGCAATCAAAGACGAATCTTGTTTAGATGAAACATTGCAACAATTCTGGAAGCAGAAAGAAGAATTGAGACAATTCCATGGACATTAGAAGAAGAAGCATGCGAGGCGAATCAAGAAATCGGAATCAAGAATTTGGGAAGCTGTATCGGGAATTTATGGACGAATATCTGAAAATGAGTCATATGAGAGAAATACAAGACGAATATGAGAATTGCGACAAGGAGATTTGTTACCTCCCACACCATGGGGTAATACGCGAAGGAAGTGCGACAACAAAATTGAGAGTGGTGTTCGATGGATCAGCTCCAACATCCACCGGCACATCCGTGAATGAAAAAATATAAGTGGGGCCTACAATCCAAGACACATTATGGACCATTTTAGTGAGATTTTGTGGATTCAAGGTAGCGTTGTGCGCGGACATTGCAAAAATGTATCGACAAGTGTTAGTAATCAACAAACAGACATCTACGAGTATGCAAAGAATTATTTGGCGCCGACACCCAGATGATCCTATAAAACATTACGAGCTCTTAATGGTGATTTACCAGCCGGAGCGACAGCAGAATAAGAAGCCTTGCAACTAAAGAAGGACTTAGGGCAATTACTCTACGAGAGCGGGGTTTCACTGAGGTCGTGGCATTCCAAAATTGCGTCGTTAGGCGATTCAACCGACGCAACGCAACTTGTACAGTGGAAGGGAGGACAAGACAAATGTTGGGTCTCCGTTGAAACCCACATACAGATCACTTTTCGTTTGAAATCAAGGACGCGCCTAATCAAGCTTGCTCAAAACGCAACATTCTGTCGATTGCGTCGATTATATTTGATCCATTAGGTTGGTTGAACCCATTTACAGTGAACATAAAAATTTTAATGTAAACATTATGGTTGCGAAAGAGATCCTGGGATGAACCATTACCGATAGACCTACAAGAAGCATGGGTCAATTTGCACAGCCAATTTAACATGTTAAATCAAGCAAGAATACCTCGATTTGTAGCAGAGTTTTCTACAATTGCATGGATTGCATGGCTTCAGCGATGCGAGTGAGATGGCTTATTCAGCGGCCGTTTATGTGAGATCAAAAAGTGATGGTGCTTATGCGGTACATTTGCTAATTGCAAGATAAAAGGTGGCTCCAATCAAGCAACTATGTTTACCTCGGTTAGAACTTTGCGGAGTCCATCTGCTAGCGAAGCTCATAAAAGCAGTGTTGCATGCTATTGATAAAAAACACACGTCAACGTGGTTGTGGACAGACTCAATAGTCATTCGAGCGTGGTTAAATAATCACCCGCAAAAATGGAAGAATTACATTGCCAATCGAGTAGGAGAAATTCACACATTATTACCAGATGCACCTGGCGATACATAAAAGTGGTCCTTCGAGGCGGATTTTTCGCCACGGTAATCCAGCGAGAGAGTACAAGGGCGAGCAAATTTACCGAACATTACGGTAAATCAATTTTGGTTTTCTTGACCATTCTAATCATCAACCACGAGGTAACGCCATTGTATAAAAATAAATCGACAACAAAATAAAAAATCAAACAAGTGAAGGAGTGACGATAAACCAGGTGATTGAATTAAGATACTGAAAATGGTTCTCAGCGACTAATTCCAGCGAGGGAGTACAAGGGCAAAGCGAGCGAATTTACCAAGAGAAATATGGTACATCAATTTTCCCGACCATTCTATTCAACAACCACGAGGCAACGGGATTAAGCAACTGTCTGTCGTCTACTCACCAATCAACTATTTGGAAATCTAGATTCAGTTGAAGAATTTAGCATAAGTAGACTTATCACTTAACATTACATTCCGACTCCGTGTCTAGGCAGTGAACCAAGAGAATAAATGAGCGATTAGTTCAACTGTACAACAAGAACCAACAAGTTGAAATGCGATGGTAACAGCTAGATCTTCACTGATTGGACAACCTCAAGCGATTCTACCAACGGCAAATGTTGTGTACGTCCCAAAGGAAGACCCAAACTACGCCGGCGAGACAACGTCGATCAATATCTACGCATAATAGGATATCGAAATTGGACGGTAGATTCGAAGATAGATTAGATATATTAGATAGATTAGATAGATTAGATAGATTAGATAGATTAGATAGATTAGATAGATTAAATAGATTAGATAGATTAGATCGATTAGATAGTTTAGATAGATTAGATAGATTAGATAGATTAGATAAATTAGATAGATTAAATAGAGTAGATAAATTAAATAGATTAAATAGATTAGATCGATTAGATAGTTTAGATAGATTAGATAGATTAGATAGATTAGATAGATTAAATAGATTAGATAGATTAGATAGATTAGATAGATTAGATAGATTAGATAGATTAGATAGATTAGATAGATTAGATAGATTAGATAGATTAGATAGATTAGATAGATTAGATAGATTAGATAGATTAGATAGATTAGATAGATTAGATAGATTAGATAGATTAGATAGATTAGATAAATTAGATAGATTAAATAGAGTAGATAGATTAGATAAATTAAATAGATTAAATAGATTAGATAGATTAGATCGACTAGATAGTTTAGATAGATTAGATAGATTGGATAGATTAGATAGATTAGATAGATTAAATAGATTAGATAGATTAGATAGATTAGATAGATTAGATAGATTAGATAGATTAGATAGATTAGATAGATTAGATAGATTAGATAGATTAAATAGATTAGATAGATTAGATAAATTAGGTGGATTTGACATATAAGGTAGATTATATATATATATATATATATATATATATATATATATATATATAACGGGTGATTTTTTAAGAGCTTGAGAACTTTTTTTTAAAAAAAAACGCATAAAATTTGCAAAATCTCATCGGTTCTTTATTTGAAACGTTAGATTGGTCCATGACATTTACTTTTTGAAGATAATTTCATTTAAATGTTGACCGCGGCTGCGTCTTAGGTGGTCCATTCGGAAAGTTCAATTTTGGGCAACTTTTTCGAGCATTTCGGCCGGAATAGCCCGAATTTCTTCGGAAATGTTGTCTTCCAAAACTGGAATAGTTGCTGGCTTATTTCTGTAGACTTTAGACTTGACGTAGCCCCACAAAAAATAGTCTAAAGGCGTCAAATCGCATGATCTTGGTGCCCAACTTACCGGGCCATTTCTTGAGATGAATTGTTCTCCGAAGTTTTCCCTCAAAATGGCCATAGAATCGCGAGCTGTGTGGCATGTAGCGCCATCTTGTTGAAACCACATGTCAACTAAGTTCAGTTCTTCCATTTTTGGCAACAAAAAGTTTGTTAGCATCGAACGATAGCGATCGCCATTCACCGTAACGTTGCGTCCAACAGCATCTTTGAAAAAATACGGTCCAATGATTCCACCAGCGTACAAACCACACCAAACAGTGCATTTTTCGGGATGCATGGGCAGTTCTTGAACGGCTTCTGGTTGCTCTTCACTCCAAATGCGGCAATTTTGCTTATTTACGTAGCCATTCAACCAGAAATGAGCCTCATCGCTGAACAAAATTTGTCGATAAAAAAGCGGATTTTCTGCCAACTTTTCTAGGGCCCATTCACTGAAAATTCGACGTTGTGGCAGATCGTTCGTCTATTCATTATGAAATGTCAAAGCATACTGAGCATCTTTCTCTTTGACACCTTGTCTGAAATCCCGCGTGATCTGTCAAATACTAATGCATGAAAATCCTAACCACAAAAAAATCACCCTTTATATATATAGGCCATATCAGAAGGGGAGGGCAAAGGGGGGGCAAAATCCCCGAGCCTATATAAAGCTATTTATTGTGCTCCTTGCTACATTTTGAAGACCAGCAAACGTAATGCATCACACATAACAGATAAATTTGGGTATAATTCCAAATATGGTTGGAAAAAGTTGTATGATCGTATACACCGTCACACGAAAGCTTAAATTTACATAAAGAAAATTATATCCAATGGAAGAACTCGCAAAACGCGGCTTTAACTAATACACGCATAGTTAACCTGCTTTACGGATAGATTGAAAGCGAAAAAGTGAACAAAACTATTGGAAAGATCTCTAGACGTAATATTATTTTTATCAGAAAGAGGACTTGCTTTTTTGGATCAGATTATCGTATCGGAAGTCCACAAAATGGTAATTTCTTGGGTTTAGTGGAACTACTAAGCAAATATGATCCAGTCTTGGCAGAGCATGTTTTGAAAGTTCGAACATCGCAAGAAAACAGCGAAAGGATGCAGGTTCATTATCTTTCAAATAGAATTCAAAACGAGTTTTTCGAAATCTGTGGTTCGTTTGTTCAACATTAAATCATCGAAGAAATCAAAGAAACCAAATATTTTTAAATTATTGCCAATGCTACGCCAGATTCATCTAACAAAGAGCAAACTGCAATAATAATTCGATATGTTAAAATAGTTGAAACCGATTTTTCAATTGAAGAACGATTAGGTTCGATAATTTTTCAAATAAAAATTTGAACGAATTTTGAGCCTTTTAATAGAATTAAATTTGAATTTTGAATCCATTTATTTAACATGGCGGGAAAATATAACGGAGTGCAATCGATTCTTTTGGCCAAAAATTGCAATTGTGTGTTTTGCCCTTGTGCAAATCATACATTAAACCTAGTTGGAGTAAATGCAGTTGAATCTTGCAAAGAAGCGGTATTATTTTTTTGGAACTATTCAACAAATTTTTTATTTCTTTAGTGGTAGTCCAAAGAGATGGGAAGTTTTGAAAAAGCATTTCGGCACAGCCTCGTTACACAATATATCGAAAACCCGATGGTCTGAACGGATAGACGCTGTTAAACCAGTCGCATTGCACATGGAATCATTGTAATCAGCTATAAATGAATTTGAATTGAATAGTCTTTCGGCAGAAGCACAAATTCAAATTAGATCCTTTCAAAAATATTTATCAAAATTTGAAAGTGTGCTTATGTCGACAGTTTGGATGAAGTTACTGGATTTAATTCATAAAACTAATCTCATTATCCAAGCTCGAAAGGCAACTTTAAATGTAGAGAAAGATAATATAGATGGCCTAGTTCGAGCCATACAAGACATCAAAAAACAATGGAGATCGATCCTTCAAGAATGCAAAGCTACTGCGGCTGCAAATGATATTACAACATGACAGATTCAATAATAGATGGACTAACGCGTCGATTTCAATCCATTAACTCCTCATGTAATCTGTTCGAGGTTTTTTGGAATTTTAATGAATTGAATGAAGATGCCATTGTACTATCGGTTAAATTATTTTTAAAAAAATACGAAAAATAAATTAATAAGGATATTGCTGAAGAAATGTTATTACTCAAACGGGTTTATAAAACCAACTTCAAACTCAACACGAAACCAGTCGAATTGCTGAAAGAAATTATCCATTTAGGACTAATAAATATTTTACCGAATGTTGTAATTGCTCTTCGGATTTTTTTAACTCTGCCAGTAAGTGTAGCGGAAGGCGAGAGATCTTTCAGTGTTCTAAAACGCATTAAAAATTGGTTAAGATCGAGTCTCAAGTGGAACCCTGTATAAACCGCCAAAATTAGGCCCGGGTGGTGGTGAAAAATGCCATTTGATTTGAAAATCTAGTAAAAAATTGGAAATTAAATGATGATTGATTTGTTTAATTTATAGATTTCTTGGAGTTGATATCTTGCACCAACGAAATTTGTGCCTTTATTCAAAAAATATCGGAACATACTCCTCGTCTGAACATAAACCGCTTTAAGGTAGCCAAAAACGCGTTGGTCGATAGGTCACTTACGAGTTCTGAACTGCTTTGCTGCTCATACAAACAAAAATGGCAATGTAACCTTTATGAAGCTTGGATTGTCTTCCCACCATGGCTCGAAGCCAAATGGGACCTGCATAGTAAATTCCCGCCTGGTTGACAAACATATTTAAAATTAGTTCGAACGGGTGGTAAATCTCCCATTAGTTGGTTGATTGTTTGAGGTTTGTATCTGGTACATGGGACGCAACGATGAATGTTCTGTCTTACAAGATTTTTGCAGTTGATTATCCAATATATTTGCCTTAATGTGGATACCATTAAAGATTGCGCTGCGTGCTGACAAATTTCGAAAATTTCGAATATTTCTGTGATAAATCTTCAAGAAGATTATTCGATATTGTGACGTTCAGTTTATGTATGGGTTAAGGTTTCTCCTCGTTAGTGTGCGGACTGATTTGAAATAGTTGTTCCTGGCTGGGCCAATACGCCGGATCTTGCTGAAGCCATGTTGGGCCCTTCCACCATATGTTTAGATCACACAATTTCGAATGCAAACTCCCACGCGAAGCACAGTCAGCAGGGTTCTCTTTCGTTGGTACGTAACGCCAATTATTTCGTACGGTCGTCTCTAAAATTTCCGCTGTTCGATTGGCGACATAACTTTTCCAACATCTCGGATGAGATGATAACCACAATAATACATCGGTAGAATCGGTCCAATTGTAGACTTCTATATTTTTGGATTGTAGTGCTTCGATGACTGCTTTCATTAACCTGGTGAGCAAAAGTGCTCCACACAATTCTAACCGTGGAATAGAAACGTGCTTGATGGGTGCTACTCGAGTTTTCGCGCAGATTATATTGGTTTCGATAGTGCCTTCCTTATTCTCAGTTCTGCAGTAAATTACGGTAGAATAAGCAAATTCGAATGCGTCGGAAAATCCGTGCAGTTGCCATTTTTCGCTTGCGGTGAATATCCATCGTGGAATGGAGATTTTGTTGATATGACACAGTTCTTGCCTAAGATCTTGCCATTGTTGACCAATATTGACGGGTAGTGGATCATCCCATTGTAATTTTAGAAGCCACAGAGATTGATATAGTATTTTGACCATAATGGTAGATGGTGATAACCAACCGAGTGAGTCAAATATTCTAGATGCTTCTAGATGCATGTATTCATGATTGATGATCCCACTGAAGCTTTAAAATGAAAGACATCATCCTTTGAACACCATTCTAGACCTAATAACTTGATTGTACATGTGCCTTCTGATATTTCGACTGGTGATAACTCCTGCCTATCTGTTGATATATATTCCAGCAAAGAGGGACAGTTTGAAGCCCATTTTCCCAGATGCGAACCAGCTGATTTTAATATGTCTGTAACTTGTGTCTGCAATACGAGAGCATCTTTTTCACTTTTAACTCCTGACATCAAGCCGTCGATATAGAATTCGGTTTTGATTAACTTTGAAGCTGTTGGATACTTTGCTGAATAAATATCGGCGATGGTTGCTAAGGTTTTCGTAGCCAGGTATGGTGCAGAGGCTGTGTCGTACGTGGCTGTTAATAGCCGGTAGTCTTCGATTAATGATTCTGGTGACTCTCGCCAAACGATCCTTTGGAAATCCGCGTCTTCTCGTGCTATGAGTATATGGCGATACACTTTCTCAATATCACTTGTATAGCAAACAAGCGACGGTAGGTCCTATCATGAGATTGTCGTTTAGTGATATTTTGGTTGATGATTTAGCGAAAGCACCAAACACCACTCTAAGTTTGGTCGTGGTGCTTGATATTTTGAACACCACGTGGTGTGGCATATAAAACGATGCGTTTGGTTCGGCGATTGGTATGATTGTTTGTATGCGTTCCATATGCCCAAATTTAATGTATTCGGTCATAAATGCTGTGTATTCAGTTTTTAGATTCGGATCTTTCCGAAACTTAGTTTCCATTGCAAATAAACGACTGATAGCCTGGCCTCTGGTATTTCCTAATTGTTGCACAGTTTGCTTGAACGGTAAATGAACTATAAATCTGTCCTCTTCGGTAGGTTTCTGCAAAATGAGTATCACATAGCCTTTCTTCTTCGGTAAGATATTTAGATGGTAGTAGCTCTTCGATCTCCCAAAATTCTCGAAGAGTTTGATCTATATTTAGTTTTGTACAGAAATTTAATTGTACCGAACAATTCGAACTATCGCTTTTGGTGTTTCTGGCTATAATCCATCCGAATATGGTATTTTGGGCAATTGGTTTTCCTTGACCGCAGGAAACTTTACCCTCAGTCAAAATATCAAAAAAATAATAAGCCCCGATTAAAATATCGATGGTATTAGTTTCGTGGAATGTGGGATCTGCTAATTCCAAGCCTTTAAGGTGGTTCCAACACTCGATGTTTATATTTGTTGATGGCATTGGTGCTGTAACTTTTGGTAGTATAAGAGCGTTCACATGTTTGCTATTGGTGTGCAGACAGTTGTCTTAAGATGTTAACAACTATAATTAATCTAGATACCAATCCTAGAAGATGAAAAATCTTACATCAGAGATGCAATAATCCGGACAAAAGTAGAACTACCAAGTAAGAAATTGCTCCCAAGTTTGAACCACAACAAATTTATTTGTTTATTTGTTGTTTATTTATTTATTATTTAGGGTAAAATTCTAATAAACAATTCAAGAAAATAATACGATTATAAGGAAACTACCTAAAATTTCAGAATTCAACCATAAATTTCAACCAACCAATTGTACTTTCTAGGGCTTCATACCCAGGTTTGTATGTAAAAATTTTTGCAAAGTCCTATCACGGAAGTTCAATTTTTGTGAATGGTGGAGGCTCAAACTCGTGCTAGGATGTTGACGCACACTTTCTCCAACAGCAGAAATAATTTCCATAGAACGAGCTGAACGGCGATGCGGAACGTGTGTATTGTCTATTAAGATGTCAGTCGAATAAAATTTATTCACAAATTTCCTCCTCGGTTGGTGCCTCATTTCTGCTGAATTTTGTACGCAATTTTTGGCATGATTCGGCAACTGTAACTCACTACTTTGGAAATAATTTTTCAATATGTCCTAACGTTGATCAAGCGTATATCGACTCATTTCGTTGTCGATCGACAGATGATTTTAGACCTATGAACGGCGAAATAACCGGTAGTTCAAAAACGAGCCGAAAGATGTCGCACCCTTTATTAAGGCTTGTCAAACTCCCTTTTGTAGAATCGCTTTTACCCAAAAAAGTTTATGTCGCGGCACATTATCATAAATTTACAATTTAAATATTGATTCGAACCATGCTGTCTTACATATTTTATTGGTACGAGAATCACAATGTCACACACGACATAAAACATTAAGACAAAATCAAATATTTTATGACACATGATTTATATTTTATTGCAAATAGAATCATAAACATAATGTGTTTATACATAAAATAAAATATCGTTTAGAAGTTCATTGCGCTTTTGATTTAGAAATTAGTGTTAAATATTTTATTGACTAATGGCTACCTCTTGATTGTTCGAATTTCTTCTGTGCCCTTGACGATTTTAGCCATCCCGGCATCGTGATAGAAAAAAATTTAGGATAATCCAATAATCTACCACCACCACCGTTCACCATCATCAAACAGTATAAAGTAAAAGTTATGTACCAAAGGAAAAAAAAACAAATAAATGAAATTAAATACTAAGATAAGCTTTCAACTTTGAGCAAAACAAAAAATAAAAGTTTTTCCGAATACCAAAAACAAAAAAAAAACGTTGAAAACAACAGACAACTTATTTTCATTTTTCCGTTTTTGTTTCTATTAACAATTTTCTAGAAGATACACACAACCTTCGCTCCAACGTTCATTCTTCTCGCCGTAAAGAATATTCACAAAGTTTTTGGTTTTTAAACTTTTTATATATTTTCGATAATAAAACTGAAATTTGAAATGTGAAAGCGAAAAGTTTTTCCGATTCAACAATAAAAAAAAAAATATTTTTGTTGCGAGAAATCAAATCAATTTATATGCAAATTCAATCAAAATATTTTTGTGTGCCTTTTGTGGAACAGTGCGGAGGTTGGCAAATAAATACACACAAGAAGCAAAAAAAAAATTATTAATTTATAGCGCGCATCATATAGAGGTGAAGTTATGACTTAATTCACGATGCCATCGGCAAAATCAATAAAAGACGTATCCGCATAATTTATTTAATGACATTAAACATTTTGAGTACGTACAATTTATCTCTGTGTATTTACATATGTAACGTAAAAAAATATGTTTTTCATGATTTGATGGGTGGTTTTAGTACAAAGAGATTGAGTAAAATTGGAAAATTTGTGGATCGCTGGGTTTGGTGAACAATTCAAGCATGGAAATTAAATTTTTCAGCTCAATGAAATCGGTGATAAGAAAAGCAGTATTGTACATACACATGTATGTATTTACAGGCAAGTGTGCACTTAATACACAAAAAGGACATAGGGTATAAATTTAGCTTGAGTTGCAATAAACATAAATTTTTTAGATTAAGGTCCCAATGTTAAACAAAGACACAAACCAAAAAATGAATTGTTGAATATGTTGTGGCCAACACCCGACATCATTTTACCATGAATGTATACATAGATCTCGAATACTGTCTTGTATAATCAAAAATCAGAATCGCTAAATTTCAGAAAACCAACAAGGTCAACCGTTGTTGGCTGAAAGTTTATTTGGGTCTTCTAATTTGACTAATCTTTTGACACGATAAAAATTGAAAAACCTCTCTCGAAAGGCGCCACTTCCATTAAATTACCATTAAATTTCGTTAAGATTACCATTAAATTTCGCAAGGAGCGTCCAATTAATGGAAAATATTTATGTATGAAGTGCCGCTCCGTATAAAAAATTCGCCTCGAGTGCTGTAGAGTTGCCGAATTTTGTTGAAATAAAGTTTTTTTTATCAATATTCGTCATTTCTAGTCAGTCTAAATAAATGTTCAGTACGCAATTTATCCAACTAGTTTTGATCAGTGTTGAGCAGATTAATTACGTTACATTAATTACACGTAAATAATTGTAATAATATTTTTTACAAATGTAAAAAATGTTATTAATTAGCGACATCTGCATGAAAATACTTAAACTACATTGCAATTTTGACATTTGAATTTTATTTTTATTGTTGGCTAAAATAATTTAGTGTGTTTCTAATTTCCTTTGCGCACCAATACTCATAAATCCGGATTTTTCGAATTTTGTTAAACGCATGTAATTAGTGTTAAACTGTAAATACATACACGCTCAAATTCTAAATGGGCGATTCATATTTTTTTTTAATTCAACAAACAGCCGTAAATAAATCACCAAGCGTTATTCCAAACATCAGCAACCATACCACACAATATACCTGATGATTTCAGCCAAATGTGCACATCCTACGTTTCATAGTGAGATGTAACAGTAGATTAACAGTTAGAGTAACAGAACATTGAAATTTTAAATTAAGAATTACACTGCACATTAATTATTTGGCGCTTGCAGAAATCCAAACAAATTTGTATAAGCTCCCTGAGTCCCTGCGAATTTTTATTACCGCCTAATGTGATTACCTGAGCTACTAACAATATATTTCATCTTTTGAATCATAGATGGATCTACTATTAGTATGTCTTTCCTTATCCAAATATCAAGCGAATTATGTTTTAGTGTGTTTGGTGTGCAACTTTATAGAATAGTGCATTGATATTTATTAAAAATATTGATATTAAGGAATACTAATGTAATAATTTACACATTATATTATTGTAGTAGCGCCATTAATTAGCAGATATTAATTTAAAAATTTCAATAGATGTAGCTGCTTGTAATGGTTGTATTATCAACTAGAAAATAAGATATTTTAAATTATTTTACTAATTTAAGTATTTTCATGCAGATGTCGGCAATAATTACGGTAAAAATGTAATTAATTATTTACATTATTACAAAAAAAAATTATTTTTTACGCGTAACAAACACTGGTCTTAATTCCATCCTAAATTTTCCACAGACATAAAATATGAATTGTGTACAAAAAAAGTTTCTTTCTCTTTGTCTTTATATTTCACGATTTTGTTTTTATTTTCATATTTTTTCCCTGTATCTCCAATTTAGAGGAGGAGCTTAGGGCGTCCTACTAGGCGGGACCATCTTACTCTATTGGGGGCTACGGCTTTTATATCTTCCCATGATTTACCAAGTTGCTTCGCTTCAGCTAGAATTTCTCTTCCAAGTCATCGCTGACTTCCTATTTTTCGTTTCCCTTGCGGGTTCCAGTCCAATGACATGCATCCTCGGTATATTCAACTTTGTGATTTCCTCAGTGTATGGCCAATCCATCTCCACTTTCGTCTCTGTCTCTTTATTTCGATCTCTATGTTTGACTGATTTGTTCTTCTATGCAGTTCAATGTTAATAGTTATGGTAGGGCCAGAAGCATTTCGGTACTCGTCGAAGGCTTACGAACACGTAACTTCCATTCTGATCCTTTTGCGTGTTTCCATGTCTCGCACCCCTACAGTAGTACCGATTTCACACACGAATTGAACATTCGTATCTTGGGGTCTTGCGTGACAGGGCAGAAGGAATCCAGACTTTAATGTAACTAGTCGAATGCGTGTCTGTCTGGTTTATTTATGCGTTTATGTCTTCAGAGCCTTTGTGTTCTGTCTTGATGTGAGACGGTGTGATTATATTTGTGTTGAGTCCCTTATCTTAAGAGACCAACTTCGCTAGCTAGTTCTGACAGCTGTGACATCCAATTTACGCATTACATTAATTATCCAATACGATCAGGAACAGCATTGGTGAGAGAGTGTTATAGTATTTTTCACATTGTTTGCCGTGAACTAGGTTTCCAGCAGCCCGATACATTTTTCTTGTATGAATTCAATCAATTTCTTTGGGATGCCCGCTTCACAAAGTGTCTGCTGCAGGTAGAGGAGTGGTGAATTATCATTTTATCATTGTTTTTATCATTATGATATGGATCAGTGCAACTTCTTCCTGGTCTACAGAGCCAGCTAGTTCTTTCTGCCAAGGAAATATCATTTGCGAGTGAGTTGAGTGCATGTATCTTTATTGTTGTGTTGAGGAGAGAGATGCCTCGCCATTTTTGCGTTCTCTTAGATCACCTTTCTTGGGGATTGATTGAATTGTCAAGCCTTTGTAGCGAACGACCCCGCTTTGGAATCGCGCATTTACAGATGCCCAGGAGTCACCACCAGCAGCGTTTGCTCGGCTATCGCGCAGTCTAGCGTAGGGTTGTGGTGGTGTCCTTCCTAGGCCTTTTTACTACTGTCGGGGAAAACTACTTACCTCATTGCAACATAACAAACACACATACTCATCATCCTCATCTCCCGAATTGTTTAGAATTAAACCATGTTACTCACGGTACCCATTTTAACAAAATATATATTTAACATTAATTATCAATTCAAAATATGGTAGTTACATTAATTGTTGAATGGACTGGAATTTTAACGAGAATACAATGTAATGGCAAAAACTCGAATAGCCAGTAAAAATCAATAAAACAAAATTATACCAAACCAACTAGTTTTGGTTGAAAATAAAGAATAAGCAAGACCGTAACCGCAGTTGTCTATATGTATTAGAAGAAAAAAACTATAATAGTTGGTACAATTATACTTCCTCCTCCACAAAAACAATTTAATGTAACGACCTTGACGCATATCTATCCTAAAACAAGAGCAACGAAATGGATACCAATTAGTTACGGTAAAACTTCCGCCTGACCTGCTAATATCCTGATCCATGTGTGCCAAATGGTTGGATCTTTCCTTCGTCCGCACGTACGCCGTCGCCCCGTTTCCGTTTGCTGCAGATGGATTTTATATTATACCCTACTTTAGATTCCGCAGTTGAACTCGTTCGAAGGTTGTATCCAGCGGTTTGAGGTCCGCCAATCGATGATCCACCGTTGTTCCGCTCGCCACTACCAAATTTTTAGGGTGGCGGGTTTCGTTGGTATTGCAGCACAATAACACTTTGTCTCAAGACGCGCCAATCGTATGTCGCACGACACAACACTTTAATGTGAAGTAGTGTGTTTTTGCCTTTTGTTATGTATTTGTTTTGTTGATGCGGTTCCGTATGGTTTGTGTTGGGGATTTTCACAAAACCAATACACTCGTTTTTATTGTTGCTTAACAACGCCCCAAGTATACGTGTACTTTATTTGTTACCTCGATCACTTTGGCTATCCGTCACAATCCCTTTACTTTATTATTTTTTTTTATTCTTAAACCACAAATGATAGTTTAAGTTAATTCTGTTTCGTCCGATCTTCTTGGTGGTCGGTATTTTTATCCCCTCATTAGAAAAAAATCTTTTGTTCTCAATTTGTATCTGCCAACAAAAATGTATCGACAAGTCTATCGATAAGTCTAGTCTACTATGTATAACAGTCTTACGAGCATCTCTGCCATCTGTTACCGAATAGCTAAACAATAAAAAGTTGTATTCTACTATAAACGCGTAAAGGTGGTATTCCACTGTGCGATGGAGCGCGTAAAGAAAGCAGAGAAAAAAATTCACAACGTGACAATCGTTACACCTTCTTTCCTCCTTTGAATATTTCCTCGGTTAACATGTCTGTTCCAGCAGTCCGTCTTATTGTTTGTTCTTCAGGTTTTCAATGGTCCTTTTAACTTCCCGCTAAGTTGGTGGATTGTGTGGGTGTTGCTAGTTTCGTTATTGGTGTTAATTTTGATGGTGACTAGAACATCTTCCTCGAAATATTCTTTCCATCCTTTTCAACAAGGAGGAGGAGGTGGGTAATGAAATGTTTGTAAATTTGCGGGTGACTTTCCTTCCACATAACATTTTACTCTGGTGTAAGTAAGTTGCTCACTTATTTTGAATTGCTGCTGCCTATTCAGCAACCAGCCTTGAGGAGAAAATGAGAATGCTTTCAGCGTTTTTCGTTCATTTTCTTTTATTTACACTAACGGTGGTGACACGGGCTTTCTGTTTTTCTTCGTATCTTGCGTTAAACCTCTGGACGCATTTTGTTGACATTTGTAGCTTAAGTTAACGGCGTGCCTCACAACATTCTCTCCATGTTTCATCATCATCCACATCTCAACTAATCCAAGGTTTCTCCGATTGTATTATTTTTTGGTAGCCGAGTCTTGTACTTCTGTAGAGCAGGTAGGTAAGGTTAGGGTTAGGTTAGAATGGCTGCTTCTGCACACTTAGGCCAATAGCGGCCCATTGTGATACCACAGGATCCTATTTCCCTTTACCCCCGTTAACACCATCCAGAGCTTCTTATGTAGCGTAAAATATCTCGCACTCCACAGTTCGCGAGTTCCGAAAGGCTGTTCATCCCTACACACCTAAGTATTTATGCCTTCTGTATGATAGAGCTGGACACGAGCATAGGAAGTGATCTAAAGACTCTTCCTCCTCTTCGTCCATACCACCTCTACAAAAGTCATTCGTCTGTAGACCCAGCCTTCTCGCATGTTCCCCAAAAAGGCAGTGTCCTGTCAGTATCCCTACGACCAAACTTAAGTCCCGTTTCCCCAGGGATGTGAGTGCCTTGGAGCGCTTCAAGTCCAGTTTTGGCCAAACCTGCTTTGCTACCCTGCACGTGAGAGTGTTGGTCCACCTCTCATTTGTCAAGGCGATTGCCTTTCTCCCGAGCGCCAATTTGAGCGCTGCTATAGGTCTCCCCAGAACTGCCTTTTCCGGCTGCATCTGGAGAGTCGTACCGTACCTAGCTAATTCGTCTGCCCTGCAGTTTCCCGTGACGTCCGAGTGACCAGGGACCCAGATTATCTGGATGCTGAAATACTCGCTCATTTCATTAAGAGATGATCGGCGATCCAGCGCCACCCGTGACTTCAGACAAACCGCCTCTAGTGACTTGATCGCCGCCTGACTGTCCACATAGATTGCGATATCCCTCCCGGATACCACATTATGCTTCAACCATGTCATGACTTCCCCGATCGCCACCACTTCAGCCTGGTACACGCTGCAGTAGTCAGGGAGACGAACAGAAATATATATTAACGTTTAGCTTCTCACAGAAGCCTCCGGCTCCTACCTTACCGTCCAGCTTAGAGCCGTCAGTTAAAAATTGCAGTGCCTCATTTTCCAGTATTGATCCGTTCCTCCAGGATTCTCTCGAGGAACAGATGGTCCCGAAACCTTTATTGAAGCACAACGTTGGTTTACTATAATCTAGATTCGCCAGTTCTTCCCTTTGCGATCTAACTATCGTCGAGTGTCCCGTCTGAAGACACTTCCACTGCGAGACCGCCGAGAGTCTCGTGGCCACATTGGCTGCAATTTGTTTACCAAAAAGTTCGATTGGAATAATGTGCAACATAACCTCTAAAGCGCGTGTATGAGTTAACCTGAGCGCCCCGCTTATAAGCATACAGGCCGTTCTTTGTACCTTTTCCATCATCCTTACATATGTTACCTTATTCAGAGCTGGCCACCACACGCCCACCCCATACATCAGCACAGGTCTTACCACTGCGGTATAGATCCAGTGCACCAGCGCTGGTTTCAAACCCCAACTCTTACCTATGGCGTTCCTACACGAGTAAATGGCTACATTAGCCTTTTTCACCCTTTCTATAATGTTGGGCTTCCAGCTGAGCTTGCTGTCCAAGATTATGCCCAAAAATCTCGCTCTATCAGCAAAAGCCAGTCTAATGCCGTTCACGGTAGGAGGGCTAACTACCGGAATTTCATATTTCCTAGTAAATAGTACCAGCTCTGTCTTGGAAGGGTTGATCCCTAATCCACATTTGCTGGCCCATCTAGTAACGATCAGGAGTGCATTTTGCATAACATCCCTAATCGTATCCACATGTTTGCCTGAGATAACTATCGCTAAATCATCTGCATACGCTACAACTCCTGTCCCCTCCCTCTCCAGTTCCAACAGCAATCCATTCATCACTGCACTCCAAAGAAAGGGGGACATTACACCTCCCTGCGGGAATCCTCTAACCGCCCTTCTTCTAATGGTGGACTCCCCCAGTTTTGAGGTAATGATCCTGCTTACCAGCATCTGATTTATCAACCTACTTATAGGGTAGTCCACCTTCAAACATGACAATCCTTCCATGATCGCCTCCGTTTTTACATTATTAAAGGCACCCGCAATGTCAAGAAATGCTACCATACAAAGCTCTTGCGAGTGAATTGACTTCTCAATCATGCGTACTAGATCGTGCAGAGCTGTGTCCACCGACTTCCCCTTACAGTACGCATGCTGCGACACTGCCCAATTCCTGGGCTCAATTTTTGATCGAATACCTACATCTACCAACTTTTCCAAGGTTTTCAGCAGAAAGGATGATAGAGTTACCGGTCTCAGATCCTTTGGGTAAGCATGTGAGCTTTTTCCCGATTTCGGGATAAAGACCACTCTGACCTCCGTCCATTTCCTAGGAATATAGACAAGTTTCAGACATCCCCTGAAGATACCCTCCAGCCAGGGGAGGATGACTGCCGAGTTCCTTTAGATCTCTGCTGGTATAATCCGATCCGGGCCCGCCGATTTATACGGCTTAAAACCGTTCAGCGCCCACTGGATTCGCTCCCTGTCCACAATGCCCACCATCTCTACTGAAGGTGTTACTCGATGAGCTCCGGGCTCTATCGAGTCATCAAAGCTTCCCGAAAAATGGGTCTCCATGAGGAGCTCCAATGATTCCACACTTGAAGCTACCCACGACCCGTCCGGTCTTATCAAATAACTAGGACTGGTTGGGTTAGAAGCTAGAATTTTCCTAAGGCGAGAAGTCTCAGAGACCTCCTCCATCCTACCACAGAAGAGTCTCCAAGACCACTCTTGTGCCTTCCTCAACTCTTTCTTGTACCTTCTTAGGTCTTCCTTATAGAAGTCCCAATCCCGTACCTCCCTTGTGCTTTTAGCTTTATTAAAAGCTGTCCTACATGCCCTTCGATAGGTTCCCAACTCCGTGGTCCACCAAGTCGGTTTCTGCTTACCTCTAGGCTTTATCAGGGGGCACGCGGCCTTAAATGAGAGATTGCATGCTTTTGTGACCGTATCAACCATGCGGTCCAATTTTTCTACTGTCGACGGAGGAGGTAGGCTAGAGCAGGTAGGCTTTTCTTCTTTTTGGTTTAATTTTTGGTGTATATGTTGTGACTTCATTTCTATATGGTTAGTTGAATTGGAACGTTTCTTGTTTCCGTATCTCTCTCAATCTGTTTGTGTTAAATTTCTTCCTATTGGTCTGTCGTCTTTGAGTGTTACACAGCGGCTAGCTTGATTTGAAATTTTGCCGTTGGTGATCACCTCATTGTTCTGACATCTTGTGTGAAGTTGATGTGAAGAATTTCTATTGATCAATTAATTATCTATTAGGTGGTCTGCCTAATTTTTAGTTCTGCTATCCGATGATGTCCATGTGTGTATTTTTTATGTATTATATTTTGGCATGGCCCTACTTGCCGCCCATGAACAATTTTATTTGTGATGCAGAAGTGTCTACGAGAGTCTTTCTCCATTGTTGTTTTTTGCATAGATCCAACGCATACCCATGACAGGACAAAGTTGTCAGGTCGGTGTTGTGTCCGTGCCAATTTTGGCATTGAATTTCCTTGTACGATTTTGGCGACATTCCTGTGGTAATTTGTTCGTAGAATTCAACTTTTGTTATTTTCATAACTTTTCGGTTGGAACATACATATAATACAAAAAAAAACACTGAATGATGGTTGTGTTTCTTATTTTTGAATTGAATCTTGCTTCTTGCTTATTCTGCTGTTCACAACTGGTTTCCATTCCACCGAGTCTCTACCAGAGATATATCACATATAGTTTTCCCATTGCTAGTATTTATTTCGCCGCTATGTTTCTGACTTCACTGAGGCCTAGAATCTCGATGTGATAACGTTTCATTTCTTTCTCTACTTGTCCTAGCAGCACCTTGACGTTTTTCTGTTAGAGTTCTTCTGATGTTCCAGTTCCCGATTCGCCGTGTCCGTGTTAGATAGGCAAAGAAAGTATTAACTGTCCAATGGATTTAATATCCTTTGAACGTCAATTAATTACACTCCTTTTCATTCACGCACACACACCACCCATTCACACAATTACAGTATACCACCTGCACATTACCAGCTGAAGGTCAACCTGTTATACACTAACATGGACGGTGGCTCGGCGCTGAATTCTGCACTCCAACAGAGAGTCTTAGTTGTGTTTATTAACATCACCAATCGTAATCAATGGCATACCATCATCACTAATGGCAAATCACATAGTAATCGTTTTTGTCTTCTCCTTAACGTTTCATCTATGAACTGTCATATACTAATCATCACAGACGTGACATGCATGAATATTAGTCATGGCCTATGATTAGATTCCACACGTGTCATGCAACACAGTCATGCATGAATCATTAGTCGTTATCGCATGGTTTTTCGGCCGGGTAAGATTAAATGTTAGGCAAGTTTACCATATATGTCCACTATAAACGAGTTCTAGCGAATTGGGAAACATCCAGCAACGGCAAATCAAACAATTTTGAATAATTTGTTTATTTAAAAACGTCCAATGTAAATTATAAAGATTTATTTGTTCTATGGAGTCGAGTTCCCCCATTCTAAAGCCACATACAAGTTTTCCCCCATTCAAAATCCACATACAAACTTACTAAATAACACATTTTCACTTCATAACATTGATGATTGATTTTCCATTTCATCATCGTATATGAAATACCTGGCATAATATAAAAAGTAAACTTTAAAAAGCATTAAAAATAGCTTTGTGCTTTTTTTCTCACTTTCGCTTATTCCTGTGGTGCAAAACCGTAATCATTTTCTCATTAGTATCTACATTTTCATTTTTTTATTCGATTATTTTTATGAGGTGATACATTTCCCTTTCAATGAAAATTTAATTACGGTTTGATATAACATTTTGAGAGCTCACACCGTGAAAGAAAATAAACGGGAAATTGCCGGAAGTTAAAGTAAATGTTTAAGTTTATAAAAAAAAGTATAGACACTTGAAATACTACAGTTGTTTGTATTATGTTTTTGTTAATACTGATTATAACCCATTGGTTTTAGTAATGGTGTGCGGAAAACCACTAGGTTTTCTTACTCCATTCAATTGGAAACTTATAACTCAATATACAATTCTTCTGGCAGAAGTTTTAACTCAACCTTGAATATTTTTGTATGACATTGAAAGTGTGGAAGTGCATACAAATTGCATTGTAAATTCGGAAAATAAACAAATATGCAGTTTTCTCATTGATGAAGTGCGCCGATGTGTTAATGTACCAACTAGGTTCCGTAAATCATAAACATGCATTTCGAACGTCTTCCAGAGGTAAATACAAGATTAGGCTATTAGCAAAATCATAAACCACAACAAATCAAGGATTACTCGATGAAGGTTAGAGAGTGTTTTTTTACAAAATTTTACAACTTTTGACAGAATTGCAATTTTAAATTTTCTAAGTTGGTACATATACATAGATTATAATTTCATCTATACGGTTTTTAGTATAAGTCAAAGTAGAGGTGAACCATAAAGCACTGCAGATATCTCATCTTTACATAGCGTTAGATTGTGAAAATGGCCTTTGTGCTGTAAACTTTTAACAAATCCTTCCGGTTTGATCAGAGATTCTGTATTTTTCCAGCGGATATCGAAGTTGCAATTAGGCAAAAAGGCAAAATTATGTGTATTACATTCTTGAAAATGGTATCAAATATATATACTCGTATATATATATAGTTACGGACCCACCCGTACATTACAAAGAGCATGTTATCAACAGGAAACAGCAACTCACCATAACACTAACAATTAAATAAAAAGAGCTACTCGTATGTCACATAAAATAAAATATCATATAACACTTGCGTCCGTTGTGAACATTGTAAACACCACACGTGCCATGATAAACCAAAATAAAGTAATCAAAGCAAAATCGCAATTATATCAAATTATCGACAACCAGCATATTTGGGTAAATAACTAATAGCCTGGACAGACTGCGGATTAGTTAAACTGGTTTAGCAAAATTCAATCCAGCACCCTATGGAAAACTTTGAATTTGGTAGTACATTTTTGAATTTCTCGTAGTGTATCGAATTGAATTGAATTTTATTTCTTAGAGTTTGACCGAATTTAGCTAAACCTGTTTAACTAATCGTCAGTCTGTCCAGGCTATTACTCAAGAATAAGAAAAGATTATTAATAATTGTATATTCGAGCTAATAAATTGTATTGAATACTAATAAACTTTAATCCACGATTGTAAGAATTTATTTCATTTTTGCTATACGAACCACAACGCATAACTGGCACAGCCGGGTAGTTTTTAGTATCGGTCTAAAATAATTAAAATCCACACAGTAGTGATATTCTTAGTGTAACTAAACATCTTAAATAAATCTGTTGTCTAGCTCTCACCAGTGGAAAGCGGACAGATATAATAATACAAGTGAAAAAGTGAATACAATTTGAGCATAAAATTCATCGTACGTTGAAGAAGGAGGCAGTTTCGAACAAATGATTTTAATATGTGTCTGATCTCGCTTTGCTCTTGGTAAGTTAGAAATATTTGCAAATAAATATCCCTCACCAACTTTCCAATTAATCGACCCGTAGCTAGAAATTTTTTTTATGCTACATTCCCCAGTGACAGTTTTATTTTTGGGAACAAAAAACAGTGGTAATTCTTAAACACTGAAATCGAGTTAATGTTTTAATTTTTATTCACGGTGCAGTAATTATAGTAACGTGAAATTATTGTGGAGGCCAAAACACAGAAAACGGTGCAAGTAAATAAAATTTAGTGAAGAAATAAATGACACAAGATAGAAATAACGCGGTGGACAAAATAAAATGTAAAGTTGATTTAAACAAATTAAATAGTGATTTTAGTTTTACCGACGACTTATACTTTAAAAGTGACATTAGTGAATTAGTAAACAAAGTTTTAAATAGTACCGACACGAATATGGCAAATAGTAACTACAAAAACTTAAACGAACAACTCAATATGCCAGACATATTCAAAGATTTAATGGAATTTTCGGGAAACACAGCACATCTAAAGTATTTCATTAGTGAAGTAGAAGACATAGTTAAATTGGTTAAAACACTATTACCCGAAAACTATTATCCATTCCCCGAATGGAGAAGAAAAAGAAATACCGCTACTATATTGGCGAGCAATTAGAAATAGAATTAGAGGAGAAGCGAATGACATCCTAATAGTAAATAAGGTAGATTCAACTAGCTGGAATGAAATTAAAGCCGACCAAAGATCCTAAGTTGCACTAATTAAAGACCTGCACGAGACTAGGCAAGGAAATTTATCAATACAGGACTACTGCAGTAAAATAATTGCCATACAGACAGCATTAGTTACCAAGTTTAGTAGAGGAAAACTGTTCAAAAGTGGCCATGTTTGAGAAAATGTGCTTGGAACACTTCATGGCAAATTTCAGAGCCCCCGCTAGGTTCCAACATTAGGGCCAGGCAACCAGGTACAATAGCTGAAGGAAAACAATATTGCATTAGCGAATCGAATATGTATTATATAAAATATCAGTCAATCCAAGACAACTTGGGAAACAGTTTAGACTGAGAAGAATACCAAAAATAAGAACCGAAACCTAGAAAAAACCATGGATGCCACGTGAAGAATGGAAAGCAATGAAAGAAAAAGCGAAAGCCCAACAGCAGGTTCAAGAACAAAAGCCGGCACAAATGATCAAAAAGGAAAAGAAAGTATTCTTCCGCGAAGGTGAACACCAGAATCAAATACGGACAGTTCATCAGATGAGAAGTTTTCTCGAAAAAATGCCTCAGAAGAAGACGACAAAAACAACATAGAAAGTTCGGACGAATAAACTGTCACGAATCCAGTTATCTACCATATATAACAATTCACCCAACTAAAACACCATTACATCTGTTAGTGGACACGGGGTCAGATGAGTCATATTTGAGCCCTAGGGTAGTTAACTTAAACAAAACCAATACCATTGAACCAATTAAAATAAAAACTATTGAAAAACAGATCACAACCGACAAAATGATAACAGTACCGGTACTAAAAGAACTATTTACAAAAGAAAAATTGAAATTTTATATGTTAGAGACGCACGACGTTTTTGACAGAATATTAGGAATAAACATAATGAGACTACTGAACATAGGAATAAACCTTAAACACGGAAAACTACAAACACCAAATGGCGAAATAAAATTGAAATTTCACAAATCAGGATCAAAAAACATCGCGTTACAGCAAAAATTACCTAGAACGCGCATGGCGGAATTATTTGAAGATTTCAAACAAATATTTAACGAATCGGAGAATCTACCATTCTCGGAAGAGATCAAGCACCATATTAAACTAACGGGCAACATACCAAAACACAAAAAGCAATACAGATTACCACCGAGCCAATCCAAGAATCATTGAAAACCGGCGTGATCAGGAAAAGTAAATCGCCATACAACAGCCCCATAATTAGTCAAAAAACCAGACGACATAAATGGGAATAAACGCACGAGACTCGTAGTAGATTTTAAGGAACTCAACAAAAAGACAGTGGACGACTGATTCCCAGTACCAGTAATAGAGGAATTATTAGACCAGTTGCAGGGTTGTAAGATCTTCTCGGCACTTAATTTAAAAAGCGGGTTCCACCAAATATTAATGGCAGAAGAAGATTGCGAAAGCACTGCATTTTCGGCGTTGGGCAACCACTTCGCGTTTACCAGGATGCCGTTTGGCTTAAAGACCGCGCCAGCCACATTTTTACGGTTGATGAACCGAACATTCAACAAACGGATAGGAAAGTGCTGCCTAGTATACATGGATGATATAATGATCTACAGTAAAGACAAGGAGGAGCATTATTACACCTGAACACGTTTACACCTGAAAACAAGTTTTTCTGTATTAAAAAATGAAAACATGCGTGTACAAAAAGAAAAATGCAAATTTTTCCAAAAGGAGCTAAAATTTCTAGGACACATAATCAGCAAAAACGGTATTTCACCTGACCCAGAGAAGATAAAGGCAATTAACGACATCCAAATTCCTAAAACAACCAAGCAGATAAAGCAGTTCTTGGGATTAATCGGTTATTACCGAAATTTTATTAGAAACTTCCTTTCTTACAAGGGATGCTTCAATAATTGCAAGATGATGATAACTAACAAACCCTTATTAGAGTACCCGGATTTCAAGAGAAAATTCCGATTAACAACCGACGCATTCGACCACGCGCTAGGTGCTGTATTATCCCATGATGATACCGATAATCCAATAGCTTTTGCAAGTAAAACCTTAACGGAAACAGAAACGAAATGCGGTACGACAATGAAAGAGATACTAGCAACCAAACATTTTAGACAATACCTATACGGTGTAAAAGTTAGCATATATAAACAAAGACCATAAACCCTTGCAATGGCTAATGAGGTGCAAGGATCCAAATTCCAAATTAACTCGATGGCGAATTAAATTATCAGAATTTGACTTCGAGATCAAATACAAAAAGGGCATAAACAATTCAAATGCTGACGCAATGTCAAGACCAGAAATCCACTGTATCCCAGTAGGAGCAGACACTACTCCCAACAACAGCAATGTAGGGCCGCAGGACAGGACGGATAGACCGAACAGGACATATGAAACGACAGGGAACAAAACTCGAATAACATACCAAAAGGTTGAATACGACCAAAAATCGATACAGTCCATCATGAATAAAATCGCCAGTCAATTCAAAGGCAACATAGCCATAAAATGTAACAACGAAATATCAAAACTTCTGAAAAATTGGAAAGAAACGACACACAACACACAAATAAACCTATGCCAGCCAATTGAACGTACTAATCCAATTCAAGCAACTATGTTATCTATAGAACCAGCAATCGGCCAAACAATTAAACAAATCAATGAACCGGTCGAACAACCTAAGATAGTAATGGAAACACACAATGAAGACCATAGAGCTATAACCGAGAATATATCGAAAATCAAACGAAAATATAAACAACCTCAAAGAGATTGTTAGCGAATAAGTCAAAAGATGTGAGACATGTAACGTTTCAAAATATGATAGATCAAATGGTCAATCAAGAATTTAGTTTGACAAGAACGGCTACAAAACCCAATCAAATGATCCACATGGACACATTCGCATTAAAAAATAAAAAATTTCTAACCATGATAGACGGATTCTCGACATTCGCATCATCATATGAACTAACAACTAGAGAAACTACAGGAATAATAAAATGTCTAAAGAAACACTATTTTTCAAAACCAGAATTAGAACACTAACTAAGGAAATTGGGATACTAAACGCAACAATACCGGCACTAACTCCAAAAACAAGATCGAAACGCGGAATTCACGTAATATTTGGTGATATCAACCATGCGGATACTAAAGCTGTTAACAAAGCATTAGAGAACGTACACACAAACGAAAACTTGATTGTTGACAAAACTAACGAACAAATAAAGGTAAACGCAGCCATGATAAACAGATTCCGAGAAATCGAGGATCATATAAATAGTGAAGTAGGAAATTTACGACATGTACTGAATCGCACTAATACTAGAACAAGCAAGATAGAATTCATCTTAATGATGGAACAAAAACTGCACAACATAGAACATGTAACACGTAACTTACAACAGCACTTAGACGAAATAGTTGACTCTATAACACTAGCTAAAGCAGGTTGCATTTCTCATTACATTTTATCTAAGAAACCGAACTAATAATAAAGAACTTTAGAAATCAAAATATTGAAACTAACAATCAATTTGAACTAAACCAATTCTTAGAAATCAAAATATTATACAGAAACCCATTGATAATTTTTTCTATTACAATACCACAATACTCAAAGGAACAATTCTGAAAAATAAAATGCAATAGACATTTTATATACCCTGAAAATACGCCTTTTATGAGTCAATAATACCTGAGGACCCTTTTCGACAAAATATGAATTCCGAGTATTTATTGTCCTGTTAATTAGTTTGACCTCCGAATTGTTTTGATTTCAAGACAACTAGGTAATATTTTAGAATTAGTATTTATCTGAAGAATTTCAATCTCGTTTGTGGCTTTGAAAAGTGAAAATGAAAGTGTTTTTTGTAATATTAGTAAAATTCACTATGGGTAAAGCAAAGGACATCAATGTTGTAACCAGAGCCAACATTTCGACGTATTTGGGAGTAGGCCAGTATATGCATGCACAAATAGCCCAAAAAACAGAAGTGAGCCGTTCATTCGTCAGTAAATTTTCGCAATAATTAACATCTCATTCTTCAACTTGTTCCAGAAGAAAAGGAAAATGTGGTCGCAATCGTAAAACGACAGTCAGCCAGGACAGATTTTTAATGCGGAAAGGTATAGAAGATCGAACTTTCTCCAGTAAGTCTCTGAGAGATACAATGTGTAACGTTTGTGCGGCAATATCGGAGAGAACAGTGAGACGTAGACTTTTTCAAAATGAGTTATGTGCAAGACTACCCCGCAAGAAGCAAAGGTTAAACGCCAGGAAAAGGTACAAACAATAAAAGTCCTTTTAATAATATTATAAAGTTAGACTTTTCAATAAATGTCTCTTTCAACTTTATCTTTTTCTATTTCTTTACTAGGTTGTATTCAGAGACGAGACTATGATGACTTTGGCACTACCAATGCCAAGGACCGTTCGTAGATCAATGATGCAGATTAGGACCAGAACTAATCGAAAAATGTAATGGCATCATTGAAATTTTATTGGGTTAATTATGACCATGATGACCATGTTAGGTTGTTCAAATATTTTGTTGTGGAATATAGTTGTACCAGTACCAATGGAAAACTTGATGGCGTCGTTAGTTTATGCCTGAGCTTTGTAGTTACACAACTGAATATGTATTTTTGAGTTAATTGTAACCATTTTTATTTCGAGTTCTTTAGTTTTTGATTATCCTTTATTGGTTTGTCTTTAACTTGAATTTGAAATAAATTTTTTTAATTTGGTTTATTATTTAACCTTTCATAATGAATTTTTGGGTTGAGAGTATTAGATATAACTGACGAGACAGTTTTAACTTTTGTTATAGTAAATTTTTCGCTGACTATGAGAAACTATCACGACAGTAATATTTTTTTGGGCTGAGTTCTTATAAAATGTCGTGAAATACATTTTTTTGTGCTGATACTCGTAATATTTTAGAAATCTTCCTTTTAGTATTGCCATCGCGTTTTTTGGGTCGAAAATTGGGCCAGCTTCACATACATAACGAGTAGTGTGGCTGCGCAATTACAGGAAGCAGAAAATCAAATTTCAAGGTGCACAACGTGATTAAAAAAATCTATACTTTTCTAGAGAATCAGCGACGATATGTATTGAATAAAAGAAAACCTGGTAGGTGGACAAAAAGTTGTGCAGGTTCATAAACTGAAACGATACGATAATGTGAAGGGTATGCTAGAAATAAGAGATCGCAAAATCGATTAACGAAAACAACGATGCTGTCAAACGTCGATGTCGTTATTACAACGAAGTTGTATATCGGATCCAACTTGGCCTCGGAACTAAGATGATAGTGGTCTACATTGATAGATTACGACGATACAACATGAGGATGTGGACAAGATACTGTTAAAGTTAGCCGACTCGCTTCAGCCTAAAAATGCTGATACTGCAGATTCGGCTGCAACAACTAAAACAAGCTGCCGAAAAATGCCAGCCGAAAAATGTCGACAATGCAGAATATAAACAATACAGATTTTCCGCTAGTAAAAGTCGGTAAGGCAGATTCGTATACATAGCCAGCCTAAAAATGTCGTTAAATCAAATAAATACATTTGGTGTTAAACAGTAATTTCTTCTTTAATCCAAAATGTTTAGTTCGTTGCATTAAAACTATAATACAAAACTATTTTACCACTGAAACAAATCGAAGAAATATATGAAGCAAAACCTCAAAAATTTCAGGTCAATTTTCATGTTGGGAGTCCGGGAAAACTTTGTGTCTGCGATATATTCAAACGAGTTTTCCCGCACTCCCAACATGAAAATTGACCTGAAACCTTTTCCAGGTATGAGCATCATTAAGACCTATCATTTGGATCTGTATCCAGCCATGACACTTTAAACGGTCAATTTTTAGAAATTTTTAAATTTTGTGTGTGCGATATATTCAATCGAGTTTTCCGGACTCCCAACATGAAAATTACTTTTTTAAAATGATGTTCAATAGAAGACACTTTATTTGAAATACTATCTGGACATATCACTATAGATGCATTTCCCATTTAATCTCCCCAAACATCTAATAAAACACTTATAAAAATTTGCTTTGGGTAATTTGTTTTAAATTCGAATTAAAAATTCTTATTTTTATTTTTGTAGTTGATTTTTAGGAACAGCAAAATAAAAATTTCTAATATAATTAATTGATTTCCGACATAAAACTTGTATCTGCATTATCGGCATTTTGCGACTGGAGTTTTCGATGAACATGTTACCGACAATGATCAGTTGTCATTTTCGTTTGATTAGTTTGAATCTACATTATCGACATTTTTCAGCTAAAAATTTTCGGCTAACTTTAATAGGGTGTGGACGAGCCTCTTCGGGACGAACAGATTTAAGGTGGAGTAGTGTTACGAATTTTCCTCTACACGCGTTTCTCTACACTAGGTGGTTCAGTGGTTAAGGTAAAGACCTTCAAGGATTTTAGAATGGCACTCCATTTGGGGGGGGGGGATATGAAAATAACCAAAGCAATTGTAAACGGCGATATAATCATCATGGAAAATATTGCAAAAAATACGACGTTACTCATCAAAACAGGAGAATTGATGACGTAGAATGTGGGCGAATACAACAACAAGCAAGTGATTTGCTGCCGTGCGGGGAAAAATACTTGTACGTACAACCAGTTAATGAAATCAAAGCAACTGCATTGGTTCTACACATCGTGTAGTGAAATTACAGTGGATCAAAAATAAAGTCGGACACCTACCATTTAATTCTTTATCACAGAATAAATAGTAAAATAGAAGCTTTTTTAAAAAAGTCCAATACTTTGTTTAAAAGCTCTATTCATTACCTTACAAAAACACAAAAAAAAAACTAAATCAATAATATAAAAAAAGGAAAGAAAAACTCAAAACAGAACTCGGACAGTGTTATCATTTAATTCATTTAAGTTAAGACTATGTCTTGAAATGTTTTCATGTATGCATAATTCAATACTTTGTTGGTAAGCCCTTGTTTTTGGTCACCGCCAGAAGCCTACTTATTTTCTAAAACAGCCCATAAATGTTCAATCACATTAAGATCCGGTGATTGTGGAGGCATGTCTATAACATGTGGGCAATTGTAAAGCAACCAAAGTCGAACATTTTGAGCTTTGTGCTTTGGTTCGTTATCCTGGTAGAAATAAAAGTTTTCTTTTATTCCCAATTGCTCTTCGCTCTGCACTAAATTTTGCTTCAAAATGTTCAAATATTTCGGTTGATCCATGATGCCATCAATAATGCAACATATAATATAACTATAACAGTGGCCATCTAATCGGAATAAATTAAATTTACTTTCGTCTGAATAAATTACTTTGTTCCATAATTCTAAATTGGCACTTTTATATGTTTTTGCAAATTGTAAACGTTTTTTGCGGTTTCGCTTACTAATGAAAGGTTTTTTACGAGGTACTCTTCCATGAAAGTTTTGCCTCCTCAGTACTAATCTTATCGTTTCTGGGTTTACACTTTTTCCCAGCTCCATGGAAACTTGTTTGGTAAGCTTCGGAGCACTATGTTTCGGATCCTTTTTAATTTGGTGGACGATCCATCGCTCATCTGCTGACGAAAATATTTTGGGTCTACCAGATTTTGGTTTATTTTCCAGAGATTTCGATAAATTAAATCGTCGAATTATGTCATGAACCGTTGAGTGTGAACTATTTATTATTTTTGCTATTTCTCTAACAGATTTATGGTCGTTGTAGTATTTAAAAACCAGTTCTCTAACTTCTACAGATGTTTGGCCACGTTGTCTTCCCATATTTATTTTGCTAGTAAAAATGCAACTGCTCGGCGTTGATATCACAATATGACTAAATATTTTCTTCAAATTGTAAATACATATTTTCATTGCATGTTGATTTTGGGGATTTCCCCTTTTTGTTTTATCAAAATTTCCATGAACATAGTAGGCATTGTCATCCGTCTGAATTCTTTTTTGAGTTTTTTTTTTTACTTTTTTTATATTATTGATTTTGTTTTTTATTTTGGTGTTTTTGTAAGGTAATGAATAGAGCTTTTAAACAAAGTATTGGACTTTTTTAAAAAAAGCTTCTATTTTACTATTTTTACACTGTACCATATTTGCTGTCTTACAAGAGCTTGAAGAGTTGACAAGCCATATGTTTAAAATGTTTGAATCATTCACTGTGATGAATCATTTTATGAAAGCATCGATTAACGCGCAGCCCAGTCGTTGCAAATGCAGAATCCTGAAAAAACCTCAATCAACTTACTGCATAACCAATCTGACCATATTATTGCTACACCACATGTCATTGGAATTGGTGCCGTGTTCACTTCATTACAATCCGTTGAAATCTCAGATAACGATGTCTTATATGTGAGCAGGCTGAATCCACACACAGAAGAGACTGCATTAGTTGATTATTTAAAATCCAATCTCGAAAATCTAGACGTGGTTGACTGTCATCTACTGCTCCCTAGGGGCGGGGATAAAACTAAACTCACATTTGTTTCGTTTAAGTTTACTTTGGAGAGAGGTTTCGCAATACAAGTTGTGTCTTCTTCTTTTTGGCCAAAGGGTGTTTAAGTTCTACGTTTGAGAAGATCAACAGCTAAACAGCTACACAGAAACTGCCATCACAGTAAATTATACAGTGATAATCTTAATTCATTCACCACTTCATAACTTGTATACCTTGCTTTCTAATATTTTTTTATATTTTAGGTCACTTACCAATTCTATTCTCAATCTGAACTCATCGCGGGAATGTTTATTTTTAAATACGAATGTTTCGATTGTGAATTGGGATAGTACAGGCTGTTTTGCCATATCGATAAACTGAGAATGTTTATCGATTTATTTTGTATCGTGGAAACAGAGCTTACGAATAAGATTAACACCGAATCTGTCTTGCCGAATGGGTATAGAATCTTGAGATTTGGCAGAATACATAAAAGGGGTGGAGGTGTTTGTGTTTAGGTACTATAAAAAATGCTTTAAACTTAAGTCTATTCATTCGTTCATTTATGGTAAAACTGAAGTTTTGATGGCAGAAATGATATTACCATCTATGGACTGTACTGATTGTAGTTTGCTACAACCCATCAACCTCTGTGCAATCTAATTTAGATGATTTTCAGGAGTTCCTATCCTTGCATATTTTTAATTATAATCATTTTGTAATTGCTTGCGATATAAACTGTAATATGCGTGTTATGTTCCATAAATTTCTTAATCTTTTAAAAGCCAACCTTCATCAATACTTGTCCCACAGTCGGATTGCTTTAGGGTATTGGCGTTTAGGCAACACACTTTGCCTGACATCTCGAACCATGATATTCTGACAATTTCTTATAAAGTCAGATCAAAGTGTGTTAAACTGGACTACAAGCTTATCCATGACCACAGTCAGTTAGATTCTGAAAAGATAATGAATTACTTTTCTGGCATTAGCTGGAGCTTTCTGCCAATCGACTATTTAGAATTATATCGTAAAGAACGCAATAGAGTGACTAGCTTGATGAGGATTACCAAACAAAAATATTTTTTTTGGAAATAGTAAATTAACCATAACCACTTTACCTGACTGGTTGTAATACCTACAACCTAACAAACCTGTCAAATAGAAGGGAGCCTTTGAACTGTTCATTTATGGGACACGTCTTTCTGGATGAAATTGATTCACCAATCTTATACTTGAGTCTATTGGAATAAAAGCACCTTGCAGGAACATAAGAAATTATGAGTTGCTTCTTACTTAATATTTTGTTAGTTCTCAAGTCAAATTTAAAGATTCTTCTAAATAAATAAACAAATAGCTGACCAATATAAAGCTGTTTTGAAGGAACCCCAGCATTACCTATTCTGCCTCTTAGTGCTCTTCGCTATCTACATATTTTTGCCATCTCTCTGGCCATACATAAATACCACGACGATAAAACGATACGTCTTTGGACCGAGACCATTCATCCAGCCAATTTTGCACTTCTTCGAAACTGGCTACACATGGCCCTGCCAAGCCATGCACCATCGACCCTAATAAGTCATAATCCACGGGGTTAGGTCAGGCGCATAAGGCTGGTGCAGTAGCAGATCCCATCTCAGCAATGCAAATACCAATTGACAGTTTCGCCCTATTTCAGCAGCTCATAGTACACGATTCCTTTCTGATCACACCAGACGTGGAGCATTGTCTTCTTTCCGAAGCTGTTTGGCCAAGCCGTCGATGTTGATGCATCGCCGGGTGAATGCCACGACTTTTCGCGTTTGGAATTCTTAAAAAATATCCACTTCTCATCTCCCGTAACAATTCGATGCAGGAAGCTCTTTCTTTATCCTATCTGTCGCTCACTCAACTCATGCTTCACCCACATAACCCCTACTTTTGAATTTTTCCATAGCATGGAACCATTTCAAAATACCTTGGCGAGTCATGTTTAATGCCTCCGCAAAATGATCTTGAGTTTGCATATCATCTTCGTCCAATAATGCTTGCAGCTCGGTGTCTTAAAATATTTTTGCTCTTCCGGAGCGCTTCTTGTCCTCAATGTCGAAATCGTCACATCTGAATCGTTTAAGCCAATCTTCACAGGTAGTTCTCGATAGTGCATGTTCGCCGTAGGCCTCAAGCAAATGACGTGCTTCAGCTGCATTTTTCTTTTCAAGTAAAAGCGGAAAAGCAAAGCTTCCCGCAAACTGGTTAACACAACAGCGATTCCTTCATGTAAATCGGATAAGTTCGTTGTACCGATTATTTTCTCTAATTATAGATTTTATCTCAAACATTAGTGGGTTGATTCGGAATTCACATTACAATTCCACATATTTATTCCAAACTATGTTCCATCCATAGAAGCCAAAAAAGCACCTCACACATTCAACTAGTCAACCAATTTACAACAACTGCAGCCAATCGTATAGGAACAAATTTTAAGCAGATAGCTAACATCAACAGATTGATAATTTTAAGAATCCTGATTTTCAATTTACTGCGGTTACATTTTATCCCTAAACTTGAGAATATTTCCAATTTCTGATTTTAATAATGTTTTATCAAATTTTGTTGACGTTTTATGTTAATCCTACTACAAGTGGTAAGTGACGTCAAAAGGCCTTTTTATTTAAGGCCTTTTGTTTATCGTAGTTCTCATTTTCATTCATTTGTCAACCCCAGCATATATTAAAATTCTGTATAAAAATATGAATGATATGACAAACGTTTTATCGTTTCCGTTGGCGTCCAATTTCATATTCATCGTCTTTATTGCTTAACCAACTTCCTGTATCCAATAAATGTATTCCAAAACCAGTTCCAAGGATTTGTGTTAATGTATTAAATATGTAATTAGCATATCTATGCTCATTTATTTTATAAACAGAAGCCATCTATACTTGAAATCATATACACACTCAAAGATAATGAAGATAATTTTAAAGAAAGCACATAACAAACACTAAAAGCTCTAATGGATTTTCCACAAAGTTGTTGTTCCAATTTATGCTAAATATATTTTAATGATATCATGAATATTGATTACGTTTTTTATACGAAGTGTTTATGTCTGTAGCTGCCTTCTCGTGCCAATCGAATTAATTTCATGCCTTTGAGTTCTAAAGGCCTTCGCGTTGTGTTCTCGGTGGACACAAACCAATCGACTTTAGTAATTTAATGGCGCGGAATAATGGTTGCTGTCCACATCGTAATTCAAGATAGCGAAAAGCTCATTGCAGTATTTGATTTTATTAAATCAAGTATGAATAGTTAGAAAGTATATTATACGAGTATATCGTGGCCCCAGCAACCACTGTAATTCCATTTTCCACAATAATTTTCATTATCGTTATTTTTTTATTTTTTTTGGTGCGCTAAATAAATGTTCGCAATGTTTCCATTCCACAATTTTATGAATCGTAATAGAATTTTAATATGAATGAATAATAAATTCTGAAATTACCAACAAAAAAATTATACAATTTTTGTTGTTTTGGATGATATCCAAGACTGATCTATTCAAAAAGATATTTTCTAACGAGTGAAAACAATAAAAATGATTTTCATATTAAAAAAAAAACTAGAAAAAAATCATTTTGCACAAGTATTAAAATAATAAAACACACAAGCCCACAATTGGGGGAGGCGGGGAGGGCTCTCTATGGTATACAGAATAAAATATGTAGGAGCTGGTGGTGGTGTAACAATAAAACACTTTGGAATATAAAACATAGTGAAATTATAGCACTGTGGCAAATGAAACAAAAAAAAATAAACGGAAAAACTATTATCGGTTTTAACTTTATGTTTCAAATAATTTTTCAATTGTTTTCTCGGTATTTTATTTTTTTGTGAGTGTGTGTATGCTATGCCATTATAATATATTTTCCAGAATGAAAATTGTTGAATTTTCCTGTGTGTAGTGTAATGCATCGTAATTTATTTCGAATAATTATTGCTGCCGGTTTTTTTTTTGGGTCGCTCGTAAACGTACACGGTAGTAGTAAAATGGCATTTGGAGGGCTTTTGTGTATAACAAGAGGCTTGAAATTATGATTACCTTTGTATTGTTTGATATTTATGGCATAATGTTGGAATTTTTAAAATTTCGTAAAATTTACACGTATGCTTTATTGAAATTAATTGCCAGGTGCATATAGGGAAAATGAAAGCCAAATTATTAATCGAATGCTCGCACATCGATATTCAGAATTATTAAAACTTTTTACACGAAATAAATAGTAGATTAACTTTGTTGTATTGAAAAAAATATTACAAATCTATTAAATTCTACTTCTTCTTCTACAAATAATAATGAAGAATCTCGCTCTCTCACAAATCAAGTTGGTCTTCAGGGCGCGAACAAATGACACTACAGCAGAAATGATGCTGGTCCCTCACAATTATCGCTGGTTCTCAAGCAACAGCTCCAACTCCAAACAAGGAGAAGGGCATTGAGAGCTATCGCTTAAATTTACAAGACTACGGTGGGGGAAAACCGCTAAGGCTATGTGGAGACCAAAATATAATAAATGATTTTAAAATAGTGTGAGTAACTATAGCAGGAAACTATCGAATTTCAAAATGAAACTTTGCATACCGATTAAGCCTAATTTGTGATAATTAGTGATCACTAGAAAAAATTAGTGTTACATGAAGAGCCTATAAAACGGAAAAAGAAAATTTCAAAAATCGCCTGAAAGACGAAACAAATAGAACCCGATTTCTAGAAGAAAAAAACAGAAATAATTTAAGCCTAATTTTAAAATTCTCTAAAGGCGGCTAAACTGATCAAATTTTTGCTTATCATAGAAATATGATTTTCATAAATTTTCATTCATAAATCGCGGAAAACCAAACTAGCTCCTAAAAGATACTATACTAAACAATCAAAATACAGGGGTGTAGCGTTCAATAATATTTGTGTTGAACAACAAATTAAACAAGAGAAGTAAAATGTTCTAAAATCCAAGTAATAAGCAATTCAGATAGCATTTTCCTGTCAGATATGAAAAATATAGTGGCTAAATTTGTGCTAATCCAGAATTGGCTCAATTCCACTGAACAACAACGACCGTTGAACCTTCATTGGTTTCTAGAAAACTTTCTGTCAGAAAATTGTTCATCCAACGGCCGTTGTTGTTCAATGGAATTGGGCCAATTCTGGACTAGCACAAATTCAGCCACCATATTTTTAGGATGGCAATGAGCATGCCTGACAGGAATATTCTACCGGATTTGCTCATTCTTAGATTTTATAATATTTTATATAGAAATAGTTTAATTTGTTGTTCAGCACAAATATTATTGAACGCTCTATCTCCGCGTTTTATTTGTTTAGCATAGTATCTTTTAGGGGCTAGTTTGGTTTTCCTCGATTTATGAATGAAAATTTATGAAAATCATATTTCTATGATAAGCACAAATTTCATCAGTTTAGCCGCCTTTAGAGAATTTTAAAATTAGGCTTAAATTATTTCTGGTTTTTTCTAGAAATCGGGTTTTATTTATTTCGTCTTTCAGGCGAAACTTGAAATTGTTTAATTAATTTTTGATCAAATATTTTTTTTCTGGCATGCATGCTGAGGTAAAAAGTTAGTGTTAATTTTTTTGAAAACAAAATTAAATGGGGAATAATTTTCCATGCCAATTTAGATTTGGAAAAATTATTCCCAATTTATAAATATTTACATCAAGCTTTTCTCCTCAGTAGGCCTGAAAAAAATATTTCAACAGAAATTACATATAAATTCTTTCTCCAGTTCCCTATTCCCGAGGAATAACCAGAAGAGTGCCACTGGACTAGCACTAATTTCTTCCCGTGAGCACTAATTGTGCTTAATCGGCATGCAAAGTTTAATTTTGAATTGTGATAGTTTCCCTGCTGCAGTTACCCACACAACTATTTTTTAGTGTAAATAATATATCGCACCTTATTTATTTTGAGAAATCGATTTAGTAAAATTATAGTTAAAATTTCAATATCAAAAATTTAAAAGCAAAATGTTTTATTTTAACCATGAAAATTGTTTACCTCGAGTTCTTTGACTGAATGCCTGCGCCCTCTCTACAGCCCTGATGGATTGACTGATCAAAGTGAAACTTCAAATACTTAAGCTTTTTCCACAAATCTGCAGATCCTAGTAATTTTTTGCTGAGATCGGTTTACCGGAAGTACAGCTTCCATATAAGCTTTTTCGCAAATATTTTGAAATGCCGCATGTTTACGAAAAAACGATTAAAAACAAAAGGATTGCAGATTAATTTTCAAAACTAGTAAGGTATTTTTTAAGTTTTACCGAAAATGACGTTTTTAGGTATTGACTATTCGGAGTAAAACTTTTCCATTAGTTGGGAGATTGTTTCAAAATTTGGTGGAAATCTGTATAGTAGAAGTGGCACCTTCCATGGAAGCTTTCTCAATTTGTGCATTGATATTGAAAAGTTAATTGAAAAAAATGAGAAAAATTAAGAAATAACGGGCTTAGATTATACAAGTTTTTAGTTTTCTTTTAGGAAATCAAGTGTGGTGTATTCGAAGTCTCTGCATTCGTGGTAAAATAAAACCGGGTGTTGGCCACAACATATCCATTCCTCCATTTATAAATTGTTAAAGCTTGCTTAAATATTTTTTCGACTTATTCAATTTAAATTAGTTAACAACTTGAAAAAAATTTAGATTTGATCGTGCACAATTAGACTAGGTGGATAATTAGGCTAGTTTAAATATGGTGTGTAAGTTAGATAATTGCAAGTTTTTTTATTTACTTCGGCCTGTAAGACCAATTGAAATCCTGATAAAAATGATGAAAAATAAATAACGGTAGTTCAAAACCACTTTTCTCGACCTTTTGAAGGACCCTATTCCCAAAAATGCAAAAAGTTTGTATCTACATGTTCATGCGATTCAATTTTAGTTTGGCCAATCTTCTTTCGTTTTAAATTTGGAGAATTAAAAACTTTTGGGATCTCTATCTCAGAAGGGTGGGGTACCTGCATAGTAAGTCACCCAGAAAAACCACGCAATGCCACGAGATTGCGTTACGTTATTCTAAAATACTTGTGTCTACTGCGGGCAAAAAGTAGTAAGACCATAGTAAAACCATTCGACGAAATATTTTTTCTATGTTGGTATGACTGTCAGTGACATCTGTGCTAAATGTCACATCAAAATAATCATTAGTGTTTAGTATACGCTTGTCTTTCTGAAGTACAAAAAGTGCATTCGGCGATTTTTTACAATGAGTGAAATTATTCAACAAAGAAGTTCCATTAAATTTTGTGTGCGGAATCAATTTTGTGGCGCCGAAATGTTCAGAATGTTGCAAAGCGCCTTCGGTGATAATTGTATGTCGCGAGCAAGTGTTTTTGATTGGTACAAATTGTTCAAAGAGGGTCGAGAACGTGTTGACGACGAACTATGTCTAGGATGGCCATCAACATCATCTGATGATCAACACGTTAATAAAATCAAGGAATTGGTTCTCGAGAATCGATGATTAACAGTCAAAGACCTTACTGGCATCGTTAACATTTTGAAAGGATCAGTGAAAACCATTTTGAAAGATCATTTGGGCCTAAGAAGAGTGAAAGCACGATTGGTTCCAAAATCACTCAATTTTTTGGAAAAACAGCGTCGCGTTGACGTGTGTGAAACAATATATTCCGACTACCAGGATGTCATGAAACGTATTACAACTGGCGATGAGTCTTAGATCTATGCTTGCGACTTGGAAACAGATGATCAATCGGCCGAATATCGTGCCAAAGGTGAGCGGAACCGAGAAAACCACGTCAAAGCAAGTCAAAAATCAAGGTGATGTTGTCAGTTTTCTTCGATTATCGAGGTGTAGTGCACTCCGAATTCCTTCCGACCGACCAAACTGTCAACAAGGAATACTATTTGAGTGTTATGCGTCGTTTGCGCAAAGCTATTCGTAAAAAGAGGCCGGAATTATGGGTCGACAACTCTTGGTTTTTGCACCACGATAATGCACCTTCTCATACTGCATTGGTTTTACGTGATTTTTTCGCCAAAAATTCCACCCATATCGTTCTGCAACCACCGTATTCGCCTGATTTAGCTCCGCGTGACTTCTGGCTGTTCAGCAAACTAAAACGACCGCTCCGAGGAAACCGTTTTGAGTCAATTGAAAACATTAAACGTGAATCGCTACGCGCATTGGAGGCTATTCCGGAAATTGACTTTAACAACTGTTTCGAGGATTGGAAAAAACGTTGGCACAAGTGTATTGAGACCGGGAGGGATTACTTTGAGGGAGACGAAATAGATTTGGAGAAATAAATAAAGAATTTTAAAATTATGAACAAAGTCTTACTATTTTTTGCCGACAGTATTATGTCATTTGAAACGTCTTGGAGCCGAAAACAATTTTCAAGATAATACTTTAGTTCTTTAAATCCACTGGTTTCTCAAGAGAAGCTGATTTTTCGTTTATTATACAATATGTACTTGTTGTATCTTTGAAAAGGCCTTGAATAATGCCGTAAATATTTCTGAAACGGCTTAGTATTCAAAACTAACATTGTTGCGCTGGGAGCAGTTGCACTTTTTTCATTCGCATATAATCATCAAAAGTCTTGGAAAAAGTAAAAATTTTGTTATTGCATTAGTTGGTAAATCCATTGTTTTGGCGCTAGTAGCTAAATATTGAGGGTGTGTAACGAAATTCCGGTTTCAATATCCCGGTTTTCAAAATCCCGGTTTTGTATAAAAAACTACCGGTTTGAATTTTTAAAATTTGACATGTGGAAAATGGGACTCTCAAATGTCATCTCAGAAATGAGTCTGCGATGAAGTTCTAGAAAATGGCTAATAGGGGTGGAATTTGGCCATTTCTTAATAGATTTTGTTGAAATTCTACTCGTGCGATGGAAATGGATTTCTTGTGAGAAATCTCGTGAGATGGAATTTGGCCATTTGTTAACCGATTATGTTTAAATTTGGCACGATCTAAATGGAATTAATAAACGATTATTTGATAAAGCTCTGCATATCTGGACAACAAGGGCGATATATTTCAGAACTTAGTCAAAAAATCATTTTAGAATCTTATTTCCATCCCACATGTCAAATTTTATCATAATATGTAAAGAACTTTCCACGTTTTGTTGCTAATGGTAATATTCTAGAGCTTCAGCAAAAAATAATTTTAGAAATCTATTTAGACCTTACGTGTAGAGTTTTAACATAATCAGTAAAGAAATGGTCAAGTTCCATCCCTATCAACCTATGTATTCTAGAACTGTATCAAAAAGTCAGTGTTGAATTCGAATCATTCACTTAGAATAAAACTAGTAAAACTGTTCCTTTATTCCCGACATGTTTTCGAACCCCGTTCTCCTGGAATTATTTCTAAGGGCCTTCGGGGGGCTGAACGGAGGGGAGGAGCGATGCGACTTCCCGCGTGCCCGTGAGAGTTATTAAAGCATCTAAAATTCGGAATGATATCATAGGGCTGAATATCGAAGGACCGAAAGTCGAAAGGCAAAATTACGAAGGGCTGAATGTGTTAAAGGGCTGAATGTCTCGAAGGGGTTACTTTTCGTTTTTGGAAATATAATTTTTTTAATTTGTTTTAAGGAACATTTCGTATTTCTTTTTATCAAATATTAATGAATTTGCTTGATAAAAATTCCCTTCACCAAAATGTATCACTGACTGGATACGTAGAATTTTGATATTCGGCTTCCGCCCTTATAATCAATTATATTCGAAAACAAATAGCACGTCCTTCGAAGTTCAAACCTAAAGCCCCTCGGAGGGCTAAACAAGGGCAGCGCAGCGACGCATGTTGCATTAATAAAATATTGCTTTAAATAAAATGTAATATAAGACTTCGCAGTCTTGGTTTTTTCTAGTAAATTTTTGGGCAAGATATCTTATTTTTATTAAAAGATTATTAATCCGGCCGGCCCGAATTAATAAAAAATATGTTTTTCAAAATCAAGACTTTAGAACTAAAAGAAAATAAAATCGGGATTTTGAAAACCGGGATTTTGAAACCGGGATTTCGTAGTACACCCAGATATTGATAAAAAAAAACACTAAAACACCGGGGATATTTGTAATGATCTTATATCTTTCGAATCAAACATGTTTCACCGTCATCAATCGCTTCAAATAGGCACAAGCTTCAACAGAAACTCCCTCTCAACAGAAACTGTAGCTTATATTCTAATGTCGTTGTGCCCACTAGTCACCCAATTTATTCAGTACTTTTGCTTTCGACACCTGGGCTGTCGTTGGAGTGGTTGATATATGCTCGTTTGGTCGGAGCGCAGGTTTGTCAGCTTAGATTGGCAGCTCACTAATAGAAATGAGGAGGAATAAATTTCGCTACATCCAGCATATTGAACCCTGGATAAACTAAACTATCACTGGTTCATTTCACTATGACGAATCCATAATATATAGAAAATGGCAGTGGAGCACGTTCATTTTTATCCGGATAACGAAAATATGAGCAGCGTGTGTGTGCCTAGTCGGAGCCTTCGCTATAACATCGAACTGATATTGTCTCGTTGCCCATGACCATTCGTTTGTTTGTTGGGAATGTTGAATAAAATAAAATGAAAAACATTTCCGGTGGTTCACTTAGTTTAGGTCAGTCGATCGGGAGTCGATCCTCAATACTGAAGAAGAAATTATTCGAACGAAAAATGAAAATAATGAGTAAATTGAGTTTTTAATATAATTTCTTAGGTTGTTGACGTTGTCTACATAATCGACGTCAGGAACGTAAAAACTCTCTATATAATCTAAATAATAGATTACGTATCGATAACCGCATGGATTACATTACGTAATCTAGCTCGTCTAAGGTACATTATTATTAACGATTAACCAACTCGATTTTCCAACGCACTAACAAATGGGAAAACCTCGTAGTGTTGTGATGCAACCAATTTTATTTTAAAGAGGACCTTTTATTCGTAGTTATTGGCCTCTTTTATCAAAATCATATCGAGACTTTTGGTCTTTAGAGATAAAAACCAGTTTTACTTTCCTACCATGGTTGTGGAACTTAGCCTAAATTCTGACATGGCATTTATTTATTTCAAAGGTGACCAACTGGACCAACTTGGATTTATCCAAGTCCTTTGAACTTAGAGAAACAAAAGACACTCTATTGTAATCTTTATTATAGTCACAACTTTAGCAGCCAGATACAAGTTCCTGGTAATTGGTTTATGGCTATGGGTAGTTTTCCTTATAATGGGCAATGTTTCTGTATAAACTGAGCATTTAAACTGAACCATTTCAAGATAAGCTTATAGAGACCATATTTAAAAAAAGAGCTTTTGAACCCAACGGTTCTTGTTTTGAGACTGATCCCTCATATAAGCCAATATGCACAAGTACACGTTTCAGGTTCCTCTTTTAACAACAGATGATCCATTTTAAAATCGTTCAAGGTCAGTGCCTCTGTGCATGTTTTTTCCTTTATTGTTGTTTGGGTATCTTTATTTTTTGCATTACCGCATTGTCTGTTCGATTTGTCAGACGTTTGCGTGCATGATCGTTTATGTTTTGCGGAATTTTGGCGGAAATTTCCAACTTCTATACAAAAACATCTATAACTCACTAACTGCTGCGCTCTCCACTTTACCTGTGAGTGGAATGGGTTTTACTAGTTTTACTAGTTGTAGACTCCAGGTATACTCATTACTCATTTTTCAGAATTTTTTTTTTCTAAAATCATCTCATTTGTTTCATGTGTATATTTTTGTATATTCTCGTAGTTATCAAAATGAGCTGCGTAAAGAGATAGACTGTTTCCTGTAAAATTTCGAAAGCTTTCTGCAATTTATAAAAAAGACCCACAGATCAGGCGGGTGCCAGTTCCACGGGATCCTTTTTAGATTGCCATCTGTGTTTTAAATTTTGCCTCGCTAAACAAATTTTACTATACAAGCGATATTATAGTTTTGGAATGACCTTGAATCGTAATAATTTTTTAATATTTTTTTGTTGGCGCTCCATCCCATTATGTGGATTTGACCACCTCAACGAGTTGTCAATATTCATTTTTATTTCGGATTAATGAGTGTTTGGTCGATAGAAGTGAAGGGTTACATCAGTTTTAGGCTGCCTGCACTCCTCGACGCCACCTTGTGACAGGAGACAGGACAATCCACATCATAAATCTATGATGTACTCATCTGCAATCTATAACCCACGCGAATTGAAAACCACTAATCGGAATAAGGAAGGAGGAAAAAATATTACAAGATTCTATCTCTCATCGATTTCCCGAGGTGAACCAAAAAAAAAAATTAATTACTTCTTGGAATACACAGAATATTCCCTAAATGTTTCCTCTAAAAATTGTGTTTTGTTATTTCTCGTTTCTAATTTGCTAAATTAACAAAAATCTAATCTTGATTAATTAGCAACCGAAACAATACATTCAATTTAAACATAACAACATAATTTATTCGCATCGATCTTTTCGATTTTGCCTTGTGTTGTTTTTGTAATTGCGTGAGTTGGGTGGATTCAGACTAGACAGTTTAGCTAATTAATATGTCTTGATTTAGATTTGTCGATAATATTAGGAGGAAAACTATAAGAACATCCGAAAAACAGAATTGATTTATGGTGGAGGACCATCGGAGTGTAGAAATCGAATATATTCGACTGGAAATTTTGATTGATTTTGTTTTTTAGGGGAGTGAGTCAGTCAACAAATATTTTTGGTTTATGCCTTTTATATCTGGTTGACTAAAGAAAATTTTTGTTTGGGTGGATTTTGTACTCCAATTATGTGTGTGTTCATACAAAATAATTATGTAGCAAAAAATTTATGAATAATATCATTAAATTAAAGTAACCGGAAGTGAAATTAAGCAGCACGTTAACTACTAGCATTAAATTTAAATAACTGTATGTATTGAGTTCACTAGTTCTACGTCTTCACTTTAAAGTTGAATAGTAACTTGTATTCGTATTTTTGAACCCATACCTAAATTCGTAGTCTCGGTGAATTAATTATCAGCAAATTTGTACAATTTAACCAAAAAAATCGATGAACTCATAATCGATGAATTTCTTTTTCATTAACAATTTAAGTAATTTAAATACAGGGGTCAAAAGTGTTACCAACTTCACACTGCTTTAGCAACCAAACAGCTAGCGACAGCGCGCTCATTTTTGACAAGCGTTAGTCTGTTATATTGTTTATAAGACTACGGAATCATATCGTTTTACCTCGAAGTTAAAAAAGTTATCGAACTGCACTTCACACGCAACCATGTTATTGCTTTGTATTTGGCTGGAAAATCGCAACCAGCCATTATTAATGAGTTACGACATTTACATGTGAACAAAATGTTTGTGTATCGGAACATTACACGTTACAATGATACTGGTAGCATCAAAACACGCCATTGAGGTGGACATCCAAGAACAACAACATCGGCAGAAATAGTTCAATTGGTGTGTGTTCTAAAAAATAATATTCACAAACCGTAGACTTTGCGCCGCTGAAGATCAACACAAAAAAATTCGCCGCTACAACCAAATCATGTTTTATTTTAAAATATCCCATCAAATTCTATGGCGACGCACAAATATTCAATAATTTTGCGTTATAAATAAAATTAGCTATGTTTGTTTATCATAAAAATATTGAATTTTATTTAAATTAATTAAAACACGAATGTATTGTATAGTTCTTCAACAACATATTGGTACAGTTGGCGTCCTTCGTTTGTATACCTTAAGCACAATACTTTTTCTGTGTTTATCATAGAAAAACTATTTGTTTCGACTGTATGTGTACGTATTTCATTATCAACATTTAGGCGTATATAAGAAAAGTAATAAATCTCCCACCATTTTAGTACATATCGAAAACTTTACAGTTACAGAGCGTACATACAGTTTGTGTATTAGACCACAACCTGCACAGGAGGCAATTCGTCTAGCAAGATCAAAGGTGTTAAAACAGTTGCACGTTGATGGCGAGCTTGAGAAATTGCTATTTTCTGATGAAAAATTGTTTACCGTTCAGCAATATGTAAACAAACAAAACGATCGTGTTTGGTTAGAATACAAATCACAATACAATTTAGACCAGAGAATTGCTCTGCGAAAACAAGCGCCTGTATCAGTGATGGTTTGGGCCGCGGAAACTGTCACAGGACGAGGTAAATCAATAAATCCACCATGAATAGCTTTTAAACGATGCTTTGTTACCTTATAGGCATATAAACTATTCCCATAAAGCCCGCGAAACCCAACGTTTTTTAAAAGAAAAGTTCCCAGCTTCATTTCATCACAACAATGGCCACCATATTCCTCGAACTTAAACTCAATGGATTTTTCCATATGGTCTATTCTAGAGGCCAAAGTATTGACTCAAATATATGATACGGTTGACGCCTTAAAGATTGCCCTTCGTCGAGAATGGAACAAAATACCACCAGACCACATTCGTGCAGCGTGTGAAGCCTTCTCGGACAGACTTAATGCTATTATTTGGGATAAAGGTGGCTACATCAAACAATAACACACTTTTTGTCAAATTTAAAATGTTTTTACGATATACTGAAGTTTTGAAATAAAAAAAATAAAAATTGACAAATGTACAGCATTTTAAATTGGCAACACTTCGAATGCCGACCTCTGTAGTTTAAATAGTTTAAATAGTTTAAATAGTTTAAATAGTTTAAATAGTTTAAATAGTTTAAATAGTTTAAATAGTTTAAATAGTTTAAATAGTTTAAATAGTTTAAATAGTTTAAATAATTTAAATAGTTTAAATAGTTTAAATAGTTTAAATAGTTTAAATAGTTTAAATAGTTTAAATAGATTAAATAGTTTAAATAGTTTAAATAGTTTAAATGGTTTAAATAGTTTAAATAGTTTAAATAGTTTAAATAATTTAAATAGTTTAAATAGTTTAAATAGTTTAAATAGTTCAAATAGTTTAAATAGTTTCAATAGTTTAAATAGATTAAATAGTTTAAATGGTTTAAATGGTTTAAATAGTTTAAATGGTTTAAATAGTTTAAATAGTTTAAATAATTTAAATAGTTTAAATAGTTTAAAAGTTTAAATAGTTTAAATAGTTTAAAAGTTTAAATAGTTTAAATAGTTTAAATAGTTTAAATAGTTTCAATAGTTTAAATAGTTTAAATAGTTTAAATGGTTTAAATAGTTTAAATGGTTTAAATAGTTTAAATAATTTAAATAGTTTAAATAGTTTAAATAGTTTAAATAGTTTAAATAGATTAAATAGTTTAAATAGTTTAAATAGCGTTACTAAAATTTATTTTGTTTATCGACTTTCTGTTTTTGTTTTCATTTCATGTACAAAATTATTTTCTAGTAGTTTTGGCTGAAATAAACCACTATTGCCGACAAAAATTTCGTCGATCGGCCAGATATTAGACATCCACATCGCCAAAATGAATTTTGGCCGACAAGCCCCCTTTGCCGACACAACCAGATTGCCGGTAAACTAACTGTGCCGGCACCTAATTTGCCGAAACCCATATCTCCGACACCCACATCGCCGATAAGCACATTTTTGATACCCACATCGCCGACGCACCGCACAACCAGATCGCCGACAACCCACTTTGCCCATACTCACACTGCCGAAAATACATATAGCCGAAACCCACATATGATACGGATATAGAAATCTGAGATTTAGCAAAGTATACATTTGCTTTAGCAATGTTGGTAATGTAGATACGAGAAACATAGTTCAACTGAGGAATTCCTTAGAAAACACATCCACTTCGCCGATACCCACAACGCTGGGAAGGTTAATTAAATTAAAACTCAGAAAAATAATTAGTATAAAGAAAACTTATCAGGATGCAACTAAAACAGTAAATAATTATAAAACAATAGCAGGAAAAACAAATTTTGGACAGAGTAACAAAGTTGTCTTGATAGTACTAAATAACGCGGTTTCTCCGCCGGTAAACTTGTGTTATACTGTACAGAGCCAGAGAACAAAAAATTTCCGATCGCCGCAAACAAATTAGAATCCACCGATTACGCTGACAACAAAATCGGCGGCCGCCTAGAAAGCCGACAACAACATGCTGTATAAGATAGCATAAAATTTCCAGCAGAAAAAATGTGTTTTTGCTATTCACCGCTATAGGCATCACTATCACAAAAAGGAAATTTTTTCTGCTGATTTTTGTTTTTTCAATACAAATTCCAATTGGAAGCGAGGAAATAAAATAACTTAACATCAATTTTATGCCACGAGAATAGGGCTCATTTTTTGAAACTAGCAGAAATTTTTTGAAAAGTCAAAGCATTTATGAAGCAGAAGAGAAAATATATGTTTAAACGTTTTGAAACGAAAAAAGGGAAAATTTTTTTAGAAAAAAAGGCTCTCAAAATATACTAAAATTATCATAATGCAAATACATGTTGGTAGCACTCTGGGTATATGTCCTTATGGTAGCTGAAATCATGATCTACATACATGAGCATCATAAGAATCACAATTGGCGTTGAAAATGACTTAAAAAATTTATGGGATGCTACCGACGAAAGTTGTGATTCTAATGTTGCTCATGTATGTAGATTATGATTTCAGCTATCATAAAAACATATACTCAGAGTGCTACCAACATGTATTTGCATTATGATAATTTTAGTATATTTTGAGAGCCTTTTTTAAAACTTTCTGCTGAGAATTATTGATTTGCTTAAAAGTTTCAAAAAATTTCTGCTGGTTTCAAAAAATACCAACAGAAAAAATTTTCTTTTTGTGATAGTGATGCCCCTAGCGATGAATAGCAAAAACACATTTTTCAGCTGGAAATTTTCTGCTATCTTATACAGCATTTACATATCACTTTGATTTATGTTGAGTGATGAAATATCGAAGTTATCGATCGGCGATAATGTTACAAAATACCGATTTTTCGAAACTGTCGATATTTTGTCGAACTTCGATGGCTTGTCTGGCTTCAGTGTGGCTTGTCAGTGATCTGGTTATGTCGGCTAAGTCGGTTTTTCGGAAAAACTTTGATTCTTTCATCGTGACTCTTTCCTCCTTTCCTTCCCCTTCACCTACAAACTAATTTTGAAGCAGGGAAATTTTTAATTCTTTTTTCAGCAACATTTTTTTTTGATTCTACTGATTCTCGCACTACTACTAAGATAAAATATTTCAAGGCCATTTTATTTATTTGTTGTTTTTGTTGATTTTTTTTCGAGTTTTTTGTTTCTTCGAATTTTCATGGTTGAAAGACATTCTACGCTCAAAATTTTTTGCGCATACATAAACAAAGAAATGACCAAAGAAATGACCAAAGAAATGCGCAAAGAAATCAAATGATTTTTTGAAGTCGTGCAATCACGAGGAAAGAATGAAAGTGTGGAACGGCAAATTCATACTTGTTTTGGCTGCATACAATTCCTCGTAAAAGAAATATTTTGTTTTGAGTTTTTTATCAAGCAGCAAAGGTTGCAATCAGCAGGTTGCTTTATAAGACGTCTTCTCGTCGCAAGGCTACACGTGGGTTACTAAAGAAGTAGAACATGATCACCAACATTGAATAATAACAAGATTATCGAATCAGAAACATCTGATTGTTCATCAAAATTCCTAATGATATCAAGAGATCTATCAAATTATTATTGGCTTCTGAAGTGACACAAAATACTCGTACAACGAATGAATAACGATAAAAAATCAAGATGCCACGGAATGTTGTAGCTAATCAATTACAAGACATGATCTAATAAGTCAAATTTCAGGTAAAACTTTTGCATGTTTGTAGTTGTACATACAACATATGAAGCACCACCGGTAACGACAAATTATCACCAGATTAGATTATTCTCCCAGTATTAATTGCCCGAATTATATTATGCATACTCAATAAAATTCGAATGTAAGAAATACCCTCGTCATCATGTATACGAGTATGTTTTTACAATTCATTTAATTTTCTTTAATTAATTCAAATCACATCCATGTTTAGATACAAATCGATTTGGTCTGCCCCATTAAACGCGTGTACTCAACTCTGCTGTACAGTGCGACTGACATTCGAACCACAGAAACAGAAGGTTTAAATTTTTTGATGTATGATGACAATCCCATTGGATTCAATGAATGGGATACGAGTCAATAAACGAATCTATCTCAACAAAAGCTATATACATACAAAGACAAACATAACTACTTGTATTCCACTTGGTTTTCTAATCGAATGTGTATCTCAGTGTATCGTATCCAACAAGACAGAAAGCTCTCGAAAACAAACTCGAGTTAAAATGAGATACCATTTAAACCACATAAATCCTAATTTTAGTTGTTTTTCAACAGATTGTTTCTTGTATATCTATTTTGGTCCTTTTATACATAAAAGATAACATCTTAAGACACAAAACAAGCAGAGACGAGAAAATAATTTTATCGTTCTCTCGATTTTAGATGGGCAAACCCAACTTCATAACTCTAATATATTTATCTTGCATATGTGTTTGTAATAATAGCATACTGGACTGTAAGCTGTGATGGCTTTCAATGAACACTGAATCTGAACTCATTCGAGAAGAGGACAGCAAGCACTATACAGTGTATCGTAAAATATTTTTTTTTTTTGTATTCGGTCAATCCCCAACATAACGATATGTACATGGTTAAGTGTTGGATCTATATGGTAAATTAGATAAACAATACGTGATGGGATTACATATCTGTATGTTGACTAATGAAAAATAATGATTCCTTTTTTCGTTCTCGTGTCTCGCATTGCTTCGGCCGAGTGGTTATCCCTTCCAAAGTGTTTTTTTTGTCTTCAATGTCACCGATTTTATACGTTTTTGGTATTTCATATGTCGATATATAGTTCATACATGTGAAAGGATTCAGTCGATATTTTTATTTTTAGGATTTGTAAATAATATATCCATTTTGATATTGTCTCGGACGACGACGACAACGGCAACCATGAAGACAAAATGTAATGCCATCGATAAGGGTTGTGTAGAAGTGGATACGGAATGACGTGAATTTATTATCATGTTACATGCAAGCTTTCTACATACAAGCTCGTACATATGGAGTATGTGACAAAATTAAGGAAATGAATTTTTATCTCAAATACAACCTGTCTATCTATCTGTCATGTCAAACTCTTGTTTAAAAGTATGTGCTGGCGTGTGACATAATTCCAGAATAATCTGCTTAATTAAAAATTCGTAACTAATTAAGCATATTGATTGAAACATTATTTACGTTTTTAAGCAAAAAATTTATGAACGGGAAAATCATTTCTATCCGCACACTGTACAATGATGCACTCGTACAAATAACACAATTTATGTGCTTGGAAAATAGCAAAATGTTGTACCTGTCAGAATCTAAATATTTTGATATTCAAATTTTGTTCTAATTATTTATTGTGGTGTTTTGTGGTGTTTATGTGTTTCGTGAACAGGAACAAAGGATGGACACAAAATTTAATCGAGCATAGAATGGCGATAAATAATAATCGGCTGCAAAAATATTCGTGTGAGAATTGACGGCATGAAATTATGAATTAATTAGATTTTATTGTGGCGAATATTCATCGGCAGAAACTTAAATACATTGAAGGTTTGATGGTATTGTGACGATGTTTACAAACTTGAACGTCAAATTTAATAGTCAAATATCCAGATTTCAATGAACTGAATGAAAATTATGGAAGAGACAAAAAACGCGGTCTACCTACGCATGTAGTGAAAACAAATTGATAACAATGTTCAGAGTACGGGATTGACAGCCTCCACGAAGTATTCATAAATGGATATGGGCGTACTCTGGGCAATGTTTTGTAGAACGAACGGTTGCGGTACCCAATATCTTCGTAGTAGTGAAGCTAATTAGTCAATCAAAACAATGCAGTGGTACATATCAACAATATCAACATTGGTAAATCCACTCTCTGTGGAGACTGGCCCTATGGATTCTGAGGAGGGCCATCTATTGCATTATCAGGGAACATCAAATCCGTTCGAGAGAAGACCAAATTTACAAACATCACCGATAAAGAAAAATAGAAGTAAATCGGTAGCTGACCAAGCCAAAACTTTTTCTAACGCTTTACCTAGACAAACATTACACGAAATAAGTGATGCCACCGGAAATTTTGCTTTACAAATCGCCGAATCTAGTAAAACAACTATTGAGCAACTACCAACAACGCCAGTAAAGGGCCTTAACTGGCCCTTTACTGGCGTTGTTGGTAGTTGCTCAATAGTTGTTTTAGAGCTGGCATTGTCTGATCCAAATTTTGACTTAGCTGGTCCAATTGATAGGAGTTTAGGAACAGAGGTATACGCCAACATCTTGTTAGACGGTGTAATAAAGAAATCACCGTACCAACCAATAGCCCAGAAAACAGAGTTAGGATGGATTCTCCTGGGTCTCACGACAGATTCAGGATTAACGTCAAATTCACTATCTCTGGTAGTACAAAACAACCTAGACGTGCAGCTGCGACAATTCAGGGGAAATTGAAGAGCTACCCAAGGGAAAGTCATTCTCATAAGAAGAAGAGATGAGTGAGCAACACTACGCAATTACTCACAGAAGACTATCAGAAGGACGATATGAGGTCACTATACCATTAAGGGATGAACTGGAAATAAGAGAGTCAAGGAAATGTGCGGTTGCAAGACTAATTCAAATAGAAAGAAGATTAGAAAGGAACCCACAATTAAAACAAGAATACCATAACTTTATGAATGAATACATAAAGCTAGGACATATGGTTCCGGTCAATTCAGAAGATGCCAAGGGGCAAACATGTTACCTACCTCACCATGCTATGGTCAAGCAGTCAAGTACAACAACCAAGGTGAGGGTAGTCTTTGATGCATCAATGATGACAACAAACGGGATCAGTTTCAACGATATCCAGCTAGTAGGTCCAACAATACAACAAGATCTGTTCTCTATTATAACAAGATGGAGGAAATACAAATACGTATACATCGCAGATATTGAGAAAATGTATAGGCAAATCCTGGTAGCAACAACAGAACAGAACTTACAAAGGATACTATGGAGAGCTAACCCAGACGAGCAAATTAAGAGTACAAGTTACGAACAGTTACGTATAGTACCTAGTCCGCTCCATATTTGACCACCAGAACTCTAAAACAACTTGCCATAGACGAGCAGAATAACTATCCAATTGTTGCAAAAATCCTGTTGAAGGATTTCTATGTCGACGATGTTCTCTCTGGTGCAGAGACCATAGAACATGCAGTAAAATGTCAGCAACACTTAAGAAAAATGCTAAATACTGGAGGTTTCAAGCTGAGAAAATGGGCATCGAACAACAGAGCCATAACGGAGGGTATTCCTGAAGAACAAAGGGAGTCAAAAACTACACTCATAAATAAGGACCATGAATCCATAAGAACGTTAAGAATATCCCCAACGAGATGAATTTGAGTTCCAGGTCAACATGGAACCCATGACAATAGTTCCAATAAAACGATCCCTTATCTCGGAGGTATCCAAGATATTCGATCCGCTAGGATGGTTTTCCCCAACAATTATTATATGAAAACTATTGTTTCAGCAGTCATGGATAATTACCTGAGGAAATGAAGACAAAATGGATTCAATATAAAACTACGTTCAGCGAGCTGCAAAAAATTACGATTCCACGATGGACTCATTCCAAGGACAAGTGCTCGGAATTAGCTTACGCTGCAGTAGTGTACTGCAAGGTGACAGATGCAGGAGAATCAACAATTACACTTATGTCCGGGAAAACTAAAGTGGCCCAAATAATTCAGAAACTAAGTCTTCCAAGATTACAACTTTGTGGGGCAGTACTGTTAGCGAAGCTACTGAGACAAGTTTCAGAGGCCATGAGAATCCCAAACGTTAAAATGCAAGCCTGGACTGACTAGACAATTGTTCTGTCCTGGCTGCAAGGACACTCTAGTAAGTGGAAAACGTTCGTAGCAAATAGAACATCGCAGATTCATGCTATCCTCAGCCCTGTACAATGGAAACATGTAAAATCAAAATAAAGTCCCACGGATTGTGCAACTCGTGGCGTAGATCCTGATAAGCTGGGTGATTATAAATTATGGTGGTCCGGTCCGGATTGGCTTACGGAGACCGAGTTAAAAAAACGGCAAGATACTCTCTGCAGCATAAGCACAACTACAACAGAACCGGAAATATTAAAAAGTGTTCTCCTCTCACAAAAACAATTCGAGTACTCGCGTATATTTGGCCGTTCTATTGGGATAGCCACCATAAAGGCGAAAAACGGAAGGAGTCACTAACAGTTAACGAGTTAGAAGCAGCTAAAGTAAGGATTGTAAAGATGGCACAACCTTCTCCATTTAAGGAAGATATAATAATATTAAAGGATAAAGGGTCATTGGGCTCCAAGAGTAAAATTCTCTCCTTACATCCATTTCTGGACACGAACGGAGTACTTCAAATAGGAGAACGATTGCAACATTCAATTTTGAATTATAATGAAAAACATCCAACCATCATTCAACCAAAGGGTCATCTCACAAATTTGATCATCGATTGGACACATAAAAGTACTCAGCATGGAGGTTTGAACTTAACGCTCGCGTTCATAAGGAAGCAATTTTGGATCCTCCAAGGCAAAAGAGCAACAAAACAACACAATCGCCAATGCCAGAAGTGTTTTAGGTTCAAAGCTAACAGAGCAACTTAACTGATGGGAAGCCTACCTCCTCCAAGCGTAATACCCTTAAGAGCATTTACCCATACAGGAATAGACTATGCTGGGCCCATCAATTTTCGAATGTCCAAGGGCCGCGGAACAAAGAGCCGGAAGGGATACATCGCCATTTTCATCTGTTTAACAACGAAAGAGACGCATATAGAATTGGTTAGTGATTTAACAACACAAGAATTTCTCGCTGCCCTCAAACGATTCGTAGCCCGAAGGAGTAACGTTGCAAATATGTATAGTGACAACGCCACGAATTTTGTGGCTGCAAATAAATATTTGCAATCTATTCATCATTCATCCGATATTTTAAACGTAATAACAAACCAAGGGATCCAATGGCATTTCATTCCCCCAGGCTCACCACATTTCGGCGGCATATGGGAAGCAGGAGTGAAATCGGTAAAACAGCACTTGAAGCAAGCCGCAGCATCGGTACTACTAACATATGAGGAATTAACAACTCTGTTGTGTCAGGTTGAAGCAACATTAAATTCTAGACCGCTATGTCCACTATCAGAAGATCCCAATGAACTTGAATGTTTGACACCAGGGCATTTTTTAATTGGCAATTCCATGCTCGCCCCGCCTGATGATGAAACCATTTACCCGGACCAAAATCTATTGATAAGATGGCAGCAAATCGAGAGAATGTATGGATACTTCTGGAAAATGTGGAACAAAAATTACCTCCATAATATGCAGCACCGAATGAAATGGACAAAACAACAACCAAATATAAAGGAAAATCAATTAGTTCTTATAAGAGACGAAAATTTACCACCCACTAAGTGGCTATTGGGAAGAGTATTTAAACTCACCCAGGACATGACAAATTAATCAGCGTCGTTACCTTGAAAACTCAAAAGGGAATACTCAAAAGGTCCATAGCTAAGATCCTCTACCAACACACCATTGAGTCAGAAGCCGAACCAATTATTGAAGATTCCGAAGTGCAACAGTTTATAACAAATAACGATAAGCCGACGGAAGGTTCATCTCGCGAGAAAGTTCATGAACCAACTACAAGAAGAACACAGAGTCAATCCGCGAAACTATCTTGTGCCAATCTTATCTTTTATTCGGTATGCATTGTGGGCCTATTATTTTGCGCATCAAGTGCCGAGACGGCAAATGAAACATAATATAGCATTGAATACCTTAACCACCAACCAGGATTATATTTTGAAAACCCATTTGCCTCCAGCTGGAACATAATCAACTACTATGATCTGAGAGAATTTGAAGGGGAACTGAAAAATATGAATATACATTATAAGCAATTGAGACGCGTCTGCCAAGAGAGTAATAATCATACAAAAGACGTGGGTTCGGAGATACAGTGGGATATGTGATGAGAGATTTATTTGGGGTTTTGAATGAACAAGATGCACAACGTTATGCACAATTAATAACAAATCTGGAAGATAAAACCGAAACACTGATCAATTTAGCTCGAAAACAAACCTCAATTATCAATACCACTGTAAACATTATCAAACATGATAGTGATCTAACAAGAAACCAACTAAATGTTATGGGCGATCACATTGAGCTTATACAAGATAGAGTCAACCAACTTTGAGCTGATTCAGCATATTTATATAAACACCAATTAATCAACATGTTGTCCATACAACTCATGCTATTCATCAGAAATGTCTAAGATACTCAGAGAACCCTGATTGACATGCTCACCCATACGCATAACGGATTAATCAATTCACAGTTAATTTCTCCTACACAGCTTGAAAATGAATTATGGAAAATCCAAAACCACACACCACCGGCAATGACACTTCCTGGTTATCATCTCACTGATATTTATGAAGTTATGACAGTAAATGCAAGAGTTATGGCAACCATGGTTATTTTTAGCATTCAGATACCGTTGATACAATAAGTGTCTACAACATCTATCGAATAATTCCAATACATATTCAACACGAAGGTCAACATTTCATCATTAAACCGTCAACCACATTTTTGGCAGCGAGCAATAGTCGTGAATATTTAAATCGATGTGTTACTATCAACACTCATAAATTCATATGCCATGTTGCTCCGATATACAACACACAATCTGACGTCAGTACGTGCGAAATGAACGTTTTTCAACACAATAACGAGCTCCGTCACAGTTGCCACATTCAGTCATTTAACTTTACCAACTATTGGGCTAAAATTAATGAACATCACAAATGGATTTTCAGTATAAGCGGTAAGAAGGTGTTCGATCTCATTTGTGGAAAAACAGTTACCCCGATTAAACTAGAAGGCTGTGGAATATTAAACATCAAATTCAGCATTTATTCCGACTATACGCGTAAATGCTAGTATTGTTAATCATACAACATTGGAAACATTAATCGCGGAACATAATCATGACCGTCACTGGAATGCTGACCCTAGCCGCCACGATGTTCATCATTACAGTATCGCGTATGTCAATCTCGCAGTTTTAAGTATAAGCATAGCATTAATTATTATATTGTGGCAGAGAAAAAACCAACGAAATCAACGTCCAGCGGCCGTTCCTGCACCAAGAATACATAGACGTTCTGACATAGCAGTTTGACAATAGCTGTTGTCAAGGTGGGGGAGAATGTTGACGCATCATCATAATGTTCAACATAACTACAATAATTTGGATCGTGTTAAATTTCATTTTAATGCATTTCTTGTAAAATGATTGTCACTTTCAAAATATATTGACCTGTTAAATTGTGCCGATTGGTTATTATGTATATGTAATTCGACTAATTTTAAACTTGAAAAATTGTATAAAATAAATGGGGAGACATACATACAACGGCTTACTTACTTCTTTCTGTGTCTTCACTTGCTTTTAGTTTGGGCCACACCCGTGGTAACCCAAACTAATCTTGTGAATCTACAAACCACAGATTTTATGTTCTACCAAATATTTAACAGATCGGAAGCAATTTCGAAGCATTAATAGGGGCGTTGGACGCGAGACTACATGATCGTTTTGCCGATTTGATTCTCCGCGATAAGGGTTCACTCCCCTATTCTGTATTTAAAGAGGAAGTGATTCGCGTGTTGGGCGAGTCTGAGATGTCACGCCTGAACAACGTCCTGACAAACCTGACTTTGGGTGATAAAAACCGTCGCAGTTATTAAGTTAGATACGTTTGAACGCTGGCAGTAATTTTAACGACAAGTTGCTCAGACAACTTTGGATGAAGAGGTTGCCTTTGCAGATTCAGGTTATCCTGACTACTTTCGAAAACGATGTGACGTTAGATGTTTTGGCAGCACGTAATATGACGGATAATATGATGGAGGTGATCCCACCGTTAAGGTTAAATGCCGATAAATCGTGCAACCCTTTCGGTCCATCCTCGTGCTTCAATCCAACCGACATTTCTGAAACATCTAATTTAGACACTAAATTAGAGGATTTTAGCAGAGATTAAAACTATGGTTAACCCTAGATCTCGATCTCGTGCAAATAATAGAAATCGCTTAAATTCTCGTTCGAGATCTAGAGGCCGGGTTAACCCAAAATTCGAATTGTGTTATTATAATTTTAGGTTCGGTGGCAAAGCTCAGAAATGTCAGGTTGGATGTAAATTTTACGACAAAACCTGCGGAGGTCGAGATTTCGATCAAGAAGGATTTTTAAATGTTCATCAGGACGTGACGTCCGTTACTGATGAACCTACTATCAGTCGTCTATTAATACATGATGCCAATTCAAGAGTTGCATTTCTAATAGACACTGGTGCTGACGTTTCGGTTATTCCACTTAAAATTTGTTAATTCCGCAGGCCTAAACCTTTTCCGAAATTATTCGCTGCGAATGGAATCACAATTAAAGCATATGGAACAAAAATTCTAAATTTAGATTTTGGGTTACGGCGTAATTTCAAGTGGGAATTTATAGTGGCAGATGTCTCGCTGCCCATTATCGGAGTTGACTTCCCTAAAAGTACTGGTTTGATAGTTGATCTTGGCAAACATCGTCTTCTAGATCCAACACTGTCTCAACTAGACAAATCTCAGGTTAATAATCAAATCCAGCAACTTCTTTCTAAATTCTCAGAAATTATGACAAACTCTCTCAACGTCAAACCAGTTAAGCATATGATCACTCATCGGTTGGAAACTTTTGGACCACCTGTTTCTTGTAAAGCAATGCGTTTGGCACCTGATAAATTAACGATTGCAAAACAGGAATTCGACAATCTGATGGCACTAGGAGTTTGTCGTCCAAGTAATAGTGCATGGTCTAGTCCTTTGCATTTGGTCTTGAAGAAAAATGGTGATTGGAGACCATGTGGAGATAATCCCATTCCACACCTACAAGATTTTTCCTACCAACTTGAAGGATGTACAGTCTTTTCGACTCTTGATCTTGTCCAAGCTTATCATCAGATCCCGATTGAACCGTCTGATATTCTAAAAAAAAGCTATTGCGACTCCCTTTATTTGAATTCACTAAAATGACTTTTGGTCTCAGGAATGCAGCGCAAACTTTTCAGAGATTCATGAATTCCGTATTGTTGGGACTTAATTTCGCATTCATCTACTTAGATAATATTCTGATAGCGTCTAAAACTTCGAGGAACATTGCGCGCATCTCGAATTAGTTTTCCAAAAATTATCAGACAACGGTTTAATAATTAACCCTGGAAAATGTGTCTTCGCTTTGCCTGGAATTAAATTTTTAGGACATTTCGTTAACGCAAATGGCATTTTACCTGTTCCAGAACGTGTTCAATTTTAATAAACTCAAAAGATTTTTGGGGATGATTAATTTCTACAGACGCTTCATTCCAAACGCCGCGGCTGAAAAAAATTTTACTTAATGATTTTCTTAAAGGCTATAAGAAAAACAGTAAAATTCCAATTAATTGGAATCTACGGCTTCATCTACGGCTAAACTCGCTATCATAGTAGACGCCTCGGACACAGCCATCGGAGCAGTACTTCAACAGTATGTTGGTGATATTTGGCAACCACTCAGCTTTTTCTCGGTTCGTCTTAATGAAACGCAACAAGATATAGTGCTTATGACAGAGAGTTGTTAGCAGCGTACTCTGGCATCAAGCATTTCAGATATATATAGGAAGGACGACAGTTTACGTTGTTTACGGACCATAAACCACTTGTCGATGCTTTTTGTCAGAATCCGAAAAAGGCATCACCGCGTCAATTCCGACATTTGGATTTCATAGGACAATTCACAACCGACATTCAACACATTTCAGGCATAGATAATATCGTCGCAGATACAGTTTCCCGCATTATTCTTATTTATATTCCTGAGAGTATAGATTATGCGTAAATTGCGGATACCCAAGTCGATAAAAGATCTGATGCGCGATAATTTAACTTTAAAGTTTGTCCAAGTTCCGTTGAGTTTTAACTCTAGCAAAACTATATATTACGATATTGCGACAGCTAGTCAAAGACCTTTTATTCCAATTGTGTTTCGGAAACAAGTTTTGAAGCCTTTCACAATCTTCTCCATCACGAAAGATTCAAAAACTATGGCACAATCCTGTTTAGCTTGTCAGAAATCTAAAATTTCAAGACACACCGTTTCACCTCTTGGATCTTATCAATTAACTTCGTAATGCTTCGCAGAAATTCACTTAGACATCATTGGTCCTTTGCCTATTTCTGACAATCAGCGGTATTGCGTTACATAAATCGACAGGTGTACGAGGTGGGCTGAGGCAGTTTCAGTTCCTCATATTACTGCAGCTACTGTCGCTTCTGCGGTATACTCCACATGGATTTGAAAGTCCAACGGTATGATTGAGAGATGGCACAGAAAGTTAAAGACCGCAATCATGTGTCGCGAACGAACATTGGGTAAGGTTCTTGCGCCAACCGTACTGTTAGGTTTACGCACGTTACATAGTGAGCAACTTCAAACTTCTCCGTACGTTGAGGGGGCTTGGTCAATTTCTAAATTCTTTTTCGACAGATAAAATTCATCAGACAGATTTTGTCAATAATCTTAAAAAAACATTTCGATGAGATAAGACCGTCTCCGGCTACCTGGCACTCTAATGTAAAAACTTTCGTAAGCAGAGAACTTTCAACGTGTTCACACGTGTTTTTAAGGTGATTTTGTGAGGAAATCTTTGCAACCACCTTATTCAGGACCGTTTAAAGTTCTCGAAAGAGGGAATAAGTTCTTCACTATTGACGTAAACGGCAGGACGAGCATGGTTTCTTTGGATCGCCTCAAATCGTGTTTCGCGGATAATGCGGACATCATAGGATCGTTTCCGGCGGCCCCGCTGGGTGAGAGAACTTTGGATGACGTGTCGGGTTCTGATTGTGCAAACGTGTTAAAAAAGGTTCGCTTCAATCTTCCACCAAAGGAACCAGTTCAAATCAGGACTGGAAGAAAAATTAGACCACCGTCTGGTTTTAACTGAAGCAGTTTCTGGATCATCGTCGTTTCTTTTATTTGGTTTATTTTCGGCCACGGTATACTTGTATTTCATAAATTCTTCCGAATTCATTGGGGAGGGATTATTGTGGCGATGTTTACAAACTTGAACGTCAAATTTAATTGTCAAATATCCAGATTTTAATGAACCGAATGAAAATTATGGAAGAGACAAAAAACCCGGTCTACCTACGTAGGTAGTGAAAACAAATTAAACAAAAAGTTGAATTTTGCGATTTGTTCACAGTTAAAACTTATTTTTAAATTAATTAAAATTGTTACTTTAATTCAATAAATGTTTTCAATTAAATATAAATAAATTAATCAATTAATTATGAAACATCAGTTACAACTGTAAAGTGCTTATAGATGTGATATTACAGTGAGACACTTCCCATACATTTTTAAAGACAGGAACAATCTCCTATAGTATAAATGAATATACCAGCCAAAAGTTTGCCGGTTTGAGTTTTGCTAAAAATATAAAAAATTGCAAATCATATTTTATGTAAAGTTATTGTCCAATTAAATACTACTCTAGTAATTCGCAACACGGTATTGGTGACTGGTCATAAGCATCCGCCAAAACCAACAAGGTCCAGGTTAATACAACTTAAAGTGTTATTGCTGAATGAAGGATTGAGTTAAAAATAAGTGTAAAACCGTTTAGGTACCCATAATCCCTGAATAAAGCGCCTGATCCACTTGAGTGTAAAAATAGCAACGATACGAAAATTGCTCATTATGCGAATATAATTTTTTAACGGATTGTTTGTATTAAAAATGCTGTTTGATGCCACTTCAAATAACATTTCATTCCCATTTGATATGGAAAACAACATAAAACATAAATTTTGTAATTCATAAAAAATAATGTTCTGCTGGAAATTATGTATGTGCAACAACAGAGATTTTCTTTTGATGATTGTTTCACCGCAAATACCTCATGAAATATTATATTATTTTAAATGAGCTTTTTGGTTTTCTGTTTTTGTTTGCTTGTGCTTTTCTGATTATGGTTGTTCTACATATAGAACACGAGAATTAATTTTGCTAAAAGCAATATTTGTATGAATGTGCGTCTACGCAACGTATCTGCCGTTATAATTAAGCCTGTTTATATTTATTTAGCTTATTTAAATCACTCTAAAGTCGCAGAGCGACATTTTTAAGCTTTTTTTCTGTTTAAATGTAGCACAACAAATATACATTTATTTATAGAGTTCATTTGAAACGGGAAAAATAGCAAAAAAAAATCGAATTTTCCGATTTTACATCATCCAATAATTTTGCTGTCTCCACAATTACCCAACTTCCATAAATTATTATGACGACACACCAACAGTAAAATTGTTGCGAGCGCAAAAACAAAAAATCACTTAATCTTGTTACGACGAGCTTTTATTTTTTCTTGTGCTCGAAGAAAATTCCAACGCGAAAGAGACACAAAAAAATAAATAAATCAGAGGCAAATCAAACGATGATGACACAGACAAAAAAAATTTTCTTTTATTTTTATTAAAACGCGACAAGGAAAAATCTAATAATCTCAATCATTTCCTTGTGATTTTCCTTACCTTCCCACCTCTCGTACTCGCACAAATACACACCCCACATACATTTTCAATAAACAGTACACATATTTTTGTTTTGTACGTAAAACAGTAATTCGAAATATTTATTCCTTTGCTGTTGTTGCTGCTTGTAGGGGCGAAATCAAACAGAAATAAAATTTAATTTTCCTCCTCCGTATACACAACTCGTTTCTTCGCTTTTTATTCGCTACCTTGTTGTTGTTACATTTGAGCTTTACTCGTTGTGTTTGATTAAATCAAGGAATAAAATGTTAAGGAAAAGCGATAAAAGAAAATTATAAACGATTTCACTGTACGACTGTGTTTAATATTAATTTATACGAGCAAAAATCTTTTCCGCGGTTAAATTTATATCGCGCGCGGGGGTGGTGTGAGGGCCGGATGCCAAAAAAATATCGATCATCATTAAAACAAACCTTGATGTTCCAGTTTGCGACATATTTAATCCGCGAATACGGAGAATTCTATAATAATGTCGACGTCGATCTATGTACTCGTACCAATGTCATATTAAACCATCCAAGTGAAAATTCAACGTACGCAGAGAAAACAGAACCAAATTAAATTTGAAATTGAAAAGTTGTATGCTGGATGGAAATTCCATATTTGAAAAGGGTTGAATGTTTTTGTTTCGCTTTATATTATATTTTGAAGCGTATGTTGTCGAAATTACCCTACTAAGAACCGGCAAAAAAAAATTCTAGAATTTTATGCATGCCAATCAAATGTCGCTAAACATAAAGAAAATTCGTTTTTTTAATGTGTGTGTATGCTTCTATTTGGATTCTATATGTACGTTATGTGTCTGTGTACTTCCTCCTACCAAATATAAAATTTAATGTTATGGGGAAGGTTAAACATATGTGAATCGAATTTTCTTTTTTTGTGCTGGTTTTGGGTAAAGTCAACAGGTTGAATTATTTTGTGAATCGAATCGGATGAAACGTTAATTTTCTAGTGAATTACATTTTTGTTAAAATTTGTGGAATAAAATATTTATGATGTATAGGGCATCTATAATTATCTCCGTATATGGTTTTTGTATTTTGGCTTTTCACGTACTTTACACGAAATTTTCGGAAATCATTCAAGTATTGCTTAAAAAATTATTTGACTTTCAAAATTTTTCAAAATTGGCTCAAACCTGCCAGAATAATTTATTTAACTGCGACACAGAGTAGATTTGCATTTTACTATTTACATAGTGAAGGGTTTTGTTCCTGTTCAGTCAGTAATAGCCGAAAATACAAATAAATAAAGAGATGGAAGGTTTTAAGCAAGCACAAATCGACCTGGCAAGGTCGGCCCGGTTTGAACTTCAGTTGCAATTTAACAACTTAGTCGGAAACATACATCTCCTATTAACAAGCAATAAAGAACGGCGACGAGTAAAGCGAGGTTTGTGATAAACAACAGGCATTATCTTATAGTACATCATTGGAATTCTCATCCAGTGGTGGCATTTAAAACTGTTGTTACAACTAACGGTTGGAAAATTAAGTAGAAATGAAATGCCAATTGGCCAGGAAACAAGCCAATTTGTGGATCAATTTGTGAAGCGAATTTGAGAAACTGGATTATTATTGGAAAAACCAACACGTGCACCTGCATTTACAGCACGCACAGCCGAGAATATTGCAGCTTTTGTTCAGGATGTGTCTGAGCATCCATAAACATCAACTCGCCATCGTGGTCAACTATTGAACATTTCACGCAGTTCTGTGATGAAAATTTTGCATAAAGACCTCGGTATGAAGACACACAAAGTTCAATTAGTCAGGAGCAAAATCACCATCCGCAACGTTTTCGGTTCGCTAATTTGGCTGTAGAACGCTTGGAAGAAAATGAGAATTTTTGCTGAAAAATCATCTTTTCGTCAACAAGCAAAATTGTCACGTTTAGGGTTCAGAAAATCCACACGTAACCATGAAGAAGCTGATGCATCCACAACGAGTGACTGTTTGGAGTGAATTTTGGATCGGCGGCATTATTGGTCCATTTTTTCGAAAATACGCAAGGAACCGCTCTTACCGTCAATAAGGAGCATTACCGAGCCACGATAAACGATTGTTTGTGACCCAGAATTCAAGAGGTTGACACACACGACATTTGGTTTCAACAGGATGGCGCAACTTGCCACACAGCAAACGCACCAAATCGGTTTTTTGCACTTTGTCATCGGGGATCGAATAATAAGCCTAACGGAGATGTCAATTGGCCACCACGCGATTTGACTCCGTTGGACTTTTTTTTTGCGGGGAGCCATTAAGGGTTTTTGTTACGCAAACTATCTGACTTGAAAGATCAAATCATGATACCATTGATGAGATAGAAGCCCATACAATCGAAAATGTTCTGAAAAATTGGATTGACAGAATGGGGTACTGTAAAGCCAGCCGTGGAAGTTATTTGAATGAAATTGTGTTGAATACTTAATGGCAATGTATGTATACTCCTTTGACTCTTTCTAATAAAATAAACTACTTTGAAAAATATTAATTCGTCTTTGAATTAGAGTCAAAATAATTTGCAAACGTTAGATGGCCACTCTTTATGTTCACAATTTTTATATAAATTATTATCTGGAAAATCTTCCGGGAGAGCCAATTAAGTTAGACCTGCTGCCGAAATTCCGAGAAGAATTGAGGCGAATAAAGGATAGTTCTACAAAATATCATCAAACCGGAGTTGAATACTTCAACTTACAATACAAAAAGTCAAAACAGAACAGCGTTTCACAGAACATAATAGGGAGCCATCAGGACATGGGAAAACGGAACCATTCACCAGCAGGTAACTGCAAAAAAGTTACAAGTAGCCAACAACATCTACGAATTAGTAATTGAAAAGTACCAGCGAATACTTAATTCAATGCACACATCAAATGCCCAGACAGAACGTACGGTTCAGCAACAGAAAGAGGGTAACATAAAACTACCTAAAACTGATGTGCCAATGTTTAACGGAAAACAATTTACTGATTGATATCGAAAAAATGCCGTATCAAAAAAATTATACTGCTCGTGATGCAGCACAAACATTGCGTCATTTTCAAATGTTGGAGGTTAATTATCATATAGCCTGAAGTCTAATTAAAGAAAGATACAACAACAAAAGAAAATGAGTTAATACACTAATATTGACTGCTCGACACCTTGGGTAGTTTTCATCACACTTCGAAAATTGGATGCAGAAAGCCGCAGGTTATTTAAACAGGCGATATCCAATCCAAAAGAGATTCCAACCTTCGAAATTTTAAATTTATTTTTGGAAGCCCGCTCCAAGCATTAGAGGCAATTAACGATGGAAGAAAGGTCGAAAAAGTGTCATCCAGCCACCGTATTGCCTAAACAAGGAAATAATCAATTTAGATCATTTTATACTTCCAAGAAGGAAAGCAAGCCAGAAGTCTGTTGTATTGGCCAGGCAGTCATGTAATTTCAGACTGACCAAAATTTAAAGGGATGAGTCCTAAGGAACGCGACGACGCGAGAGAAGTTTAACGCAGATGTTTCAAAAGAGCTGATTATGATAGTTGCAAAAGATATCACCATACACTACTGCATTCAGAGAGCCTGAAATTTGAATATAACAAGCGCAGCATACAAAGTATGAGCAAAAACCGGATAAGAGTTTTAGAATAAACGAATATCACAAATTGGCACCAAGCGTATTTGTGAGACACTAGTTGTCACGAACAGCATGAGAGAAGAGATGCTTAGAGTAGGCATCATTCATCACCGAAGATGATGTGCAACGGCTAAGATTGAAAAGAGAAAGAATTCAGACCAAAATAGCCGGGTTAGGATCAAGCGAGGCAGGAACTTCAAAAGGCAAGGTTATATGGTGGAAGTACTGCCAAGCATATATCGTGGTTTAGGATGAATATCGTTGCATTAGTGCTAAACAAATTAACAAATATTATTCCCGAAGCCAAAATCGTAGGCGTTCATCTAAGACACGTAGAGGACCTTTTATTAGTTGATCCAAAGTATGGGGCTCCAGGACCAATATTCAACGTCTTAGAGGCTAAACATTTTGAAGAAATCATTAAGGATGGTGCAAAAATATGCTAAGAAGGCACACCTTTGTCTCAACATAACGAGCCTGTGACGGAACACGTGAGACAACTGCTCCTAAAAGGCCATGTGCAGTCAATAGTTTCATTTCGGTGTTAGAAATAGAAAATATGCTGAAACGGTTGTGAAAAATAGAGGAAATTTGAACCAGCCGCGTACATACACAATGAGAGAAGATGTGGGGAACCTTATGAAACAAATATAGTTCGTCAACAAGATATCCAATACTTAGTCCAGATTCCATTTATTAGTAAAATCAATGAAACTTCCTAGACTGATTCACGGGTAATTACAATCGCTCGCTTAAGTAAAATGGAAAAGAGGTTTGAAAAGAATTAAAAGATTAGCATTTATGTACAAACTTTCGCGCAGGATACGAAAGATGGGTCACATGAATTTTGCTTGCAGAAGCATAGAAAACTAAACTGAAGCAATCCAGAAAGTCCTGTATTTACCATATCATGCCATGTGGAACGAGAGGGTTTGCGTTTACGACGAACGTCGAGAAAATGACAGGCAAATATTCATAAACCTAAAAGATTAACATTGGCATATGCTGTCGAGAAGCGCCTGATCAACCAATGGAACTAAATCAGTTTCTTACTTGACGGTTAAGGTATATTGCAACAGCCAACTAAGAATGAAACGCACCGCTTCCTTAAAGCATCCGAGATAGCATTAAAAAAGTTTTAGGCAGACGATATAATGTCTGGAGCAGAAACGTTGGAGTAAGCTATAACCTTGCGAAATCAACTTCGCTTACTGTTTCAATCAGGAGGGTGTCCGTTAAAAAAATTTCATCAAACGTTAAAGAAATTTTAGAAGGGATATGCAATGCAAATCTGATGAAAAGGTTACCAAAAAGGTGATTCTATTAGAAACAGCAAAGGTGTAATATAATCCATGAGGATGGTGTAGGCCAGCAACAACCTGCCCATGAAAAATTGTCGGATCATATCGTAGGATGATGGAACAGTAAATGGAAGCAGCTACCTAAATTAGAACTAATTAGAAGTTCGCGCTACGTCAAATTCTACGAATTCTGCGCTGCCTCTGAAAAGAAATACAATGCAGTTATATGGTACAGGGTGTCCGCCGGGAAGGTATCCTACTTTGTTTTGCCGCCATTTAGGCGAATATTAGTATTGACAGTTCATACTTGACAGTCGTGAAGTAGACACGTGGCAAATTTATTATGGAAAAATTTTCGATAAACCATCGTGTCAATAGGATGTTACAGCTCGCCCATGACAACCCCGATTTTCATGAAAAAATTATAATGAGTGACGAGACACATTTTCATTTAAATGGATATGTGAATAAACAGAATAGTCGGTTCTGGGCAATGAAAAACCCTCACATTATTCATCAGTCACCTTTACATCCATTAAAAGTGACAGTCTGGTGTGGGGGATTTGGTCAGGGGGAATCATTGGATCTTACTTCTTTGAAAATGAAAACGGCGTAACGGTAACTGTGAATGGGGAGCGATATCGTGATATGATTGAAAACTTTTTAACGCCACAACTGCATACTTTGGGCTTGATTAACATGTGGTATCAACAAGACGGTGCCACATCGCATACAGCCAGGATTACAATGGAATTACTGCGAGAACTTCTTCCACAACAAGTTATTTCAAAAATTGGTGATGTTGATTGGCCTCCACGGTCGCCTGATTTGACTGCTCGGGACTTTTTTTTGTGGGGATATCTAAAAAGCAGGGCTTATGCAAACAAACCAGAAACGCTTGAGAAACGAAAAATGAAATAAGTAATGAGTAATGAAAAATGTGCTCAAAAGGGCTCGCATTTGTGAGGCTAACAGAGGCGGACATTTATCTGATATTGTATTCCATACATAATTGCCGACATTAAATAAAACATTTATCAATATAAGATCCATTCTCTTTCATTTAATCAAAAATCATAAACAAACAAAGTAGTATACCTTCCCGGCGGACACCCGGAATGATTGAGCATAGCGTTTACGTATCAGTGAGCATCGAGACTACGGAATCCAAGGTGGCGCCAATGTCAAATCAACCATCAATATCCCGATTGGAGTTATTAGGAGCAGTACTTTCAGCCATGCTAATGCAGTAAATCATAGAGGATCTGAAAATTTCAGAAGTGGCAATATTCACAAGTGACAGAAGGCAAACCACAAAGATGGAAATCAGTTATTATACACTGCCGATACGAATCAACTATTCATTTCTGGATTAGTTTCTCTTCACTGATAATGGGATTAAAATCGAAAGGTGGTTTTCGATCCTTGTTAACAAATATCATTGCAATTTCATTTCCAGGTAACTGAATTATATCATCGTTGATCACAACAACAACTTCTACGAAATACCATATTAACCACAGGAACATCTTCACCTTTTGGCTTGGCTTCTTCAGCTGCGGACATTTTCTCGACGAATTGTAAAGCGGATTCACCATTAATTCCCACAAAAACTATGAATAAAATCCCTCATTGCCGTCGCCATCCAACGGTTTTGTCAATCTAAAATGTCGGCATGGAAATGGTCGTTCCGCAGATAAATTGTTTGACTTACAAAACTGATAAAGACTATTAATTGGTCCACAATTATACACTTCTACTTCGCGGAAAATTTGGCTTTCATTTATTAAATATATGCAATGGGTCTCGCTTGTGCTTGATACTTCTGTTGTTTAATTTGATTTTCGACGCTTACTAGTAGCAGCTATTGCATCACGTCGTACTTTACTTCAGACTGATCCGCCGTCTCCGTCTCTTTTCGAAGCTTATAAGCTGCGGCGTTTGCATTTCGAAGTTTGGTTGGATCTTGTTGATTTTGGTGCTGTTGTTTAAAAAAAGAAACACATATATGAGTGACAATTATAAATCATTGAAATTTTCCGAACACCCACAACATCAATACCTAAAGTTCGGATTCCACAGAAATTCAAATACAGCGTATTCGTGACGTTGCAGTAGCATCAAGATCAAGTTACGCGCGCATCGGTAATTTGAATGTAGAACAATAATTAATTTAACTAGCGTCGAAACAGGGACTTTAATGGTTTGCAGAAGGCGAGTTTGCTGAGTTTGTCAATTTTCTGTTGAATACATGTCTAGGTGGAGCATATATCGTATTTGTTCTCTTGGCATGTAACACAACGATTGACCGGCAGTTTAATTTTTCTGCACATCCTTTGGAGGTAATAGCTTTCGATTAAATGGTTGGTTTGCGTCAGTAATATCCCGTACCTGATCGTTTGTGTAAATCTTTATAATCTCTGAAATATAGTGCGTATATTTTTTGAGCTTTTCCCATTACAAATTTTATTGGCTTCAATCCATTGATCATATGTGGGTTGAGATAACGTTTGAAACAATTTATAATGTCTAAATTAGTTAACGCCGGTTGTGTAATAATATGCCTGGAATAGGTGGGAAACGGATTTATAATTTTGTACGAGCTTTCGTTTAAGATTACTTGATTGCGGAATACATTGGCTGGGGTTTCTTCTGTGGAAATCAGATTATTGCGAAGAACTGTCATTGTTATGCTGTGTTGTTGTCATTGCGTTTACTTTCTCAGCAGATTGTTTTTTAACTCATAGTTTTATTCCTCTACGATAGCTTTCTAGCGCTTCATTTTTTACGCGTCAATGGTTGGTAATCTGTGAAGGCTTCACCTTCTTTGATCCGTAAAGGAAATTTCTCAAAGAGATCAGTGGTAAAATTGTGGCAAGCATTTCTTTCTGATTAGCCGCATAACTTCCTTCCGTTTTATTTAAGGTTTTTGAGAGGAACCTAATTGGCTTTCCCTATTGATATTTAAGGAAATTTAAAATGACAGCTGGACTTCATTTGAGTCGAGTGATTTTTTTAGTTTATTGAAAGCAGTTTCTTCTTCGGTGTTGAAATTCACCTGTTTATTCTTCGAGAGGGACTATTTTGAATGTCCTTCTTCCCCTCTTAATATTGAAGTCAGGGGTTTCGCAAGTTTTGCGTAGTCTGGGATGAAGCGATGACAGAATCCTGCTAATACCAAGAAGGATCTGAGTTCCTTCACGGGTTTTGATACAGCGAACGCTATTATGGCTTTTACCATCTTTTGATTTGCTTTTATCCCGTCTTTGGAGATAACGAACCCTAAAAATTCTGCTTCATCTTCATCTCAATTAGCATTTGTCGAGTTGAATCTTCATATTGCCAGTTTCTAACACTTTAAAAGTTATGCTCATGTACTTAAAGTGTTCTTCCTCCGTTTTACCAAGTTTGATTCTATCATCGATATAAACATAGCAACGCTTCCCAATGTGGTCACGAAGGATATGGAAGACGAGTGAACTCGTATTTCTCATGATTAACAGAGAAGGCTATTTTTCATTATTTGATTCCTTTAAGGAAATTTGAAAGGGTGAAAACCGCTTTTCAGATCAACTATGGTGAAAAATCCGTTTTCACCTAAGTTTTCGAGATTACCATTGATCTCAGATATCGGATACCTGTCTGGGATTGTAACCGAATTTAGTTAGCAGTAGTTCAAGTATTTGATTCCCGTTCTTCAATTGAATATCATTTCATATATGCGAGCTCCATAAGGATTTTAAACGAGATGGCACAAGTACGGTGCATATGTGAGCCTACCAAAATATTATAGTGGCGAGTTTGCCGATCGTTGAAAATGTTGGAGTATAAATCTTCTTAGAATCAAAATTTCTAAGTAAATTCCGTTCATCACAAGGATGTCGTTTCAGATATGCGAGCTCCATTAGAATTTTAATGGGGTTGGCATAAGTAGAGTGCACATATGGGTCTATTATAGTGGCAAGTTTGTCGATTTGTGAACATTTTGAGGTATAAATCTTCATAGAATCAAAATTTCTAAACAAATTCCGCTTATCACAAGGATGCCATTTTAGATATGCGAGCTCCATTAGAATTTTAATGGGATTAGCATAAGTAGAGTGCACATATGGGTCTACCAAAATATTATAGTGGCAAGTTTGTCGATCTGTGAAAATGTTGAGGAATAAATCTTCATAGAATCAAAATTTCTATGAAAATTCCGTTCACCACAAGGATGTCATTTTAGATATGCGAGCTCCATTAGAATTTTAATGGGATTGGCATAAGTAGAGTGCACATATGGGTCTATTATAGTGGCAAGTTTGTCGATTTGTGAACATTTTGGGGTATAAATCTTCATAGAATCAAAATTTCTAGGAAACTTCCGCTTATCACAAGGATGTCATTTTAGAAATGCGAGCTCTGTTAGCATTTTAATGGGATTACCATAAGTAGAGTGCACATATGGGTCTACCAAAATATTATAGCGGCAAATTTGACGATCTGTGAAAATATTGAGGTATAAACCTTCATAGAATCAAAATTTCTAAGAATTTCCGCTTATCACAAGAATGTCATTTTAGATATGCTAGCTCTGTTAGAATTTTAATAAAGCTGGCACAAGTAGAGTGCATATATGGGTCTACAAAAATATTATAGTGGCAAGTTTGACGATCTGTGAAAATATTGAGGTATAAATCTTCATAGAACCAAAATTTCCGCTTATCACAAGAATATCCTTTTAGATATGCGAGCACCATTAGAGTTTCAATGGGGTTGGCATAGGTAGAGTGCTCATATGGGTTTACAAAAATGTTATAGTCGCAAGTTTACGGATCTGTGAAAATGTTGGGGTGTAAATCTTCTTAGAATCAAAATTTCTATGAAAATTCCGTTCACCACAAGGATGTCGTTTCAGATATGCGAGCTCCATTAGAATTTTAATGGGGTTGGCATAAGTAGAGTGCACATATGGGTCTATTATAGTGGCAAGTTTGTCGATTTGTGAACATTTTGAGGTATAAATCTTCATAGAATCAAAATTTCTAAGAAAATTCCGCTTATCACAAGGATGCCATTTTAGATATGCGAGCTCCATTAGAATTTTAATAGGATTAGCATAAATAGAGTGCACATATGGGTCTACCAAAATATTATAGTGGCAAGTTTGTCGATCTGTGAAAATGTTGAGGAATAAATCTTCATAGAATCAAAATTTCTAAGAAATTCCGTTCATCACAAGGATGTCATTTGAGATTTGCGAGCTCCATTAGAATTTTAATGGGGTTGGCATAAGTAAAGTGCTCATATGGGTCTACCAAAATATTATAGTGGCAAGTTTGCCGATCGGTGAAAATTTTGGGGTGTAAATCTTCTTAGAACCAAAATTTTACAAAATTCCGTTCATCATAAGAATTTTAGACATGCGAGCTTTATTAGAATTTTAATGGAGTTGGCATAAGTAGAGTACACATATGGGTCTACAAAAATAGTATACTGGCAAGGTTGAAATCCCTTTCATCAGAAGGATGCCATTTTAGATATGAGAGCTCCATTAAATTTTAAAGGGGTTTGCTCTGCCCGAGAAGATTTTTGTCTAACATAGAACTGTATTTTAATAAAACATAATCATTCGTAATATAATTACTTTTATTCTTTGTGGAGCGAAGAAGCCGTCTATATGAGAGATACAAAAACAGAACATTCGTATAATATGAAACGTTATCATATGAAAGTTAAGGCCAAACGAATCCACATCAAGAGGCTTTCATCCATAAACTTCACCATTTAAAAAAACCAAACCGCATATACATGATACTCGTATTTAAATAGAAAAAGCTCTTGAAAAACTATTGCATTTCCTGAATTTAGAAAAAACTTTTTGCATTTAATTTGATAGTCGAGATTATCAAAATTAAAATAAAATTATACTGAGGTATATATGAAGCTTTGTTTACTTTCATAGATGCTTCTTTCAAAATACAAATAAAAAAATTCAATTTGAATTTTTTTTTTTTTTTTTTACCTTTCGCAAGTGAACAACCCAACATACATACATTATTATTACTCTTATATACGAGCATGTAGATGAAGATTGGGTAAGTGGAAAAGTTTGTTTGCACAAAAAACTTTGTGGCGGTGCAATTTTAAATGATAAATTTCATATTACTGAAAAGGTTTGAGCTGAATTCTCAAACTCGTACAACTGTACCACATACGAGCAAAATTAAATCGACCCCGCACCACCACAAAAAAATATCGGCAAAACGAAAATTAATAATATTAGACTGTACGGTAGCAGCGCTAGATTGAAAATAAAATTATTTTTTGTGAAGCTCGTATGTGACAAATGCAACATCAATTCGATATTTTAGCACACCAACAACAAAAAATTCGGAAAAAAAACTCCCTATTATCACAAGTTGTTCAGTATCTTTTGTTTTTTGTGCGCTGTTAAGTTTTTTACCAATCTTCTATATCGAAAGCTTTTCGTCTTTCGTTTTTAATATGTAACATATTCGTATAATACGAATGAGAAGAAAATAAGCTTTTTTTGATACTTGTTGTAATTCGGAAATATTTCTTGTGCTTATTTTGTGTGTTTGACTATACATACATACATACATTCTTTAGTGAAAATGAACGAGTACATACTACGAGAGTAGTCTGCACGTCTTGTAGCAAATGCATTTGAAATATCATTTCTAATAACACCCCGAGTAACAAAAATAAAAATAATAAAATTTGGCTTAACATTTTTTATTTTTTCGATAAGTTTCATTTGCTGTGTGCTTGTTGATGATAATATTTTTTGGTAGTTTAGAGCTTTAACATTATTGATTGAAATTTTCGATTAAACATCTAAAGTTGTAAGGATTTGAAATGTGTCCAAATTTTTAGAAATTTCAGCCACACCCTTAAATGTGTTAAATAGCAAATACTAAATTAAAAATATTTTTTTTAATTGTTGATCAAAAATTCTCTAAAATGTGATGAGAGTTCGAAGGTTGGTTACCTCTGGTATTCATATTGCAATTAATGATATTAATTGCAAGTATCATCATAATCTTAATTCAAATTATACTCGTAAGTTAATATTACGAGCCACCGGATGTCCCGATGTGTGTCCTGCAAAACATTTACCAAACATTAACCTGTTGAATACGCATAGTTCTGCCACATCTCTGCGATGTTGTAGGCTGTCTAATACAAATGGTCTACTGAAGGTCTTAAATATCTGGAGAACCTGTTGCGGTTTAAATAACCTTCTGCATTTATTAAGGAACCCTAGTTCTCGCAATTAATGCTACTTGCTCAACTCTCAATAAAATCAACCCGGGAGCGGTTTTGACCCATTCAATATGGAGCTTTCAATAATGTTATATACGGGGGTTTTCTCCAATAATTTTGTAATGAGCCTGCTGGGGGAATGATTATTCGGAATAAAACTTTAATCTTGAAATTTTTGCCATTAATTAGGAGGTTTTTGAGAAATTTGATAGAAATTTGTGTACCGGAAATGGCAACTTAATTAGGAGCTTTCAATTTTTGCAATTTAAAAAAAAATATCTGATCAAATTTTGTTTGAAACTTAATTTACATTTTTTTTGTTTTAATCGTTTTTTCAAATATTCTATTAGGGTGGCCTTATTTTCGAAAGTTCAAATATCTAACGGGACACCCCCTATAAATGTGAGGTTATGCTCACAACAGAAAACTTAAACAGAAAAAATATTGTGTCGATCGAAGGTGGTTTAGAGGTCGCGACTTGAGCGCGAAATTCGATAAGTACGGTATTTTTTTCAATTTTTCACTTTCAAATGAAAATTGTGGTGAATAGAGGAGATAATTACCTTTCCAAAACTTTAAAGATATCGATGATGAAGATAAAGATGTAATAAATATTGCATGTCATCTTCAGTTTTTGTTAATTTCTTATTAAAAACTTGTATTAACTTAATACGGAGTACGGCATTGACAGCCTCCACGAAGTATTCATAAATGGATACGGACGTACTCTGAGCAATGTTCTGTAGATCAAAACAATGCAATGGTACAAACAAAAGGAAATAATACCCCAGGTGGTACACCAATATCAACATTGGTAAATCCACTATATGAGACTGGCCCTATGGATTCTGGGGAGGGCCATCTGAGAGCAATTATTTGCCAAGCTAAGTGAAGAAATTGAGTATCTAGAGCGAGAAAATGAAAACCTAAACATGAATCGGGATTCAAAAGAAGATTGCGATATAGAAAGCATTGAACCAGGTAAACTCATCTATTCCACTGATGAAGATGAGTTACAAAGAGAAACAGACTGGATCCTAGAGAAGAAAAAACTGCCCAGGAAGAATAAGAAAAGAAAAGCTGAATCGTCACCAATCTAGGACAATCTAGTCCAGATTCAAACGATGCTCTACCCAAAGCCAATCAACCAAAAGCTAGTAAATCTACAAAGAATAGTACACCAAATTTGGTGCAACCGAAAAAATCATCCCCACCAATAAATATTATTGGTGTAACCAGTTACAGAGAAATTCAATCACTGATGGAATCGGTTACTGACAAAGACTATAAGGTATAACAGCGCTAAACTATGACGTTGGGAAAATTAATATTAGTTTATATATTTATGTATTTTCTTTCAGCATCTGATAATTTCATGGAGAAAAATCCAAGAGGGTCCCAGATTACTTTATTGAGTTGCTGTAAGACCGCGCCTATTGCTGTATTGGATGGATCAGTGGCGATGCTATATATTTCGTCTGATTCAGCGGATGCGCTAGAAGAGCAATATTTTCCAAGCTGTTCTTGAGCTGAAGGGATGCTTTTTGACATTCTTTATTCCAAGATAAATTTTGAGGCGATTTGGGTTTTTTGAAAACACTTGCCAAATGTGTATGCATAGAGGCAAGTATATACTTCTGCAAGTTTTCGTATAAATCGGTGGTAGTAATTTACCATGCCGATGAATTGTTGAATTTGTTTTACGTTTTGTGGTGCGGGGAATTCTCTAATTGTATTAATTCGTCCTACGGATGGCAGAATAGCAGGTGTAATATTGTGACTGAGAAAGTCAAGATTGTTCGTTCCAAACACGCATTTTGCGGTGTTGATATTGACACCGTAATTTTATTATTTTTGGAAGAATTGTTCCAAATGTTGTAAGTGTTGTTTCTCATCTTTTGAGGCTTCGAGAATGTCGTCGATATATACAAAAACGAAATCGAGATCTTTTGCGATTTCGTTAATGAAACGCTGGAATGTTTGTGCAGCATTTCTGAGTCCAAACGGCATTCGGGTGAATTCTAATAAGCCAAATGGAGTGGTAATTGCAGTTTTATGTATGTCGTCAGGAGCAATTGGAATGAGGTGGTATGCTCTGACAAGGTCGATTTTCGATAAAATTGTGCAGCCATGTAATTGCATGGGGAAATTTTGTGTGGGGGATAGGAGTCAGGAATTGTGACTGCAATAAGCCTTCTTCTTCTTCGCCATGTGCAATGGACATGATATTGCTGATGAAGAAGATCGGCAGATTCCTAGTTCTACCATATGTTGGATCTCTAGGAAAGCGGCTTTATGGCGAATTGGATCAAGCCTTCTTTGTCTTGCAAATGGTAAATGCCCTGTAGTTACAATGTGGTGTACTACATTGTGCATTACCGGAGCGTTGTAGTTTGGTGGAGCTGTTAAAAAAAGGAGTTTCTTTAGCAGTCCTTTATAGCCATTGTTAATTGTGTAATGCAATGGTGATGGTGTATCAACACGTGCTGATGTTGCGTTGATTGAAAGCTTAGTGGACGGATCAATCAATTTGTGATTTGTCAGATCCACTAAAAGACCGAATAACTTTAGGAAGTCCGCGCCAATAATGGATCGGTTGACATTAGCGAGGATGAAGGCTTGTTTAAATGAACGTCTTAATCCGATGTCAACGTCTAGTAATTTTATACCATATGTGTTTATTGTGATACCATTTGCTGCGGCCAGAACTAAATCGGGATTTCGATTTGTTCCGTAGCAGTAATATTTAGAAATGTGATTTGATTCACCAAATCACGTAGAAATAGTCAGTTGTGCTGCGGTTGTCTTAGGTCTGCCGCTACGACTTTAAGACTTATTGGTTTATAGAACCGATTTGCGGATTCCTTTGGTTGTGTAATAAAAGTGCATGGTCGAGTGCAATTTGATGCAGTGTTGCCAAATTTTGCGTGATACCAACACCAGTTGTGTGGAAATTGGTATTTTCATGGTTGTTGATTGTTTTGTTCGACGAAGTTTGTCTCCATCGCGATTGAGAACCCTTTACTAGCCGTTCGCTAATTTGTTTTAGCATTATTACTGTACGGCTGTGGCTAGAGCTTGGCACGTGTATCTCTGAGCTCGGTACCCGCGTGTCGCGTTTAATTGAGCTCAAGCTCTGAGTCCGCGTGACAATGAGGTCGTGTATTTTATCGGCGATTTTAGCGGGATCCTCTTCTGGTTTGCCTTGTTGGGGGTTCAACGCCGCCTGATCCATAGTTTTGTGATTATGATGATTGGCCGCAAAATTTTCGCCAGCCAACAATTTGTTTCGGTGCAGTAAGTCCGAAGGTTTTTGATCACCAATTTTGACTCTACTCAAAATCGTTTCTAATCTACGCTCCTCAGAGATGGAGTAGCGATCGATTAGGATTTTCTTAAACATGTCGTATTTGTTATTGGCTGGACGGTCTTGTAGAATGTACTCGACCATTTCTGCCTGTGCTGCCGAGAGGGACAACACTGCGTGCGCAAAGTTTTGTTTGTCGCTGGTGATGTTGTTTGCGTCGAACAATATTTCGGCTGGTATGAACCAACTCTTCGGATCTGTATTCCAAAATGCTGGTAGTCGCGTTAAATGTCTTGACGTGAATATTTCAGGCTGGGCTTGCACGTTTTGTTGGCGATTATTTATCACGATTTTATTATCACCGTAATTTGCCATGTTTTTAAGAGCAAATTATCGGTTAACACTTAATAAAAAAATATTCACGCACTTAAAAAAATATTTTGTCTCTCTTACAAAAAAACAAATTTGTTTTGGAAAGGTTTTGGAAATAGAAGAATGATTTTTTTTAGAATTAGTGTCGGAAAGGACACGTGTTTTCTAAAAAACGGCCAGGGGATTTAAGACGATTTGCGAAAATAGTGCGCTTACCACGGGTGGGGGCGTAGGCCAATATAAGATTTTTATTTTATTCAGTTTCTAAATAATAATTTAAAAAATCACCCACCTGATACGGTAAAACCGCCGTCGTGGGTCACCAGATATAGCGTAGTGAGGCGAAGCACTTTGATAGTTTTTATCATAATAAATAAAAAAAATTTAATTTAATTTTAAATTGAATTTTTATTTAATTTAAATAATTTTGTTGTTATGTTGGTGAGCGATGATGGTGTGCCGTGTTGCTCCGGCAAAATCCAAAATTGAAAAGGCAGACGATTATTTTTTGCCTTCGTCTAAAAAATCAAACAACATCCAAAACCGGATTTTCTGGTTTTTAAAATTGATTTTACAAGCACCAAAATATTTTGGTGCACCCGTTTAAAAATATGTTTAATCAAACATAATCGTTTGCCATGCCATCTCTTGAGCGATAGCTTGGTAGTGTATAAGTGCGTTTTACATGACTTTGGTTTTGCAAAATCCGTTTATAAAGAATTATGTACACGAAGGATTGTCCGTTGAGAATTAATTGTCTGGAGTTTCTTATAGTTGAAGAAACTATCCGCTATATTCACATATGTGATGTTGACAAGGAGGATATAATAAACTTCGTTCCAGCTTCTGCTCTAAAATAATAGCTGCTCCATTTAATCTTCCAGTATTTGAATATGTTGTATAGAAGCAAGCCGCCACGACATCGTCTCCGCTATTTCCAAATCAGGTGCTCTTAATATTTTGGGAACGCCCAATAATTGTTCTCCATCTCTATTTTCTGCAGAAATTATAGTAGTGACATCTATGAATCGCTAGTTAAACAAACTAACTTACTATAAATTTAGTGCGTATGCAAAAGTAAATTTGACATACTTTGACAGTTTATTTTATATAAATAACTGCATAAATTCTAATATTTTTTTTTGTTTCAGGTTTTGATTATTTTGAACTATGTATATTCAACGGTAACAATAGGTTTAATAGTTCGCTGCCAAAAGCTTGGGTAAATTTCTGTAAAAAAGCAATAAGTTTGAGGTTATTCACAAAAAGTAATCGTTAAATAGCGAATTTACTTCTGTAAATATTTTAACTTAGAAAATCATCATTTATTATTCAACCAAATTGGTTTGGAAGAATAAGCATATAGGACTAGATGGTTACCCATAAACAACCGCAAAATAGTTTGCTAACAAACTTTATTTAATGGGTGTTTGAGACCAATCACATTTTGTGAACGTTTCACTATATTTGTATGGTTTATGAAGATCTGCGTAGTTTTGCAAATATACGCTGCTACTTATATAGGCAGAGATCCGTGAACGTGAAATTATTTTCCATTCCTAAGCACGAATAAACATTCTCTAAATCTAAAAATGTATATTTTTTTAAATGGAACAAAATCGCTAATCGAAGAAAGGATGTACGAGGAGTACACATTCTAGATGAAATTCCAACAACATTGCATGCGAGGACAATAGAATATATAGGTTTTTCTCTGTATGTAGTTTTCCATTTTCCACTGTAATCCTATAAATTTATCATTTTCTATTTCTTTTTTTGTTGCCAGTGCTAGTGAAGTTATTTATATGAAAATTATTCGATTTACATTTTCACTTAAGATTTAAATTGAAATTTGGGAAAAGTCCAGAAATAAAAAATAAAGTTTAAGACACACACACACACATACACACACATACATACCAAGTTTAGATGATACTAAAAAGCATTTTACAATTTCGCCAACTGAATTTAAAGTGTTCTGGGTGTGCATACATAATGTTTTACAACTAAACGAACATGGATACATAAATTATTTAGGCGATGTATTATAAAAATTCCAGCATAATGTTTGGGGATATTTTGCGTGTTTTGGGTCAACATAATGGCAAATCCATCGAAAGTTGCTTTTTGTATTTGTATATTAGTGTATGCTGTGGACGATGGCATAAATTGTATAAAATATTTTACAAAACAAATTATTACATTCACAAGTTATTCCGATTACTATTGTAGTTTATATTCATCTTGGTTTTGCGACCAAAGACTTAATAGTTTCGTCTAACATCTCTATTGCCATATAACATACCACTGTGATATAAAAAGTTCCGAGAGGAATGGTGGAACCGAGCGAACGAATAAAAGCAAAAAAACTTTTTGGTTTCGTTCTCTGTCTCTAAGTAATGGAAAATTATTGTAGAAAATCGCATTAAAGTTTTTCATTTTGTTATAAATAAAAAGAACTGAAAATTAATTTTCCCTCTTTCTAAAACTATATACTATCACAGAAAGAAATTGTTAAAATATTTTTATAGTTTATACTGTCGTTGACTTATGTACTAAAAGCATTAGATTTATTTCAAAGTTTGGTGTATGACTTGCAGCCAGCACATCGGAAGAATTAACATCACATTTTGATACATAATACATGGAACGTTGACTATATGCAATGCTGGTTGCAACAAAGGATTTGGAATGTGTACATTCTACATGAAGCACACACACACACACACAAGACGAAAACTTTTAATTATTACAGATTGAAGAATTTTTGGATCGCAAAAGAACAACAACAAATCTCTATGAGTACAACAAAAAAGTTGTGCTTTTATGTGTAATCGAAAATTCGAAGAAAAGCTTTGTTTGAAATAATTTTTTATTTAAATATTTTGTTCTGGGTTAGAATTTCTTTTACGATATTAATTTGAAATTTTTCCAATTGAACGCATTCTGTTCGTCAAAGTTCAATGTTATTTGGTTGAAATGTTGTGGGACTTGATGTTCTTTGAAATGATAGAGCAAAGGTAGAGAAATATTTGCATTATAACTGAAATAATTTTCAAATACATTTTTGTTTCTGTCAGTCTCGTTAACCTTAAAATTTAAACTTTTTTAACAAAATAAATACTTGAACAAGTTAGGGAGAGATTATTAACAGGTCGGTTATACAAGTATTGTAGTATCCATGTTCAAGAAAGTTTATGACAATCCGACCTTTGGTTTACAAGTTACAGTGCTTTTAGTAATGCTAGTTTTGTTATTTTCAAAACAATGAAAAAAAAAGTGAATTTCGTGTGTTGATCCATGTGAGAAACTCTGCTTCTTTGAAAGCAACCATCGATCGTTAATTTCCTGAGTTTAAACGTGGCCACACAAGCACCGATGATGCTGAACGCTCTGGTGGGCCGAATTTGGCAGTTATTCCAGAAAAGATAAAAAAGTGCAACCTATCGTTGTGACAGGACGTAAAGTGAACTTGCGTGAGATTCCTGGCACCTTAAATATATCAAAAAACCGCATATACGAGTACATTAGCTTGAGTGGCATTTATCCATGAGAAAGCTCTGTTCAAAGTGGGTGTCGCGCTTGCTCACATTTGAACAAAAATAGCAATGCGTCGATAATTCAGTGCGCTGTTTGAAGCTCTTTAACCGTAATAAATAGGATTTTATCCAGAGGTATGTGACAATGGATGAAATATTGATCTACCCCTACACCCTGGAATCAAATCGTCAATCAGCTGAGTGGACAGCAGGCGGTGAAAAGCGTTCAAAGCGACCAAAAACGCAAATGTCGGCCGAAAAGGTTTTATTTATTTGTCGACTATCTTAAGAAAGGAAAGACTATCAACAGCGATTACTACATGGAGTTACTGGCACTTTTGAAGAAAAACGTGGCACAGTTGTTGGCTTGAATAGTAAAATTACTTGAATTGAAGTTGCGAATTGTTTTCACATCCACCGTATATTTCGGATCTGGCTGCATAGCATCACCTACAAGAACTTCACGATCCCAATGTATGTTATTATAATTTTATAAACTGAAGTATAAGTGACGCTATTTGAGCTCAGATTTCAAATTTACGGAGTGGCGTGTAGTTTCCGAAAAATTAATTAAAAAACCTAACAAAAGCTGAAAAGTGTATTGTTACGAATTTCGGGCGTTCGATATGGATTCGTACTGGATTTTGCATATAAAACAATCAGTGTTTTAAATTACAAACTTTATTTTCTAACAACTTTTACCTTTTACTTCTTAACTTGCACTGTTCACTGATTAAATTACAACTGTCTCTGCGTCCCAAATTGCTCTGGCTTATATATTTGTGAATATTGTTCGAGATTATTCCATTTATTGCATTTGGCGATGTATGCGTATTGCAATTGTAAATCACAGGCACGTAATTCGCGAGTATACCACTTTAGCAATGCCCCTTGATGGTGTCTTGGTGATGATCAACGGCATTCTTAATTCCATTATTTTATATTATGAGTATTGCCGTCATTTACAATTGCTTTCGTTTATTTGCTTTTATTTACTCGCATGGAATGCCATCCAAAAATTCAATTTCCACAACACCGTTGATCCGTTGGTAAAATTTGGTGGTGCGTACCTTGACCACTCGACCATCGACTGTTATACGTATGTAGTGTAGAGTATTATGTCGTTTGACTTGTCTTTTTTGACGCTCTTAACTACTGGCTCATCAGGCAACTGATCCTCCTCTGCCTCGTCACTTTCCAGCACTTCCCCGTCTCAACTCCAACGAGAGTCACCTTAGGACGTCTCTCCGTCATGGCCGTCAACTCATTTTCATCAAACATACTGGACTCTTGGGTTTAGTCTCCCCAAAAAATATTTCCTCCATTTGGTAAGCCAGTTCGTCCTTCAGACCTTCCTGCCGTGGACTCTTTTGTAGCAGTTTCTGACTTTTTGATCTTCTCGCAGGTTTTCTTGTATCAATCTGTTTCGCAAACCGAACAAGCCATCGATGGTTACAATCTCGGATGTAGTGACCTTACTTCCCGCAACTGAAGCATATTTTCGATATTTAATGTTACCTGGCTCAAGTCATGACTGTTGAAATTGTTTTTGGCCCTAATAGCTTTGTGTAAGTTACCTAAATGTTTACCTGATTATCGCCTTTATCTACTTGATATCCTCCGAATCCATCCAGCGCAACGTTTCTGTATCAGTGTTTATGTTTACCTTTAGTACTGGTTCTTGAATGAAATTTCAAATGATCGTCTTTGACAGCACTGATAAACACGTCCACTGTTCCACGCGTAAGCTTGACGCGCCAATTTTTACGTCCCCTTCTAGCTTTTTCAGGCTTCCTTTAGAGTTCAATCTTGCATAATTATATGACGTGTGAGACTACCCATATCTTAGTTTCAACTCAGTCATGACCTGCCCAAATTAGCTTTCTGTTGCGGATACAGTTTGCAAGACATTTGAAACTTTCTCGCGAAGGGCTAAAATTCTGTTCCTCAGCACCCCAACAATTGGAGCTGGACTTTAAAATTCTTAAATGGCTTCTCGCCATCGAATATCGGAGCTTTTAAAATTACCCTTGAGCTTCCGGCAACTGATTCTGTCGAAAACGTTTCATTTAGCAGCCATTTATAATAGTTTACGAAGCTTGTGTTTCAAAGCATGCCTCGTACGCATCAAAGCATGCCTCGCAAATCCTCCAAATTCTTGTACGTTAGAATCCTAACCTAGTTGTGCATAATAAATTTCACCATACGTGGTCAAGAAATATCAAAATTATATTCCATATGAAGAAGAAGTGGTCTAGTTCCATTAAACAATGCCAAATTCCTTAAATGCATTCAAAATTTATTTTAGAATTCCAATCTATAGAGTGGTATATCTAATATGACCTCTTTTGTTAAGAAATAGCAAAGATCGATAGTAATTTCAAAACGGATGTTAGAATCAGCTCTACAATCTAAACTTTACCATGATTGGTTAAGAAATGGTTAAGTTCCATTTAAAACGGTCTAATTCCCGAACTGCATGTTAAATTCACATTATAAATCCAATTCAGATGTACACATCAAATTTGACCAAACTATGTTGTCAAGTTTTATGCAACACGGACGGTATTTTGGAGGCGAGTGGCAGAGATAGATAACATTGTTTGGGTTAGTACAAATTTCGGTGGCCGATTAGGAACATCATAGTAGAAAAGTGAAAAATGGAATGGAACGAAACCCCACCACTCCCCGGCATGTCAGTATGCCTTACTCAGCAGCCCTGAGAGCTGGCTAGGATTCATTGGACCAATTCATTAATCCGAAATCACACCAATTACAGAAACGAATACTAGAAGAAATAACAACACAAATCGCAGCAAAATAGCAGCAAATATCGGCCCTTGACAATTGCACACGGACACGAATCGGGAACCGGAACATCAGAACAACAGAAACATTAAGGCTAGCTAGCACAAGTAGAGAGAAAAAAGAAACGTTATCACATCGAGATTCTAAGCCTCAGCGAAATCAGATAAAAAACAGTGGCGAAATAAATACAAGCAATGAGCAATGATCATCTTTGGTAAAAACGACACACATGAAGAAAGAAGTGTAAGCAATAACAACAAATCAAGTCTAAGAAGCATTTGATGGAATGGAAACCAGAGTTAAACAGCAGAATATAATATAGTGGCAAAATTCCATTCAAAAATAAGTAACACGACCCCCATTATATTCAATTAAGTGCAATGGTCCCAACCGAACGAAGATACAGAGAAACACCAAAATATGAATTCTACGAAATTACAAGGCACAAATAGCAGGAACGCACAGAAATGACGTCAAAATCGTACAGGCAATTACAATGCCAAAGTTGGACATGGTCAACACAGACCTTGACAACTGTCATGGGTAAAAAAGTGCGTTGGACTCTGTGCGAAACAACAATCGAGAAAGACTCGTAGACTTCTGCATCACACAAATCAAAGTTAGAGTTGTTTGTTCATAGAAGTGTTCCACATACAAATATACATAAAAAAAAGTACACACACATGGGGGCACGGACCCCAAACATCACCGGATGGCAGAACTAAAAATCAGGTAGACCACGTTAATTGGTTAGCAAGAAATTCCATACATTAAAGAAAGATATGTCAGAACAATGAGGGGGGTTCAGACGTCATACACCGCGACCATCAAACTGCAAAATTTCAAATCAAAGTCGCTGTGAAACACTCAAAGACAAATAGGAGGAAATTTGACATAAGTAGAGGATTGAAAAGAAAGAAATACACTGAATCAAGAAACATCTTCAGTGAAACGCTCCAACTCTCAACCCCTCTCCATGTAGGCCCACCAGTAAAATGGAACCTAACAGAAGAAGCAAGCCTAACACCAACAGGGCTGCTACTGAAGTACTCGGCTACCAAGAATACAATCGGGACCTTATTGATGTGATTGGGAAAGATAGATACATACATACATACATGGAAAAAGGTTGAGGAACGCCGTCAACTTATTAGCTACAAAATGTTATAACAAACAAAATGCGGCAGAGGTGGAAAGAAAGCAGAATATTTTCTACCAAGAAACACAGTACTCATCGTCAAGTAAAGAGAGAGGCAAGGATGATCGAAAAAAATATGCAGAAAACCCCTCATCAAGGCTGATGAAGAGAAGGGGAGGCTGATGAAGACAAGAAATTTATTAACCTCATACAAAAAATGTATCGGGATGCTGGAAACCGAGTTCAAGGCAAACTAAGTAAGAAATACTATAACACGTGAGGAGTGTAAGACCAGGATGCGTACTCTCTTACAATGCTGTTGCTGATCGTATTAGATAATGTGGAAATTCGGTGTCACTTCTCCTACTAATGGCATGCTATGGTAGAGTCTAACATGTAAAGTCAAAGATCTAGACTACGCAGGTGACATATACCTGCTCACACATAAAACACTCAGACATGCAGCAGAAAGTACAACAGCTATCAGGTCTAACTAACGAATTTGGTCGAGATATGATGTAAATGAATGCGTATATCTTGGCTGTACAATAACGACAACAGGTGGGGAACAGAGGAAGACATAAACGCATAAATAAAGCCAGACAAGAGACATTCAACATGTTACATTAATGTCTGGAATTCTTCTGTCTCGTCATGCAATTGTTTGAATATTCAACTCGTGTGTGAAATCGGTACTACTGTATGGCTGTGAGCCATGGTGTTCGTAAACGCCTTCGACGAATACTGAAATTCTTCTGGCCTAACCTACTAACATTGAACTGCATAGAAGAACAAATCCGGGAGGCATAGAGACCGAAATAAAGAGAAAAAAGTGAGGATAGATTGGCCATACCCGCAAGGAAAAAGAAAAATAGGAAGACCAGCGATGACCTGGAAGAGAAATGCTAGCTGAAGCGAAGCAACTTGGGAAATCATGGGAAGAGATAAAAGCCCTGTAGGCCCCAAACAGAGTAAGATGGTCCCGGCTAGTAGATGCACTATGCTCCTCGTAAATTTGAGATACAGGAAAAAACGGACGGTATAGTTAGAATTGATTTTATCAGTGGTAGGTGTGTAGCTCTATGATTAATATTTCCTTGGAGGGGGATTTTTTTTAATGCAATTGACATCCATTTTCGTATGATCATTAGATGCTTACGATTAGTTTTTCTGTTTGTTTTTGACTAGGAAGTTATCTTGTCTGAAACATCCAGGAAGGCTTCTATCAAACTGTAACATTTATTAGAATTATGAATCGATGAACTTGTAGGATCATTAAACATATGCTTGTCTGAGAAACTTTTTGTGCTTTAAAAATGGATCTGTATGTAAAGCTCTTTTTAGGTACTAAATCAGATAAAGCCAATTGAAATATTAATTTTTCCGATTATTTCGTTATCCAAACATTGTGTGGCTTTACCATACATATGCATATAGTACTCGTATCTTTGTACAGAACTCTACAAAAACTTCAAAAAAGTTCAAATCTGTGGTAAGAATGAAACTCTCTATCTTAGAATGGTTCCACTTCACTATTAAATTCTGAACAATTTACTGATTGCAAACAGAAATAGAAATGTTTGACTTTGTTTACATTTTCTACATTTTCTACGCCATTTTTTAATTATCTACATACATTGTCTTCACATGTAGAATACTAATAAATTATGCAGTGTAAACCATTAATTACTACTCGCAAAGTTATCATTCATTAAAATCATTCTATCTTTAATCGGAGCTTTATTTCCATGTGAGCTTTTATTAACAAACAAAAAATGTTTATACTCGTAGTCGCATGTTAAAAGCTCCCTGTTTATTATTTAAATATTTTACGGGAATTTTTATTTTGTGCACCCACATTACACCAAACTAGACCTGGACATTGAAAACTTTTAAATATCTTTGTATAGGAAAATGCCAGAAAACCAACAAAAATTAAAAACAGTTTTACAGAAAAGCTTTTCTCTTTTACGTAGCTTTTGTTGTTGTTTTGTCCATTTTATGTTTTTAAAATATTTTCCAAGTTGTTTTTATTTTTTGATATTCCTATAAAATTATCTTAATTACAACTTTGTTTTTGTTGTTTTATGGTTGGATGGTATCAAAATGGAAATTAGCCTTTTTTGGTAAGTATCTCAAAATTACCCGGAGTATTTTCCTCATGAAAATATCTATACATAATTGGAATATGGAATGAGGAATATTTTATTTAAATTTTGTAAGTGTACGTGTGTGTGTGTGTGTGTGTGTAAAAGTAAAAATTATGCTAATTTAAATAAGGTTTGTGGTTGGTGGCACGCTAACTAAAGTGGTGGATCAGGAAGTTGAGATCCATTTCACCTAAATATTATACAATTTTTAGTTTATACAAATCAATCATATTTTAGTCGGGGCAACATCATTCCTAATAATGTGTGTCCTTATCATTTTACGTTTGTATTGTTTGATGCTTGCCGTTCGCCCTACTTCGCAATTCGTTCATGAATAAATAATTTTCTTGGGTTGTGTACCGTATTACGTGGGTTTAAAGTGATTTACCATTTTTTCTTTTACTTTGAGGAGCTTTATTTTATTTTTTATTTTTGGTGAAGTACTTTTAATATTTTCCATATGCATGTATGTGTATGATGTCCTTTTGTGATCTTTTGTAACATTTTTGTATATAGTTTTGGGAAATTTTATGGTTCTTAACCATCATATAGCTGAGAGTACCGTAAATCTATACGAATATTTTACATTTTTGTGTCCGTATCATTGACTCGAAATACAACGAGGATAAATTTTTATTGTTATTAGCTAAATAACTACAAATTCACTATACGTACTCGTCCCTCGGGTTGATTTAAGTTAATTGAGATACAATGAAGTTTGCCAACATTTAAAGGATATACGAGTATATGCTGGAGAACGATATATGTATGGAGATATTTAGATCTTTATACAAGGTTGGAAGTAAAAATGCAATTTGAAAACCAAATGTCGTTTATATTCGCATGTTAACTAGAAATCATACCCTAGATTCAAAATGTAAATATACTTGCGAGCCAGAGAATGTACGGTAAATGAATTGAACACAATTAGAACTGCGGGCATTTATAAAGCGTAACAGAAGAAGTTGATAGCAATTTTTGAGTATCACTCATACCCTCGCTCGGCCAGTTAATATGTCAACAATAAAGCTATTTCTGAGTGAATCTCAAAGTAAACAACGTACAGATTATTTGACTTACTTTCACGTAGTAAAATAAAGTAAATTAATGATGAAAAATGTTGACCTCTACCATTCACTAAAAAAGTGGTTTCTAACAAATTTGTGTGTGTTTTTCTTTATGGGCGGAGGAGGGGAACCTTCGATAAGCTTCACGCGTGAACCATGTATCAAACTCGTGATAGTGTCGGATTCTTACCGACCAAACCACCACCTCCGATAAACCATGCCGTTCTGCCCCGTAGAACTACCGTTAGGTATTACTTCGCGAGGCGGGCTCAGCTTCTGCTGCTCGACTGGAATTAACTCCTCACTGAATTTCTGCTTCTTTCGAGGCGTCTCAACTCTCTCATTATCCGTGAGACACTTCCGCTTACGGCGTTCCACCCATCTTGAGATGCCAGCATTAACTCCACTATATTTTCCGGCGTTCGTTGGACCCCACGTACACAGATACTCTTTCTCTCCTCAGCAAATCGTGGACACTCGAATAATACGTGCTCTACATTCTCCGTTACTCCGATCCATAAATTGCAATCTGGCGACTCTTCGTGTTTGAATTTGAACAGATATGATCTAAAGCAACCATAGCCCGTCAGAAACTGCGTCAGATGGTAATCCAGTTCACCGTGTCGCCTGTTTTGCCACGCCTCGATGTAGGGGATCAGGCTATGGGTCCATCTACCATTCGTTCACTCACTCCATCTTCTCTGCCATACAGTGATCGTCTCAGCACGTGCTAATCGGTGGTTCTCCGCTTTTGTTCCTAGACCACGCACGACGCAGGTAAGTGGTTTGGCGCTCCTTGGCAAGTAGATCTATTGAGGGCATTCCCGCAAGAACACCAGCAGCATCTTCTACTGTCCGAAATGCGCACAATACTCTCAGAGCACTTAACCTATGAACTGTTGCTACTCTTTGTATATAAGTATTCTTCCCCAACGTAGTAATGAGGTGTGTCTTATGTGACAATCTGGCATCAATCATTACTCCTAGGTACCTGATGGATGGTTGACTAACAATTTGTTGGGCTCCAATCTCTAAGGTTACGTTCTCCATTACTTTTCGGCTAGTAATAAGGACAGCAGATGTTAACCACTGTTGAATAAGTCTGACCGTCCTACTACAGATGTCCACAATCTCCTCTCTGTGTTTTGCGACAACTACAATCGCGATGTCGTCCGCAGATCCAATCACCTGTGCATCACTTGGTAGGGTCAGTCGAAGTACACCATCTTACATCACATTCCAGAGTGTAGGACCTAACACTGATCCTTGAGCAACTTCACCGGGCACCTCGTAAGTTTTCTTTCCTTCCCCCGTAACATACATCAAGATCCTCTCGCTAAAGTAGCTGGAAACTAGTCTCAGCAGGTACTTTGGTACGTTCATCCGCGTCAGTGCGTTAAATATGCAGCTCCAATTCGCCGTGTTGAATGCGTTTTTCACGTCCAATGTAACTATGGCACAGTATTTTTTACTACCACGTAGCCATCGAGAACCGGATATCGCCTGGTGTGCCGCATCTACAACCTCTTTAATCGCATCCACTGTTGAGCGCGCCTTTCGAAAGTCATACTGCTGCTCTGCCAGGTTTCCTGCTCTAACTATAGCCTCTTGAAACGGGTCACATACAACTCTCTCTAGGGTATTTGCCTGCCGTATCCAACAGACAGACTGGACGCCAGGAAGATGGCTCACTTGGTGGTTTGTCTCCTTTTGGCAACAATACTAGTCTCTGTTCCTTCCATTTACTAGGGAACACCCCTCAACTAAGCATGCAGTATATACTTCCGTGAATAAGTTTGGGTATGCTTTAACCGCCGACTTCAATGCAATATTCGGAATGTTATCCGGGCCAGGAGCTTTATTGTTACCCACTTTGCCATATGCCTTCAGAACCTCCTCCTCAGTAACTGGTGGTATATCATCCTTCTTGTTGCCTAATACTTCTAACACACAATCGGGTTGCTGCGGGAACAGGTGACTCACTAAGTCAGACAGCATTGCCGGGCATGTGGGAGTAGTGGCGTAATTGCTTCTGAGTTTTTTCATCACCACCCCCAGGGATCGCGGACGACCTTCTCGCACAGTGCGCGAAATCACTTTCGCTTACTTGCTTTAATGGCATGATTCAGCTCCGATCGAGCTTTACAGTATTGTTGTCGAAGGGGAAAGTTTTCGACGTGTCTAACATGCTGGTATCGCTTTCTTGCGTTCAGGCACTTTTTACGCAATTCAGAAATCTCGTCGTTCCACCAGAAGACTGGTTTTCTACGATTATCCACCATCCTTCTTGGCATTGCTGCATCACAGGCTCTTGTAACATGTCTCATAAGCTGGACGGCTTTGTTATTTGCGGTACCAGATAGAGCAAGATCATCCATCATGAGACGGAAATAGTTCTCATCGAACGCTGCGGACTTCCATCCTATTCTCTTCCTGTGTCTAACTATAGTCCTTTGGGGTTTACTATCCGCCAGTTCATACACAATAGCTTGATGATCACTATGCGTATATAGATCGCTCACTCTCCACGCTACTCCTCCATCGGCAAGACAATGGCTCACAAACGTTAGGTCAACTATCGAGGTTGCATTTCCTCTACAGAAAGTAGCTGTATTTCCTGTATTCATTAATACGACCGGCAATAATGCAAAAGCTTCTAGCAATGCGGTTCCTTTGCTACTGGTTTCTCTACTTCCCCACTCTACGGCCCATGCATTAAAATCCCCGGCTATGAGCACCGGGTTGTGGCTCCGTGCATCATCCGTTAATTGATCGAGAAATGTTTTAAATTCTTCAATCGATGCACTAGGAGGTGCGTAGCAACTATAAATATGAACGCTGTTCACTTTGGCTCTGACAAACCCGGGTACAGAACTCACACCAATTCCCTGTAGGGGGGGGGTAGGTACCACAAACCCATACAGCAGCTCGATTCGATCTATCTGAAGCCCAACACCATCTATTAAGGTTCCTATATTGCTCACAGATAATTACAATGTCCGCTTTCACTTCCTGTATGGATTGCTGCAGCAGGTCCTGGGCAGCCTTGCTATAGCCTTTAGCCGTTTCGTCGCATTGCATGCATTTTGAATCTTTTTGGCATGTCTTAGCAAAGCGCCCTTCTTCACCACATCTCCTTCAGAGCTTTGATCTATCCGCTTCGCTTCTACAGTTCCATGACCGATGCCCATACCTGTGGCATTTAAAGCATCTAGTCAGCTCTAGCAAGAAACTCAGCCGATTCTAACTTTACCCACTTCTAGCACTTTCCCAACCTTAGTGTTAGGGAGGCTAACAACCGCTGTCCTCGGTAGGCCTTCGTGAGTGACTTGACAATACAGACACCTTTCACCCCTTCAAACTGTGCTTCCAGAGCCTCTATCACCTCTTCAGACGTGGTAACCTCGTCCATGTCTTTGATCATCAGTAACGCCACCTGGGTCAAAGTTTTAACCGCCGCCATGCCCCCGATCTCTTTCGCTAATTGCTCTCGAAATATTGCGGTCTTCGGCTGGTCTCCTGTAGTTTGTAGCTCCAACAATAGGTCTCCACTATTAGTTTGACGTATGTTTGACACCATTTCACCCAGAGTATTTGTCGTATTGCGTCGGGTCCACCTTAACTTTCCGCAGCAGATCGGCTAATGAGATTTCATCACTCTTCTTTATTTCCTTCGCGGACGTGACCGTCTTTTTGGTGTTCTTTTCCCCTTCACTTTCTTCCATTCTTGTTCTGAGCCAACTGTCGCATCTTCCAATTGATTTGAGCTCGTAGTGTTTATATCTCCATCTACTGGTCATCGCTCCCTTCTTAGGGGACCTCTGCATTGACGTACTCTTACGATTATGATGGGATTGGATTAAGTCTTTTAAATGATGTTTGGAAGAAATTCTGGAATATGGTGACTTGGGACGGAACTCGGCCATTTCCTAGCCGATTATGATGAGATTGTGTATGTTGGATGGATATGAGATTCTTAAATGACGTTTCGAAGGAGTTCTGGAATATGGCCAGCTAGGATTATGATGGGATTGGATATGTTGGTCGAAAATGTGGTTCTTAAATGATGTTTTGAAAAGTTCTGGATGGTCACCTGGGACGGAGCTCAGCCTTTTCCTAACTGATTATTATGGGATTGTGTACGAGGGCAGATTGAAAATGAAACTACCTAGCGCTACATGGCAGCACAAACACAAAAAAATTTTGTTTTTTAGAAATTGCGATCTGTCAAACGTCAGCTGTTAAAATTTCACCCAAATTCATCGATAAGTTTATTTGTTGTAGTCGTTTGAAGTAAGCAACTTTTGTGTTTCTTGAAAAATGGAAAAAAACGAATTTCGTGCAGTGATTAAACACTATTATTTGAAAGGGAAAACGGCGAAAGAGACAAAAGAAAAGCTCGATAAACATTACGGTGAGTCTGCTCCATCAGATTACATGGTAAAATATTGGATTGCTGAATTTAAACGCGGCCGAAGAAGCACTGCAACAATACCATCAACAGGAAGGCCAAAAAAGGTGGTTACTGAAGAAAATATCAAGAAAATCCTCGATATCGTTATGAATGATCGCCGAGTCAAGTTGCGTGAGATTGTTGAAATGGTAAACATATCATATGAACGTGTGTTCAACATTTTGCATGAACATTTGCATATGAAAAAGCTATCGGCAAGATGGGTGCCGCGTTTGCTCAGTGTCGAACAAAAACGAGTTCGACAGACCACTTCACAGCGGTGTTTGGACATGATAAAGCGTAATCCTGTTGGTTTTTGGCGTCGATTAATTACTGTTGATGCAACGTGGGTCCACCACTACACACCTGAAACCAAAAATCAATCGAAACAATGGGTGGAAGCTGGTGGAAGTACTCCGAAGAAGGCCAAGGCAGTGAAATCGGCTGGCAAGGTTGTGGCCACTATATTTTGGGATGCACACGGAATATTGCTCATCGATTATCTTAAAAAAGGATCCACAATCACAGCAAAGTATTATCGTGCATTATTGGATCAATTGGTTGATGTAATCAAGGAAAAACGACCACATTCAAAGAAGAAAAAAGTGCTCTTTCTTCAAGACAACGCACCGGTTCACACAGCATTAGATACGATGCTAAAATTACGTGAAATACACTTCGAATTGGTTGATCGTCCACCTTATAGTCCAGATTTAGCTCCTAGTGATTTTTTCCTGTTTCCAAACTTGAAAAAAATGGCTCGCAGGACAAAGATTCATCTCAGACGAAGAAGTGATTATCGAAACTAACGCGTATTTTGAGGGGTTCCCGAAATCGTATTATTCAGATGGTATAAAAAAGTTGGAATATCGTCTTACTAAGTGTGTCGAACTAAATGGAGACTATGTTGAGAAATAAATGGTTTTTGGCAAAAAAAATTTTGTTTTCCTACTTAGTTATCCCGCCCTCGTATGTTGGATGGATATGAGATTCTTAAATGATTTTTAGACGAAGTTCTAGAATATGGCCACCTGGAGGCGGAACTCGTTAATTTCTTAACCGATTATGATGGGATTGGGTATGTTGGATGAAAATGGGACTCTTAAATGATTTTTGGAAGAAATTTTAGAATATGGCCACCTGTGGCCCTATTCTGGCTTTCCCTGGGAACGGGGAATAATTTATTTTTACCGCAGGTATTCCCCAGTTCAGTTTTTCCCTAAAGTTTTTTCCCCACTTCCCAAAAGTGCGTTCTTGTTCAATTGGGAATAAATTCCCCGGGAAATATGTTTTAGTTAAAGTGTTTACCACGAAATCGCAATAACTCAATTGATCTGTCATAACAACAAGATTTTTTCTGGATTGCAACTCTTACGTTTAATATACTAAGTATATTTATTTATATATAAGATTAATATTATATATATTTAACATCGTCAGAAAAATGTCACATAGAAGAAATATTTATTTTCAAGATGACGAGGAGGAAAGACGACACAATCTTAGAGTTCAACGTCTACGTTTAAGATATTCAAACAATCCGTTTGATCTGTATGAGCCAGATTTTGTAAAAATTTATCGTATGTCGCCCGAACTGGCATTAATTTTAAAGGAAATGGTTGCTCCCCACATGATGGATACTTTAATTCCAAAGGAATTAAGAATGTTTGCGGCACTTAGTTTTTTAGCAGAAGGTATTTATTTTGTCATTGTCCTATTTTATTTCTAAATAAGTAAAATATTTTTTTAAGAACATTTCAAACAAAAATTGGTTTGAATTTCTTGTCGTGTATGTCACAACCATCAATCAGTCGCGCGATTAAAGAATTTTGTTCAATTATTACCAATCATTTGATGCATCGATTCATTAAGTTTCCAAACACAATATCCGAGATGAATCAAATAAAATTCCAGTAAGTTTAATTTGTATGTCCGATATTTAAATTTGTAAACAATAATTTATTAATATTTACAGATTTTATGAAAAATTTAATTGGCCGGGGATAATAGGATGTATCGATTGTACCCATGTGTCTATGTATAGACCAGCTAAATCAATTGAACACGTCTATTTGAATCGTCATCATTATCGTTCAAAAAATGTTCAATTGGTAATGAAGCAAGTTTATACATTTTACACTTAATTATTTACATATATATTTACATTATTTACAGATTTGTGACTTTAACCTACGAATCCTAAATGTTAACGCTTCTTATGGAGGCTCTAATCACGATGCAACAATTTGGAGAAAGTCGTTGGCGAAAGCTTTTCTACACAATAAATATGATGCGGGCGAATTGGCAAACACATGGCTGTTAGGTATAAATTCATTTATTATAGATATAACTATATTACGTACATCAATTATATCATCATATTCCGATAATTCTTATACGCTCGGAATTTATAGAACTGAAAATATTGCTATTAATATATGTATTTTAAAAAAATATAATTTATCCTCATACATATATCTTGCATTTAAAAATATAATTATTTAGGCTTCTTCTACCATTTAAGGTGACAGTGGTTATCCACTACAACCATGGTTGATGACTCCGATTGAGAATACAACAAATGAGTCAGAAGAGAGGTACAATATGGTTCACCGGTCGGCTCGAAATTGCATTGAACGATGCAATGGTGTTTTGAAATCGAGATTCCGATGCTTGGCAAAAGATCGATGTATAAAATATTCCCCTTTTATGATGGGACAAATCATAAACACATGTGCAACATTGCATAATTTTATTAAACAGCAATGATGACAATGATTTAGAACACCCATCGGAACAGGAGGTAACAGATTCTGATGCCACAGCAGAGCGGCTACTAACAATAGCCCGACAAATCAGAACTAATATTGCTGGTACATATTTTTAAATATAAATAATAGTCATAACCATAAAATGATAAGATTAGTTATATATTATTTATAAGTGCTTTTAACAGATGCTACTTTTGTATAACAAATAAAACTACTATTTTTAAATTACAAACCTCGTTTTCTTTTAAATCTTATGGATATGCATGTATTCGAAGGAGATCCAGAGAAAGACCGAAAGAAATAAAATAAATTTGGTCCCGCGATTTTGTCCTACTTGTCGCAATCGTTTTATATTATCGTAAATGAGTATTTAATGAGTAAACTTATTAAACTGATACAAATGTTGTCCGAGAAGAACCAAGTTAAATTATAGTATTTTATGCATTCCATTTTCCCGGAACAGTGGGATGCATCGATTACACTCATGTGTTGAAGTATAGGCCGGCTTAGCGTGTCGAGCACGTTAATTTAAATTGGCATAATTTATTCACAGTTCGTAAGCCCAAAGAAATTTTTTCATTAAAAATCAACGTTACGATATCTCTGATTATTTTATATTGATACAGATTTGTGATAATGATTTAATAATTAGTGGTTGCACGATTCATTTAGTGGTTTTAGCCATGATACTACCATTCGGTGACAAACATTGTGCGAAAGCAATTCTTCATAATTAATTCAAAGCAAGAGAGTTATCAAACACATGGTTGTTAGGTATACATATTATTAATTTATTTCATAATTATAAACTTTTGGTTTAAATTCACAACCGTATAATGACTAGTATATAAATTAATCAAAAAAATTTAATTAAATAAAAAAAAATTAGTCATCTAGGTAAATAGGGTCCAAATACTCCGGAGACCCGTGCATGGATAATGCATTGTCCATGTTCCTAAAAATATTAATAATATTTAAGTATAAAAATATAAATTTTATTTGTAAATGTTTGTTATCTAAGGGGACAGTGGTTGCCCACCCTTCCGTAGTCGATGACACTGATTCACAATCCAGCAGATGAACATGGAAGACAATAAACATCATGGCTTGATGAACGGCGCGAAATATTAAAACTTCAATTGTTCTCGATTATTAAGTAGTACAAGTAACCAATATAAATATAACAAATTACCTTTGAAGAATTAATTTTAAAATTTTATTTTTTTCCTCCATAGCATCGGCTTGTCGATTTAAAGCAGCCGCTTTCAGCTCATTGGCCACAGCAATCCTATGCAATGCGTTAGCTTTTTGGCTCTCAATTTTGTTGGCTTCTTCTAAGAGCTTATCTCTGGTATAAGCGGAACCTAAAACCACAGTAAAACAATTTGAAAGATTATCGTTTTCTGTTGGTTTTAATAACGACTATAAGCATAATAGTTAAATACACGAACCTCGTATTCGCTTAGACCTTATTTGCCTGGTTGTTTTCTCCGCCATAGAGCCATTCATTTCGTTAGGTTCAACAATATTGCTTTCAGGCATTAAATTGTCAGCTCGTTGATCTAGATCGCATGTATTGAGCTGGAACCCAAATGTATTTTGTTATTATTTTATAAACAAAAATATTAGCTTTATATTTAAAAATGTACAATACCTGCTGCGTCGACAATTCAAACCACCCTCAATATTGTTGGTACCTTCACACGCTTCTGAGGTGATGATATTTAAAATTCTCTCATCCAATGCATTCAATGGGCTCGGTCTTTTTGATATTGCGACTAGCCCCAATCCTGTGCGATTATCATATTCCTTTAGGGAAGTCCACTGTGCACGAACGTATTTTCTAAAAACACACAAGGATACACATATATAAAAATTATTATTTTACAATTAAAAGCATTATAACTACTTCATGTCGATCCAGGCACGACGCCATTTGTCGCCGTCTTTATTAGCACCACCTATCGAATTTAATTGGGCTGCCGCTTTAATCCAATTTGCTTTATTATTACCCTTCCCATCAATTCCAACAAATCTGAAACAATAAGAAAAACGTTGCAATTATCTTTATAATTATACCAAAATATTTATTTATGTTTTACCGATCATTTGCACTGTCAATATTTTCCTCCATTAAAGTTACAAGCGACAATTTCTGGTCTTTCGATACACTTTTTCCCTAAATAATAGATGTTAAATTATTTTTTAAAAAATGTTTACTATATATTTTACATTTAGCATTCTTACCCGAGACATTAATGTAGTCATTTTAATATTTCAAAATTATTAAATTAATTTAACACTATATTTAAATCAACACAAGTAATGAATGCTCACTAGCGTATGTACGGTTAAATTTATTCCCAGCTAAATCTATCGTAAAATAGGTATGGAATAATAAACGTCAAAACTGCTATAATTGGGAATAACTTTTTCCCAACAAACATTCTTTCCCAATAGCCAGAATACACTTTGGAGAAAAGGGAATAAAACTACTACAAAATTTAAGATATTTTCCCAATTCCCAATTCCCGGGAAAGCCAGAATAGGGCCACTGGGGCAAAACTATAAAATTATATATGCGTTAAATTGCACGTATTCACGTCATATATCCGCGCACCAGGTATGGACACTCACTTTGTTTTAATATTTTACTTACATTTATTTATAACTTTCAAAAATAATTTTTCTAAATTTTTATATTTGGATCTCGCAATTGGTGTAAAAACAAAACAATAAAAAATTCATTTTTTTGTCGTTGTTGTTATTAACCAAATATATATTTAGCTAATCAATTAATTAATTCTAAAATTTGATCATTATAAATGTATTATGTAAATTACGTTGAACATTTAGAATCCGTTAGCGATATGTTTCCAGTTTTAAATATAGCGTGCAAACTGTTTAATTGTTGTGGTAGGTTGGGGTTCAATTAATGTGTTAGGGATGATGAGTCACTCAGTGTTTCTACTTTTATCCTTTTATTTTATGTTACGGCCTAGCGAGATTTAATCAAAGCCTGAATCAAAACCCACGACAATCCGACGAGAAATAGTTAGGGAGTATAGACCGTGATAGTAACTTTGATTAGATAATTAAAAAATTTGTAACGAAAGGTTTTAATTACGATTATTAATTTTTTTACGCTGTGTATTTAAAACTTCACAAAATTGGTGGAACACCTGTTCCACAATAGAACTAAGTAACTTCTCATTTGAAGCGGATGGAGCTCAGATTACATGAACAACATAGGAATCTAATATAAATTTTGAACCTAAGCTTATTATTTTATTAAGTGCTTTTATGAAAAGAAATCCACCTACCGAAACTCTGCGTACTAATAATTTCCGGATCTAAACCTCTTGATCGGTTCTTACACGACATTGACGCGAGCATTGCTCGGTGCGCCAGTGACTTAAATTGAACCAATTTAGCAACAAATTTTAACATCATAGTCACAACCAAATCTTACAGACAGTGACAACAACAAAAAGCTCAAAATTATATGTCTTCATAGTAATACAAAAACCAAAAAAGCTGTCTATTTGACATTTAACAAAAATCAACAAACCAACATACACACACACAATAAAAACAGTTTAGATACATCCCTCGCATGTATGCATGTATGTTGCCGGAAAATAACAAAAAAGTTTTATATTTTCTAGAAATACACAAACTTAAAAGCTCATCATACATGTGTATATATTGTTTTTTAACTTTTCCCGTATTATATGTATGTGTATAAGCCTTCCTACTATTATTGTTTGCTCTCTGCATGGATTTATGGATGTTCCCCCATTCCTGTTTCCCTATAATAATATATTAGATGAACTTTTTTTTCTGTTGTGAAAACAAGAAATTCCAAGTTCCGCATATATGCGAATATACGAGCAGCGGGTGTACACAAAATTTATATAAAGGTAGATGGTAAACTTTTTGTCAAAATAAAACTTTTTAACGAGCTTCTTTACTTTTCGGATTAGAAAAGTTATCTTCCTGGATGTATCAATATATACATGTGTGTTTGTATACATGTATCAGTGAAGATCTCAATTTATGTTTTTCATTCAGCCAACAGAAAGAAATATAAAACTAATCAAACTCCATGCTTCTAAATATTTTGCGACAACAAAAAACCGCTCAAATTTATGTTGCAATTTACTATTGAGCATTGGGTATGAGTACCGTACTCGTAATAATAAATGTCGTTATTTAATTAAAGCAAAAGAGAAAATCGGTACATGGAATGCTGGAAAATATTTATAGTATGTGCTGGGCACATTATACAGGAACGTACGTATATTAGGAAAATTGAAAGAAAAACTTTATGAGGTTTTAATTTAATTTGAACTGGCCACAACCAATGTGGTGTGTGTATATAGTACGAGTAAGTATAAACAAAACTTTGTAACATAAAGCACTCCAGCTAATTATTAAAATATATTTACAGCATCTCGAATCATATAAACGCTAAATTTATAATCAGCATTGACTATCATGCAGCATCAACTCACCACTTTCTGAGACGAAGTTGCAGAAAATTATTTTATTACGCTGTTTAGCAGCATCGGATTGGTGAATGAATACTTGGAAAATTTATCTCGCAATGAAATTTTATGTAAATCGTTATTCCGTTTAATGAGATTTACCTCACATTGTTTTGTTTGTGTCTGATACGGTTGATATGATAGATGATGATAATCTATTTTTCGGAAAAATATATTTTCATCAATAAACAGAATTTATATTATTTTGGACGTTTGGTATGATGATACCAAACTACAGGGTACAGTGCGAGTTACAGTTAGGATTGGTTTGCGGACCTTTAAAAAAATTTTAACTCCCATAAATAGTTGCCGCTTATCTCCTAACTGGTTTGTTGCAATTTTTATACGAATACCGGTAGAGAAATTTGGAATTTGGACGATGACTGGATTCTGACACGACGAGTTCTAAAAATCAGAAAAAATATTGTTAAAACGTAGAGATCACTTTCATTAAAATGCGTAAAGGGTGGGCCACTAAACAATTTTTTTACACAACTTAATAATTTCGGAAATGTTATTGCTATGTTGGCAAGAAATCCTAATCTATCGATTTTTGATGGAATAGGATTTAAAAATAAAATCCTAGAAACTCACCCAGTGTAATATAAGTTTAACTACTAATCAAAAGATGTCGCTATTAGTTTGTAGAGATATTAATCAACCGTAAATAAATATCTCTTCAAAGCTTCTGTTTAAAACTAAATTAACTAAAGAAGACTAGCTGAAAGATGATGTATCTAGATAATACCGTGGATTTAGCTTTCTATGAGTTCGTAAAAACCTATTATTTGGTTAATACAGGTTTGAATATTGTGATTCGTAAGCGACGCACTGTAAAACTTAAAAAGCCGTTATTAGGGGCAGCACAATCAACTGTATAGAACACCATTTAATTGAGATTCGTTTGCCAAAACTTAGCAAAACAACATTCGACGGGGATATTATGAAGTGATAGGCATTCTTCTATATTGTTATGAATTTGCATATATCTCTAAAACCACCACTTCCAAAAATTTTCCGAAAATACAGGAAATACTCTATCAAAAAATTACGCCACTACCGCAATACTTGTGACACTATACCGAAATATTCTCGAAAATACAAAAAATATTTCTCCAATAATTTTTCCGCTGTTATCCACCAACACCAAAACACAACAACAAATAATTTTCAATATAATTTTTTATGTATTTAACGCCATTTACTATTATTTTTAATCACACCACTAATTTCACTGTTACACCACTTATAATTTCCTCGCTCCTCAGTTTCACTTCTAAACTATTACTTGCGACATGTTAAGATGACTAAGACTAACTACAGTTTCTCTTATTGATTTCACACTACGAACATTCGATTTTTTTTATTATCTATGCAATCTGTTCTGGGGTCGAACCACTCCCAACTCGCTTTTAACAGCTTACCTTACACAGTTGCCAAATCGAAGACGCACGACTAAGGTCCGATTTACGTAGAACGCAGATTGCACATTGCATTGTTCCATTCCAGCCTATAGTAATAACATGGAGGATGTCAATGAGGTCTGCACTCCGACAGGGGACCATAGTAGTGTTCATTTTCATCACCGATCGTAATCAGATGCTGAAAATTTCTTTTGCATTTTGGCCTGATCGGCATTCAAACCCGATACCTCCCTATCCAAACGCCAAAGCTTTAACCACTGTGCAGTTTGGTTGGTAACATTCGATTTTGTTCCATTCCAATTTTTGCTGAACTATTGTCCCGCCCAAGCAACCAATCAACGTTGCATTGTTGCCCACCGAACGTATAGACGAAATCGTAGCACGGGGTAGCGTCCCGTCTTGGCATCAAACTACTACCTCTGCTGTTTGGATCGCATAGCGCCATTGAACCACGCAATGACCCTCTTTGGTTCATTCCAATTAAGTTTCATCTACACACAATCAAATATTCGTACATTTCTTCATCCGTACTGTCATCATTGAAAACAGTCAACATATGGAGCAGCCCATTTGTATCAGTTTGGGCATGCCTTCCATTGGACATCTCTTTCGATCGCGCTTCAAGCGGCTATTGCTCGACATTGCTTCCCACCAGTTTCTCAAAAAACATTGAGGGACAGGTTCCACATATTTTTCAGCTGGCAGTACTGTCCTATATGCATCCATCGAACATAAATCAGATAAAGTCAAAGATCTATTCTTGTCGAGTTGGAAGATTTCATTAATAACTCAAAACGTCCCTGAACTGAATAATGTACAATTTAGTTGTTTCAAGTAGGTTTTTCCTCATAAGAGAATTCACACAATAACGTGGATCGATCATTTTCTTGTCACATTCAAATATAAGTCCAAACTGTCATCTTTATTCAATAAGCAAGCACAAAACACCGTTCGATGGAATGTCGAGCTTTAAAGAGTCAAGCATCACTGTCAAAATACCCATCACCAGTAACTGCCTATCTAACCCGACACAATAATAACGAGGCATTTCCTCTTAACATCCAACAGCTATAGCCACAGCTATTCAGTTAGCCATAACTACCGCGGCGCAAAATACAATCGGAAGAAGACCACCAACATCCTGCAATGATTGGTTCGATGATCACTGCCATCTGTTTATCAAAAATAAACAAAAGCTTCATGGAAAATGATTAACTCGTAGTACTGGAAGCACGTTAGCAGAATATATCCGTGCCAGGTTAGGTACGACTAAATATCTCCAACAAAAGAACCGCGAAGATATGAGAAAATGCACTGAAAACATTAGCTTCCAAGCGGAACAAGAAACTCAAGAGACTGATTCGCTAACGCCAGGAATCCCATTAAAGACTTCCACCATGGCTTATGTTCTCTTATGGTAAACTTACTTACAAAATTTGCTAAATAGGACTGGCGAAGCGACCTCTATTAGAGCAACCGTACCATCGAGTGAAGAAGTATTGGTTAAATATCTCACAGTAAAATAAATAGAAGCATCCGGTCCCGATGGCAACCCCGCATAATTTAATAAGCGCGGAAGCACTATTCTCTAGATCTGCACCGATCTCATCGGCGCTTTTTGAGACCAAAAAGAGCGGCCTGTGTTTCTTTTTTTACGAATTTACCGTAGCATGTAACTGATTCTTAGAATGCTTACAACTATTGGACTTCTCTCGGTGCAAGAATTAGTCTCAGCATCTTGATTTTTAAGAGATTTGGACGATGTGGCCAGGGAACTTTAACTCTTTCTGGCCGTTTCGTTGCCTCGAAAAAGTTTTGATGACGTTCTCGTCACTCCCTCCAATAATAAAATCATTAATGAAGTAAATGTAAAAAAGGTTCCTTTAGCACCGCTGATCATTGATCGATTAATTGTAGGAAAATGCCGGGCTGTCTTCACACTCAATTGCTGGTGGTTTGCTTGAAATAGGCCATCATGAGTGTTGATTTTTCTAGTCTGTCATCTATCTTTACCTGCAAAAAGGCGTTAAACAATTCGATTTTGCTTAATAAACGGTAAAGACTCTGCTTCGAGAATATCTCTTCCGGCGTTTCCAGGGAATACTACTTTGGTTCCAGTGCTTCATTCAACTCTTTTGAGTAATCATCTCAAAATACGTATACATCTGTCGTTTCTTTTGACGGCTACCAGTAATCGATCTGATTGATCACTCCCAACTATTGTTATCTACTAAGCTCATTTTCGATCGCTTCAGCTGCTGGGAAAATCACCGGCCGCCTTGCGAAAAATTGGTTTTGTTTTCACTTTCATTGTTAAAGATATCTTCATTTTGTTGCACAAACCAAAGTTTTACTATATCCTCGGCAATTTCTGTGAATATCTTTCGCTCATTTTTTTCAGATGCTTACAATGGAAACGCTCTTTAGATCCGAAACTTCCATCCAATTACTTTTGAGCACGTTCAAACTTGAATTTGGTACGTACCACGTATGAGTCTTCATAGTCGTGCAAGTCGCACGAGGCCAATGTAGGTGATCCTATCAGCTCCCAGATGCTCTGATAATCGCGAGTCAGATCCGAATTCGAGTTGCAATTTCGATTTCGTGCTACCGTGGATTGAAATTTCGTCCTTTACGGGAACGTCTTGTCGACCTGCTTGGAATCAAAATATTATTTTATGCAAAAGGGGCAATCGCAGTGAAAACAAATTGCCCACACTATCGACACGGAAACTTTGCTTTGGGTTCATTTCCTTTTGGGATCTTAGCATTCCGTTCCGCCTTTTGTTTACTTCTGTTTCACTGTGGTTTCCGATGCATTTCCAACACTTCACTATTCGAGACGCCAGGGTACAAAACCATCGACTTATCCACTTTCAGGCTGCTTAATCGTAACGACGTTTCGCAATATGATCCGCTCCAGCAAGTTTCTCCAGAGTCTTAGTGGCTTGCGGTTTGTTGAGTCCTTTACCAAACATTAATACTTTTAAGTCATCAGAAGTGCAATTTGCAATGCTGACCTTTTCGCATTTCAGATTAACTCATGCCACATATTTGGAAAATCTACACTTCCTTCTTTTTTCATCTTCAGGAGCTTATAGTGCAGCGAAAACTGTGATATTTTGCAATGAAAATGCGCTTTCGTTCTTTCTCTGTGTTATCGAAGGGAATCGCGTCACTCAGGAAAAGTGGCAAAATCGTATCGGCAAACTTTTGATAGTCTGCTGTAGAGAGTTTCTCGGCTGCAAATCAACTTTATGCGGTGCTGTCATCGTAGCTGCCTCGACAATAAACATAGTTTCGCATTGCTGGTACCACAATGCGAACATCAAATTGTCTTCAGCAAAGCATACAAATTTCCCCATGTAGTCTGACAGATTTTTATACAGCTATGATACCTGAATATTTGCCGGGTTTGCTGGTAGTTTCTGCCCTCCTGGTTCTAGCGCTAACAACACCGCGTCGTCTCGTCGGCTTTTGCATCTCTTTCAACCATCATTTTAACGAGTTCTTTAATTTCAGCACCTATTTTCGATTTTACAAATATTTTTGTTATATAAAAACACTTAATTCGAGAAATCTACTAATCCACGTCGCTGTTGTGATCCTCCGGAAGGATGCTTAATAATACTCATATGATTTCGACTGGTCTGTTTATTTAATGGGATCATTCAATCCGCAACTTACTCTTTTCTACCCGTGTCAGAACAACTCAATTTACTTGAAACATGCGAAATACATCTCTTGAATTCATTAATTTATGTTCAGTTACAGTTTCAGTCATACTTCAGTCATATTTCGATTTTGCAAGCATATCGGCTCTTTCAGTACTTTCAATCTTCCACAATCACTATCAACTCTACATTCATTATGCAGACTAAGTTAAAATTCCAACACCCACACGATCTTCATTTACACTAGCATCTCTTTACACTTCCATATGTGTAACATAATTCATCGATATTTTACGAAACTCAACGCCCAATTAGACTGTCGGATGAACTTTCAGATTTACGAAACGACTCAAAGTGCGTAAAATTTCTAAAAGAGTCCTTCACTCGACGTCGTCAAACATTGTGTTGAGACGTATAGTTCATGCGGAAACGGACTCATCAAAAGCTTTTAAAAACTAAATATAGTTTCTCTTGAACATGATATTATCGTACTATGACCCGAAGAACAAACACATCTGGGAGGCAGATGCATGGAGTTATGGCATATGCACGAAGTACTAATGTAAGAACAGATTGATGGAGAGCATTCGGCATTAGAGGCCTCTCTGAAAACTTATCACCCATGTTTCTGTGGTTACAAGTACTACACTAGCGTTAAGTTGCTTGGAAGCAAAATAAATCTGAGTTGATAATGTGCGAACCACCAAAGTGAACTGAAAGCAGTAGTTTTCCAATTGTCTTATTAAAATAGGGCGGACTACCATCAGAAAGTCCTCAAACATCAAGTTTACAAAAAACATTTTACTTTCTTTTACTTAGTAAAATCATGAAAATTTTCGACCTCGAACTTTCCCAGGTTTACTATTTGCTATAATACATAATTCCGAAAAAGTTGTTCTCGAAAATTTCTCCAAATTGCTGGAGAAGGACCTTTGATATTGGCTTCACTTGTGAACCAGTACCAAACATTTGCGAGTGTTGGATTCCTACCGACCAAATCTTTATTCCCCGTAAACTAGGTCGCCTAAGATTCTTAAGTGACCGCAAATGTGAGTTAAATTCGTCAAGCACATTTTGTAAATTTTATAATTTCGTTTATCGAATTGGAAATTTTGTCAGTCAGATCAATGCTTGGTGTTATATGTACATGAGAATCAAAGGATTGGAGAAAGCCTCGCCATTTCGTAATATCCCCTCCAAAACGATCAAATTTTAATTCTGGTAATTTATTTGTCAAGTTCTAATCTTCAAGTTTAAGATTACGTTTGGATTTAATATTATCTTTGATTTCATTAAGCCTGTCTTCAAGTACTGGTCAATGGATCAGGTACCAGATTATATTTCAGTTTCATCTAAGAAAGATTGCATTTAGCTCACGAATCAAAGGTGCAATTATTATAATTTCACCTTAATTATGCTTAATTTCTTTTTCACTTATGTCTTCTAACACAATGAAGATATTACAGGTTAAGTGCACTCACAGATTTCCAGCCAAGCGTACTGACACTTATACCAATTATTATAGTTGCACGAAATTATTGAAATTTAGCAGAAAACTTGAATAAATATTAAATTTTGGAAATGGTTCCCGTGCCCACAAAATGTTTTCTCGCTGAATAAGTAAAAGCGAGCTTAAGAAGTTCCCCTTCAAATAAAATTCGCCATTTAAAAAATTCCCTCTTGGTATTCAGGCCCAGACACCAACTTGTTATGCAATTGTTGTGCAACATGTTGATGTTTAAACCTCAAATTATCGTATATTTTTAAACTGGTAAATTTTATTTAAAAGAGAACTTTCTAAGCTAACTTTCGATATATGTGACGATGCGGGAAAAATTTTGTGGCCTGGCCAATTTTTAATACAGTAAACCACCAGAATCGAGTTATACGGCCAGGAGAAACTATACTCGTATCTCAACTCAACTCCATAGAAAAATTTGGAAAAATGTACAAACATTACATTAAGTCTTCCACTATCACTAGGCATAAGCCTAATCCGATCAAAGAATTGTTTCTGGGTTTGAGGGCTGCATCTCTTAAATGTTCTTCTACCAGACCTATGTCGATAGTCCTTCCACAGAATAGTTCCTCAGTTTGAAGAACTTTATTTCATCAGAAATTGCATTAGATATTCCTCTAACGTCGGATATCAGCGCTAGTCCGGCTAACAAATTGTTTCTTAGTTCAAGGAACTACAGGATGGGATCACGATCACCCAACTTAACACCACCAGATATCTTTTTGTGGGGATATTTCTTTCAAATATTCCCACAAAAAGAAATCTGGTGGTGTTAAGTCGAGTGATCGTGATGGCTAATTAACATCTCCAAATCGTGAAACGATACGGTTACCATAAGCCGTTCGCAGGAAATTCATTGTTTCCCTTGCAGTATGGGACATGCTCCGTCTTGTTGAAACCACATTTCTTGAGTATTATCAAGTTCAAAAAACAAGAAATTTTCTAAAATAGCCCTGTAACGCTCAACATTTACAGCCAATGCATTGCCATCTTCGTCTTGGAAGAAGTACGGGCCGTAGTTCTTGTCTGCTGATATTCCGCACCACACTGTGACTCTAAGTGGATGCACTGTTGAATCACTCTTGGGTTTTCAGTGCTCCAGACTCTAAAATTTTGCTTATTAACATAACCACCTAAATGGAAATGCGCTTCATCGGTCATTATAATTTTTTTCATAAGCTCGTCCGTTAATAATTCGGTCAATTTTGCACAAAATCTTAAGCGGGTTGCATAGTCTTGCGGCAAAATTGCATTTACCATTTGTATATTGTACAGAAACAGCAAGACATTTTTTTCATTATTCTATGCCGTAAAGTTCTGGACATTTGAAGCTGAGTGGCACATTTACGAGTCGATGTTTCAGGGTTCTCATTTACGCTCTCCCGAACTTGTTCGATATTATCTTGGCTTAGTGCTTCAAGCGGTCTTCCACTCCGAGATAAGTCACTAACAGCTCCCGATGACGGAAAACGAGCGACTAGATTGCGTGGAGGCGATGGTGCATTTCTGGTGTCAAAAAAATGTCGAAGTTTTCTTTGGGTTTGAATTATTGAATTTTGACTAACAAAATAACTCAACAATTTTTACTCGTTCCTCAATCGTATACATGGCTACTGAATCTCCCAAGCGTTGTTTCTAATACTGAAAAATAAAAAGAGAAAAAATCCAAAATAAAAAAATTATAACCGACCAAATGGCACAATGGGAGGTACCGAGTTCGAATCCCGATAGGGACAGGATGCAAAAGGAAATTTTCATCCACAGATCACGATCTGTGATTAAAAGGAACACAACTACAACCCTTATCGGCGTGCAAAACTCATGGGCCAGTACTATAGGCTGGCATGGAGTTATGCAATGCGCAGATGGTAACTTAAATCGGTCCTATAGCCGTACGTCTACGAGTTTGCCGAAATTGCGTAGAGTAAGACGGTAAAAATTAACTGCGAAAGAGCAGGGAGTGCTTCGGCCTCAGAAAATATTGCATGGATTTTGAAAAAAAAATTATATCAAAAATACGCCGATAGCTCGGTCATGAAATACTTCCTATGTAAATTTTAAGAAAAGCAAATACGAGGATGGGCAAATAAATAATACTCCATATGATTTTGTTAACCCAGCCCTGAAATTTTTTTTGCCATGATAGTTTTCAAATTTTATCAAAATGCCATATTTTTACTCTCAGACGTATTGCTCATTCGTGCCACGATAGTCCAAAATTTGATCATAGTAATAATTAGTGTTGCCACCGCAATTTTCGTAGATGACAATTTTCTGTAAGATAGGATTCATTACTTTCTGTGATTCTTTTATCTGACCATATGGGCGCAACACTTTTGTATTGTTTATTTTTGTAAATTTGATGGTAGCTCATTAAATTTAGAAGTTGCAAGGTTCGACTGTAATTCTATAAAATATATTTACGACTAAGAAAATGAAGTAATTTAATTTAGTGTTCCAACTTAGAGGGATTGTTGATCAGACTGCGCCCCATTTATACAAATCGATGTACACGCATGCTTTAACTATAAAACCGTAATCTTTATGAAACTATAAAATATAAAACGATATTCTTTGAATCGTTTTTCATCTTTTATAGTCAGTTGTGGACAAAAATTTTCGTTCATCCTTTAAATTGGTTTTAAAGCTGGAAACAGCAGCAGATTGTCTTCCCATAACTCCCATCTCCCTTTACTCTCTGTGATATATATAGCATATACATGTGACATGCATATAAGTTCAACAACAATATGTACACAACCAGTATAAATACATGTAATATAAATTTATAATAAAAATATATACAACAACAACCCCATAAAGCAGCATAAAATATGATGATGAAAAGAAGCTTTTCGCTTCTTTTGCAATAAATTTCCATTAACACAGCAAAAAATGCAAACACACACACACACACACACATTACACAACAAAAACCGATGTGCAAAGCTAAAAAGATTATAAAATGCTTAAAAGCTGCTTCATTACATATACATATAAATAGTTGTATGTGTTGGTGCCGTACTCTATTTAGGGCACTACTCTGTTCGAGCTTTTACATTTGTATATGCGAAATCGTAAGGCAAACGTTTCATTTGGCATAAGCAGCTTCCTAATTACATTTTAAGAATTATTTCTCAACCAAATCAACCACCAAAATGTTTTTTTAACACACACATACCAAAATAAGTATTAAGCTCATTACATAGCACTTTACAGACTTTCCCTATATTTTTGTAAAAAAAAAATCGGCTAACAAATTTTCTGCGGCTTGAAAATTATTTGGTGCGGTGGCTTTTATATTCGCAAGAAAATCTTTATCTAAAACCAAACTAAACTAACCCCACAAAAAAACTCAAAATGAAACCGAAAGCACATAAAGCTTATTAAAATGATATGAAAACATACTTTCAAGTGGTTTTTGTGGTTAAATAAATAATTTATATAAATCTCAAAGGAAGGAAGATTCATCTAAAAGTCGTCTGCGTCACACGATCAATCGATACAATAACTGTGTAAACCAATCATAAAATTTACAAAAACCATAAAGGGTATCATGTATTTAGGTAGTAGCAACACAAACAATGTTGAAATTGATTCAAAAAAAATTAGAGCTTTTTTGATGTTCTTTATTGAACTTTTGCTTTTTTAACTTTTTAGATATAAATGGCAATCAAATTCTCATTAGTACTTTGGAGCATTTTTATTTATGTTGCGGTTGGGCATTGCTTCCATAGTTTTTCTTTAAGATGGGAGACTTTGTACATTATTATTATTTTATTTTTACGACAACAAGGCTTTAGAGTGGGAACAGTTTAGCTAAAACTTGCAAACAATGCCCAACGTCCCTCGTTGGAAAAACATCAAATTCCGAAAATATTGTTTTGGGCCGTATTGCGAAGAGGAGAACGTTAGAAAAACATCAACTTTTAAGAGTTCACCTTTTGGGATAACTGCAGTAGGGAACCGATGCATACTGATTAAGCCCGATTTGTGCTAATTAGTGCTCACGGGAAAAATTAGTGCTAGTCTAAGAGCCGAAAAACGGGAAAATAAAATTTCGCCTGAAAGACGAAACAAAAAACCCGATTTCTAGAAAAAACCACAAATAATTTAAGCCTAATTTTAAAACTTTCTAAAGGCGACTAAACTGATGAAATTTGAGCTTATCATAGAAATATGATTTTCATAAATTTTCATTCATAAATCGAGGAAAACTAAACTAGCCCCTAAAAGATACTATATTAAACTAACAAAACACAGAGGTTGAGCGTTCAATAATATTTGTGTTGAACAGATAAATTAAACAATAGAAATAAAATGTTCTAAAATCCAAATCATAAGCAATTCAGATAGCATATTCCTGTCAGATATATTCACTACCATCCAAAAATTATAGTGGCTGAATTTGTGCTATTCTAGAGTTGGCCCAATTCCATTGAACAACAAAAACCGTTGAATGAACGGTTTTCTGACAAAAAGTGTTCTAAAAACCAATAAAGTTGGCACTGCTGATTGCATATTCCTATCAAGTATGTTAATTGCCATCCGAAAAGCGTAGTGGCTGAATTTGTGCTAATCCAGAATTGGTCAAATTCCATTGAACATAGCTAATAGCTATCAGGTATGTTCATCAGAAGTAGCTGGTCATTGGTTCATTGGTTTCATTCGACGGTCATTGTTGTTCAATGGAATTGGGCCAATTCTGGATTAACAAAAATTCAGTCACTATTTTTCGGATGGTAATGAACATATTGGACAGGAATATGCTATCTGAATTGCTTATGACTTGGATTTTAGAATGATTTATTTCGTTAATAGTATCTTTTAGGGGCAAGCTTGTTTTTCCTCAATTTATGGATGAAAATTTATGAAACACATATTTCTATGATAAGCACAAATTTCATCAGTTTAGCCGCCTTTAGAAAGTGTTAAAATTAGGCTTAAATTATTTGTGGTTTTTTCTAGAAATCGGGTTTTATTTGTTTCGTCTTTTAGGCGAAATCTGCAATTTTCTTTTCCCGTTTTGTCGGCTCTTAGACCAGCACTAATTTTTTCCCGTGAGCACTAGTTAGCATAAATTGGGCTTAATCGGTATGCAAAATTTCAATTTGAAATTCGAAAGTTTCCCTGCTGCAGTTACCCGCACTTTTGGGATATATATTTTGGCTATTAAGAAAAGGCGAACTGGGAAAATGTAATACAAACTGTAATACAAAGTGAAGAGCAAATTAACCAATTTAGAAATTTTTCTTTTTCTATAAATGAAGACGTTTCAGATCACATCAAATTTGGAAATTTTTCTTGTGGCGTTCTAAACCCATTTTGCAGGCAGTTGGGAAAATATCAAATTTCGAAAATTCTGCTATTGAGGTACTAAGGGCACATTCGGGGGAAAAATGTGTAGGGGCGGTCATTGGAAAAAGCAATGAAGAAATATCAGGTCATATAGGTATAATGTGTGCCTTTTGTTTGATATAATGTCGGAAAGTGAATCCTCTCGGCCACAAAAATAGAGCTTCGTCCAAAGACGTTTTTTTTGGAGATCTATAAATGTCTTTTATATTATTTAAAATATGATTTACGACCTTCTGAATCTTATATAATCAAATGGAACCGTGGACATATTTGTTTCATCATAAAAACAGATACTTCTTACCACATTTTCAAATCGTATTCAACTAATTGGTTGACCAAAAATGTTTTGGACATACTCTTTTGGTCCAGTAATTTCGTAAGGCGGGTTTCTTATTAAATAGTAGAGTATTAAAAATGCATAAAGCAAGGACCTGCATAATATCGAAAAATGTTGTGTCTCTCCACCGGTTATAATTAGATTTGGTCGCAGTACCCTAGGCACAAAAAGTTTAGCGCGTGGGTAGTCCGCATTAAGTGTGTGAAGTTATCCCAGTATTTCACCCTAGAAAAATAAAAAATGTTCATCAGGCAATACTAGTTATATCCCATCCCAGGATTTTTAAATGCATCCCAGAAAATTTTGGAATTACACAAACCAAGAAAATACTTAACCTAAAGTGTTTATTCTTAATATCTATGATATCTATGATATCTATGATAAAATGATAAGAAGACAGTTTATAAATGAATTATTGATTTAAATTAATGGTTCCAGGGAACTACGAGTGTCGTGACCGATCTCTTCTAATTTCAACACGGCATCATGTCCACTATTCAAAATTAAATTTACATGGCGATCCGTATGTTGAGATTGGCGCTAAAGTTTCCTGGGACGGCCCATTTTAAATAAAATGTAAATTTTAGATTTAAACGAATGGTTCCCTAAAGTGTTGTAACCGATAAAATGGGCCATCCCAGAATGCTTTAGCGCCAATTTCAACATTCGGATCGCCATGTGAATTTTATCTTGGATAGCGAACATGATGCCGTGTTGAAATCAGAAGAGATCGATCACGACACCCGTGGTTCCCGGGAACCATTAATTTAAATCAATAATCCACACATAAACTGAATGGGCCATTCATGTATGGGCCTATTGCAACCAATCTCAACATACGGTTGGTCTTGTGCTTGTGTTTTGTAGGTAGAGGTCATCATCTTGTATCGAAATCAGAAGAGATCCGTGACGGCATTTCAGGTTCCTGGGAACCATCAATTAAAATCAATAATAGATATCAAGAATAAACACTTTAGGTTAAGTATTAACTTGGTTTGTGTAATTTCAAAATTTTCTGGGATGAATTTAAAAATCCTGGGATGGGATATAACTAGTATTGCCTGATGAACATTTTTTATTTTTCTGGAATGAAATACTGGGATAACTTCACACACTTGTCCATATTACTATTTTTGCCGCAATGATTTAGTGCGTACGTGATCAAAAATTCCAAATTAAATTATTTTGCAAAATACTCAATCGATCTATTAATATTTCTTCAGCACTTGTAAGCACAATAATATTGTTTTTAGGCTCAATATCCATTCATACGCTATTATCAGTTACTTGAACAATCCCAATGACTTGCAAATCCAGTGCTTCTGAGAATTCAGATGAGTGACTAAGCCTAACACACTAACCAAAAAATTCCAGAAAACTACAAATATCGGAATAAAAAAAACTAATTCACATAAACCGATTGACACAAATACGGGTCACACACTCCTATAAACTACCGTGCAGTGTTCGCATGCAAAATGTCATATTGCTAGCAAAAATTACATCTTCGCCTCGATTCAGTTAAATCAGTTAAATCGTTCGGGCGCTTGTTCGGGGGCCAGACAGGCTCCGCGTTTTTTTTTTTTCGTTTTTCTCATATGATGTACTTTTCAAAATATTTGTAAAAAACGATAAGCTCCTGTTTAAACTGGCACTACCGATGGACCGATTTGGGAAAACATCAGTCGGAACTCCGAATTTATGGTAAAAACTTAAGTATGCATTACAGAGGTTGGCAAACTGGTCTGAGCCAAGCATTTATTAAGAATCTTTCAGTTCTTAATCGTTTTTCAAAAAAAAAGAAAGTAAAAATAATCTTGTTTTTTCAAACATCTATGTTTGCCGACAAGTGTGAGACATTTCATATATATTTCTTGTTTCATGACAGTGTCCTAAGCGAAACAAGTATGACAAGTCTTCAACATTTCTCATCCTGGCACTACTATTTAAAATGGCGTAGGTAAACATCCGAAAAACAATGTAAACATAAGCGTTTCGTTCAAAGTTCACTCTGCGTCGCAACTCATATGCCGGTTTGATGATTGTACTTTAAGGCGACAGCGAAATTAGTACGATGCATCTCAGATATATCACATACCATTCATCTCAGACATCTCAAATAATATTCGTTTATGATTTATCACATAAGATTCATCTCAGACATGTCGCTAAAGTAAATTAGTCCCATTTACTGATAAATGTGTATATACGATTCATGCTAGCTCTCGCCTGTTTGGAGGTTGCCTTAGTATGGCCGCATATTTGTTTTGGATTTTTTTTACTGAAAATTTCTATCATTTAGTATTTCTTTGTAATTCTATACCTTGATTGGTTTTCAGAAATATGAAACTGAATATGAGACTTACAGGAGTTACTCTTTTCATTTCCTTTCCCTCAAGTGCACGATCAGCTCAAAATGCGAATAATTATTTTGAACAATAATTAAAATTATTTTGTATTAATTGTGTGGTCCGTACCATTAGGATATGTATTCCAAGTATTAGGACGCTTAATCGATACAGTTACTCTGTTACTCTGGAAAACAAATGCTTCCATGTACAGATCCTAATTTAGTACAGTTATAGAAGTTGTTTTTTTTCGAAATTATGCAGTTGCTGCACAATGATGTGTCTACTTGATGTAAGTCCTTATCATAAATTTAAGCAAATTACTTTTGTGTGTAGCTTCATTGATAAATTTGACATTGGTCGAAATTTGACATGGGTTTATTAGTTACTTAAACACGCGTGATTATTTTTACTTTTTGCCATTGATTGTTAGAAACAAATTCCGGTTTCGTCTGTAATCTAAATATTGAAATGTGTAGCGCCTAGGAAACTTCTGTCTTGCTTTGCACATTTGTCAAGAAATCATGATAGACGCTGATAGACTTAAAAAGCTTCGATGAAGGGCCTGGTAACGGTTGACAAGCAGCAGTAAGTTCATGGAGACCTCAAAGAACGGATATTCATCCTTTTTCAATTTGTATCGATCAAGATCGAGATCACTGAAAAGTTAAAATGATTAGCTAGTTAAACCTTTCAGTTAATTTCATCTATTTATAAGAGTAATTGGTACCAGTTACCGGGATATTCATTACCAAATCGTGAACTATGGTCATTTCAAAAAACTTAATAAACTATTAAATTTCGGAATATTACGGAGCTTTTCATTATTGTTGGTTAAGCTTAAGTCATGATCCCAAAAATGCATGCATAATTTATCCCTTTAATTTCTAAACTTAATAAATTTGGGCGAATTTCTAGTGGCTTTTCCGAGTTGTACATTTTCGGAATAACGTGCTAGTTACATACACCGTGCAGTTTCAAACCCTAACTAGTGTTGCTATTTAGGACACGGGAGATCTTCAAAAGAAAAGTGGGTTTGATCCTAATTAGTCAGTGAAATCATTTCGCATTATACCGCATAACATCTTTAAATGATTTAACTTCAAATCCAATTTATGACATTACAAGTCAAAAATGGCAAATTGTTCGGGATGTTCATTTCAGCTAAACCAACCTGGCATTTGTCTGTTTAGGAAATTTTTAGTATCGCAGACTTTTGATTAAGCACCACTGGTGTCTGCACAATATTTATCCCACCTCCTAGACTAGCGCAAAGAAAAAAATTAAAATTAATGTGAAAAGTTCATCGAAGGAAAACTACTCGTATATTCAAGTTTTTGTTACTTTTGTATAAAAAGTTTATTTTCTTTAAAGCTTTTAACACACTTGAATTTTTAATTAACAAAATTATTACTGGAGTCCTATTGTTGTATTATTACGAGTATTATACACTTCGTACTTTTTTTGTTCGATTCTTGCGCAATTTTGTCGTCTTGAGTTATATAGGGTAGAAGAATATTCAAACTGAATTTCCTACAATAACCGATTTATGTGATAATGAATATCTTCTAAAATTAGACTCTTCTAATTTTATAATTGATTAAAGGTGTTCATTAATATTAAAGGTGTTCAGCAAGATTCACTGTCAGTTTATCGTGAACAATTTACGTAGAACAACTTATCGTGGAAACAGTTTATCGTGGAACAATTTATCGTGAGGACAGTTTATCATATTTCACAATTAATGTCTTGGATTTGAAGTATACAATTTTTTCCATAATGTATTTCGTATATGAATTCAGCCATTTCTTAACTGTTGTGATGAAATTTGGTATCTCGGATGGAAATGGGATTCTAAAATGATTTTTGAAAGAAGTAAAGGAATATTGGCACGTGGGACGGGCTGCTGATATATGTTAAGGAATCCAGTATTACCAGAAACTTGTTTGCGTCACGAGCCGCTTGCTTCAAGATAGACGCCTGCTTATTTCGCCCCTAACCTAAGGAGCAGAAGCTGATAAGGTATTGGTTTTGCGGCATCAATAACTTGAATCGTGTTCAATACACCACCTTATTCATTAAGGGTAGCGACTGTATTAATTAAGGAATTTTCCCAATCACATTACCTTCAAATATAAATTACACATTGACGATATAGAACTGAAAATTTTACAGTTTTATTAAAATAAAGAATTTGCGAAATGCAATGCGATTGCTATCAAACATTTTCATTTTTAATAAAGTACGGAAAGTTCGTAACGAATAAAATGTTTTGTTGTTCTTTGAACATAAACGGAACGCTTCCAGGTACATTTTGAACAAGCATTTCAATAAAAACTTTATATTTTGGCACTACAGGAAAAGTTGGTAATAGCATCGTCGATTATAACCGGAAACACACGGAACACACTTTGCGGAATCAATAACGAACAAGCCCGAATTTTAAGTTGGGTTACTCATCACAAACATCATGAATTCGTAATTAACTTCACACCTATTAGCCATCGCATTTTCGTACTCAGGTTTCTTGGACGTCACTTTGACATTTCGGTTGTGAAACTAAGCATGCTTTCTACAAACAACATTATGAAATGAATCACGAACAAAATACTACAATACGGCGACAAAATATTACTGGATGATTTAACTGTTCAAGTCAGAGATCACTTCTCTCATCTGTATGGTATACAACGAACAATAACCCTTGTACGATCAAACCGTCAGTTAGATTATTGAAACACTTCATAATCATGTACTGCAAATATCTCGATAATACTAATTTAGCTATTTCTTGAGTTCGTCGGGGATCAATGGCCAGGAAACCATATTCCAAAACTTCTTACAAAAATGATTTAAGAATCCAATTTCCATCCAACATACCCAATCCCATCATAGTCGGTTATGAAATTACTGAGCTCCTACTGAATCCAACTTCCATCCAACGTACAGAATAGTATCAATATGAAAAATGTGTTTTCGCTATTCACCGCTAGAGGCAGCACTATCACAAAAAGGAAATTTTCTGCTGATATTTTTTGAAACCAGCAGAAAATTTATGAAATTTTTACGCAAATCAATAATTCTGAGCAGAAAGTTTGATGAACAATCAAATAATTTATGAAAATGAAGAGAAAATATATGTTTAAACGTTTTGAAAAACGTAAATTTTCTTTAAAGAATGATTTGCGGTTGGATAAGGACTCTCAAAATATATTAAAATACAGGGCAACACAAAAAAAATCGCCTACGTTGACACTCCATTAATTTTTGAAGTCATTTAAATGTGAAATGTTTTCAGATTTTTAACAAAAGTGTTAGAAATACCCCCCTGTAACTACCCTGGGTTTATGTTTTTATGGTAGCTGAGATCCTAATCTATATACATGAGCAACATAAGAGTCATAACTGGCGTCAGTAGCGTTCCATAAACTTAATAATTCATTTTAATGTGAAATGTTTTCAGTTTTTTAACAAAAGTGTTAGAAAAACCCCTCTGTAACTACGCTGGGCTTATGTTTTATGGTAGCTGAGATCATAGTCTATATACATGAGCAACATAAGAGTCATAACTGGCGTCATTTAATTAGCCCATTATCTATATATATAAAAATGGATCGTGGTTTGTTCGGATGGTTAAAACTTGATTTTGTTCAATGTCAAGGTAAATGATCATGAATAACGCAAAATATTTATTTTCTATTTATAAACAAAAAACAGCTGATGATCCAGTTTAATATACTTTAAAATAAAATGAAAACAATTATGTCGAGTACATGATAACAAAAATGTAATAGATTAGTAGAGCTCATCAAACTGTTTACGACTTCGTTGGAACAGATGCCATCCGATGATCACAGCATTGTAATAAAAGCGGACAAAGGACCAGCAGGAACTCATGAACGACAATACAATGCACCATTCACCAGTTCGTGAAATATCAATTGTTGTTGTTGTTTTGAAAATTTGGAATCGCGTGATATAATCATCAAACGCCGAACTGGAAACGCACTACAGCGAATAACTGAGACACATCGATCGTATGACGCACTGCAATATCCACTTATTTTCTGCCGTAGTGATGACGGATATCATTTGAGATACAACATGATAAATCCGGCCAATGGTTAGTACAAAAAAAAACATTTTTGATTTTCACTTCATAAATTGTATACCTTTAGAGGTCGAGACAAATAAAAAGGTCAGTTCAATGAACTTTTACGCATATCGAATGATGATTCGCCAAAACATTGACAACCACTTAATGAGGTATCGCCGATTGTTTTAACAATATCCAGTTGATATGTACGTTAAGATTGAGACAGAACGACTAAATTACATTCGATTCAATCAGGCTAAGTTGCGATCCGAAGAATATATTCACTTGCGAGATAGGTCAATAGCGACGCAGATATTACAGACAGTACTCCCAGGCCTGATGACTAACATGCGCAATTATGGACGACCGGATTTGTTTGTGACGTTTACTCGCAATCCGAAATCGCCAGAGATTACGCAGTTGCATCCCGGCCAATCACAGTGTCAATTAGAGTGTTCAAACAAAAACTGAGATGTTTAATAAACTTCATCGCGAAACAACGTGTATGCGGTACTGTTTGATGTTGGATGTATTCAGTAAGTGGCAGAAAAGAAGTTTGCCGCACGCACACATTCTTTTTTGGATGGTGGACAAAATTACGCCAGACCAAATTATGATATCATTTCCGCCGAAATTCCCACTTCGGTTTGCATGTACGACAATTAAAATGCACAAAACGATATCCACGTACTTTTATTTCTGAAACCCAAACTGGAAACCATGGATATCCACTATATCGGCGTCGCTCACCAGATGACAATGGTAGAACATTCATCACTCAATTAAAAGGAGCGGAGATGACAACACATTGATCGTGCCATATTCGCCAATATTGTGTAAGGCATTTACAACTCATATCAATGTTGAGTATTGCAGTTCGGTGAAATCGATTAAGTATGTTTGCAAATACGTCACCAAAGGAAGCGATATTGCGGTTATTGGTGTTGAATGAGATGAAATCAACAAGTTTCAAATGGGCGGATATGTGCACTGCAACGAAGCACTCTGGAGAATATTTTCATTTGCGATTCATGAATGTCATTCGACTGTTGTGTATCTGGCAGTTCATTTGGAGAATGGCCAAAGAGTGTATTTCAACGCAGAGAACGCAGCACAGCGGGTGAAAAGACCGCCAGCAACAACGTTAACGAGTTTCTTTTCAATTTGCGCCAGTGATCCGTTTGCGAGAACATTGCTTTACTCGGATATGTCTCGATATTACACATCGAATGCATCATCGAAGAAATGGTTACGCAGAAAGCAAGGCAAAGCAGTAGATGGATATCCAGGTGTGTTTTCAAGTGATGCATTAGGACGAACTTACACAATACATCCAAATAATGACGATTGCTTCTAACTTCGGTTGCTTTTGGTTAATGTGCGCGGTTCAACTTCATTTGAGTCATTGCGGACTGTGAATGGTATGGTGTATGCAACATTTCGAGAAGCATGTCAATAGTTACAATTGCTTGAAGACGACAATCACTGGAATAAAACGCTAGACGATGCAATAGCTTCTTCGCCTGTCAATCTAGTTCGTACAATTTTCGCTATGATCATTTCGACAAGTCAGCCTTCAAACCCACGTTAATTATGGGATATGTACAAAGATGACATTGCAGAAGACATTTTGCATCGCTTTCGAGTTGCGACACTAGAGATGTATTGAATCGTGAATTGGAACGCGAGCGTGCTTACGACACGACAACTTTGCAACAACAAGTACAAACAAAAATTCCACTGCTGAATGAACAGCAAAAGAGTGCGAATAATCAACTGATGACGGCTGTTGATGATGAAAACGTTCCTGATATCATTGATATTAGTAGCAATACTTGCCCAAAGCGGCATTGCGTTAGCTCTCGCATCTACCGGAATTGCTGCAACACTGTTGGAAGGTGGAAGAACGGCACATTCAGCACTGAAGCTTCCGTTAAACCTGCAAATCAACGAGAATCCTGTTTGCAACATTTCAAAGCAACCAACCATGGCAAAAGTATTAAAAAATTGTAAATTGATCATATGGGATGAGTGCACGATGGCACACAAATGATCATTAGAAGCGCTCGATCGAACATTGAAAGATTTACGCAACAATAATCGTCGCTTTGTTGGCGTACTGTTGGCGGGTGACTTCCGACAAATACTTCCAGTGATTCCGAAATCAACAGCGGCGGATGAATTAAACGCATGTCTCAAGTCGTCGTATTTGTGGCGATACATGGATACAATTCCATTGAGTATGAATATGCGAGTGTTCTTGCAACAGGATAGAACCGCAAAAGTTTTCTCCAAAGAACTGCTGAGAATCGGAAATGGAAATTCCTGTAGATACTTCAAGTGGTTTGATATCGATTCCATCTGAAATTTGCCAATTCACTTCAACGAAAGATGAACTCATCACTAATGTAAATCCGAACATTATTCAAAATTATCGTAACTATGATTGGTTGAGCGTTCTTGAATTGGACGATTCGATCGAAATCGATTGATCGCATTGAATACGAAGACGAAGTCGTCAATTATTCAGTGGAATTCCTAAATTCTTTGGATTTGCCTGGCATGCCGCCTCATCATTTGCGTCTTAAAGTTGGATCTGTCATCATTTTGTTACGAAATCTTCATGGCCCGAAACTGTGCAATGGAACCCGACTGATTGTGACGAAGCTAATGAGCAATGTGATAGTGGCAAGAATTTTGAAAGGGTCGTTCAAAGGAGAAGAATGTCTAATTCCGCGAATTCCCCTGACTTCAACCGATTTGCCATTCCAGTTCAAACGCGTTCAGTTTCCAGTGAAACTTGCATTTGAGATGACCATCAATAAATCACAAGGGCAGTCGCTGGAAGTGTGCGGCATAAATCTGGAAATGTCATGCTTTTCACACGGCCAGCTATATGTGGCGTGTTCCCGAGTTAGAAAACCATACTCACTCTTCGATTACGCTCCAGAGCAGAAACCAAGAAACGTAGTGTATCATGCAGCCTTAAATTAAACACAATTATTGTTCTATTTTTTCAGATTTCAATAAAATGAATAGAATTCAATGAAATTAATACTTGATTTTATTCTATTTTCGCAAAATGTTGGACTGAACGAAGTCCGTCGGGTCAGCTTTCCCTATAAATATAGGATAATGAATTCAATTAAATTCGAAAAGTGCTTCATTTACTCTATAATTGAAATTATATTGTTGCGTCATCTGTTAATAATCGATAATTTTCGATCAAAAAACAAACTTCGAGTGGAATCATCAATGCTCGAAATTAATTCAACCAAAAAATATATTTTGGGCAAAACGAAGTTTGCCGTGCCAGCTAGTTAGCCTATAATTATTCCTGCTATCGTGTAATGTTCTGCTGTATGGGCTCTGCAAGTAAAAGGGACGTGATCTATGACTGATCCATTGTGAAATTGAGTGGGTGCAAATTATGGTTGGTTTTGGCTACCACAGTTTAGACTGAAAATTGATATAATGCACGTTAATCAATAGTAAATCAAGCTACTGGCGACATAGTTGGTTTTGTTCTCTGAGCTTTTCATTAGAAGCGTATATGTGTGCGTACCATATTGAATCTATCAATTGACATAACAATTTTAGTAGAGGAAAAGCACATATGGAAGCATAATAAATGAACATCAACAACAAAAAATACTTCCATTAGGCATAAAAACCTCAGATTTTTTCAAAAAAAAAAAATCCACTCCATGCTAATACCCTCCATGTTAAGCTCAAGCTCATTTGTTACGAAGCATACTGCAATAATAATAAATATAAAAATGTAGTCATTCAAGCGCGCCACGCTAAATAACTCGTTTTAGAAGATCTAAGCGACGCCGATCTCTTAATATCTAATGGATTGGAATTCCAAAGAGGAATACCCGAACAGAAAACGAAGTATTTAGAGACCTACACAAGTTTATAGGGGGAAGTAAACGTAAATTTGAAGAATAAGACCTACTGAACAATAACTTATTAAAGAAATAGGGAGGTTGCTTAGTCCTGAGAAGCTTAAAAATAAAAAGACAAACGCAAAGTTCATAAAAATCAACTAAATTACAACCCAGAATTAAATTCAAAAAGGGATAAATATGATCATATTTCCTAATACTAAAAACAAAACGAGTACAAGCATTGAAACATCTTTGGAGAACATTCATATTCTCCTGAAGCATACCAAACTAAACAACATCCCCAAATAGAAAATGTGGAAGAAGGTGCGACAGGAACATAGGCTTCTTAAAATTACTATCAGAAAACCCAACAACTTTACACAAACAACTAAGCATCCCAAAAACCGTTTTGCTAACCTTAATCAATGATCACCCCAAGTAAGAGTTTTATTGAAAATTAACCCTAAATTTCTAACTGTATTAGAGAATGGAATTAAAGAATCACCGAAAAAAATTCCAGGAAAAGAGGAAGTATCTATAGATTTTTTTATAAATTATAATAGACTGAGATTTATTAGCATTAAGAGCGAGCCGATTAGATAGTGACCAATTATAAATTCTTACCAAACCGTCATTAATAAGAGAAATATTAGAGTTAATGGAATCGTTATCTAAGCGACTACTCCTATAAATTTGTACATCATCCGCAAAAATATGAAAAGAAGAATGACGAATCGAACATGCAACATCATTAATGTACATTGAGAATAGTAAAGGACCAAGAACTGACCCCTGAGGAACGCCAGAAGAGACAGGTAAAAAGTCAGAAAACGAATTGTCAAAAAAGACTGCCTGAAAGCGACCCGAAATATAGTCTAAAATTAATTTAGCAGCAGAGAGAGAAAGATTAAAGTTCGAAATAAGCTTATGAAACAAAATTTGGTGATTAATTGAATCGAACGCTTTCGAAAATCCAACAAAGTAAGGCAAGTCATTTCTCTTTTACTCATACTACGACGAATATCATCACAAACATTCAGTAAAGCAGTGGTATTACCGTGGAATCTTCTAAAACCCGATTGAAAAATACTAAGCAAATTAAAGCTATCGATATGAGATTGAATTTGGTTTTTTACTACCAATTCAAACGCCTTGGACAGAGAACTTAAAATAGTTATAGGTTGGAAATGGGAAAGCTCAGACAGATAGCTAATTTTAGGAACAGGAATAATTTTACTCAACTTCCACTGAGCGAAGTATCTTGATACATTAGGAAAAATACGCTTAACAAATTTTAAACTAACCATATCTAGACCAGTGGATTGCGATTTAACTTAAATTGCAGAATGCAAATCGGCAATAGATATATTTGCAAACGAAGAAGAATTTAGGGATTCTACAGATACTAAATCAATATTGGAAATATCATGGGTGGAACTAGAATTACTTAGGTAATGGTTAAAATCATTAGCTTTGAAATTTACCGAAGCACCCTCTTTGCAACTACCAAGGCCCAAATTGCGAACGTTACGCCAAAATATCTTAGAGGGAAGTGAGGGATTTAGCTTATCCTTGAAAAAATTTTGCTTAGCGATACGAATTAAACTTACCACTTTATTTCGAGATTGCTTATAAGCTAGATAAGACCAAGAATTAGAGCTCATTTTCCAAAGACGATATTTAGAATAACGAACTGAAATAGCATCTCTTGCGTCATCCAAGGAGGGGATCTAGGTCTAAAATAAACAGTAGTGAGAGGAACGGAATTATTAAATACAAAAGTAATAGTGGAGTAAAAATAGTCAATGTGATCGGTAGAATTACTAAGAGAAAAAATATTGTCCCAAATAGAGCCACAAATTGATGAAAGGTGAGATTCATCAATTTTCGAAAAATCCCTAAAGCTGAAACTTTTAGGTTTAGGACGAGAGTAATAATTAACAGAAAAAATAAGGAAATCGTGATGAGAACCAATACCAAGAGACAATTGATTGAAAAAACAAATTTAATTATCAGCAGAAGCGACAACATGATCAATAGGAGAATAAGTACCACCACTTGCGGTTGCATAAGAGTAAGTGGGCGCTTCAGTGTTATAAACTGAAAGATTAATGCTATTTAAGATATTTAAATAGCTACGAGAAAATAAAGTCTCTTGAGAAATATCAAAATTGAAATCACCCGAAATGAAAACCTCATCATACCGACAGGAAAAATAACTAAAAAGACACTCAATGCCTAAAAGCGATCTTTTAAATTGAGCATACGACCTCTTGTTCGTTTTAGGAGGATTATAAACCACACCAAAAAGGAATTTCCGCTTATTGACGAAGACATTTAGAAAAAGAAACTCAAAGCCAGAAACGAGCCTTTGAGAAATTGAGAGGGGTACCGATACAACATTACATTTAATATGCTCGTTAACATAGAGGCATACTCCACCATAATTAACCGGTGGTTAAGCTCTATCACGCCTGAACAAATTATAACCACTAATGGCCAACGCGGAATCGGGAATATCGGACGATAGAAACGTTTCCGATAAGCAAATGACATCAATTAAGACCCCATTAAAAGTATGGCGAAGTTCGTCAATATTTAAAATAAGACTCTGGACGTTTAAACTCACCACATTTAGCAAATTGGACCTAGTCCGAAGCATGGATTTAAGTAAAATGGAGGGTAAAGAAATACTCTCGGTGGATATCGCGAATCGTGGCGCACTTCAACAACAATACTTACATGAAATTTTTTTTAAATAAATAATTAAGACCTTCTTCAAAAACCAGGTTAACTTCAAATATCAAATCTGAAACAAAACAAATAAAGCCAAATAATACCAGCAATAAAAACGGTAATAGAGGGACGATACTTATCTAATAAAAAACTCTTCAGACTATACTCGAGCCCCAAAACCCCCAAAATATACGAGTATATATAAAAAATTTAATGGAAAAAAAATTTAAATTGCTGGCAGTCGCAAAAAAAACAAACACGCGCATCAGCTAGGCTTGCTCAAATTAGAACATACCTTCAAAAACTAATGAACTAACTACAGGGTGTCCGCCGGGAAGGTATACTACTTTGTTTGTTTATGATTTTTGATTAAATGAAAGAGAATGGATCTTATATTGATAAATGTTTTATTTAATGTCGGCAATTATGTATGGAATACAATATCAGATAAATGTCCGCCTCTGTTAGCCTCACAAATGCGAGCCCTTTTGAGCACATTTTTCATTACATTCTCACACATTTCACGCGGCATTTCATTAATTTCATCACGAATATTTTGTTTGAGTTGCTCAAGCGTTTCTGGATTGTTTGCATAAGCCTTGCTTTTTAGATATCCCCACAAAAAGAAGTCCGGAGCAGTCAAATCAGGCGACCGTGGAGGTCAATCAACATCACCATTTTTTGAAATAACTCGTTGTGGAAAGAGTTCTAGCAGTAATTCCATTGTAATCCTGGCTGTATGCGATGTGGCACCGTCTTGTTGATACCACATGTTAATCAAGCCCAAAGTATGCAGTTGTGGCGTTAAAAAGTTTTCAACCATATCACGATATCGCTCACCATTCACAGTTACCGTTACGCCGTTTTCATTTGCCCAATGATTCCTCCTGACCAAATTGCACACCAGACTGTCACTTTTAATGGATGTAAAGGTGACTGATGAATAATGTGAGGGTTTTCCATTGCACAGAACCGACTATTCTGTTTATTCACATAACCATTTAAATGAAAATGTGCCTCGTCACTCATTATGATTTTTTCGTGAAAATCGGGGTTGTCATGGAAGAGCTGTAACATCCTATTGGCATATGTACGGCGGCGTAAATGGTCTTGTGGAAGAAGCTCTTGTGTCAACTGAATCTTAAATGGAAACAAATGCAAATCCTTGTGCAAAATTGTGGCCAAACTTGTTCTTTGAAGGCCAAGCTCCTGAGCACGGCGTCGAATTGAGGTTGATGGATTGTTTTGAACACTTTCTTGAACAGCAGTAATGTTTTCAGCCGATCTTGCAGTACGTTGTGGCCCATGCTTGGGCCTATCACTTACAGACCCTCTTTGTTCGAAATGATTCACTACACGATAAATAGTGCGTTTTGTTGGCACGTTGTTTCTCCCAAAAATTGCACGAAACTTTCTCATCGTCACAGTAATCGATGATTGATTTTGATAAAATGTTTTAACGATTAAAACACGTTGGTTTATCGAATATTTTTCCATAATAAATTTGCCACGTGTCTACTTCACGACTGTCAAGTATGAACTGTCAATACTAATATTCGCCTAAATGGCGGCAAAACAATGTAGTATACCTTCCCGGCGGACACCCCGTATATGAACTATATTCCTACAAAGAGGCTATGCTACGCATCGTAAGCACATCGGCACAAAATGCATCTAGACTATGCATCATTGGTACTGAAATTCCATGAGGGTGTGGCTCACAAAACAATTTTACAAAATTATTTTCTACATCTAGCGTAAAATGGTGTGCATTGTTTATGGTTGCTATTCTGAAAATTGAAAATTACCATCATTATTAATTTTATTTTACCACCTTCAGCAAAATTGTTTATTTGTCTAAATCCATTGAGGTATAGTGAAACTGGATAGTTCTATAGAAATATTCGTATTTACTGCATTTTTCCTATAATTGTTTTGTGCGGTTTTATAAATAAACTTACTTCCAATTGTATGCATATGCACGAGTATGTACAGCATTTACATAAATCTATTTTACAATTAAATATAATGTTTATTAACATAAAAATCAATTTCGATTGTGTGTGTTTCGGTTGATTAATTAAATATATAAAATGATTTTCGGAAAATGAAATACAAATTTTGCTTGCAGGATGGGGTTTTGAAAAACCTGGGGGAGTTTCCTTTATTAGATAACTATAATTCCTGATTCCTATAATTAGCGACCACATGCTTTAATTATTTGTAGTCAATTGGAGTTTTACTTTATTCTGGTTTATTTTTACCCGATAGATCTTATTTATACAAAAAATTTCTGCTGTCTAAGGTGTTTATACACAAAAAATAAATTTGTTTTCTGATTGATTGATTGGAAGTGCACGACCAAGCTTAGTGCCCCACCGGACACATTGCTAATATAGGGTTTTCTGACATTTTTTGTTTCATTGTATTCAGTAATGTTTACAATTTCATCATGGTGAGATATACGCAAGAACAACGTTTACAAATTATTCAGTCTTATTATCAAAATAATCGTTCTCCAATTGCAACTTTTCGTGCGCTTTTACCATTTTATAGTCGTACTAATCGTCCAAGTGTGCTCGCTATTCGTCGAATTGTTGAAAATTTTGAGCGTATTAATATTGTTGCCGTTCAGGCAAGTGTTGCTGAAGTCCGCAATTTGTCGATTCCAAGACGCTCTCAAGAATTGAGACTGTCTCAAACCACAACCTGGCGGATTTTAAGATATGATTTGGGTTTGCATCCGTATAAAATTGTTCTCACTCAAGAACTGAAGCCATTGGACCACCGTAAACGTCTTGAATTTGGTGATTTTACCTTGGAACAACTTGAAAACGATAACGATTTTATTAAGAAAATCATCTTCTCCGATGAGGCTCACTTTCATCTGAGTGGTGCGGTAAATAAACAAAACTGTCGATTCTGGTGCGAAGAAAGTCCACAAATTATTCATGAAAAACCATTACATTCACCTAGACTGACAGTTTGGTGCGGTTTTTGGTCTGGTGGACGTTACTGTCAATGGAGATCGGTATAGATCGATGATAACCAACTGTTTATGGCCGAAATTGGAAAAAGTTGATCTTGACAACATTTGGTTCCAACAAGACGGGGCTACGTGCCACACAGCAAGTGCAACAGTTGAATTATTGCGAGAAAAGTTTGGAGATTCGATTATTTCAAGAAATTGTGATATTGGCCTCCAATGGCCTCCAAGAAGTTAGTGATTTAACACCATTAGACTATTTCTTGTGTGGACATTTGAAGTCATTGGTCTTTAGCAATAAACCAAACTCTCTTCAAGCTTTACAACTCAATATTAAACGTGCTATTCATGACATACGACTTGATTTAGTGGAAAAGTGCTCGAAAATTGGGTTCATCGAATTCGTTCCTCCAGAAGAAGTCGTGGAGACCATTTGAATTACGTTTTATTCAGAACTTAATTGTATCGATTGTACTTCACGTTAAATAAAAAACATTTCAATTTCCTTTAAAGAAATCAAATCATTCTTATTGGAAAACCCTATAGTTACATTGATTACATTGATTTAAGGCTTAATTCCACAATGAAACATATTTTGCCAGTAAAAAATACTGGCAAATCAAAAAGGGGTAATTAATCGTAAAAACTTGTCAGGTAGAAGTACATAACCAACAAAATTAAATTTTTTTGATATCGTTTAGTAAGCAGAGCCTTGTTCTTGGTTGCGCCATTAATAGTTAAGCAAACGGTTATAAGAGAACCTTTATGTCCTGAATTGAGATTAGCGATAACATTAAGGTATTTTAGAATATATTTAAAATCAATAATGTACAATGACTAATTAATGCTTTATAATTTTAGGGATCTTGCAACTGGTGAGTCACAAACAAGTTTGGCCATTTCTTATAAATGTTCACAAACTAGTGTCCACCGCATAATAAAAGAAACGACCAAAGCGATTATCCAGGTATTAAAAGTAAAAGTGTTTCCTGATTTGACAGCCAATCATTTTGAGACGATCGCCAATGGATTTGAAAATTGAGCAATTGATGGGAAACACATCACAATACAAGTGGGTATGCAATATAAAAATTTCTTAATTAATTCGGTAACGGTATGTTTGTTTTAGGTACCAGCTAAATCTGGCTGAGAGTTTTTAACTATAAAAAAACTTCTTCTATAGTTCTCATGGCAATCAGCGACCATGACTATAATTTTGTATGGTGTAATATAGGTGCCGCAGGGCGACACAGTGATGGAGGGGTATTCAGGGAGAGCAAATTTGGCAAAATGTTTTATGAAAAGTATTGTGAAAAGTATATATTTGGTGGTCGTGGTCAAAATTATATTTTTAGTTCGTCAGCTCCAGCATTTGAATGTGAATAAAATATTTGTGTATCGAACCATAACTCGATACAACGAAACTGGTAGCATCACTAAACGCAACAGAGGCGGTCCTAAAAAGACAGCAACATCAACAGAAATGATACGAAATGTGAAGAAACGAATTCAACGAAATCCTCGTCAAAGTGCCAATCAATTAGCCGCACGTCTACATGTTTCACGATACAGCATTCAAACCATATTGAAAAATGAACTACACTTGAAGCCCTACAAGATAGAAAAAGTTCAAGATCTTACGGAGGCACAAAAAAAAGTTAGGTTTGAAAGAATACCAGCATTGAAGGCCTTGGCCGAACGTGATGAGATTACAAAAATTGTCTTTTCTGATGAGAAAATTTTCACCATTCAACAGTATGTGAATAAACAAAATGATCGTGTTTGGTTAGAGCACAAGTCCAACGATAATTTGGACACAAGAGTTGCCATGAGCAAGCAATCACCAGCTTATGTTATGGTTTGGGCTGCAGTGACTGCAGATGGACGCACTCCTCTGGTTTTCATCGAACATGGAGTCAAGGTAAACCAAGAGGTGTACCGCCAAAAGATCCTAAACGATGCTTTGCTACCTTGGGCACGTAAACACTTTGGTACGAACCGTTGGACATTCCAACAGGACTCGGCACCGTCATACAAAGCTCGAGCGACACAGCAATTTTTACAAAATTGCGATCCGCGGCTGATTTTGTCGAAAGAATGGCCACCATATTCACCAGACTTGAATCCCATGGATTTCTCCATATGGTCCATTTTGGAGATTAAAGTGTCCACTAAAAAATACGAAAGTGTTGATGCATTGAAGTCAGCTCTTGTTCAAGAATGGAATAAAATTCCGCAAGCTCACGTTTGGTCAGCATGCATTGCTTACTATGGAAGATTGAATCAAATAATCAGAGCCAAAGGAGGTCATATCGAGCAGTAACATGTTTTACATAAAATGTAATATGTTTTCAACATATTGCACGAAGTTTCAATAAAAAATAATCAAATCTAAAAAAATTACTGCGTTTTCATTTGGTAACACTTGGTCTCAGCCACCCTGTATAAAAAAAAGTTTATCGCACATTTTTCGGAAAGTCAGCAGCGGCGCATTAATCGATTGTTGTCTGAAATGCCGTTGGGTGACCTTAAGCCAAGTCAACTGTTTTATGAAATGCGCAGAGTAGCCGGAAATTCGATTAGTGAGTTAGCATTAAAGGGTCTATGGGCTCAACGTTTGCCTGACCATGCACGTGCAGCCGTAACTGCCTCAGCCGGATCTGTTGAAGAGTTCGCGAAGATAGCCGATGCTATCGTCGACGTTATGCAGATGCGTACAATTAATTGTGTCGAACCTATAGAGCAGAAACAACAAGCAGGCTTGCAAGATACGGGCTTTCAGGAATTAAAATCTCAGATCGCTCAACTATCAAGGCAAATTGATGAATTACGGTTTCAACGTGGACGATGCCGTACCCATAATACGTATTGCTCGAATTCTCGTTCACGAATTCAAACCCCTGGTGAGCTAAATGAAGAATGCTGGTATCATCAAGAATTCGGACGACAGTCACGTAAATGCCGAAGTCCTTGTCGTCATAAACTGTCCTTTGCGACCAAAACCAAGGCATCACAATGAATCGCACCGTCTGTTGACGCAAGTTTAGCTGAAGCCGTTTCTTGTGTCAACATAAGACCATGGTACCTCCAAACATACGCGAAAGAAACAATCCAACGAACTACAAACTTTTTGCAGCAAATGGGACATCAATTAACGTGTATGGCAGAAAACGAATTAAACTCGATCTCAGTTTACGACACAACTTCGAATGGGAATTTTATATTGCGGATTTCAATACGCCAATTATTGGAGCCGATTTTATTCGAAACTTTGATCTACTCATCGATTTAAAAGGGGATCGTCTGGTAGATAATATTACAAGATTATCGACAGCTTGTGGCCCATACTAATTTGAAGCAGAGGAAATCAAAACATTTAATTTAAAATCGCCTTTCGCCGATTTATTAACCGAATTCGTAGACATTACCAAAATCGCTACACCACGACCCATAGAGAATTCGAATGTAACACACCGCATCGAAACAACAGGACAACCAACGTTCGCGCGACCCCGAAGATTAGACCCTAAAAAATTTGCCATAGCAAAAGATGAATTCGAATATATGATGAAAATGGATATTTGTCGCCCTTCTACCAGCAATTGGGCCAGCCCACTACACATGGTTAGGAAAGCAGATGGAACATGGAGGCCATGTGGAGATTACCGTGCTTTAAATGCTCAAACAATTCCAGATCGGTATCCGTTACCGTATATACATGATTGTACGAATATATTAACAAGGAAAACGATCTTTAGTAAAATAGATCTCGGGAAAGCATTCCATCAGGTACCAATACATCCAAAGGATATACCGAAAACTGCCATAACCACTCCATTTGGATTATATGAGTTTGCATACATGACGTTTGGATTACGAAATGCACCCCAAACACTCCAACGACTGATACACGAAGCTTTAAGAGGGTTGGAGTTTGTATTCCCGTATTTAGATGATATTCTGATTGCCTCGGAAAACATCACAGAACACGAGCGGCATTTACGATTAGTGTTTGAACGACTAAGGAAATATCGACTGTCTATCAACGTGGCTAAATGTGAATTTGCCGTAGCTGAACTACAATTCTTAGGACATCTTATTTCTAAAAATGGAATATCACCTCTCCCTAGTAAAGTTGATATAATCAAAAACTACCGCAAACCTGTTATGGCAAAGGAGCTGAAAACGTTTTTAGCAATGATCAACTATCGGAAGTTTATACCAAATGCCATAAACTCACAAATGGTACTGCATTCAATGATAAAGGGTAACATTAAAAATGATAAGACATTGCTAGACTGGACCAATGAAGCCAACGAAGCTTTCGATAAATGCAAGAACGAACTCGCTACAGCTACTTCTTTGGCTTTTCCGAAAATAAACGCCGACATCTCTCTACACGTAGATGCATCAAATTTTGCCATCGGAGCTGCATTGCATCAAATCGTAGATGGAAATTTTGAGCCATTGGGTTATTTTTCAAAGAAACTGACAGATGCTCAACAAAAATACAGCACATATGATCGGGAGCTCTTGGCAATGTATTTAGGCGTCAAACATTTCCGTTATATGCTAGAGGGAAGAGTATGTCGAATTTCCACGGATCACAAACCACTTGTCTTCGCTTATCAACAAAATTTGGAAAAAGCTTCGCCTCGCCAAATTCGTCACTTGGACTTCATTAGCCAATTCACAACTGATATTCGTCATATCAGGGGCAAGGAAAATGTAACAGCTGATCTTCTATCGAGGATTCAGCAAATCGAATTACTTGACTATGAACAAATATCTAAAGAACAGGAAACGGACGATGAATTTATCCAAATTCTTCAAAATAGTTCCACTTCGTTAATATTCAAACAAGTTTCTATTCCAGGTGGCAATCGGACGCTCTGGTGCGAAACATCAACTACTAAAATTCGACCGTATATACCACGGAAATTTCGTCACCAAATCATGGCGCATCAACAACTATAAAGCTGGTAACAGAAAGATTTGTATGGCTAAATATAAGGATGTAACACAATTCGTACGAGGCTGTATTCAGTGTCAACGCTCAAAAATAAACCGTCATAATAAAACAAAAGTAAGTCAATATAAACCGCCAGATCGACGATTCAGTCATATAAACGTTGATATCATCGGTCCGTTGCCCTTACAACATGGTTACCGATATTGTTTGACAATTATCGACCGTTTTACCCGCTGGCCGGAAGCAGTTCCATTATGTGACATGTCAGCTGAAACAGTCGCAACAGGGTTGTTAAGTGGATGGATAGCCCGATTTGGTTGTCCAGAATATATAACAACCGATCAGGGACCACAATTTGAGAGTTACCTAATGAGAGAAATTTATAAAACCATTGTAATGGATAGAATTCGAACTACACCGTACCATCCGCAATCAAATGGATTGATTGAAAGATGGCATAGGACGATTAACTCTTCAATAATCGCTGCAGGGCCAGATAATTGGGTTGACAAGTTACCCTTAATATTATTAGGCCTTCGAGTGTCGTTTAAAAGAGACTTACTAACAACGTCAGCCGAGTTGGTCTATGGAACAACGTTACGTATACTCGGGGAGTTCTATGATATAAACAAATCGCCTGAAAGTCAATATGAGGTGGTTAAGGTGGATCACATCGTTTCATACTAGGCCAACTTCTTATATCAATAAGGAATTAAGTTCATGCACTCATGTCTTCGTGCGCACGAATTTAATCAGAGCTACCGTATCGCCACCCTACGAGGGACCGTTCCAGGTATTAAAAAGACAGCATAAATATTACACGATTCAGATGAATAATCGCATCGTTAACATATCAATTGATCGCATTAAACCAGCATTTTTCTGGATAGATGAACCTGTTACAAATAATTGTCCACACAGAGAAACAAGTAACCCGAATAAACCACAATCATCAGTAACAGCCAATAAACCTAAACGAAACGTCACACTTCCCCAACGGTATCGTTAAAGAGGGGAGTATATGTGGTGCTCGTGGTCAAAATTATATTTTATGATTATTAACATTTGTATGTATTTAAATCGGTATATTATTTCGGTAATAAAATGTAAACGAGATTACCATAGACTGACGTCCGTTATTAACATGTACAACGCGAGACAATGACTGTATGAGTGCAGCAACTATTGATGCAGTTAATTCTATGAAAATGATGTGATTTTAGTCTATCGCTAACTCTTAAATTCGAAACAAATAAACAGTCTTTAATAGCAAGAAAAAGTCCACCATATATATATATATATATATATATATATATATATATATATATATATATATATATATATATATATATATATATATATATATATATATATATATATATATATATATATATTTATACGAGTATATATAATTATTACACTTAACTTTATTTTAATTTTTCTTTTTAAGGTTGCCCAAACCAAGAAATGGTACACAAAATTTGAAGAGTTGTAACGAGAGCGACTAGAAGCCAACGACGGAGCGATCTCGATGTCTCAATTTCGCTGGTTTATTTTCGCCCTGTTAACAGAAGTATCCATACAGAGATTTCGGGCGGTCAGTTAACTCCGGCTAGGAATCAGGGTAGTGGGGTGGGGTTTCCGAAATATGTATGGATCAGTTTTAGACCGCAGGACGAAGATTAGGAAAAGGAATCAGTTACAAGGACCATGACCAACTCACCTCGCCATTTATACCTACTCTCTAGATCATCCTCCAATAATTTCGGCTATTAGTTCGTCATTGTTTGTTTATGAATAAAAAGAAGCAAAAATTCAAATTCGGAATTCATAAATTTAATTAAGAAAACGTAAATAAACCAAAAACAAAACAAAAAAAAATCATAATCATTATATTATATAGATATCATAAAAACTAGCTACCCTACACCTTGCTACTCTAAACTTAACACTAAGTATATTCTACTCTACAACTATTTTAATGTCGCAAAAATTAACCTACATAAGTACTATATATATATCAATGATAATAATTTACCAAAAAAAAATGTTTGTTCACCTGATTGTTGAAAATGTTGCGTGATGGTAATGTTGAAGGCTGAATGTGTTGATTGTGAATTTTCATTGATTAATCGCAATGTCCTTCCAATTTTTAAGCGGTGTGTGCTAACTGTACCGACAACAAACTCATTTCAACTTGAGCTGATGGATATAATTTAATGTAGCACACACAAAACTTTCCCGATTTATTTTTTTTTTTTTGTACTTTAAAGTTTTTGGTTACTTTTTATGTTTATTTAGAATTTTTTTTTTTTTTTATATTTATAGTACATTTAATTTTTCATAATTACTTTTATTATTATTATTTTTGCACAAATTATTTCACAAATATTATTATATGTATGTCACAATGCAACTGATGCGACGATATATGCATGTAACTGATTTAGTCTGTCGTATTTATTTAAGTTTATATTATTTGTGATTACGAATTAAAATTGCATCAACAGTTTCAAACACTTATGACAAAATGACCGTTCGTTTTTTTGTTTCTTCTATCAATGTCTAGCAGTTCATTGATCCACTGTATTTGCCATATGAACTTATTAACTGTTACCACAAATCACGACATACACAATTAATAATTTTAGTTTCCTCGTAACTATATTTAGTCTGTTACACTGCACTCGTAATCACTATTAGATTATTATAGTTGCGGCACTACCTAGAATTTAGGTTTCAACATTATAATTTTTATTAGGCACTGATTTCTTTAAATAAAATTGTCTCTTAGCACCGTCTTTTCACACCATAGCAGTATTATAAAATGTCTTTGTATTATTATAATTATTATTAGATTATTCACTACTTATTACTAATTATTATTCTAAAATTAACTTTTTAATGAATCAATCTACATTTTTTTTGTTATTTTTAAGTTATCTATGGCACGGTTTCAAAATTAATTCCGGCCATTTTTGCCTCTTTTCATATTCCAAAAAATATTTTTTTTATTTCTCACCACACGACTGACCGACCACGTTTCTTTTTACTTTTTTGTCCCCTTTCAATCGTTTACCATAGCTTTTATAAACAATTCGGTAACTGATTGATCGTCTGTCTCCAAACATTTCTTTATCCGTTATCCCAACTCTACACAACCAAAATAAGTCAGGGGTATGAAACCACACCTTGTGACGATATGCAACGCGGATCGTAACAAATCGTGGGGACGTCCCACACCCTTGAGAGGTCTCTTTAAGCCGGGCAAGCAAATAAGTTACTTTATTTAAAATTATTTGAATGTTTCAAACACCAGTAAGTATTATATTTTTTTTTGATTTATTTAAAACCGACGTCAAGCTGAATACAAGATTAATATATTCCAACTGTGGCCTGTATTAAATGTGTATTTAAGGGTTAAAAGTGAAAAGAATTTAACTTTTAATATCCTTTAAGTGATATGTTCCCAACGGATTACCCTTTTCATCTACCACCTTATAAGCCACATTACCGACGGGTTCCTTAATATAACCCCTTCTAAATTTTGGAGCAAGTTTTGCTGAGAATTTTTTAAAGGCCGCACTTTGACAGAAATTTCGTACATAGACTGGCTGTCCAGCAACCAATTTCCTTGTTCGACTGCGCAGATTGTACATATGCGAGTTTCGTTGATGGGCTTTTCGTAAGTTCTCGAGTGCGGTCTTTTGGGCAATTGTCAATTTGTCAGCATTAGAAAGCTGTACCTCAGTATCATCAAGGGAATTCAACTGGCGTAACAATCCGTAATGCGACCCATGAGGGACAAAATGCCGCCCAAATACCATAAAGTGAGGTGAACGGTCAGTACTTATATGTGTCACGTTACGCAGAGCGGAACCAATAGCAGGAATATGAAGATCCCAATTAGTATGATCTTCTTGGATATATGACCGAATGGCTGATAGAATACTGCGATTCACTCTTTCCGAGGCATTTGCCTGTGGCGAGTATTTGGGTGTTAGTAGATGATGAATGCCATATTTATTTAAGAATTCTCGGAACATTTTCGATGTAAACTGTTTGGCATTATCACTCAATATTTGCTCTGGAACGGAAAAAATATTAAGCACACGTCTCTCCAGATACTTCACTACATTTTGGCTATTAGGGTCTCGCATTGGCTCGAGTAAGACAAACCGACTGAGATGGTCCAATACCACAAATAAGTACGTATTCCCTTGTTTAGATCGGGGATACGGTCCCATAAAATCAATATATAATTTTTGGAATATCCTCGGAACATCTGTGTATTTACCTAAAGGCGGACGTGTAATAATATTGGATGCTTTACTAGTTTTACATACATTACAATTCATAACAAACTCTTGTACATCGTTAGCCATTTTAGGCCAGTGATACCACCTTCTCAGAATGTCTAAGGTTTTGCTTACTCCGAAATGTGCTGCATTTGGTGGAGAATGTGCCTTTTCGATTAAAGTAGGGATAAGTGGGTTAGGGACATACAATTTCCAAGAAGGAATATCAGAGGATATATCAGGATCAGAATGAGGATGGATAAGTATTCTACCATTACTAATTTTGAGGTTGGTCTTAACTGTATGATTAGTTTGAATACGATTCAGCAGGTTTTGGTAATCGGTATCTTGAAAATGAATAGGATCAGGATCTAGCAAGATAGGTAGGTCATCCAGTACTTCATCCAAAGTCAATGCCTCCGATTGTCGTGAGAGCGCGTCAGGTACTATATTATCTTTTCCTTTTCGGTATTCAATAGAAAAATTGAACCCTTGCAACTTAAGGCTCCAGCGGGCGAGACGCCCAGAAAGTTCCCTTTGTCCCATCAACCACTTCAAACTCGCGTGATCCGTGATGATGGTAAAAGGGTAACCTTCTACATATTGCCTAAACTTCTCAACACTTAATACAGCCGCGTAACATTCGAGTTCGGTAACGCTATAGTTACGCTGAGCTGTATTAAGTTTTTGAGAAATAAAAGCAACAGGGCGTTCATCGCCGCTGGATGACTTTTGGAATAGAACGGCTCCCACGCCAGTTGTAGAAGCATCGCATTGAATGAAGAAGGGTTTGCTCCAATCGGGATTACATAAAACCGGCGCAGAGGAAACAGCTAATTTTAGCTGCTCAAAAGATCTCTGGGCGTCGTCATTCCATTTGAACTTCTGGCTTTTCTTTAACAGATTAGTTAAGGGTGTTGCTAATTCTGAATATTTATGAATGAACCGCCGATACCATCCGGACATACCCAGAAATCTTCTGAGCTGCCTAACTGTCTTCGGGGTTGGGTAATCAGTAATAGCAGATACTTTGGACGGATCGACCTTGAGTACACCATCGCCCACGATGTAACCAAGGTAGCGTATTTCTTTAAGCAAGAATTTGCTCTTCTGCATATTTATAGTTAAACCTGCCCGCGTCAATAATTCGGCTACTTTTCGTAACAGAGCAATGTGTTCGTCAAATGTCTCAGCGGCTATCAACAGGTCGTCTAGATAGACAAATACCTGCGTATGCAGCTCATGGGGTATCACCCGATGCATGAGCCGACACATAGTCTGCGGCGCATTGCAGAGCCCGAAAGGCATGACAGTAAATTGGTACAAAGGTCTCCCCGGCACAGTGAAGGCTGTCTTGTCCCTCGACCCCTCATCTAATGGTATTTGCCAAAAGGCGTCTTTCAAGTCAAGGCTAGAAATAAACCTTGTCTTGTTAAGACGCCCTAGCAACCCATCGATGAGCGGCAAAGGGTAAGCATCCTTCACTGTGACCGCGTTGACCTTCCTTGCATCTAAACACAATCGGACCCTGCCATCCGCCTTGCGGACTATGGCCATCGGGGAACTCCATGAGCTGATACTTTCCTCTATGACGCCAAGAGAGAGCATTCGATCGATTTCCTTGCACATCTCAGCTTCAACAGCTGGAGACACAGCATAATATCGTTGCTTGAGTGGTTTAGCATCTCCGACGTCAATGGTGTGTGTTAATAAATTCGTTTTACCCAGCCCAAGTGTTATCGATGATGGGAAAAGTTGCTTAGTTTCCTCCAGCTGTTGCTGTTGGGTACAAGTTAATTTGTGAAATGTAGGAATTTCGGCACACAGAGCAGATTCGGACACATCGTGAGAGGACCAATACTGTGAAGGAAAATTAAAGTCAAAAGATGTGGAGTTATATTTAATTTTTAATTGGAATAACTTCCAAAAATCGATACCAAGATATAACTCTTGTTGAAGATTAGGAGCCAAATGTAATGTAATCAAATTGGTTTGGCCGGCAAACGTAATAGGAATTTTTACATGTCCTATTATTTGTTCCGTGTTCCCGTTAGCGGTCTTGATGGAGGAAGGTAGATGACGGAAGTGGACGGTAGGATCTTTAAGGATTCCTTCACAGTTTTTACCGAGTATTGATACATTAGCACCACTGTCCAACAGACCGCGAATTTTGTTACCTAACAACTCCACTTCGGCGTAAGGGCGTCCATCCATTTCATCTGAAAGCAGGGATTCTACAATTTGGGTTTTAAAAGATTTCCTAAGGTTAAAATATTTTAAAGATCGGTTAAGGAGCTTAAATTTACATTTACTGTGCGTGGTATTAGCTGATGAAAATTTTAAAAGACTATACTTGCTACATTCTAGCGCTTTAGGATCGAACGATACCCGCCTCCGGTTCTGTTCTGGCTGGTTTGATGTTGAGGTTGGTAACCACGTCCTGAAGCTGGGTTTGATTGAGAGGTTTGCATATTGGGGGTAAGCGTCGTTGGAACGGTCACCCCCTTCTGCACGTTTCCCCAAATTAAACAACAATTGGGACAGTTTCTCTTGATAACTTCGGGCGTGCCGCAACCAAAACAAAAAATATGCATCACATTTTGGCCACAATCTTTGAAAAAGTGCCCAGTCTGGCGACAGTTCCAACAATGCTTAACCAAATACCTGCCATTTGAAGAAGGTAGTGCTTTAGAACTTTGTAAATTTGCATGTGGTGCAAGCGCGTTAACCACTGGGTTAAAAGTGTTTCCCTTTTGGGAATTAGTTGGAGGTGGGTACTCTGCAGCCTTTTGAGAATCAAAATATGGATCACCTGTGTAATTAATAGGTAAAGCAGGATCGTGTAAATTAGGTCGCTGGCTTTGATAAGACGGCGAACTTTGCATAGGAGCTGGAAAATGTGGCCCACTTTGTTCGTGTGATGCTTGCATTTCATGTACATATCGACGAGTTTCACATGTCAGTTCTGGGACAATTCGATTCCTGGACCACGCGTCCTCATAAGCCAAACATTGGCGAACCAACTCATCGAGGGTGGCGAATTGAGTGAGCGCCAGACGGTCTTGCAGCCCTGGTCGCATGTTTTGGGTCAATATAAAAATCAAATTGGAATCCGGCATAGGTTTTTCCATTTGCAATGAAATTGATAACACATCACTATAAAAGTTAATAAACTTTTCGTGGGGTTTTTGTTTTCTAGTTTCGAGAACACGCCGTATCTCCAAATCTGTGCGTCTATCTGAAAATCTTTTGATGATCTCAGATTTCAGGGATAACCATTCTACATTTCCGTATCTTTGGATGAAATCCCAGTACCAATCAGCAGCTGGGCCTTTGAGGAAATAACTCATATCATTCGCTATTTGTTGCAAATGAATACCATTTGTCATCGCTTGATGCTCTAACATGCAAATAAATCGCTTTACTGGAGTTCCATGTGGTGCGCCGTCAAATGATATTGGCCATTTTTCAGGATTTCGTTGCAAAGGTCGAAACACCTGAGGATGATAAATTGGCATTTGGCGCGGTACCATATGGTTTGGAGGATAAACATTTTGAGGCACAAAATTAATTCCTGTTGGGTTATAGTATGGTGGCATTTGCAATGGTATCTCAAATGTAGGATTATTTACAGTCATTTGCGTTGGGTTACGTGCCGTGTGTTGTAAATGATTCGATATGGGTTCCTGTGCTGGCTGTTTTGAATATAAAATTGGATCACCTTCTCTGGGAATATACAATTGAGATGGTAATATTTCAAGTTCATTACTTTTGGTGTTGGGGTTTTGGGTAGTTATTCCGGAAGGAACTGAAAGAGCCTTGCTAACTGTCCCTCTTGAAGTAGAGGATAGTTTTCTTATTCCGTTTCGAGATTTTTGTGACCCCGTTGAAGTGTCCTCCTCAGATTGTTCGCTACTACCACTGTTTTGGCTATCATCGTCGGTTATTAGTACTAATGATTCTAAATTCGTCAGCGACTCGTTAATCTCAGTCTGATCTTCACCATAGTTCTCAAGAAAGTTCGATAATTCATCACATTTTTCAACAAGTTCACACACGTTTGAGGATATCACTTTTGAGTACTGAAGTCTAGTTAAACGGTCCCGTAAATGCAACAATCTAGAATGAAATCTAGCAATATCTTTTTGGTTCAATTTCTTGTCTATTGTATTTTTAATGTCCAAATGTATTTCTCGAAATTTTAATGATATTTTAGTTATTTCTCGCTTTGGATTTTTCCGAACTGATTCTACAGGTCTATTAGGAGCTAACACCGGGTGTTCTCTTTCATCCTGTAATCGTTTCAGAAGCTCGTTTAGTTTATCAAGGGGGTTCTCCGAGATAATATGGCGAACTGCACATTCTAACTCGAATTCATCGTTTGACAAAAGTTCTGGATTCATGATTAACCACTTTCAAAATATTCACAAAATAAAATGGGAAACTTTAGTATGCAACTGGTTATATATGAAGTGCCAGCAGTTTGCCTTAAAAATATATTAATATTGTGTTCAGCTTAAAGTAAATGTATGGAAGTGTGAAGTTAAAAATATTTAAATTAAATTTTAATAATCAAATAAGATAATAATAATTTATAGAATTATAATTTTTAGAACCAAAAACTTATAACTAGATAAAGAAGTGTTCGAGACATTTGTGTAATATAAATTCGATATATATAGATAATTATTCATAAAATTAGAGGCTGATCCAGAGAGAGGCAGAAACACGCAGTATATGTGCTAATTTTAAATCCGATAATTGTGCTAGGTGGTTGGTGCATGGTGCTTGGTCATGAAAGAAGGGTAGGAATGGTTAAAATTACTTATACAGAATAATAAACTGAACTCGAATTACATTCATAACTATTATATAATATTAATAGGATAATCAATGATTTCAATTTATTATCATGTTTATAATTACAACAAAATAACACATAGGGAGAAAAAAGATTGATACGAAAATCAACTAATAAGACAGGAAACTCTATCCTAGAAATGGGCAATCTTTGTTCTAAAAATATTGTTAGCTAATTAATTCAGCAATGACTACTTCGAAACATTTAAGGATGTAGTTCATTCAGGCTGACGAAATCTAATAATTAAAAATAAAACTAAACTTGAAGAGTTTTTAAACATCAGGCACGTTTGCCAACCAGTGCCTATTCCAACTTGGGCGCCACTGTAACGAGAGCGACTAGAAGCCAACGACGGAGCGATCTCGATGTCTCAATTTCGCTGGTTTATTTTCGCCCTGTTAACAGAAGTATCCATACAGAGATTTCGGGCGGTCAGTTAACTCCGGCTAGGAATCAGGGTAGTGGGGTGGGGTTTCCGAAATATGTATGGATCAGTTTTAGACCGCAGGACGAAGATTAGGAAAAGGAATCAGTTACAAGGACCATGACCAACTCACCTCGCCATTTATACCTACTCTCTAGATCATCCTCCAATAATTTCGGCTATTAGTTCGTCATTGTTTGTTTATGAATAAAAAGAAGCAAAAATTCAAATTCGGAATTCATAAATTTAATTAAGAAAACGTAAATAAACCAAAAACAAAACAAAAAAAAATCATAATCATTATATTATATAGATATCATAAAAACTAGCTACCCTACACCTTGCTACTCTAAACTTAACACTAAGTATATTCTACTCTACAACTATTTTAATGTCGCAAAAATTAACCTACATAAGTACTATATATATATCAATGATAATAATTTACCAAAAAAAAATGTTTGTTCACCTGATTGTTGAAAATGTTGCGTGATGGTAATGTTGAAGGCTGAATGTGTTGATTGTGAATTTTCATTGATTAATCGCAATGTCCTTCCAATTTTTAAGCGGTGTGTGCTAACTGTACCGACAACAAACTCATTTCAACTTGAGCTGATGGATATAATTTAATGTAGCACACACAAAACTTTCCCGATTTATTTTTTTTTTTTTGTACTTTAAAGTTTTTGGTTACTTTTTATGTTTATTTAGAATTTTTTTTTTTTTTTATATTTATAGTACATTTAATTTTTCATAATTACTTTTATTATTATTATTTTTGCACAAATTATTTCACAAATATTATTATATGTATGTCACAATGCAACTGATGCGACGATATATGCATGTAACTGATTTAGTCTGTCGTATTTATTTAAGTTTATATTATTTGTGATTACGAATTAAAATTGCATCAACAGTTTCAAACACTTATGACAAAATGACCGTTCGTTTTTTTGTTTCTTCTATCAATGTCTAGCAGTTCATTGATCCACTGTATTTGCCATATGAACTTATTAACTGTTACCACAAATCACGACATACACAATTAATAATTTTAGTTTCCTCGTAACTATATTTAGTCTGTTACACTGCACTCGTAATCACTATTAGATTATTATAGTTGCGGCACTACCTAGAATTTAGGTTTCAACATTATAATTTTTATTAGGCACTGATTTCTTTAAATAAAATTGTCTCTTAGCACCGTCTTTTCACACCATAGCAGTATTATAAAATGTCTTTGTATTATTATAATTATTATTAGATTATTCACTACTTATTACTAATTATTATTCTAAAATTAACTTTTTAATGAATCAATCTACATTTTTTTTGTTATTTTTAAGTTATCTATGGCACGGTTTCAAAATTAATTCCGGCCATTTTTGCCTCTTTTCATATTCCAAAAAATATTTTTTTTATTTCTCACCACACGACTGACCGACCACGTTTCTTTTTACTTTTTTGTCCCCTTTCAATCGTTTACCATAGCTTTTATAAACAATTCGGTAACTGATTGATCGTCTGTCTCCAAACATTTCTTTATCCGTTATCCCAACTCTACACAACCAAAATAAGTCAGGGGTATGAAACCACACCTTGTGACGATATGCAACGCGGATCGTAACAGAGTGTTCCATATGTATTTGTGGCCGATGATGCTTCCGCTTTGCACGAAAATATGTTAAAGCCATATAAAACGTTACAAACAACAGAACAAAAGGTTTTTAATTACCGGATTAGTCGAGCCCGGCGCATTATCGAGAATTGCTTTGACATTCTAGCTTCCAAATGGAGAATATTTAAATCGCCAATTATTGCTGATGTCAAACTTGTAGAGGACATTGTACAATGCTGCGTTTGTTTACATAATTGGTTGAGACAACATAATACCGACTATGTTACTTCAGACCTAATAACACGATATGTCAGAGGAATTATCAAGCCAGGTACATTTTTATTAATTATAAGTCCAAATAATGCATATTAAATAACATTTGTAAATGATTAAGGTTCACATTCAAACTTTGAAAACACTTTTCAACCTCTACAACCTATGAATAAAAATTCAACGAAGACTGCAAAGGCAACCCGAAACGAATTTAGTAAATACTTTTCTGGAGAGGGACAAGTTGATTGACGATTGTCCGTTGACAAAACGGAATTGCGGAAGCATTATTCCTTAGACTTATCTATTTTTTACATATGTTTTAGCCTGTTTTTTTTATTTTAGGAGTTGAATATGTGCAGCAGCACGAGCAACAATTTAATCAAATATTTAATTTATGACATACACAATTATATACCATTCTGACGTCTGGTCGTATCTGCAACCATTTTGGACATTTCTTCGAATAAAGACTTGGCTGTCCAAATGTGGCTCTATCTCGACTATTCAAGAAATGTGTGTTAAGGTAGTTTTCTTTTGTTATGTCATAAATTCAGATTGAGGAAATGATCAGGTAGGTGGTTGTTATTACCCCGTATTCCTTTCCGCCCAAAATATTGAGTGTAGAGTTAACTTTTCTGTAATAATTTCTGACTTCCTGATCCGGAGATTATTCCATTCTGTGGATCAGTAATATGTAGTGCACGAGAAAACTCTCTCTAGTAAGAATAGGACTTCTTTCTTAATTTGTGTCCTTCCTTTGCATCATAAAGGTGCACGCTTTGGTAGATCCCGCATTCGATTTTTCATCTAAATTGCCAATTAACTAAATTAAAGAGTAGTTCACAACAGTAACATATAGATGTTTCTTTTCAAACCAAATTATCCATGATATATATTTACATCTAAACTGCAAACTTAGTTCGAATTTGCAATTCCCAAAATATTATCGAAATTGATAAACCTTAATTTAGTTAGCAAATTTTAATTTGTTTTACGCCATCTCTGAACGACTAGTACAGTATAACCATCAATTTTGATAGTTGGGGAATTAGACAAAAAATGGGCTGACACAGTTTAAATTACTGACTAAACTAAATTGGCCTTAGTTTGTACTTGTGATTTATAGTTATTACTGTATCAATAAAACGTACTGGGGTCTATATTTAGTCCTAGATTTCTATAACAAATACTTCGACAATTGATAAAACTCAAATTCAATTAGAGAATTATTATAAAATTTCATTGCATTATGATTAACGCCATCTATTGATAACTGGTGCGAATTAACATAAAATTAATTTTAAAGTAATGTAGTCGGAAAAATTGGTATCGTACACAATTTTTAATGCTGTTTGCGTGACGTTCTGACTGACTAAATTGATGATTAGTTCATCCAGTCATTGAAAGATGTCTTTAATATTTATAAATCGAACTATCTTTGATATTTAGTTCTAAAGGGCAACATTTATTAAGATTTATTAATCTCCAATTAGAAATGTTTTGGAGATTTATAAGTGCGGTTTGTTTTGTGCCATCTATAAGCGACTGGTGTGAACCAACCATTAACTTAGTTAGTCGGAAATTTAGAGAAAAATTTTTTCTTAACATAGCCGTAGATCATAAAAATAAATGTTTTTTGAAAATCAGAATTAAGAACTAACACTATCATCTTTACAAAAATGGTAAAAAAATTAACCATATATATTTTGCTGACATCTGCCGTCATCTGGCCAAACCAAAAAAAATTGGAGTTGAATTGCTGCCAAATATTTCCTTCTTATAGAATCATTCTTGTCAAATTGATTGCATTCCAGCTGATGTAATTCTTCCTTAAATATTGGGAGGTTATTAAATATAAACAAGGTACATGAGAGTTGAGAACGAATTAAATAACGGAAATGGTTGCTAGATTAAATCGGGGATGTACATTGGCAGGAAAGTATATTAATTCATCTTCATCGCCACTTGATGTGATTAGTTTTTATTTATACTAACAAATAATTACTAACAAATAATTTATGGAATTTAAAATTAAAATGTAAACTTAGTTGGCCCTATCGTGATAGCTAGACAGAAAATTTATCGACTAATGTAAAATAAAGAAAAAATAAGTTTCTAATATCAAATCTTAGGTTGTTAACGTTGTCTACATTGCCGACGTCAGAGACGCAAAATCTGTCTCACCCAACCAATCGAATTCAGCAGCTCCATTAGAGACTTAGAAAATAAAAAACAATATTAAAACACATTTTTCTAACTGCCGGCTATCTTAACTAATAAGTTGGTAATAAATTTGTTTATCGTGAAAACAGTAGGCTTCCTGTAGGTGGCCGTGTAAGTTCAAGTTCAAAGCTAGTTACACTATCGGTTATTACACATGCTGTATGTTTACCAAGAGGCGGTTCCACGTTTTAACTATTTTTTAGTATTCTCTCCCGCTTACGGACTATTGGCACTCACTTGTATCCTTTAAATGAAAATAAATTCCAATTGGTTTTAACAAATTTTGCACGAAAATTATCATCAGAATCGTATACATGTATTACATTTGAATAACAATTAAACAAAAATCACATCTATGATAATAGACACAAAAAACTCTATGAAATTTCCCGCAAATATAATTTTTGTGTTTGATTATTTATAATTACAAACACACTTATGTGCATATGTATGTATCTACCCGTCATATACAAGCAAACCCCGTTCATTGAATTGTAAAATTAACATTTTGAAAATTTCTAGTGTAGGTATGCATATATCGTTGTACACACATTCACTAAAAATATTTTATCGATTTCCAAAAAAATAAAATTGGCAACAATAAAAAATCGAAAATATGTATCATATTATGTTGTACTCGCATATATGCTATGCTGAAATGAGTTATGTTTTCACTATACTATGTGCTCGAGTTAGAGGTTCTGGGAGGTATGTGGCGGTTCGTTTTGGGCAAAATAATTCGAATTAAAAATTTGTTATTTTTTACATCGAAAATATGTACACGGATTTGGAAATGTGCAATTTTGCATACGGTGGGAAATATAATTAAATTATTCTTCCCACTGCTTTATAAAATGCACACGGGCGGAGGAAGGGCGGAGGAAGGGCGGAGGAAGGGCGGAGGAAGGGCGGGGGCATTCCATGGCAGATTTTAAAAGCTGCGAATTTGGTCGCACACCATAACTCATTTATACCACACCAATGTGCGTCGAAATATTAATAATTTAAATTTATATAAAAAAGGACGATACCTCTTTAAAAAAATATTCATTCGGTTCATACTAACCATCCCAAAAATAATCTAGTCACGTTCGGTTTATCTAATTTGCTATAACGATGTGAAGAGAGAGATGCTCGTGCTATAAACAAACCATTGTCCTTTATGCCATCATCTAAACAATTTAAAGGATACATTTACAAATAATAGTTATGAATTGGTTCAGGATCCAAAAACTTGGATATTCGTTTTTTTATTTTGCCATTATATGGTATTCAAGGGTGGGGCACGAATTTATAATTTATTATTAAAAGCTCAAACAGATTTATTATATTTCAATACTTGATTGAATACGTGTAACATAAACGTTTTACGTGTCGTTCGAAAGATTACCAATTCGAAATATTTCAATTGAAGCAAAAACGAAAACAAAAAGCTCTGAACACCCACTGATAACATCAAATCAAAAGAATATTCATAATTTACAAAGAAAACAAAAACTTTACAAATTTCATGAAAAATGCAAAACTTTTAATTAAACTTTTATTTTATTCTCTCGCACCCTCCACCACCCACACCCATTGAATTTTTGTTTTCGTTTCACAAAACACAACAACAAAAATGCGGAGAAAAGCTGTTATCACATTATTTTGTTTACATTTTATTATTTTACATTACATAAGACGCAAACAAACAAAATAAGAAGCTCTGGAGCGGAAACAAAAAAATAAAGCTTAAATTAAATAATTATATTATTTAAAAATAAAAAAAGTTCTCGAAAGCTTTTTTTTGTATTATTCAGTTTGCTTAATGAAGTTTCGTGTTTCTGAATTATTTTGCAGTTGTTGTTATTTTTCCATTTCCACAATACAACCGCGAATGCAATTTCATTATTTCAAGACACATAGACACAGATACACACATACATAAACAATACAAAGTGAGGAAAAAACAGGAAAATTGAAGAAACAATACAAAAAAATCACATTTGTGTTTCTTTTGTTTTATCGGGAAAAACCTCATTAACTGATGGAATTAAAAAAAAATTAAATTCAACAAAAATAGTAAACTGTATTGTACACATAAAAACAAAATAACGGAAATTTGATTGAAAACTGTATACAAAAAGCTTTATTTGTGTTGTCTGTGCCTATATAGTTATAAAGCTTGATGATCAGTGAAATTCTCTGTATCCTTGCACCATGTTACCTTGGTTAAAGCAATTTAATGAAATGATTTTATTCTAAAATGTAAAATGTAAAATGTAAAATGTAAAATGTAAAATGTAAAATGTAAAATGTAAAATGTAAAATGTAAAATGTAAAATGTAAAATGTAAAATGTAAAATGTAAAATGTAAAATGTAAAATGTAAAATGTAAAATGTAAAATGTAAAATGTAAAATGTAAAATGTAAAATGTAAAATGTAAAATGTAAAATGTAAAATGTAAAATGTAAAATGTAAAATGTAAAATGTAAAATGTAAAATGTAAAATGTAAAATGTAAAATGTAAAATGTAAAATGTAAAATGTAAAATGTAAAATGTAAAATGTAAAATGTAAAATGTAAAATGCAAAATGTAAAATGTAAAATGTAAAATGTAAAATGTAAAATGTAAAATGTAAAATGTAAAATGTAAAATGTAAAATGTAAAATGTAAAATGTAAAATGTAAAATGTAAAATGTAAAATGTAAAATGTAAAATGTAAAATGTAAAATGTAAAATGTAAAATGTAAAATGTAAAATGTAAAATGTGAAATGTGAAATGTGAAATGTGAAATGTGAAATGTGAAATGTGAAATGTGAAAGGTGAAATGTGAAATGTGAAATGTAAAATGTGAAATGTGAAATGTGAAATGTAAAATGTAAAATGTAAAATGTAAAATGTAAAATGTAAAATGTAAAATGTAAAATGTAAAATGTAAAATGTAAAATGTAAAATGTAAAATGTAAAATGTAAAATGTAAAATGTAAAATGTAAAATGTAAAATGTAAAATGTAAAATGTAAAATGTGAAATGTAAAATGTAAAATGTAAAATGTAAAATGTAAAATGTAAAATGTAAAATGTAAAATGTAAAATGTAAAATGTAAAATGTAAAATGTAAAATGTAAAATGTGAAATGTAAAATGTAAAATGTAAAATGTAAAATGTAAAATGTAAAATGTAAAATGTAAAATGTAAAATGTAAAATGTAAAATGTAAAATGTAAAATGTAAAATGTAAAATGTAAAATGTAAAATGTAAAATGTAAAATGTAAAATGTAAAATGTAAAATGTAAAATGTAAAATGTAAAATGTAAAATGTAAAATGTAAAATGTAAAATGTAAAATGTAAAATGTAAAATGTAAAATGTAAAATGTAAAATGTAAAATGTAAAATGTAAAATGTAAAATGTGAAATGTGAAATGTAAAATGTAAAATGTGAAATGTAAAATGTAAAATGTAAAATGTAAAATGTGAAATGTGAAATGTGAAATGTGAAATGTGAAATGTGAAATGTAAAATGTAAAATGTAAAATGTAAAATGTAAAATGTAAAATGTAAAATGTAAAATGTAAAATGTAAAATGTAAAATGTAAAATGTAAAATGTAAAATGTAAAATGTAAATGTAAAATGTAAAATGTAAAATGTAAAATGTAAAATGTAAAATGTAAAATGTAAAATGTAAAATGTAAAATGTAAAATGTAAAATGTAAAATGTAAAATGTAAAATGTAAAATGTAAAATGTAAAATGTAAAATGTAAAATGTAAAATGTAAAATGTAAAATGTTAAATGTTAACTGTTAAATGTAAAATGTAAAATGTAAAATGTAAAATGTAAATGTAAAATGTAAAATGTAAAATGTAAAATGTAAAATGTAAAATGTAAAATGTAAAATGTAAAATGTAAAATGTAAAATGTAAAATGTAAAATGTAAAATGTAAAATGTAAAATGTAAAATGTAAAATGTAAAATGTAAAATGTAAAATGTAAAATGTAAAATGTAAAATGTAAAATGTAAAATGTAAAATGTAAAATGTAAAATGTAAAATGTAAAATGTAAAATGTAAAATGTAAAATGTAAAATGTAAAATGTAAAATGTAAAATGTAAACTGTAAAATGTAAAATGTAAAATGTAAAATGTAAAATGTAAAATGTAGAATGTAAAATGTAAAATGTATAGTTTAATGAATATGAAATATGTTTGTGAAATGAGCTGAACGATTTCCTTTCTAATTGCAAAAACTTTTAACTTGTGTTTTGACTCTTTTGATGTAAGAAGCATAATTGCAGTTCTAGTGTTCGGTTTGCTCCTTGGGAATAGAAACAAATTTCTGAACGAATTTCAATTGATATTTCCTTCAACCACCTCTCTCACTTTTCAGCTATTTGGATTCTGACGTTACCTACCGTTAAATCGTTTACACATGCGAGAACTTCTAAATCATTGACGTAATATGGCAGGTAAAATTTTCGGTCTAGAAATGTTTCTTGGGTACATTTTTGGGTTTGCGTTGCATGCCCTTTTGGTTCCCTCTATTTCTCTGGATGACGGCTAACTCGAAGAGAATTGAATCTATAAATGGTGCTGGTTGTCTTTATATTTAAACGCCAGTTGGTTCGTTTGTGTTTTATCTGTGTGGACAGTCTGTGCGGACAGTCGGGAGACCATTCTTTCGTTGGATTCAGTTTCCCTGGCGTCGATTGAAATGAGTGAATACTTCAATATCCAGTTGGTCTGGATTCCAGGCCACTCTGACGTTGAAAGAAATTGCAGGGCAAACGAATTAGCAAGGTACGGTACGACTCTCCAACTGGAACCAGGGAGATAAAGTGTAGGAAGGCCTATATCTGGGGTGAAAGCAGCAAGTCATAGGAAAATGCTAGGTGACTCGCCAGTCTAACTGGCGGGGTAGCGAAGGAAGTATGGCCTGAGCTGAGCTTGAAGCGATCCAAGATCTTCAACACACTAAGGAAGTGTGATTTAGGTAAAATTGTAAGGGTACTTACCGGACACTGCCTTTTCGGAGATCAAGCGAGGAGGCTAGGTCTGGATGCAAATGACTTCTGCAGAAGCTGCAGGAACGAGGAGCAGGAGGAGACTTTTGTTCACTTCCTATGCTCATGCCCTGCGCTTGCTGTCAGAAGACATGACCACTTGGGCAAATACACTATGGACAGCCTCTCTGATATCGAGAGCTGTAATGTGTGAGATCTCTTACGTTATGTGAATAGCACTAGAGGGGTTTAAAGGGAGCTTAATGATGTCGATCCTGTGGTATCACAATGAGCTAAAACTGGCCTAAGTGTGCAATAGCAACTATGAAATAGCACTTCGCCTTATGTTTTACTACATAAATGAACTTCAAAGAATTTTCCGTTAATTCGAAAATTAGGAACACTTTGAACAAATTGTTGTCTGATGCGATGCTGGTTTGTCTCAAACTCATGTCAGCAAAGTACAAAAAATAATGGTTGTTATATGACCAGACTTACGAGGGTGAATGTTTATATTCAAAAAACGATGCAAACGATTTTCGATGGGAAAATATTGATTAGTCAAATTGACAGTGGTAGCCAATGTACAATGGTACGTGACAGCAACGCTAATGAATTGAAGGTGAATCGGGTGGCTTGTAAGAGAAGAAATTCACGGTTCGAATTGCAATAGATTCTGTAAAAGGCAGAAGTTGATGTGCTAATAGTAAATGGTATTTTTCTTAAAACTCCAATGCTAATAGGTCAGAATTTTATTAATCAGGACCATATTAGGATGGTAATAGATAAAACAGTTTTTTTTAATTGTGCCAAGCGACATCTATGGTATCAATATGCCTGACTCAGAAAATGAATTCATTAATATTGTTGAAAAAAATAAAAACGTTGAGATGAGTGGAAGCGAACGGGAAAATTTACAAATGCTAGTTAATAGAATGAAGATGTGTTTTGCGAGCAATTTAGCGGAAACCGGTAAAACAACTTTAGGTTCAATGGAAATAAAGTTGGTAAAAGAAACGCCAGTGCATTATCAATCATATCGGCTATCGTATCAACAGCGTATTAACCTAACGTAAATAATTGATGAATTGCTGCAAAATAATATAATTCGACCGACGACCTTTGGTGACGAAGGAATGTGCATCGATTAACTGTCGATGTGAACGATATGGCGGTGACAGATCGATCCCCTTTACCAATTATGGAATATTTACTTCAACTACCGATGTGTTCAGATTCAATACTCATAACGGCTTTTGTTTCTCCGGATGGACGTTATGAGTTTCTCAGGATGCCATTTGGGTTGGCCAATGCGCCATCTGTTTTCCAGAAAATGATGAATAGAGTAGTTGAACAGGTTAACGGAGAAATAGTGGTGTATCTTTGGATGATCTAATAATCCCGAGTAAAACGATTGTGGAGGGAATGGGAAAATTTAAGATATTTTTAGAAATAATAAAACGCCATGGTCTGACGCTTAACTTAAATAAATGCCATTTCTTTGAAAGCGAGGCAGAATTTCTAGGGCATGAAGTTTCGGAATCTGGAATTAGGCCGGGACAATTGCAAACAAAGACCGTTGTGAATTTCCCACAACTGAAGGACAAAACACAAATACGACAGCTTATCGGATTGGCGGGGTTTTTCCGAAAGTTCATGAAAAACTTTAATATTGTTGCGAAACCACTTACACAATAAACTTCGGAAGCGGTAAATTCGTGAGACGTTAGCAATATACATATGATCCTAATTTAGAACATGAAGTGGTTACAGATGCCAGTTGGAAAGGGATTAGCGTAATATTGTTGAAAGTAGACGGCCATAAAAAAAACGGTCTGTAGCCTATTTCAGCAGACAAATATACTAATATAAAGAACAATCACTGCTCGTATTGCATAGGAAATAGCAAATAAGTTGGCTCCAATCTGAAAAGAGTAAAGAAAGAAATGTAGCTAAAGTATTAACATGATTAGTTGTGGCTCCCTAGACCTACGTATGCGATAGCTGGGTGTCAGAATGAATTTTCACCGCCAAAGAACACTGAATACCGTACAAAGTGGAATATCTCTCGACATAACTAAAACATACAGGACAGTCTCAATCGATGTAGTAACTATCCTATCATTGGGTCCTTTCTAATTGAGATACAGTTGAGGGGAGGGAGAGGAAATATGGAAGCAGCGAGCAGCATATTTTATTCGATTATGACCAGCTTTTACTTATCTAGGATCTATTAAGTGATGCCTGATACTTGTGATGCTAAAAGTATCTGTGGCATAGTTCTGTGGCAATTTTTTAAGCAGGAGACGAACCAAAATTGAAATTTTTCAAGTTTTAATAAATTTTTGGCCGTTGGCGCCACCCATATCATTGGAAGTAGATTCGCTATTTTATCTATTAGGTGCAATAAAAGAGATAATCAAATGTAAGTTATGGATGTATAATTTTGCTACAAATTGAGTTCATCATTTTAGTGTTTTCCAATGAAAAATATAAATAAAAAATTTTAAGATTTTGTACATAATTTGTGTTTCGGTGTTCTCAAGTCTGATTTGAAGGTATTTGTAATTTACGCAACAAAATGTTATGCCGTTTCCTGATTGGTGTAATTTCCGGTACGGAAGTTAAGTTTAGGGAAACATTCAATTTTGAAAGCTAATTATCCGAGTAAGGGAATTCTCGGACGTAATTTAAATATAAAACGGAGGTAAATAGTATCTTAGTTAATTTGCACCATCCCCAGACGATCGTAAATTCTCTATAAACAAATTCAATTTGAAAGGATATAAAAAAATTAAAAATTAAAACCAACTAATTATGTAATCAAGCAAATATTTTAATTCCATAATCCTTTATCATGTAAAACAATTTTTTGTGTATTCTGTATACTTGATATAGGACAACAACAAGAAAATTAAAAATACTGAACTTTTATAATATGGAATTAGCATAATTTTAACATAAAACATTAAATTATTTTATATATTACACACATCGCAAGCCTCCTACAAATAAACTCCCCAATCCCACCACAATATCCCAGATACATAATAACGAACGAACGAACGAACACAAGAAAAACTAAACTCTGGTTTCATCCAGGCACGGCACCATTCAAACACAAATTATGTAATTAAGATAATATTTGCGTATCTCTAAATTATGTTTTATGTAATATGCAAATATACATTGTGCTTGTAATAAAATCAATTTAAATTGCCACTTAACACTTTTGTTGTTGCTGTTGTTGTGGCGGTCGTTAACAGCTATGAAATAAAATCCAGACACTTAAAATGTAAAAAGCTTCGTTTTACACTCAGCTGAATGAAAGTCGGTCGGTCTATACGTGCATAAAAAATAGTGCTTTAGAGGGTTGGGTGGAAAATATAAGTGAAAATCTCAACCTAATTTACATGCGATCTTCACGATAAAAGAATTTTTTTATGTATATGAACATAATTTTATCATCATCATCATCATCATCATTAAGTAGATGAATGACAAATGAAGACAAAATTATGTTCGTATACCAGAATATTAAAACATTGAATTAGTGTTGTATACACATACTCGTATTAAATACATAACCTGACATAAGAAAGGGGTTTTAAGACCCAAATTTTTTCCTTAACTTATCAGTGTAACGGTATAAATACATAAATATAGTGTCGGAGCATAAAAAGCGTGAAAAACATAATATGTTTTGTGTGAAACAAGATTTGCATAATTTAGAGTCGCTTCCCTATGTGCGGTTATGGTTGGTGTACCTACGAGTACATACTCGTATATGAATTATGCGATGGTTATAAATTATGATGTTGGCATGAAAATTTAGGGGTGAGATAATTTATATTACCTACCTATGTACATTTATACTGTACACCAGGAACGAAGATTGATTTTATTATACACGGATGGAATGTGTGGTTAGAACCAAAAAATGGTGTATTAATATTTTATTAGACAAAATACAGCCAACAGGTGGGTCGTGTGCACATATAGTGGTTTTGAATTAGTAATTTGAAAATATGAAGTTATGTTCAAGCGGGTGTCATGGGTGTGTGTTTTGTTTTACAGCGTAGGGTGGTGGCTCCTCTATTTGCACAGTAATAGCATATTACTCCATTTCAATTTCATTATGCGCAGAGAGAGCAATTTTAATTATAAAAAATTACGGTCCATTAGAAACAAGCCCATGTTTTAGCTAAAATTATGCTGACTTCAATACCCAATATTAATGCAAAAATTACAGGTAAGCAAAAACTGTTTACACTCCATATACTCTTGATGATCGATGCGATCTATATTTGACTGAATTCTTAAGAACAAAGTTCAGGAAAGAAAATTCTAGTGAAGGTGTGAATCCGAAATAAAAAATTGTGAGGTGGATATGTTGCGGCCAACATCCGACTTTGTTTTACGACAAATGTACATTGAGCTCGAATACACCAATGTTTGTGATAAAAATTTGCTTGTGTATTTAAAAATCATTATACCTGTTTAAATTTCACAGATTTCACAACAAATTTCGCATGGATCTCCCAATTTATGGAAAAAGCTTTAGAATGAAGTTTTCTTCCGAGTATAGTCAAACCGCCTGGACGGTAGAGATGCTGAATTTTGGTGATTTATCAAAACTCTTCATTTTTGGTAAAATTTAAAAAATGAACGGAACAAATTTTGTTTGAAACTTAATCTACAATCGTTTCGCTTTTAATCGTTTTTCGTTACTTACGAGTATTTATGAAAATAGTTTCCGATGTCCATTTATGAAAAATATCAATGCGATATTTCATATTGACGAGGGTACTCCATGTGGTGATATAATTTTCTCCTGGCCATGCTAAATGGCTGAATAGCTTCGCTGTTTGTCCTCGGACCACCGAAAGTAGGTAATACATTTGTTTTTCGTTGACTAGCTCTTCATTGGAATGAACAGTTCTATTGAATGATTGAGACTATAGAAGGCTGTTCATTACCTATAGTAACCGTAAAATAAGGGAATTTCTAATATTACAAGTGTTTCAGCTGCTCAATCCGTTATCCAGCTCTTAATGCAATAACAATTGTTTCGTTTTTGGTTTGTTCAAATCCTCCTTTTCGGCTTCTGCAATAATATTTTCGTGATTATTGTAGAATGAGTTCCATGCATCTGTTAGCTACTTTAACTACAGCTCACAATAGACTTTAGTAGGTTTTAGCGTTGAAACGAAATCCTCTACTTTGTTTAGGTTTTGTTTCAACATCTTAGCTTTGGCTGCTTGCGATTTGTAGCGTTTGTTCTACCTTTTTGGGGTAGATGTCCAGTGGTTTTATCATCTTCCTCAAATAAATAGGAGGCGGCCTCGGCTGCTTCATCTTCACTGGCTTTTTGCTAATCTTCTTTAGATTGGGCTGCTGTTAATTCTTCTTTGATTTTGAGAAGCATGGCTTTCGTAATGTGTGTATCAATTCTGCGTGCGTTTGTTGTACAGAATTTGTCATATACAAGTTGAAGGTTGATGAAGCGTTCATTATAGTATTTTATAGTTTTTCTGTGAGGCCCATCTTTTTCATGTTGATGTCGATGTTTTTTTATGTAATGTAATTTCCGCACCCAATTGAAGTTTATCCTAAATTAATCCTAAACCAACAAAAACAAAAATAAATGAGAGTGTATTGGTTTAAAGCAGTCATTTAGGCGCAGTCATTACGCAACAAATATTACTATTGAAATAATTATAAATATTTGTTTATTTATTTATTTAAGAGTTTTAATATAAAAAACATCATCATTTACCTATAATAAGAGATATTTAGGAAAGTCGAAAATAAAAAAACTTAATGATATAACAACTATAAAATTTTATTAGACTCATATGTGCACTCTACTTGTGCCAGCCCGATTAAAATTCTAATGGAGCTCGCATACCTAAAATGACATTCTTGTGAAGAACGGAAATTCTTAGAATATTTGATTCTAAGAAAATTCATATCTCAAAATTTTCACCGATCGGCAAACTTGCCACTATAATATTTTGGTAGACCCATATGTGCACTCTACTTGTGCGAAGCCGATTAAAATTCTAATGGAGCTCGCATACCTAAAATGACATTCTTGTGAAGAACGGAATTTCTTAGAAATTTTGATTCTAAGAAAATTCATATCTCAAAATTTTCACCGATCGGCAAACTTGCCACTATAATATTTTGGTAGACCCATAAGTGCACTCTACTTGTGCGAAGCCGATTAAAATTCTAATGGAGCTCGCATACCTAAAATGACATTCTTGTGAAGAACGGAAATTCTTAGAAATTTTGATTCTAAGAAAATTCATATCTCAAAATTTTCACCGATCGGCAAACTTGCCACTATAATATTTTGGTAGACCCATATGTGCACTCTACTTGTGCGAAGCCGATTAAAATTCTAATGGAGCTCGCATACCTAAAATGACATTCTTGTGAAGAACGGAATTTCTTAGAAATTTTGATTCTAAGAAAATTCATATCTCAAAATTTTCACCGATCGGCAAACTTGCCACTATAATATTTTGATAGACCCATATGTGCACTCTACTTGTGCGAAGCCGATTAAAATTCTAATGGAGCTCGCATACCTAAAATGACATTCTTGTGAAGAACGGAATTTCTTAGAAATTTTGATTCTAAGAAAATTCATATTTCAAAATTTTCACCGATCGGCAAACTTGCCACTATAATATTTTGGTAGACCCATATGTGCACTCTACTTGTACGAAGCCGATTAAAATTCTAATGGAGCTCGCATACCTAAAATGACATTCTTGTGAAGAACGGAAGTTCTTAGAAATTTTGATTCTAAGAAAATTAATATTTCAAAATTTTCACCGATCGGCAAACTTGCCACTATAATATTTTGATAGACCCATATGTGCACTCTACTTGTGCGAAGCCGATTAAAATTCTAATGGAGCTCGCATACCTAAAATGACATTCTTGTGAAGAACGGAATTTCTTAGAAATTTTGATTCTAAGAAAATTCATATCTCAAAATTTTCACCGATCGGCAAACTTGCCACTATAATATTTTGGTAGACCCATATGTGCACTCTACTTGTGCGAAGCCGATTAAAATTCTAATGGAGCTCGCATACCTAAAATGACATTCTTGTGAAGAACGGAATTTCTTAGAAATTTTGATTCTAAGAAAATTAATATTTCAAAATTTTCACCGATCGGCAAACTTGTCACTTTAATATTTTGGTAGACCCATATGTGCACTCTACTTGTGCGAAGCCGATTAAAATTCTAATGGAGCTCGCATACCTAAAATGACATTCTTGTGAAGAACGGAATTTCTTAGAAATTTTGATTCTAAGAAAATTAATATTTCAAAATTTTCACCGATCGGCAAACTTGCCACTATAATATTTTGGTAGACCCATATGTGCACTCTACTTGTGCGAAGCCGATTAAAATTCTAATGGAGCTCGCATACCTAAAATGACATTCTTGTGAAGAACGGAATTTCTTAGAAATTTTGATTCTAAGAAAGTTAGTATTTCAAAATTTTCACCGATCGGCAAACTTGCCACTATAATATTTTGGTAGACCCATATGTGCACTCTACTTGTGCGAAGCCGATTAAAATTCTAATGGAGCTCGCATACCTAAAATGACATTCTTGTGAAGAACGGAATTTCTTAGAAATTTTGATTCTAAGAAAGTTAGTATTTCAAAATTTTCACCGATCGGCAAACTTGTCACTATAATATTTTGGTAGACCCATATGTGCACTCTACTTGTGCGAAGCCGATTAAAATTCTAATGGAGCTCGCATACCTAAAATGACATTCTTGTGAAGAACGGAATTTCTTAGAAATGTTGATTCTAAGAAAGTTAGTATAACAAGTAGAGTGCACATATGGGTCTACCAAAATATTATAGTGGCAAGTTTGCCGATCGGTGAAAATTTTGAAATACTAACTTTCTTAGAATCAAAATTTCTAAGAAATTCCGTTCTTCACAAGAATGTCATTTTAGGTATGCGAGCTCCATTAGAATTTTAATCGGCTTCGCACAAGTAGAGTGCACATATGGGTCTACCAAAATATTATAGTGGCAAGTTTGCCGATCGGTGAAAATTTTGAGATATGAATTTTCTTAGAATCAAAATTTCTAAGAAATTCCGTTCTTCACAAGAATGTCATTTTAGGTATGCGAGCTCCATTAGAATTTTAATCGGCTTCGCACAAGTAGAGTGCACATATGGGTCTACCAAAATATTATAGTGACAAGTTTGCCGATCGGTGAAAATTTTGAAATATTAACTTTCTTAGAATCAAAATTTCTAAGAATTTCCGTTCTTCACAAGAATGTCATTTTAGGTATGCGAGCTCCATTAGAATTTTAATCGGCTTCGCACAAGTAGAGTGCACATATGGGTCTACCAAAATATTATAGTGGCAAGTTTGCCGATCGGTGAAAATTTTGAAATACTAACTTTCTTAGAATCAAAACTTCTAAGAAATTCCGTTCTTCACATGAATGTCATTTTAGGTATGCGAGCTCCATTAGAATTTTAATCGGCTTCGCACAAGTAGAGTGCACATATGGGTCTACCAAAATATTATAGTGGCAAGTTTGCCGATCGGTGAAAATTTTGAAATACTAACTTTCTTAGAATCAAAACTTCTAAGAAATTCCGTTCTTCACATGAATGTCATTTTAGGTATGCGAGCTCCATTAGAATTTTAATCGGCTTCGCACAAGTAGAGTGCACATATGGGTCTACCAAAATATTATAGTGGCAAGTTTGCCGATCGGTGAAAATTTTGAAATACTAACTTTCTTAGAATCAAAATTTCTAAGAAATTCCGTTCTTCACAAGAATGTCATTTTAGGTATGCGAGCTCCATTAGAATTTTAATCGGCTTCGCACAAGTAGAGTGCACATATGGGTCTACCAAAATATTATAGTGGCAAGTTTGCCGATCGGTGAAAATTTTGAAATACTAACTTTCTTAGAATCAAAATTTCTAAGAAATTCCGTTCTTCACAAGAATGTCATTTTAGGTATGCGAGCTCCATTAGAATTTTAATCGGCTTCGCACAACTAGAGTGCACATATGGGTCTACCAAAATATTATAGTGGCAAGTTTGCCGATCGGTGAAAATTTTGAAATACTAACTTTCTTAGAATCAAAACTTCTAAGAAATTCCGTTCTTCACATGAATGTCATTTTAGGTATGCGAGCTCCATTAGAATTTTAATCGGCTTCGCACAACTAGAGTGCACATATGCACAACTAGAGTGCACTAACTTTCTTAGAATCAAAATTTCTAAGAAATTCCGTTCTTCACAAGAATGTCATTTTAGGTATGCGAGCTCCATTAGAATTTTAATCGGCTTCGCACAAGTAGAGTGCACATATGGGTCTACCAAAATATTATAGTGACAAGTTTGCCGATCGGTGAAAATTTTGAAATATTAACTTTCTTAGAATCAAAATTTCTAAGAAATTCCGTTCTTCACAAGAATGTCATTTTAGGTATGCGAGCTCCATTAGAATTTTAATCGGCTTCGCACAAGTAGAGTGCACATATGGGTCTACCAAAATATTATAGTGGCAAGTTTGCCGATCGGTGAAATTTTTAAGATATGAATTTTCTTAGAATCAAAATTTCCGTTAATTTGGTTAGCAATACATAGCTGAAGAATTTAAATTATTTAGTATTTTTGTAACTATCTTACTTTAATTTTGAGTACTTAGTAGGGATAAAGTGCATGAGATCTTAACGATTATTGTTTTCCGATAATGCACACTCTTTTTGATCGTATTTTTAATTTTGTTGATAAAATCTTTGAACAATGTTTAGTTACTTCTAGCATAACATAATTTCTTTACTGTGCAAATTGGTCCTAATATAAACATTGTGAAATGAAATTATTCGTAAACCTAACAATATTGTAAAATCGCCTAAATGTTCGCAAGTCACTAATACATATATACATTTTCGTTTATTTTGTATTATAGTATAAACTTCATATTTCTCAGTAGAAGTATGAATTTTTTCCTAAAATAGTACTAACCGCCATTATTATAATTTAGGATTAATTTAGGATAAACTTCATTAGCATATTTCCGCTTAAATTTTGGAAAATTGATCTGGCCAATTTTTGCCAAAAATCACTGGGATCTCCCAATTTATGGAAAAAGTTTAAATATGAACAACGTAAAAGAAAGAAAAACAGAAAAAATCAAATTGGATAGAAGTTGGAATCCATTTTCCATTTACATCTGATTTATGATATTAACCCTAGCTATCACACAATTTTTCTTTTTAATATTGCTCATTGTTTCAACATTCTATGAGTGTTTTCAGGCCGACCAACAGTTGACAAAATGTTGAGCATTTTCACAGCCAACATTACGAATATTTGGAAGTTTACACTAATATGAATACACAGATCCGACATGCAAAATGTTTTTCATAATAAAAAGCACAAACGAATGGTCGAACTTTTTTTTTTAGTTGTACCGCTCATTTTATAAATGTCACACACTCTAAAATGTTAATTCGTGAAACGTCAAAATTCGAACATAAACAAACTTTTAACGCAAAGTAACTGACACCTGACGGAATATTTTAGAACTAGAGCGAAAAGTGATCAATTTATCAAAAAATTAGTTTTAATGTAATATAAACTACATATAGTTGATTATAATTCGACTGAATACTATGTAAAATATTCAATTAGTTTACAATTAATGTAACAAATGATGAAATAATAATAAAATGGCATGAGGCTTTTTCACTTGTAAACAAATATCACCTTTCGCTTACATAGGAAGTGGCGCGACCTAGGGGTCGTTTAAAGGGCCAATGCGATTCCATTTCCGAAAATTCAAGTCAAGGAAAACAAATATTTTCTTTATATGTCACACAGAAGCAAACTTCTTTCTTCTTCTTCGTGTTTATATTATACCACGAAGTTTATGAATTTTACAAATCAAATTGGCAATGATTTTACTAATCATGATCCAACCACCGATTTATATAACTCATGGATATAGCATACATAAAAAACTGTGGTATAAAAAACAAAACTAAAAATCGTACCTAATGTGCAATAGAGAAAGCAAAAATGTATCTTCCTTGTCTAGAATTTCGAATTTTCGGAAAGTGTCAGTTAGACTACAAAAAACAGTTGGCATGCACTAGATAAAATGCATGCAATGCGAGATTTCAACTTTCTTTATTTTTATTTACGCTTAACATTTATGTCGAATTTTCCATTTGTTTTCGACTTTTGTATGTTGTTCATTACAGATATGTACTTCATATTTCAAGGGAAAAATACGAAAAAATGAGTTAAATATTTTTTGAAATTAGGCAGCAGTGTGTTATATATTAAATTATGATTTAGGAAATAGAAAACGATTTCAAATAATTTTCGGAATTGTCTTAGTTCCAGTGCGCCTCTTACTTTATTTTTTCGGTAATACGATTTTCGAGTACGAGGTGTATATAATGCAAGCGACTGGAATATAAAAAAAGTTGTACCATATTTTGTTATTGTTTTCTATGGTAATTTAGTTTTGTGCCGTATCCATGAGTTATATAAATCGGTGGATCCAACAGTTGACGGACTTCGAGTCGTTTATATGAATTTATAAAATATATAAATTTATAAAATGAAGGCTATTTATCGTAAAATCACTGTTTTTCAATTCATTTAATTCAGGCTATTTCAAGTATAAATATTACGTCTAATTTAAATCGATATAAGTAAATCGTACAGCCAACTTTATTTGATTCCAAAAAAGTAGAATTTACAAACTATAATCTCGCTATTAATCACTAATTATTACAATTTCCCATAAACTATCCACCGAAAGACCTTGCTGAAAAAAAAAATTTCATGTCGAAAAGTAATTTTTTTATATTACAAGTTTTTATTTTGTTGTTTCTAAAAATCTACTAAATATATTAAAATAAAAATGTTCATCTGAAACAATTAAAACTGAAATACCAACTCAAATTTTTCTATTGGCTTACGTGGTTAAGTATGGAACGCCTAATTAGTGGGAAACCCCTAAAACTTGTTTGGCTGAAAATTTATTTATTTGCAAACCCCATGTGGGTTTTTTTCCCAAAATCTTCCTTTTGTTTAAAAAATGATTTGAATGAAAGGCTTTTGTGATGGTTGCCTCCGTAAAAAATTTCAAGTCAATTTTCGTATGGCAGGTCCGGAAATTAATTTGTTTGCACATTTATTAGAAAATTTCAAATTTCTAATTTTTTTTTCCGAAACATAAAACTGAAATACAAAACAAAATGTTTGTTTGTGATTTATTAAATGTTTGGGGAGGCAAGATGTATAATGCACCTATATTGGCATGTTTGAGAAACAGTTTAAGACGAGTGCCGCGACAATTATCATGTGGGGTCCTTCGACTTTCCTCATGAAAATTGACTTGAAATTTGTTCCAGAGGTAATTTTTCATTTGAATCCTTTTCCAGCTATTACACTTTAAACTATAAATTTTTATAAAATTTCAAATTTTGCATGTGCGATATATTCAAACGAGTTTCCCGTACTTTCCACATGAAAATTTATTTAAATATTAGTAAGATGCTACTGTAGTTAGTCGAAAATTTCAGCCGAAATAAATCTGCATTATCGACATGGTTTGTATGATGTGGTAGTACAAAATTTTGATGATGTTAGCCGAATATTACATGTTATTGAAGTTATTGAAGCAGTAAATTTTCGCTGAAAAGGAATTGGATTATCAATTAGGCTTTATTTCACATAATTCGCATATTTAATGGTAATATGGACTTGAAGTTAGACAAATTCGTAAATGGCGGATCTCTGGGATAGAAAATTTGAGTGATAGAAGAAAATTTGAATAACATTGAACATCTGTGTCCAAAATCAGGGTATATTTGATGTAGCATCATGGTGAAATAAAAAAAATGCTCGACCCATGTTTAATGATAATAAATATGTACAAAAATCTATGAACAACTGCCCTCCATGGCCAGGGTACACTTAAATAAAGAAATAACAGGTTGAAATGGAATGTTACCAAAATATATCACCTACTCTTATAAATAACGAGTCTGGAGACCACGTTAGCAAGTAGTCCGAGAATAATGAACAGTAGATCAGTTCAGTGAATAATAGCGGAAAATAGAAATAAAACACAGCATCGACCAACACCAAAAGATACAACAACCACACAAGAAGACAATTCGCAGTTTACTAAGAACAACCAAAAGCCGTTAGAGCAACTCCAAAGGCGGACATATGCAATTCAACTAGTGTTAGTAGTGATCTTAACTTGCTGCTTACTAGGGTTGGCGCAAGTCCAAATCAATGCCACTCATTTTAGCTATTCGACAAGAATATATTTCAAGCATCTAAGCAAACTCAAAGTGGTAGCTATGAAGTGAACTATAGTAATTTATTAGAACATGACGAGCTAATGGGTGAAGATGGAAGCTTCTAAGCATGAACAAGTCAAGCTGGCAGTAACCTGTAATGGATTGTCTGGCTCGACCGGCAACTAATCCTGCAACATCGTGTCAGATCAACAATTTGGTCGCAGACAATCATCTAATATTAACAAGCATGATAGAATTGCCCATAATACTAAAGAACCTAGACAATACGCAACATGGCTTATTGGATATTGTTTTCTGTGCTTATTTTCTCGTCGTCCAAATTAGAGAACCAACTATAATTTATTCGCCAACACTTACCAATATCAATAACCATAGATGGCCTCATCATTCATGACCTCATTCATATATATCAAAGCATGAATGTACGTAGTCGACTAACACAACGAAATGTTATAATTGAAATCATCATACCGTTATCCTTTGCATTGAATTATAATCTGCAAGCCGTAATTCCAGTTTCTTATATTAATCATAACAACACTCAAACACACTCAAATATCCCAACCTAGACAATTAACGAACAAAAGTCCGTGCGAAGTAGCAATCTTACACCGAAAACCAACGCTCAACACAATATGCAATGTGGAGGCAACAAATTCAGCCAACTATTGGATAAAAATTCATTTTGTGGAACAACAATTGATATCGTATGCGGACGAAATATCAACTAACCCACAGCATCTAACCTTATTAGTAAATCGTTTCATAAACCATCTAACATAATAAATGATTCCATCAATCTAAACGAATTCGGTTTACAGGTAAAAGCCAGAACAACTATAAATCAAAATCCTTATATTGATGCAACCACCTGACACTACATATTTTAGTTCATCATTACACGATTTCCTTCTCGACTATAAGTATCCTGGCACTACTTTTCGCTAATTTATATTTTAGATTCAAGGCATTAGGTTGGTTATCAACACCTCGCTGCTGGTGTGGCGCCTCTATATGCCATTTGCATTCGGTTCTACGTTAATCGGACCTATTGTCGTACATCCTCGATTTTGTAGGAAACGCCGTAATGTAGGACGCGAAAAGCAAACTGCGAAAGAGTTGGACGTACTTCGACTCCAGGGCGGAGTGCAAAGATTGAATCATAAAAAAAAATTAATTTTTTAGGCAGTGAGGACCACAACTTGAAGCAGTTACCTCGCTCTTACCAATTTTTATTTAAGTCGTAGTAGAGAGTCTAATCATTGGTAATATTATAGATTCCATACTTTTAGACCATTTAAGCTCTTGAAGTGCAAGCACATCTACCGGTTCGGAAAATTCTGGAGTTTTATAGGTTAAGGCCTAGAGCTAAGGAAGGCACTGCGAGAAGGTATGAATCTAGAATCCCCCAAACATTAGCAGAAGTCGTTTTGTATGGAAAAGAAAGCTGAAGCAATACCAAAGCATATAACATTGAATAGCCGCATTTTAGCAATATAATTTTAAACTCACTACAATCCATTCCAGACATATTCGAAATAAAACATATACGATCCAATAAAAATTGGATATTAAACGCCAAATTTAATTTGTCGCCCAGAATGTTGTTGTCGCTGATAAATTACAGCAATTCCGCTATTTTATATTTTATTGGTGCAGCCACTGTAACAACATGCGGTATTTAATAACGTAAAAGTTCTAAAAATACCAAAAACAACAAAACAATAAAAAATATGTTTGGTACCACACAAATTGATGATATATCGATCTGTGGTTAGGGTGAATTTGAGAGGAAGTAGAGTAGAAGCTTTGTTGTTCATTCATTTTTATGAGTTTTATATACAAAATACGTCTTTGACTCATCATCACTACTTGACCTAAATCAATTCTAGAATTTAACTTTATTTATCGGTGGAAGCATATACCATCGCAGCTCCCTAGATTTGCTGCGCGAACAAAGAGACCATTTATTCCGTAATAAAGACTCCGATAATAATTTATAATATTTCTGTTCGTATCTCATCTTCTTAACAATAACAAGTGGTTTACATTATGATAACAGATAGGATTTTTTCCTGTGTTCAGCGTTGTTTCGTTCTTTTGGTTTTTATTGCTCCCATTTGTGCCATTCCAAAGGAATATTTTTACATTTTTGTTTGCTGCTTCCTTAGAGCAATATATATAAATAACTTTAAATTTATTTAAAATAAGTTCAAACTTTTTGTTTCGTTCTGCACGGCGATGGTACGATTGTTGCTACAAAATGAATATTTATGGATTTTGATATTGTGTTGAATATTATTGGCTAATAAACGCTCTTGGATAAATGGTTTTCATAATAATACGCTGTAATTTGATCATATAAATTTTATAGGACTATTGTAGATTAGACTTCTTAGAATAACAAAACACATATCAGCACTGAGCGCCATATAAAATTTATCAGCGAATAAAATTTGATCATATCAAATTTTATTTGTCCTGTCAATTTTTGTTCAATTCAAATCTCCTTACCACCAGCAACGCCACCACAATTTCTCAATACGCACTTTATTCGAATCAAGAATGACATAAAACGAGCTTTTGACAAACTCTTCCCTAGTATTTCCAGCATGTCAGAAGGCAACCCGTTAAATTTAGCATGACAAAATGAAGTTATATAAAATCCCAAAGTAAAATATTTCTCACCAACCAAACGGCACAGTGGTTAAATCTTTGGCGTTTAGATCGGTACCGGTCCATAATTTAGAATCTTTTAGTTCATAGTAATTTTTCTCATAAAAGATCTTTTAAAATTTTTGCAAAAAACTTTCGATTTCGTCCGAACATTACCGAGAACTCCCAATTTATGGAAAAATTTAATGGAATTTAACCCTTTAACTGTTTATGTATGGAAGGTGCCACTTCCGGTGAACCGATGTCGCCCCAAATCACGGCGATCTTCCAATTTATGAAAAAAGCTTCAGTATGAAGTTTCACCCCGACAAATCAATCTGTCTGGACTGTACAAAAGCAAAATCTTTTTTGAAAAATAGTTTTTTTTGCCAAAAATCGTTATTTTCGTTTATTTTGGAAAACTGATTCTTAGAAAAAGAAATGATGATGAACCGATTTAGGCATGAAATCACTGCGATCTCCCAATTTCATTATCATTGTGGATGTTCAACTTCGTACACATAAAAATTTTGACAGCTCGGTGCAAAAAACGTTTTTCATTTGATAAATAGTTAATTTAAGTGGTTTTGGGTTTTCATTAAGTTAAAATAGTTTTATAGTGGTGTAAGAACAATTTTATAGTATTAAAACGGTGGGGGACGCAAATAAAGGGTGGTTAAATTTTAAGGGCCGACGTTGAATGTGAACCACACCTAAACGTCAAGTTTTTTTCTGCATTTAATTTGACATGTCTCAATTTCAGACTAACTCAATTTGAACCATGGAAAGATACACAATCGAGCAATGCGTTAAAGGCATTATTCAGGCATATTATGAAAATGGGCGTTCAAATCAAAATTCATATCGTGCACTTCGTGATTTTTTCGGTCAATTTAATCGTCCAAATGTGCGTACAATCGGAAAAATCGTGGAAAAATTTGAGCAAACCGGGTCTGTAGGAGATTTTAAAACACCAGTGCATGCTCGTACAGCTCGTACAGCACAAAATATTGCTGCTGTTCGCGATAGTGTGGCTAAAGAGCCGTCCACCTCAACTCGTCGTCGTGCCCAACAATTGCACCTCTCACGCTCGTCGTTGATGAACATTATGCATAAAGACTTGCATATACACGCTTATAAGGTGTAATTGACTCAAGAACTAAAGCCTCTTGACCATTCCAAACGTCGTCAATGGTCAGAATGGTGGCAAAAAATGGCAACAGTGGATGATCAATTTTCGAAGAAAATCATCTTCAGTGATGAGGCACATTTTCACCTCAGTGGATTCATCAATAAGCAGAATTGCCGCATTTGGGCAAATCATAATCCAAGAGTGATTGTCGAAAAACCAATACACCCACAAAGAGTGACTGTTTGGTGCAGTTTATGGGCTGGCGGCATCATCGGGCCGTATTTTTTCCAAAATGAGGCCGGTTAGGCAGTTACTGTGACTGGTGTTCGCTATCGTGAGATGATAACGAACTTTTTATGGCCCGAATTGGAAAATATGGATGTGGACGATATGTGGCTTCAACAGGACGGTGCCACTTGCCACACAGCTAACGAAACAATGGCTCTTTTGCGTGACAAATTCAATGGCCGTGTTATCTCACGTGATGGCGATGTCAATTGGCCGCCAAGATCATGTGATTTGACACCGTTGGATTTCTTTCTTTGGGGTTATTTGAAAGAAAAGGTGTACGTCGATAAGCCAGCAACAATTCAAGAGCTAAAGGATGAGATAATTCGGCACATTAACGGCATAGAACCTCAATTATGCCTAAGCGTCATCCAAAATTTGGACCATCGGGTGGAGCGGTGCCGCCGAAGTCGCGGCGGCCATTTGGCCGATATTTTGTTTCATACATAATTGAACCATACCATATAATCATAATAAAAAGAATTGACAATAATTTCCTAAATAATTTGTGTTTTATTCAAAATCAACATCGGCCCTTAAAATTTAACCACCCTTTATATAGTGTTTTAAGTGAATTATTGTTGGGTGGCAACAACAACAAGTGTTTGTTTATATTTAAGTGGCGTGATTTTAGACAGCAAGCAAAGTCAGGTGCGGGCAAAAGGAGGGCTTCGGCCCCAAAAACGGGCGATGTTTGAAAGCCCAAATAGATTCGCACCGTTGAGGATGTTGGGAAATAATACCCAACCCTCCAAAAGTAAAAAGATCGAAGAAACGCGAACAAAGAGATTAGGATTCGGGGCAGATATAATGGATTGCAATGGAGTGAATGAAAAATATCTAATAGTCAAGCACGAGCAGGACCGATAAAACCTGTCAAATTTTTCACCTTTTGGAATACAAAAAGCGCTGGATATGATAACCAACGGTATCATTAAAACGCAACGCTCGAGAGCCGGAGAACTTTTGGTTCTGACAAAAAATCAGGCAGCGACGGATGCATTACTGAAGGTCACATCTCTGAGGCAATTGGCCAAAATAAAGGTGACAGAACACCCCATATTAAACAGTTCCAAAGGTTTCATTTTCCGCCACGACCAAAAAAATTTAACTGAAGAGGAAATCAAAGAAGGGCTTAAGGACCAAGCCGTCATAGAGGTATATAAAATAAAGAAATGGGTGGAAAACAAGTTAACGGACACAGCAGCAATTATCCTGAGTTTTAATTCACCAGTGTTACCGGAATATGTGAGGGCAGGCTCTCTATAACTAAGTATTCGGTTGTTGATTCCAAATCCGTTGAAGTGCACCGAATCTCACAAATTTGGTCACACAAAAAAGAGATGCACAAGTAACCCTAAGAGCTACAAATGTAGTGAAGTAACACCACACAACCAGCCGTGCACTACACTAAAATGCATAAATTGTGCAGAGGCACACACCAGCAACAGTAAGGAATGTCGAGTATATAAACGAGAAGTAGAAATAGTGAAAATTAAAACTGTAGATAGATTAACATTTCCCGAGGCGAAAGCCAAATATTTTCGATTATATGCAAACATCACACCAGCTAACCGGACAACATATTCAGATACACTAAAAACCGCCTTTAACCCACCTTCACACCATAAAAGTCGCTTGTTTGAATGGTAGAGCAAATGCTGAGATCCAACGAATGCGTGAAAATTGGCCAGATAAATATTCGCAGTATATATGCCAATGGCTATATAATGCGGAATTATCTCACCAATAACGATGTGAATGTGGTCAGACGTTCCGTGTGAAAGGATACAATTATCTGTCTAGACCGAGGGCTGATGGCTTCGGTGGAGTGGCGATATTGGCACGTGCCAATATCAGCCTGGTCCTGTGTAGCACATCAAAATCATCGCAGCCAAAACTCGGAATCTGGACAGAAACTTATTATTTGTTAGTATCTATGCAGCTCCAGTGTTGTCTACGTCTGCCAGAGAGAGAAGCCAACGATATTTCCAAATTTTGTTTGAATGAGTGGAAGGCAAAAGTGACTTGATTCTAGCGGGTGATATTAATGCGCATTTGAGAATATGGGGGAGTGAAAGAACTGATGCGAGAGGTAACTGGTTGACCCGCCTCATTCTGGATTCCGATCTCGTAGTAATGAATGATGGTGGGTTGACTAGAATCGCGAGAGTGGGATCGACAGCCAGCGCGACAATTTTAACTTTAATATCTAGCGGGCTGGCGGGCCAAGTCACTTGGAATGTCACAGATGAGAATTTGGGTAGTGATCATTATTTGATCAGGACATGCTTAGGTGGTATAAAGAGAGGCTCTCATAATGAAAGAAGCAAATGAGGTTAACCAACTTGAGGATGAAATAGAGAGAGAATGAATGAAATGTGCACTATAAATGTCAGAGAGAGTGAATACAAGGTGAATGGTTGGTGGAACAATGAAATCCAGTATTGGTATGAAAGGAAACGGATAGCATTGAGAGAGTTTAATACACCCCATGTCATGAATGCAGAATAAATTATGGACGGACGAATGCAAGATTGAAAAAGGCTATCCGTAGAGCGAAAAGGAAAAGTTGGCGGGACTAAAATGACATATAGAACCACAACTAAGGATGTATGGTATAAATTTAATAGAGTGAGAGGATATAGAGCGGAAGGCAGAAATGCAGTGTTAGATGACAGAGGAAATGGAGGTATCTTTTTACAAATGATTACGGACGTACGTAGCATTTTGAGCGATAGATATGAAGTTTTGTTACCTGATAATGAAAATGAATTTATGAGCGATATGTGTAAGGAGTTTGAATGGGAAGAGTTCCGAGGGGTTTTAGAAATATCCAAATCTACTATCCAGAAATATCCAAAACTACCCCCGGAACTAACAGAGTGAGTTATAAAATGATTGGTAGATTAGAATTCGAAGCCAAGGCGGCCTTGCTTCGAATTCACAATCAAGTATGGATGAGTATTCAGATACCGGAAAAATGGAAGGAAAGCAGAGTGGTACCTATTCCTAAAAGGGATCGGGATAGGAACCTGGCAACAAATTACAGGGGCATATGTATGTTGAATGTATTTGTTAAAATTGTGAATGGTATGATGAAAGGTCGTATAGATAAATTTGTGAATGAGGGTAGTTTGTTGCCGGAAACCACCTTTGGGTTCCGCCACAACCGCTCTGCTAATGAATGTGTAGAAAAGTTTGTGTGAGAAGTACAAAAGGAAAATAAGTATGTTGTGGCGGTATTTTTGGATATAGAAAGGGCATATGATTACGTGTTTCCAGGGAAACTTTATCAGATCCTTATGGACTTGGGGAGTTTTTGGAAAATTTGCAAATGGGTGTATGAGTTCATGAATGAGAGAAAATTAGTTTAGATAATTCCGATAATTGTAAGAGTAGATTGAACGTAATTAAAAGGGTGAGTAAACCGAAATGAGGGGCTCATCCGGGTGTGACTGATATGTTACGAAAGGCGCTAGTGGAATGAGTATATATGTTGATGGATCCACGGTTGGGTTTAAAAAGTTGATGCTTGTGGAGAATGCGTGTGCCAGAGTGGTATTGGGAGCGATCATTTCAGCAGCAATACACACTCTGTGGTCTGAATTGGGTGATTCGCTTCTTAATTAGAAGAGGGAATGGATCATCGTGCGAGAGACTGTGCAAATGTTAACTAAAGAAAATAACTTGGTGAATGAAATGAAAGAGAGATTGCAAAGAGGAACGGTTTTCAAAATGACAACAAGATCACTGGTAATCTTGTAAAATATTAACATATTCTCCCAAATTCGTCCGGCAAATCCGAAAGTCCTTCCAAGCAATCTAATAGTGCGGTTGAAGTTTGGTGACACAACAAAAGCAATGATGAATGAATTATGTTGCACATGGTTAATTGTATACAGATGCAAGTGTAAATGATGATCGAGTAGGTGTGGGAGTTTATATTCATTCAATGAAGAAAAGAAGAAATGGTAAGAGTGCATGACTGTATCTGTATAATGAATGCAGAATTGATAGGGATTATGGAAGGGATCAAGTTGGCAATAATACAAGGGAGAAGGAGAATAGTGTTATTCTCTGACTCCCGGAGTGGGCTGGAATTAATTAGTAAGGGTGGGGAAACTCATGGCAATGTATATGTGGAAATGCTGTATAAGTATCTTCAATCTTGTGGGAGGGAGGTCATCCTTCAATGGATACCTTCACACCTACAGATTGAAGGTAATGAAAGAGCCGATATGCTTGCCAAACGGGGTTGTTTGATTGAGGATGTAAATGAATATGAATTCATGGAAGCCAGACACGCACTTCGCATGTTTCAGGTGAATCCGTGGTGAAAATGGGAGAGAGAGTTTGTTGAAAAATGTCAGGTAAACGGTAGGAAGTACTTTGAGTTGGTTAGGTCTCCTTTGATGCAACCGTTCTTTAAGGTGCTCAAATGTTCTGCATTTAACCAGAGCAGACAAATGTTCGATGTTCTATTGAGTGGAAGTAGTTTGACTGAATTATTACGAATGGGAATGAACGTATATAAGAATGTGTATGATTTTATTAGAACAAATCAGATAGAATTGTGAAAGGGGATCGATGTGGAGATGCCGAATTTTAGTGAAATAAATTTTGTTTTGTCTAACTATCACTCTTCATTTCCGGTATAATTTAAAAAAATGTTCTGAACAAATTTGTAGAAATTTTATTTACCATCTTTTGGTTCTAATCATGTGTTCGTAAATGCAATAGACTTTCAAAATGTTTGCAAAAAACGAACAAGCTCCAGTGAAAGCTGCCACTTACGGTGCATCGATGTCGGCCAAACACTGGAGCTCCAAAATTTGTGAATAAAGCTTAAGCATGAAGTTGCATCCCCATCAATCAATCCATCTTGGTTTTGTTGCAATACAGTTTTTTGTCAAAAATTGCCATTGTTGTAAATTTAATTGACAATTGTTTAGCTCTTAGTCGTATTTCTGGTAAATGATATACTTTTTAAAATATTTGAACAAACAAAAAACGAAGAGTTCCTATTGTAGCTGCCACTTCCGGTCGACCGATTTCGGTCAAAAATAGAGCGCCAAGGTATTTAATCTGCACGGAGCCACGCACATATGCAGGAACTTTTTGTGGCTTCTGGTTAGTGAATAACAACCCCAATTCTATTGGCACTCGGCGATAAGAATAGTTGAGGAGTATCTGCATTTTGTTATCCTTTTGACACAGATCAACTTACTGGAAAACGATATTTATATGTTACAATGTAAAGTTAAAAAACTGCATAATTCAATATTTTTTCCAATAAAAAAGAAAATTAAATTTAATGCAAAATATAAACAAAACCATAAATCATAACTAACGAAATTCTACGTAACTTGGTCAGCGAGCTTTTTGCGAATATACAAGAAACTTTTTCCGTTAAGTCATAAAAAAATTTACAAACCCGTAAATTTCCATACAAAATCATCGGGAGAAGCCGTTTCCACTTATACGTGTACCATACATTCATAAGAACCGATGGTGTTAGTATATGTGTATGCTTTAACTCTTCATAAAATATCCCAGAGCATAAAAAAAAATTTACATTTAAAGTTTCAACCATTTTCCGCGGCGGTGGCGGCAGCAGCAATGATGGCGGGTGGGAACCAGGCGAAACGTTTCGCATATAAAAATTATTTGGATATAAGCCAGTTATACATTTTTTTGCACTCCAGTCTTAACTTTTCGATTTTGTTGTTATTGTTGTTGTTGAGATGGTGTGTTTTAATGTGTTCTAATTGAAAAAAAAATTTAAAAAAAAATCTACAGAAAAGAAACTTTTATTTAAGCTTTTTTCATATACCAAAAAAAATCCAATTTTTTATTTTGTTTCGACATAAATGAGAACAAATTGTTGTTCGTGTGGATTATAAATTTTATCGCGCACCATAAAGCACAAGAACAACAATGCACCCAGTACATTGTATAATTACACAGCAATCATTTTGCTATTTTCATTGTTTTATGGCTTTCTGATCATTCACACTGGGTATGACATTTATTGGAGTTAATTGCCCAATCTAATATATTTCAGATTTAAAATCTGGTAAAACATTTTCTTTTTGTTTTGGACTAATCTCTCTAATCAAAATACATACAAAATGTGTATCCCAGGTCTGAAAAACTGTAATACCTTCTGTACGGTATGTATACCTAAAATTAAAGAAGCATCATTTCATAAACTGTACGAGATATAATCCTTTTTATATAACAACACCACTTCAAAAAGCTTCCAGACACACAAAATATCCTGCTTGTATTATGGGGTACAAAAAGAATTTTATATGTGTGTGTGTACATATGAGTACATAATGTTACATGTATGACATTGTTATGTACTTATATTTTGTACTTGTGATATGGTTTAAGGGTAAGTGAAGGATAAAGTAGAACAAATTAGGTTTATATCCATTTTAATTAAAATGTCCGGTTTAAGAGGAACAAAGTTAATTACCTGTGTAATAATTAGAGCCATACACATATCCTTTTACGGCATTTTACGGGATAACCCAAAGTATATAAACACAAATTCCATTAATCCAATGGCACACGGTAGTTTTCACCTTAAGAAATTTCATTGTTGGAAAAAATCTTTATGATTTTCTTCGTAAGGTCACATAGCATAGCTAATTAAATAAACCTGTTTGAAGGTAAATGTTGCATTACCTAAACGAAACCAAATTAGAAGTTAAATGAAAAACGAGTGGTGTTCCAATAAACTTAGCGTCTCGTCAAAAATTAGTACAGCCGCTTCTTCGGATATTCCAAATTCATTGATCTGCAACATTAAAAAAGTCCTACAAAAATTGCATTAAATTTCCGGGTTTCACACATAGATGGTGCTGGCAACACATCTAGTTGTCATTTATGTCAGAAGTTGTGTTTTGTTCATAGCGTGGACAGTTGTTAATGATGGCCAGTTGTAACGCCTGCAGATATCGCAACGCAAAAATATTTTTTCTAAGAACGAAAACGCCAATTGTGTGCCAAACAAACAGCATTTGCGAGAAGCTTTGCTTTTCTGCTTCAAGTTGAAAAAAAAAAATGCAGATGAAGCACATAATTTGCTTGAAGAGACCTCTTTTGGTGATTTCGACCAGAATCATTTGAAGACACCGAGCTGCAAACGTTATTGGATGAACATGATACGCTTAAGAATCCCAAATGCAAAAGTTGTAGCTTCCACCTGCCGAAGCAACAACATCGACGGCACGGCTAAATCGCTTCGGAAAGAAGGCAATGCTCTGCGTTTGGTGGGACCAGAAAGGAATCATGTACTATGAACTGCTGAAACAGGGCGAAACTGTCAATGGGAAACGCTACCGACAACAACTCATCAATCTGAACCAAGTATTGCCCGAAAAACGGCCAGAATGGGACACAAGGTACGAACGAGTGATATTGTAGCACGGCAACGCTCCATGCTATTGCACTCGCATCTTTCAGGACACCATCAAAACGCTGAGATGGGATCTACTACCACACCCGCCTTATACGCCATAACCTGGCCTCCTCGGATTATAACTTGTTCTGGTCGATGGCGCATGGCTTGGCACCACTACACTTAGCCAGTTTCGAATAAGTACAAAATTGGTCGAATGAATGGTTACGGGCCAAAGACACGTCATTTTGTCGTATTTTGACAATACTTTGAATAAACTATTTTTTATATTTCTATTGAAATTTTCCATTTTTAATTTTTCAAAAAAACCCGGAAATTTAGATTTAGAACATTAGATTAGATAGAAAGTGGAATAATTAATTAATTTAAGTTACAATTTGTTATTAGAAAATAAAAAAATAAACTAAAATTGTTTAGACTATAATGCGGTATTAAGAATAGAAGTGAAGCTTCCATAAATTTTGTTACTGTTAAATAAAAATAACAAGATGTTGAATGTTGCACCGTTGTGGATTTTATTCTCTTCAAACGACATTTCTATGAAATTTTGAAAAGCAAAAATAAGTTGGGACAAAAGGCAAAGGAACTAGTTAGGAGTTATCTTTACCCCCACTAGAACCTATAAAAAATAATGTCCAATTTTTTTTGTTTTATTTCAAATCTTCACTAATTTAACATTTTTAAAGATTAAAATGTAAATTTTTTGTTGAGCGTTAATGTTGTCATTTTCGGTTGAAGTTGAACGTGCACAAAATATTTTTTAAATTGGAACCGACCCGCCCGAAGCCATATAATATCAATCGAAATAAGTTGTACATGATCCTTTCAAGGCTATTGTGTACTATATAAAATTGCAGGTATAACCAGTGCACCTAGATACTAAAGGCCTCATTGATTTACAAATTATATTGCTATATGACGTCAAATTATGTTGACGGTTCCAATCTTTGGCTATAGATGGTGGTAGAATCATATACATGATTAGATCTTTTTTGTATGATTTTTTTCTCGTGAAACGTTCTTCACGGTGAAAAAACCAGTAAATTCTTGCCCATCACGCCAGCCGGAACCAAACTAACAATGGGACAAGAGTATGCCCTATATGGTTTTACAGTTGGAACCTTATAAATCCAGCCAGTATCATACCATCTACAGCCAAATCAACTACGGCACAAGAAGGCCAATGTATTGTGCATCATTGTACACCTTATCATTTTTCTGTCGGAACCTTATAATTTCAGCCGAAACATTCGAGAGCCAACCATGGTATAGTTCCAGTTGGCTTTATAAGGTTCCGTTTGTAAAATCATATAGTGCACAATGATACAGAATCCACTCTGCTTCTTGTACCTTACTTGGTTTGGTTATAGTATGGGTTCTGGCTGGGTTTATTATGTTTCGGGTAGAATTATACTGTTCTGGTTGAAAAATCGAATAGGCACAATGATGCACAATCCATTGTGCTACGGTTCCAGTTGGCTTTATAAGGTTCCAGCTGAAATTATAAGGTTCCAGACCACAATGATGAACTATACATTGCGCTTCTTCTCAACGTGCCATAATTAGTTTCAAATCCTCGAATTTTGTCCGAAACTTAATTTAAAAAGAAGAAATGACTCTTTTGCTTCCGATTTTATTTAGTGAAAAAAGAGATACAAAATGAATAAAAAATTTCCGCTGGTAATTACATAACAAAATAAATTCTCTTTTGTGATGGTGCTGCTATTTGTGGCGAGTAGCGAAATCTCTTATTTCCCGCTGAGAAATTTCCGCTTTCCGAAATTTAAAACCCAATTGAAAATTGGAAAACTATAAGATGATGACTTATTGACAAACATTAATTGTCTACACTATTTTCGACACCTACATGTAGACAATTCGGAAATACGCGTAGACGCACAACATTGGGATTACGCCATGTACGCACCAGCCACGGCGGCTACATGGCCGAAATCATATTCAAGCATTAATGGCATAAAATTATATATCCAATAAAGCTAGTTTCACTGACATTCAAAATGTTTTTCTTTGTTCTATTTTAATTTAAAATTGTGAACCTCTAAAAAAACACCCTTCATAATAATTGCCTTAATGAAGGCCTCTTTAGTACTGGTTGAATACCAAAAAATGTGTTGAGCAGATGTGTTCGATGCAATAACTGTCAGGAACATCGTGTCTGGTGCCCTTGTCGATCGAGTTATCTGGAAGAGGCGGCCAAATCTTTTCAAGGGATGTAGCGCCAGAAAATCCGTTTTGTAAATCCATCGACGAACACACTTTAGCATTGTGCAACTAGTCGTTTTCGTTCTCTGCTCTGGAAAGTAAATAGCATTTCAATACCATTTCTCTATTTATATGTATCCTAAGTAGCCCCCGCCCTTCTCAAATGATCACCTTTGATCGCCCTGGAACTATACGAATGTTTCCAGCTTTTCACCGTGAATTGTTGAAAGCTCGCGCTGTACTAAATCTCACTACTCACATAAAAAAATGTAAATTCAGAAACATTATTCTTATTACTGAATCGGGTTCCTAACTTAAATTTTCCCCTGATACTATAATTGTTGAATATACAAGCAGACGACTGAAAGCTTTTTCCATTAATTTATGATACTCCCTAAAATCCCTGATTATAATAAACATCAACTCGAGTATTTAAATTACTATTTGGTTTATGGGGTGAAGTCTTAGGGGGATAATAGAATTCTAAGCTTTTGTAATTAGTTTTTCATTCTCCGTTATAATACTCGGGCGTAGTTTTTTTCGAGCTTAGCCAAGTACAACCAATAACATAAACAACAGTTGGATGTTAACAAATGATTTAAAATTAATGTGTGTTTTTTTGAAAGATAATCGGATAAGCTTTAAGCTTTTTCTATATGAGATACATATAATGCAATAATAATTATGGTTTTAGGCGCGTAGTCTGTTATAGCACAGTGGTTTTTGTGTTATCTGAGGTAAGCTTTTAGTATTTTATACGCGGCATTGAGAAATCGAAAATCATCGTTATTTTTTCTCGACTCGGTATCCACCACCCGCACACGCAACCAAAAACGATTTCCCAATTGCGAAAGCATATAACGTAGCGCTTTCTTACCAACAAAAATTTACATTTTACTTATATAAATCATACGGTGTGATAAAATACGATTTAGGAATTGTTGGTGTGTGTGTAAGATATTTCTTCTTGTGCTTTTATTTTTTATTATGTTCAACCATACTCAGATGAAAGAGCTTTCATGCTGTTTTTCTAAATTACCAAGGGAGAAATAAAATTATTATTTTTCTGTTGGAATTTGTACTAAATGTATTATGGATGAGCTATGACTCTATATAGACTTGTGTATAAATATATTTACTGTATGTGTGAAAGTGGAAAGGGGAGGACAATTAGAATTGTAAATTAACTTTCTTCACCTTTCCTTTATATATTCGTATCGGGAAACCTTTTTGGGGCATGTACGATAGAGGATCTGTGATTGATATACTAAATAGTATTTTATATAAATTGAAATTTTTGGCGTTTCAACATTTTCAATTTGCATTTTTTTAACAATTCACAGTGCAGTAGATTTTTGCTTTGGTATCATGTACAACTCATATCGTCCCAATCATACAAATATTTTGTCAGGATTTATACGTTGTGCCAATCGTAAACGGGTGTATAGTATATCGATGTCGAAGTTTTATTTCGAATATTTTCAATTCATATCGAGATATTTTAATTTTGTGACTTTTGCATCCATCAAATATTGAGTAAATTGTTATTTGAGTTTTATTGGTCAGGATCGAGTATTTTTATTTTACATATTCAGTAGCCAATACAGTTTACTGAACGTATATTGTGTAATGTCTATATGAGCTTTAATGTACAGTAACGTTAATTTATCTGTGCATTTTTGAAATCCTCCCGGAAAACTGTGCGCTGACACAAAATATAATATTAACAAATTAAAATTGTCTATGCAGGTCATAATTTTTGGTTGGCCCTATTAGGCCCTATTTTTCTGGCTAATTCAGTTTAGTGAATGCAATACTACTGATTTATAACAATGGCTCCCTGAAACCTAAAGTATCCTAAACGATGTCATTTTATATCTTTGGCCAGTTTTTGACAAAAATCTCAAGAGCAACTTCATATGGTAGGTTTGCGCTAAATGCTCGAGCTTTTTAACTACTGAATCATGTTTATGAAAATATTTCGAATTTCTATTAATGGTTAACTATTCCAAGTACAAATACATGTCATTTTGAGATTGGTGCAATAGGCTCATTTGTGTGTGATCCATTCAGTTTGTGTTTGTAATGTATTGCGTCACAAGTGAGAGAGAAATGGTTAGACAGAAATGCTGAATGTTCAGTTTTTTTTATCGAGGCGACAAATAAACGTTAATCAAAATTGTGATTTAGATGAAAATGGTTGTGTTTGTAAATTAAAATATAAATTCTTAATCTCAGATGTTTCGTAGAAAAGCCTGGATATCTTGACATCAAGTATAAGTGATGATTGGGAATTTGATTAGACGGTCGACCAATCAAGAAATGGTCTGGAGTTTAATATTGCTTCAATTTCGGTAAGTAGAGTTGCCATTTCCTCTATAACTAGACTGTGACTGCTGGTGACTCGTTTAATGGCCGCTTCTCAAAGACCGCCAAAGTGAGGTGCACTAGGTGGAATGAATTTGAAGTCAATTTGATCTACCAATAAAAAGTTTGATTTATTAGGAGGATTTTGTTTTAGAAATGTGAACAATTGATGAAGGTGGTTGCGAGCCCCAATGAAATTGGTGGCATTATCACTGTGTATTTCGTTAAAAACGCCTCTGCGGGATAAGATTGGATACCAATTCGATGTGAACGGCCTTTGTAGCCAAGCAAATGGATATACATAAATAGCTTTTCAACATTTTTGTTCTCGGCCCCTAACGATATATGTCTGAAATCCTGCATAGTCGAGTCCGACTTTATGAAATGGCATGATCAGATCGACTCGTGGAATAGGTATCTGTCCCACTACTTGCTTAAGGCTTCGCGAATTGTATCTAGTTATATGTAACGCAGTAGTATAGCCATCATCAATGATGGTCTGGCATGCAGGAATTTTAAATGACGTTTAAACTTGTCCTGCGCCGTAAATAGTATAGGATGTTTTATATCATATGATGTTGCTGCATTATGGATTCTTCCATCCACTCGTAGTAATCTCGCATCGTCTATAAATGGAATGAAACATTTTATTTTGATAGATGCCGGTAGTTCTTTGTTCGAATTCAATCATTTTATTTCTGCATCGAAGTATTTTCGTTGCATATGCCGCAGGACAACACATTTTACTCTTTGAACTACTAAAGTGGTAATATCCAGAGGTAAAGAGTTCCTGGGAATGCGTTTCAGTTTAATATGTATATGGATCGTTAAACATAGGACAAAATGAGCACTATTACGTTGACACTGGATATATTTATTACTTGTAACTCTCCTTGGGGTTTTTGGACAGTTAACGTTATCGCGCAGCCGTTTGGGACCATCCCACCATAGATCGAAATTTTTCAATATATCAGCTTTGAGTCCTCTGGACACGCAATCAGCTGGATTTTCATGAGACTCTACATGTCTCCATTGTGAAGGTACAACCGTCGAATACGCCCGCTTGGAAGCTCCTGAAAATCCATGAAACTCGATTTTTTTTTTGAGACGTTATATTAATACGGATTGCTTGTCCCAATCTAAATAATGAGACCATAGGCTTTGAAAAAATATTTTTATTGTAATTATTATTGGGGCTAGCCAGTCTAACGGGTTAAACAAGCGACGAGCTTCTTAGAGCACTCCTCGTTTAGTGGTCGTTGCAATCTTATTACCTTAGTTGAATCACTCGATGCTTCCTCTATTTCCAATAATTTTGATCGGTTGGTACCGTTCAACACTCTTTGGATAACCATTTTCGTAATTGAAAGCCTGAATTGGGGAGGATGGTATTTATTTCCTTCTTGAGCTGCATAGCTTTATGCTTGTTTGCTGCTTCAATTAATGCTCGAGTGGCTAGAGCACTGGCACTCGCTGTGGCGTACGTAACGGTTTATAATTCACAGGTTCTGAACGGCTTATTAGCTTGTTCTCGCCAAACTACTCGTCGAAATCTAGTGTGGTCTTCGGATATACAAATTTTTGCGATACATCTTTTCGATGTCCGCCGTAAATATAATCTTGTGTTTTCTAAATCGAGACAGGATTTCGTAGAAGCTTGATTGTATGCTTCGTCCGACCGCCAATCAGCCATGCAATGATTTCCAGTACTAGTCTTCGAGGATCCATCGAAAATAACTCGAACTTTGGTTGTAGTGTTCGTGTTTTTAATGATTCCGTGATGCGGTAGGTAATAGTATGCTCCATTGGTGTTTGGCAACTGGTCTTCAACTTCTTTCATGTGCCCTAATAATACATATTCTGTCATGAAGTCTTTATATAACGCTGAAAAATCTGGGTTTCGGACGAACTTCTTCTCGATAGCATGCATTCGTTGTATCGTGCGTAGGATATGATTCCCCTAAGACTGATGGTGAAAATTTGAATGGTAGGTTCACTTTGAATCGACCAGAGCTGTCTATTGACGTGATATCTTCGAAACATTTTACACATAATTCTTCTTCCTTTGATAACTGAGGTCGGCCGAGTTCGACGGCTTTTATTTCCCAGAACTATCTTAATAATTTATCAAGTTCGATATTTGGTTTTACAATGTTGATGGCAGTAACTTGATTTGGTCTTCATTCACTTGCTTTTCCTGCAATGATCCAGCCCAGTAATATGTTTTGCAGAATTAACTGGTTATTATTAAATTATAATCTCCTTTCCAGAATAGAATGCATCAACCAGACCATATTTCTTGAAATCACTCACGTTAATACACTCTGAAATCGAGGATTGTTGAGACTTGCGATCCAGAGTCTAATAGAATACGGCAAAGTTGGTATTGATTGGTCTCGTCCAATATTCTCACTAACGCTGTTGGTAACAGCGCACATCTTAGTTGACTAATTGTGGATACGCAGTGTTTAGTGTTTTGGGTATTATTGGTCACGGTTGGTGTAGATTCTCTCTCATTCGGTACATTTTCATGCAGAAGTGTGTGGTGCTTCCTGTTACACTGTCTGCATCTAAACTTAGGTTGGCAGGCATATACATTATGGTTATCGTTGAGGCTCCTTCTTCCATCTACAGACAATTCTTTAACCTTCAGTATTCCAACAGTCTATGCTGCTCTTTAGGACATAACGAACAGAAATAGCTTCTAACGAACTAGCTACCACATGACTTCTAACAATGGAAGCTTTAGAGGGATTGGGTGGCCCTTGGGAACGTTTGTTTGAAGATTTTAGAGAATCGAATGCATCTACTCTTCTAATTAAGAAAACAAAAAATTGTTTTACAGTTGGCACATCATACTCTGACGACGCTTGGGCCGTTTCTGAATCCAATTTATTGACTAAAATATAGATCAAGCAATGATCTCTTTGTTCGGCATCTTCATCTAATGCTTTTAATCCGCGTAAGATGTCATCGGAAGTATTGGGCAGCCGTCGTACGTTTTACATTGTTTGCTATTGTGAGTGAAGATTAAGAGATAAAATTTTTAATAAACCCGTAAATGCGGTGTTTTCTGCTATCATATCGCTCTCGAAGTTTTCGCAATGCTTCTATATAATTTGCTCCGTGATGCTAAAATGCTTAAGTAGGCTAACGGCTTCTCCCTTTAGTGTCCCCTTCAGATATTGCAGCTTTTGAGACGATGTGAGTCTATATTGTCGTGTATGATTGCCATTTGGTGAAATCGCCTGTAAATTTTAGGACGAGTAATTTTGGTAGCTTCATATCCACGTGCACGCCCGCAGTTGAGGTATCAATGATCGTTTCATTAAAGGATACGGTAGGTTCTGTTTTTACTCTCAATATTCGATTTAGCCCAGATACGATTTAGTAATAATTGTCCTCGAATTCTAAATCTAATTCCCCTTCATTATTTAATGGAGAGCGATATCGTTCTACGTTAGCAAGCCTGACTGAAGTCTGCTGTACTTATAAGATTAAGCAATTTCGTCATGCTGGCTTTGAAGTAGGCCCGTCTCTTTTGGTTACGATAAGAGCGACACAATATTATTGTTTGTGTCTCATCTATTAACGAGATCGTAAATCAATCACCAGATGAGTTCGCTTGTCAAAGTACAACCTATCTCATCTCAACTATAAAAGCAAATGTTTTAATGCCGCTTGTTAGGTTCAAGCTAATGCTTCAAGTTCAACACACGTGTAATTTTACGAAGCACAACGAATCCATAAAAGTTAAAAATTAGGGCCGGCGGATTCAAATGTGAGTGGTGAATTTGAATTTATATTCAATATTGGCTTGGCTATATAATCCAACATTTATAACTCGAAATAGACCAATGTGCTAAAATAATATTGGTCCCAGATTTTTGTTTAGCAGTAGCATGTGATGTCAGATTTAACACCGATATTCCCAAAAGATAAAACTGGATGGTTGAAGCAGTTCTGAATCCTAAATGCGGTTGGGATAAAGATGAAATGGAAGTTGAACTAAAGACAATCCTTTCTGTCCATATTTCTGTTCTAAGGAAGTCGTAAGCTGGTTGAGATGTGCTATAAATTAGTAAGAGATCGGATATGAATGCCAGAGTACTCCAATATAATGGGAAATGTAAAAGAAAATGAACTCACTCCTCAAAGTACCAGTTAAATGATTTTACCAACTATCCCCGAACAGGGTTAACCAGATCGAAAGATTTTGACGTTATGCTTCTAAATTACGGCACGGAACCAAGATGGATGGACGTTAATTCGATTCAGACACTTTGCTGAATCCTCATAAAAGTATGTGTCTATGTCAGTACTTTTAGAAATCCTAATCTTACCAAATAAACTGAAAGTCTTATCAAAAATTACATTTCATTGAAAATTAATTTTCAATTCTTTCATCTGTTTAATGGTTGACTGAAATAGGTAGCATAAAGCACTGAATGATATTTAAACAATTTTACAGCGAGAAACATAAGAAGACACAAATTCATCTTAACAAATAATCTAATTTTCGTAATTATTTTGTGTTACCTCTAATTAGCCATCAAGCAGCTGTAGACAAATCAATGAGGAGTCAATACAACGAATCTCATTCGTTTAAACAAATTAACCATGTATGCTTATAACTAGATGCAAACCCACGCCATGGTTACAAAAAGCAACACATCGTTTTCATAGATTTTATTGATCGATCGTACACACACTTGTTCGCCAGCCATACACATGATTAAACCAACCAGAAGCTAAAAATTGATATTCCCAAAATACGCCAAAAAATATTTATTAGATCCAGACATCAAACGAAAAAATCATACTGCTTTGCTTCCCTACTACATCCGCAGCGACATTTGATTGGCATGCGTATAATTCGATTTCAATTTTGTTTTTGAGGGAGAAAAGTACATAATTCCAAAATTCCAGTGCTACACGAAGAAAGCATGGAAAGCCTTTTTTCATTTTTTTTTAATATTTCAATTTCATGTTGTTTTATAAAAATATCAAAAATTTTAATTTTGTCTATCGTTCTCCCAATAATGGCTGTACAGCGTGACCTGTATGTATGATAAATAAGAAATGCATTTGCACTGGTATTCAGGGATCGAATTTGGGATGGTAATTCGTTAAGAAGTGATTTGTTGGTTCATTTCGAGAAACATATCGTGTTTGAAAAAGAGTTGATTTTTGCTAACCTCCAAGTTAGCAGAAGCAGGAAATTTTTGGAAAAGAATGCCCACATTACAAAACGAAACATTTTCTAAAATATTTTACAAACAGAATCCATAACTTAAACATTCATTCCGATTATCTGACACATTCTTCTCTTCTCAAACCTCGATAGCCTTACAATTTCGTAGTCCAAAGAACTTGGCGAGTAAAGTTCTATCTCAATATGTCAATATCTCCGTATCTCAATACAGGGTGTCTCAAAAAATGTACTAGCACTTCGAATGACGAGAAAAACTTTATTTATGAACATAGAGAGAAGTTGAAGGGCCTCAAGTACAGAAGTCAAATGTAATTGAAGAATCATGTTCACAAATGTTCAAATTGACGCACCAAGGGATTCGAAAACGTCACGAAACAGGTTATTTGGAATATAGCGACATTGTCTTTCGATTTCCCATTTCAATGCATCAATTGTTCTTGGTTTGGTGCTATAAACTCTGCCCTTGAGGTATCCCCACACAAAAAATCCAGGGGCGTGAGGTAGGGTATTCAATGCTACCCCTTCGTCCAATCCGTGTGTCTCGAAAAGCTGCATCGAGGTGAGCTCGGACAATGCGATGGTAAAAAGGAGGTGCTCCATCTTGCTGAAAGTAAATCTCGTCGTCATCTCTGGAATGTGTGGACTGAAAAACTCCTGCGGCAAGGTTAGGTAACTCTCACGAGTGACAGTTCCGTTAAAAATAATGGACGTATCATACCCAATGGAGATATCCCACACCACACTGTTACTCCTGGTAAGTTTAAATGGTATTCAACTGTTACATAAGGATTTAAAGGACTCCAGTAAGTGCAATTATAGGCCTCATCGCCCCACACAATTTTGTGTGGAAACCCAGAAGCACTCTTCGGTCCGGATCATCTTCATTGAGAGCATGGATTAGTGTTGGAATGTATAATTTCTAGCGCAGACGCCTCTTGATGCGATGGACGCTATCTTTTGAGATATGAGTCTCCCGAGCAGTTTGTCGAAGAGATTTCTGTGGGGATCGAAGGAGTATTTCCTACAGCTGCTCTTCCTTTCAAGACTCGTGGACGTCCGTGGTCGTCAAGAACGTTTCTTGTTGACGTTGAAAACGGTTCCATCTACTTGAAATTTTTCTCTGATGCGAGCAATGGTTTGGTGCGTTGGTGGCAGTTTCTCGAATTCCCTTCTGAACCGTCTTTGAACTTTCGCGGCGTTTTCGGTCTTCCAATAACATTTTAGGGCAAACTTTCTCTCTTCGAGGACAAGTTGATTTCTTGCCATGCTGTAACATTAATTACACCTGCAAGAACACAAATGTTAACGATAGTCAAAATTTTAGTATATTTTTGAGACACCCTTTATTTCAATTTATCATAATTTCTTAATTTCTCAATTTCTTAATTTCTTAATTTCTTAATTTCTTAATTTCTTAATTTCTTAATTTCTTAATTTCTTAATTTCCTAATTTCTTAATTTCTTAATTTCTTAATTTCTTAATTTCTTAATTTCCTAATTTCTTAATTTTCTAATTTCTTAATTTCTTAATTTCTTAATTTCTTAATTTCTTAATTTCTTAATTTCTTAATTTCTTAATTTCTTAATTTCTTAATTTCTTAATTTCTTAATTTCTTAATTTCTTAATTTCTTAATTTCTTAATTTCTTAATTTCTTAATTTCTTAATTTGTTAATTTCTTAATTTCTTAATTTCTTAATTTCTTAATTTCTTAATTTCTTAATTTCTTAATTTCTTAATTTCTTAATTTCTTAATTTCTTAATTTCTTAATTTCTTAATTTCCTAATTTCTTAATTTCTTAATTTCTTAATTTCTTAATTTCTTATTTTCTTAATTTCTTAATTTCTTAATTTCTTAATTTCTTAATTTCTAAATTTCTAAATTTCTTAATTTCTTAATTTCTTAATTTCTTAATTTCTTAATTTCTTAATTTCTTAATTTCTTAATTTCTTAACTTCTTAATTTCTTAACTTCTTAATTTCTTAATTTCTTAATTTCTTAATTTCTTAATTTCTTAATTTCTTAATTTCTTAATTTCTTAATTTCTTAATTTCCTAATTTCTTAATTTCTTAATTTCTTAATTTCTTAATTTCTTAATTTCTTAACTTCTTAATTTCTTAATTTCTTAATTTCTTAATTTCTTAATTTCTTAATTTCTTAATTTCTTAATTTCTTAATTTCTTAATTTCTTAATTTCTTAATTTCTCAATTTCTTAATTTCATAATTTCTTAATTTCTTAATTTCTTAATTTCTTAATTTCTTAATTTCTTAATTTCTTAATTTCTTAATTTCTTAATTTCTTAATTTCTTAATTTCTTAATTTCTTAATTTCTTAATTTCTTAATTTCTTAATTTCTTAATTTCTTAATTTCTTAATTTCTTAATTTCTTAATTTCTTAATTTCTTAATTTCTTAATTTGTTAATTTCTTAATTTGTTAATTTCTTAATTTGTTAATTTCTTAATTTGTTAATTTCTTAATTTCTTAATTTCTTAATTTCTTAATTTCTTAATTTCTTAATTTCTTAATTTCTTAATTTCTTAATTTCTTAATTTCTTAATTTCTTAATTTCTTAATTTCTTAATTTCTTAATTTCTTAATTTCTTAATTTCTTAATTTCTTAATTTCCTAATTTCTTAATTTCTTAATTTCTTATTTTCTTAATTTCTTAATTTCTTAATTTTTTAATTTCTTAATTTCTTAATTTCTTAATTTCTTAATTTCTTAATTTCTTAATTTCTTAATTTCTTAATTTCTTAATTTCTTAATTTCTTAATTTCTTAATTTCTTAATTTCTTAATTTCTTAATTTCTTAATTTCTTAATTTCTTAATTTCTTAATTTCTTAATTTCTTAATTTCTTTATTTCTTAATTTCTTAATTTCTTAATTTCTTAATTTCTTAATTTCTTAATTTCTTAACTTCTTAATTTCTTAATTTCTTAATTTCTAAATTTCTTAATTTCTTAACTTCTAAATTTCTTAATTTCTTAATTTCTTAATTTCTTAATTTCTTAATTTCTTAATTTCTTAATTTCTTAATTTCTTAATTTCTTAATTTCTTAATTTCTTAATTTCTTAATTTCTTAATTTCTTAATTTCTTAATTTCTTAATTTCTTATTTGGTTTTGATTTCGTTCGGCTCGCCTCATTTGTTTTTCGTTTTGTTGTTACCGAAATCATTAACAGTTTCGGCAGGGAATATCTAGTTACATACAGAAACAAGTTTGGAGACGTATTACTCGCTAAATCGCACGAGTGCAGTTCCCCATTATTGACTCTCAGTTGCGATCATCAAAATCACACCCGATCAGATCACACACACCAGCACCTATTTTCGGCGTTAAATGATAGCGTAATAAACGTCGTCAGTGGTACCATTAAGGGACCGAAATCCGGTACTCTATTTTCCGATTTGACAATAGCCATTCGAAAAGGAATTGGTAGTTCTTAGCCAACTTAAATTCATCGTTTGCTGCTAGGTATCGAATTTGGTGACATAAAGCCCTCTAAACTGCTTGGCAACTGAAAATCAATGATAGTACTGACTGTAACGGCGAGTTTATCAAAGCCATGTGACTAAAACTTTCATCTACTCGTGCTCACGAAGTTTTATTACTGTTTACCGACTCACGCAAAACCAACTAATTGGAAAAATTGTTTGATGGAGTGCTAGAGACAATTTTCCAGTCTCAAATTATGTCCACCGCACGATAAATTTTGATCTCGGCCTTAAAAGATGATTCACATGTTTGTTCGTTATTGCAGAAATCGCAATGTCTATATATCATTGAACCGATTTGTAGAAATATTCAGGTCTGATGGTTGACATTTAACACAGTTATTTGATCAATCCGTTTTCTCTCTCGAGCTTTCATAACCCATGAAAGTATTTTGCCACCTGCACGATGGTTCTTCAACTGTATCGGTTCATCGCACGCTTCTCCAGTTTCGGCACCCTGTTACTCAAAGAACTCATTCGACGTCTCTGCGCAAACATAGTCTAGTTTTTTTTGCTATGACGCACTCCGACTGGTTGTTTTTCTATCACTTACTCTGATGGGAAGCATTTAACGTAGCCCAGTCATCTAACTCAGTTGGGTTTAAGGGATCTAATCCGATAATATGGTAGTCCTGGGAAATGCTTAATTTCGTGAATCATTCTAATCCAGTACTCTTTGTTCGTTGATGTTATAATTGATCTGAGATATTTAAAATCTTCTACGATGTCCAAGTTATCTTCGTCTGCTTCGAGATTTGCCTTATGGATGTTCCTTGGATATTATTTAGTCTCTGATCCAAGAATTTGTCCTAACTTATTGAATATGCAACGCGATGTTTCGATACAAGTGTTCCGTATTATGTGGTCGAGAGCCAAATTAAAGTCAATGTAGAGTTGGTGAACGGCAATATTGTACTCCCAGCATTTATCTAAGGTCACTCACTGATCAGTGGTTGATCGGTTGGTTTCTGGATGGGAATAATTCTGCCAATTATATAAGTGAGTACAATGTAGGCAGTGTTTAGTAGAATTGGTGGATTTTTAATGAAAGGCGTTTTTATGATTTAATGGAATATCTTCCATTATCATTTGCAATCAGTTACCGCATGTGCATTGACAATCGTGATATTAAATGTTTTATTGCGTAATTCTTGCGGAGTCAATGATATGCTACTGCACTCGCCGCCACTGCTCGATTAGTTTTGGTATTGCATAGAATTTATGGTAGACGGGTCTGAAATGGTTGAAGCGCAAGTCTGAAAGAGTTCCGAATAATAAATAAAACAGCCACCATAATAGCGACGAGGCGATTAGATGATGAAGGGTTATAGTAATAATATGCTGCTTGCTTATTTACACAACTTGCAACAAGGACATAATGACAAAATAAATCACTGGTTTTATCTGTTAGAGAGATGACGCTAATTGTTTGAAACGCGCTACGACAAGAAAACACCGTATTGTGAATTTGGGCCTGTTATCATACAATGTGATGCTCCCTGACCTTGTCCGAGCAAGTCGGTATATAATAATAAGAACTTTTGTTATAGAAAAATTTATTTATTCCGCATTTCGATTTTGTCGCCAGTTAAATCACAAAAGATTTATTCACCTTGTTCCGAAAAACAAACCAAAGCGTCTGGTATCTGTTTTTCGTTGACTGTCAAAATTTTCAAAATATTTATCGATCCGTCATAAATGATTTATACAAAAATTAGTTTACTTTAGATAAGACAAACAAAATAAACTTTGTTGTTAAGCCGCCCCACAGCAATAACATAATGTTTTGCGAGAGATAAGAAATGTCGAAAGTAAACAGAAGAAATTAAAAGTTGTTAAGCTTGCAAGTTTCGATTTCTTCATTTTTCATATTTTTGTATAAAAATTAATTCATGTAACTTGCCAATTGTGCAAATCTTTAAGCACGAACGGAAAAAAAGCTCACAGTAGAAAAATCAATTAAAATATGATGACACAGCAATAATGATGATATTATTCCGATTGGACCAAATCTAATAGTTTTCGGAATCTGTATATCGTGTCACAGTTTTGCACATACAACGAGAGTACATCTACATCAATATACAAAGAACATAAATAAATGAATGGGAAATGGAACGAAAATTGGAATAGCTTTACATATACACATTGTGCCATCATATCAACCGTGAAAATCTAATTTTTCAGATCAATGAAAATGAAAAGATGAAAAAAGCGATGTACAAGTATGCTCCCCACATCACTACGTCGGGTATTGTAGTCGCCCTGTATATGGTATATGATACGGTATTGGTTAGTGTTTTTGATTATACAAACAATTATACGTCATATTGATTTTCCAAATACAGGAAATATGTGCTTTCCGATATTTTAATTGATATCGATGAACATCAGTATCATAAAACAGAATTCATGTATCTGCTATCCGATTTAATAGCAGTAATATGGCGTAATTGTCATCAAGCGAATAGGCAAATTATTGGACGATTGATAAAAATGACAAAATTTCAATTTTGAATTGAAGGCAATTACGGGACATCATATTATGTTCGCAGAAGGAGGTGGGTTGTTTGAACTTTTTCATATGATTCAGACTCAGTGGTTTTTAAACTATTTATGATTGCGCCCCAACATTTGGCCCTGGAGACGAATGGTACGCTAATCAAGGAGGCTAAATAAGGAGCTCGCCATTATCACCATTTTCAATTAAACCAAATTTGGTGTAATCAAAATTTATTTGTTGAAATTAGTCATTGGTCGCCAATATACACAGACGTAAAATTAAATTAAAAATGTATCTAAGTGGTCGGTAATATCGGAACGCAAACACAATAATGTGTATGTATGCAATATTGCACGCCAGCCTTACAAGTCAAGCTACATTGTAAAACAACATTAAACAGTGAGGCGAGAATAATAAAATTAACTTCATAGTTAATTGTGCTTGTCCGCGAATATTAATAAGAACGTGAACAGTCATAGTCAATCAACGGAAAATTAGTTCGTATCATAGACTCAGGTTTCCTGCATCAAGTGGCATCGAAACTAGCATCACTCAACTGCGCCTCCAATAAGGGCTGGTTAACCCAGATCATAAACTTTGTGGACAATGTAAATGAATTGACAAAAAATCGAAGAGCTTCGGACTCCCCAAAGACACGCATGTCGGAATTTACCCACATTGAGTCAAAAATGTTTATCATCAATCTATAAGAAGAATCGAAGTATGAAGAGCTTTACAATAAAGCTGTTACTGGTCGAAGCATTCACGTGCTAAACATAATGAGATAAAATTGCCAAGGATCAAAATTCTTACATTTTCCGGACTATAGATACAATGTGACCTGTACTGCTCTACAATTCATGATTTAACATTATTAAATTATGTGCAGAAAATTCAATACCTGAAGAGTCTGTTAGTGTTAGGTGGAGAATCGGCAGTTTTATTTCGCCACATCAGTGTCGCGGGGATAAATTACTCGGGTGCATTAACAAAACTGATGGAACGATGAAATCGAAAGCGGCCAATCATCTACTCGATCATTCGAACCTTTGTTGAGCAACCAGTGATCCAAACAGCAAATTCAGCAAAGATCAAGGGAATCATGGACACTTCAGGTGAAGTAATAGTCGGCCTCAAGGCACAGGGTGACAATACAGAAGCTCTAGATGTATGGTTAATCTTTTTGATACTGTAAAAATTGGATGAGAAATCAAAAGAACTATGGGCGGCAACTACGGCGGCCAGTCCCAGAACAACTGTATCGAACCACGTTGTAACGAAGAGTACAAGTTTTAATTGTGCACTATAGACACGAGAACTTTCATTGTTTCACTTTCTAGAATTCAAGAAAATGGTTGTCAAAAGGAGAGAAGAATGGGAAAAGACAAATCAAAGGAGTTTTAATTGTTTAAGTTTGAAGCATCCTGTGTTCAGATGCATGTCTGCGTTTGTATATGCAATGTAAGCGCAAACATCACAGCATACATGAAGAAGAGAAAGGTAAACATACAGTTGGTCTCCATCAAGTGACAGAAACGTAGGTCATCTCGAATTATAGCATGTCTACAGCAATCATGAAACTGTTCGACCCATTCGGCAATACCCACAGCAGAGCTTTTCTGAACTCAGGCTCCCAGATGAACTTCATCACCGAAGTATGCTCATAACATTTTAATCTAACGAAACGTAACGCACGATCGTTCGTCAGCGGCATAGATAGTTCCAAGGCTGAACTTACGAAATGAATCGTCACATGCGGAGTTAAAACGTAAAATAGGAAAGAAATCTTCATTGATGTAGTACTGCTAATAATTACCATAAGGCTACCGTCTCACAAACATTAACATAATATTAATGGAATTAATTGGATTATTTTTCCGTTCCCCTGGAAGTTGGACAGATTAAGGTGAATGACAACGGGTTTACACTTAAAAAAACAGTCTTTGGTAGGGTCGCTTTTGGAAAAGTCGGTAGTATCAGCTTTTCAATATTGACCAGACATTACGGAAATTTTGGGAGATAGAAGAACAACTATGCGAGCAAAATTGCTTAGAAACATTGCAATAAACAAAAGAAGGTTGATTTATAGTTAGTTTAACGTTTAAAAGGTCACCAGATTGGATACAAGACTCAAAGATATCATAGTTAAAATAGAAATAATTTCAAAACTACACAAGCAAACTTTGTTCACCGATTTGACCGGACATGAAATAGACTTGAGTATTAAAATGACAAGTAGTCGGTGCTTGGATTCGGTCGTATGATTAAAAAGCAGTAACTGTAATAATTGTTGCATGACGGGGTTGGGTATCTTGGTTGAAAATGGGATTCTAAAATAATTTTTGGAAGAAGTTCTGGAATATGGCCACTTGGGACAGAATTCGGCCATTTCTTATCCGAGGGTATTTTGGATGGAAATGGGATTCTAAATTGATTTCTGGAAGAAGCTCTGAATATAGTTACCTGAGATGGAACTCGGCCATTTCTTCACCGTATATTGATTGGATGGAAGTCGATGATAATCTGCGCTACTCACTTGTAAATGAGAAATCCAATTTTTTTTATCTTTTCTGGTGACCGCCGTAGTGGAGAGTGTATTATTGGTTTCATTATGGATGCAACTCCCAGACAATCTAAGCTTTTGTAGTTCAAGCACGTCATTAGTGTGGATTTCCGCTTGGTTCGAAAGATATTAGTGATCTCCAATTCATTGAATACGATAAATTTATCCGAGGTCTTTGTATTGTTTTAAACTGATATTTTTTGATAGTAGGTAGTTGAACTGCCGCTTAACCCACTTATTATGTGTGTGGTTCACGTACTGGAGATAGAACTTAAGACATCCATTGGTACCTGAACCACGTTTATATAGCGGGCTGGTTGCTATAATGCCATGATATGTAGTGTCAAAGACAATCAGCAGAGTTTCTCTTTTAGAGTTACCAAGCGACTACCGAGAGGTATAAATCTAGGACTTTGTCCCATCAAGTTGTCGTCAATTATAATTTTAAAAAATTAACATTTTTACAAAATAAAGAATTAGCAATGCGATTTCTATTAAAGATTCTCATTTTTAATAAGGTACGAAAGCTTAGTAATGAATAAAAAGCTTAGTTGTTCTTTGAACAGAATATTTCGTACTGAAGGGTAACTGAAAAATGAATGAAATATAAACATTTTAAAATTAAACAATCGAAACGGAAATCTACTAATTCTCTCTTTACTGAACTTAATGCGCACGGAAGGCCTCCACTAACTCTTTGAACAAGCATTTCAATACAAGCTTGGTATTTTAGTACTGCAGGAAACAAGGTTAATTGGCAATAGCATCACCGATTATAACCGCTACGGAACACACTCTGTGGAAGTAACTACATCAACAAGTCGGAATGGAGTCGGATTACTCGTCACTAATCGATATCATCAATTCGTTATTAACTTCACACCAATCAGCGATCGTATTTGTATAGTCTAGTTTCATGGGTAGCACTTTGACAGTTCGCAATACAATTTCCCTTAAAATAGTTCTCCTTTAGACAAGGACGCAAAAACCAAATATACTCGTATGGTTACTGCAAGGAGGCAAATGGTGGAGTTGAAGTAGAATGATAAATATCTAGGATCAGGGGTAACAAAATGCAGTTTCTGCAGATATAACCTCGAGGATCACAGTTCGTTTTCGAGCCCCTCTAAATGATTGACTTATGACTTAAATATCGCTTTAAATTAGATTTATAAGGCGCTAAGAAGGAGAGTTTTATAGATTGCGGTTGTACTATGAGTACAGAAATGTTCTTAACAAAACTGACGTCATCTGATTTCAAAAGATGTTAAGCAGGTCCTGGATCGATACCAATGAAAATGGGAACTCATGAAAGACCATCTACTCGATTGGTAACCGACATAGAGAAGAATCTACACATATTCGGTCATCGTATCTTGCGTCCCATTGTTACATACCGGGTTAGAGAAAATTTATTGAGGATACCCAATAGTTGCGCCTAGCATTAAAATGTAAACTATTAATTTTGGGACGTGTGACTGAAGTACATCACCCCTCGCACTATTTTCTTGTCCAGAAAAGTACTACAATTAATTATGATTTTAAATATTTTGGTTTTCAAAATAATGATTAGTTAAAGTAATCCTGGTTTAGAAAACCTTGAAATAAACCAAAATTTTAAAAAGAAGAATTTTGAAAACATTTCCATATATTTCCAGGTGGTCAAATTCCAGAACTTGTGCAAAAATCATTTAAGAATCTGATTTCCAATCAACATAGCCAATCCCATCATATTTGGTTAAAAAAATGGCCGAGTTCTGTGGCCAAATTTATTTTCGAATCCAATTTTCATCTAACTTACTCAATCCCATCATAATCGGTTACGATATGGGCGAGTTCCGATTTAAGTGGCCATATTCCAGAACTTTTTCTGTTGGGCGCGTAACTTAAACGATGTAGTTTACACGGTTTTTATAAGTAAATTACACAAATTTATTTTTTTTTTGTGTAGCAATGAATAAAAAATTTATAAAAGGCTTTGTCATGACACGCGCGCCATCTCTTACATAAAAATAATTATTATTCAAATTAACTGTGTAACCATTCAAAATAAAAAATAAGATTGATTATGTCAAATAATTTGAGGTTAGATAAACGATAGCAACTCAGTTGCAGTCACTCATCGATGATATCTAATTTAATAGTTTTTTTATAGTTTATATGCATGGTTAGTGCTATTTAATAGTGTAAATGCTGCTAGTAAGTGATTTTGTATTGAAGGTTAAAGTTTAAAATTTTGTTGTACATTTTATAGTTCGTATTTTAGGCCAACCGGTTTACACTCATTCTGTAATCCGGATTAAGGTACATTTTTGTACATTAAAGGTTTAGTTTTTGGCTGTATACCACGTCCGTCGTTCAAGCTGGTGATCAATAAGATTATACCGGGACTTTAATTGTAGTGACCGAAATGGCGGCGATTCAATTACCAGGAGCCAAAGCAGAAATTGGTTCGAGGAATAAAATTGCTTCGTGTGCGGGAAAAACTACAGAATGGTACTTTTGACTAGTAGTGTTCAGGCAACTACTACAAGATTCGGTGGAACTGACCTACCTATATGTAGAGTAACCGAGGAAGATATGAATACACAGATGACTGATGCTGAGCGGAATAAAACGATTTTGTAAAAACTCCTTTGGACTTTTTTGTTACTCTTTGTAAAGAGTGTGTAGTGTGTAGTTGTGTAGTTCCTCTTGATTCTTAATCTTCGTATTTAATATAAGTAACATTGCCACCAAACTCCATTTTAGATGAAGACGTTCTCGCATCCTTTTAATCGGGTACCCCGTACCATGGGATTCATGAAATTAATCCTTTTTCGTATTCTGCATTGGTAGGAATTTATCAGAGAACGTAAATATTTTACGTAGATTAATCCCAAAAAATTGTGCCTTTTCATAATCTTCATATAAAGCCCGTCGAGATAAAAAAAAATGTGAGAGAAGTGAAATTCGATTGCTTCATAACGTCAGCGCCACCCTCATTGGCATCGTGCTGTGTCGTCAAGGATGGCTGATTGTATACATCAATAGTATATTATTTAGAGTTAATACTCGGTACCCTTAACAAATTTGAGTTTACCCAATGGCACTCCCCAATCGATTCTAAAATTGCTTTGATCACAGCCTCATAGTATTTGACACGAAGGACGAGTAAGTCCCACGGACTTTTTATATTATCTAAATATAGGAATGTATGTAGGTGAGCACAAAGTATAGTAACCTTAAATTGTAAGAAGTCTGATCCAATCTCATCAGGCCAGTCTATACTAACATCTCGCACTTTGACGTCTACATTGAGTTTATCTTCTTTAGGCACTTCTTGCAGATGTCGAATTATCAAATATTTTTGCTCTTCTAGAGAAAGTAAGACTTACAAGATTGTTTGAAATTTATGAAAACCCCGTTTAAAATGCTACAGATTTGATAATAGATTGCACTGCACAGTAACCGTTTATTTAGAGCTTGCTCAAAACAAAACAGGTTTTGTAAATTACACAAACTTTTATGTAATTAACGCTAGTTACAGTGGTCAGAATTTCTTCCAAAAATTATTTTAAAATCTCATTTCCATCCAACATAGTCAATCTCATTATAATCGGTTAATAAAAGGCTGAGCCATGCCAGGAGGCCATATTCCAGAACTTCTTCCAAAAATCATTTTAGAATTTCATTTCCATCCATCAGTTTCCATCGGTTAATACGCAAATGGCCGAGTTGAATAAAATTTTATAAACCCAAAACACTTTAATTTTTTATTTACACATATTTTTGTTGAACGGTCAATATAATAAAATTCGGTAAACTGGCATACGATAAATTGTTCACACGATAAATGGTGTCCACGGTAAATTGTGTCGAATATAAACTGTTCTTCAGTTAAATGTTCACGTTCTGTATAAATTGTTTACGGTGCGACCGACATCCTTTTGCATCTGTTGGTTTGGTTCTGGTTAAGATTACGAATTCAACCCAACACGGTTAAATCACTTGGTAATCTATATGGTTGTCGAGATGTAACCTATTACGTAGATTACATAGCGGTTTTTCGTCTCTGACGTCAACAATGTAAACCACGTCGACAACCTAGGAAATGATGTTAAAACCAAATTTACTAAATATTTTGTCTGAAATGATACGATTCCTGTTAAGCTATTAGGTAATTATCTATTATCCTAGGTGGCAAATAACTTTATATGCTGAAGCTGAATAACATAAATTATTCGTCAGAATATTAATGACCGACTCTTAGCTAATTCTAACTTGAGATTGAAAAATATGAAGTGTGTGAGTGAGTGTAAGGTCGGCCTCCCACAGGAGGGATCAGCTCACGGGAAGATAATTTGCATGCCCTAAAGCAGTACTTGTTTATTTAGATAACACCCTCATCGTGTACGGTTAGTATGATGAACACATACGTAAAATTCCACCAAAAATGAGGCGATACTGTGAATATTTTTGAATTATGGTTTTCAAACATTAGTTCGCTTTCGTGTTAGTTTCTCTGTCCGCAGAATTTTGCAATCTAATTTTTACCATCTTCTTGACTTGCTATACACTGTTAAAGTTAGCCGAAAGTTTCCAGCAGAAAGATGGTAATGCAGATATTATGTTTTCCGTATCATCCGGAAATATTATAATATGTCGATAATGTAGATTGTATCGATAAAGAAGTTTAACGTCAAAATTAAACCGAAAAATGCCGGCAATACAGATTTCAAAGTAACAAATAAAGAAATATGTTAATAACAGACATCTATACAATAGCCACGTTTAGCTGATGAAAGTTTTGTATATCAAGATTTTCATCCGATATGACTGTACCAATTTGATGACCCTAAGTAGAATTTGATTATATGTTTGGAGTTGGTTTGATGCGGCTATATTGATGAAATATTCCATTTTCCGTTGTTTCGACGATAAAACTGCTCACTTTTCGAGATTTTGCCAAATAACCAGTGTCTGCCTCACTATGAAAACTCTATAACATATGACCTAAGATTTAAATTCTAAGTTTAGACTGAAAGATTATGAGCAGAACTTTTATTTTCAGACAAACACCGGTTTGACGATACCTATTCGATAGGCTATGATCCTAAGAAGATTGTGGTTATAGGTTTTAGGTGGGAATGGTGAGGTTATAGGAGTAAAAATTTGAATTTCTCAATGTGTTTTCGTAAACCGTTCGAAATTCGAAATTTTGAATGAAAGACACCAATCTGACTATTTTAATTCGTTGGCCCATGCTCATTAGTAGATTAGTATTATAGGTTTGGGGTGGGCGTGATGAGGTTAAACGGTTGAAATTTTGATTTTCTACATGTTTCGCCGATAAAAATGTTCTTTCGATAATCATCGATCGATCGTCATTCGAGATGTTGCCGGATGGATACCAATCTGATTATGCCGATTCGATAGCCCATGCCCTTGGGCAGATTGTGATTTATGTTTGGAGTAGGTCTGATGGAGTTATAGGGGTGATATTTTGATTTTCGAGATGAAGATTGATTTTGATCGAGAGAAGAAGGTCTCGATAAAATCATCCATCGTTCCAATCTGGCTATCCGATCCCATGACCGTAACTATATTTCGTTTATAGTTTTAAGCTGGGTCTGATGAAGTTATATGGGTAAAATTTGATTTTATATACCTATGTTTGGTCAATAGAATCGTCCATCATTCGAGATTTTGTCAGATAGGCACCAATTTAATTATGTCTATTCGATGGCCCATTATCTTAGGTAGATTGATTTTGGTTATAGGTTTGAGTGAGTCTGATGAGGTTAAAGGGTTGAAATTTTTATATTCTCTATGTTTAGACGATAAAATTTTGTCAGATAAAGACCAATATGACTATGCAATTGATGGCCCACGACCATAGGCAGATTTTAGATATAGATTTGGTGTGCGTCTTTTGTCGATAAAATGTTCCTAATTCGAGATTTTGGCATATAAACACTAAACACCAATATGACTATGCCAATTCCATGGGCCATGAGCATAGATGGATTTTGATTATAGGTTTGAGGTGTGTCCGATGAGGTTATATGGGTGATATTATGATTTTCGCAATGTTTCTCGATTAAATCGTTCGTCATTTCAGATTTTTATAGATAGACACTAATCTGACAATATCAATTCGATGGATCAGGTTGCTAGGTAGATTTTGATTATTGGTCTTGGGTCGGTGTGAGCGATGAAGTTTTTATTTTCCCCCCATATGCGACAAAATCGTTCGTCATTACAGTAAAATTTCACCCCTAAAACCTCATCAGACCCACCTCTAACCAATAATCAAAATCTATCTAAGATTATGAGCTATCGAATCAGCATAGTCAGATTGATGTCCATCTGGAAAAAATTCGATTGATGGACGATTTTATCATCAGAAGAAGGGGAAAATAAAAATTTCACCTCATCAGACTCACCCCTAACCTATATTTAAAATTTACATATGGTCATGGGCTATCGAATCGGTATAACCAAATTGATATTCAATGTTGCAATGTTGCAATGTTGCAAAACCTCGAATGATGGACGACTTTATCGTCAGAAGAAGAGAAACATAAAAATTTCACCCCTTTGGTGATGATGTTATACATCAGACTCACTCCTAACCTATAATCAGAATTTGCGTAGTCATCCCAATTGACGTTGTCGGATCAGTGGCATAGTCTTGAATTGCAAACCACTTTAACGACGATTACAAACCAATTAAGCTTGATAATTTTTGAACTTCTTTAACGGCAATTTTCGGCTATATTTAACAGATATGGCATTCTTTTTCCAAACATAACACTTTTAACATTAAGTTATAATAAATTTTTGAAATTTGACCGTTACTACTAGGTATATACACATGAAACAATAAATTAAAATCGGTTAAATTGCAAAATTTTATTTGATGTTTGTTAGTCACTTTCGGCTAGGATATTTCAATTTATTATATATCGTTTGTTTAACTTTCGACTGAAGTAGTCAAGACACTAGCAGCATTATCGATTTTTTCACTTTCGGCTAGCAAGTTTCGGCTAACTTTAACAAGGGACTTTGCTAGAGCACTCAAATACACAAAACAGGATACTGCCAACAATATTGCAATGTTCAATCATTTATAGCACGCTGTGAGCAGTATTTGACGCCATTTTTAATAAATTACCTTTCTATGATAAATGTAATAACAGGTTCGTCGTTTTTTCATTTTTTGTGTAGGGATTGATGTCTCTCGTTTTTAACTAATAGTTAGTAGGCTACACTCAATATTTACAGTTTGTGCAACACGGTGCTGAAAATGTATTTTTACTGGCGTGAATTACAAGTAGTTGTAAACGTTATCTACAAGTAATCAACGTTATTTACAAGTTTTCGATGTGGTCGACGAGTTATCGACGAGTTGTTGACGCGATCGTGTATAAATTAGTAAATGACGCGTAAACGCCCATCTCTGTTGGTGGTCGAATGGTTAAGGTGTACACCATCAAAAGTTACAAATCAAAGGGACGCGAGTTTGAGTCCAGCTAGTTACATAATTCGTAATATGATTTTTAAAGCAAGAATGCGGTAGTATACCAAGTATGTGTTATAAAATGTTTAATTCATTACGTCTAAACCTTTCCACTAATTACAATGTTAACTCTAGAGTCTCAGTGAACAGTATTCCAATATTATTTGAACTTGGCACTGCTCGCTGTAACTTTGAATGTGAAATAAATATGAGTGGACATTTTTTGCCAAATCAACATTGTTTTTGTTTTATGTGATATGTGCCAGACAACAATGTGGATTGGGTTCCCAAGCAAACATAAAGTTTTATACAGCAACATTTTTGTTTAATCATCATTATTTTGCACTTTTGACAATCAGGTGAGATATTTTTTTAGTTTTTGTGCACGAAAATCTTAAAGTTATAATTTTCTACTTTTCATTTGTGTTTCGAGTGCTGTTCTCTCTATTCCCGTATGAATATGATGTGAGGAACGGTTTCTTGTTGTTGGTTTTTTTGGTGACCTGGAAAATAATTTGTCATGGTATTGGAAAGTAGAACACCAGGATTTTATTTTTAATTTCGTTAGATAAACGTAAAAGATAAGATGAATTTGTATGCAAAAACTGTATGTTCCTATATTACAAATTTGATTAAGCATTTTCCAATATATCTTCGTATATCGTACTACTAAAATCACCTAGGGATTGAAAAATTGATTAAATAATTTTTTAATTTAATTTAAAAATAAAACTTAAGAGAAAATAAAGAAAGCTTAAAACTATCAATTTCCTCAAATGAATTTGTATAAATTACGTTTACTATCCATATACTCGTAAGATCGATATTCTTAAAAATATACACCTCTGTACTCCTTATAAAATTTAAGTCTTTTCAAATGTACAGAAGAAGTAAAAAATTTGTGTATATTAAATAAAAATCCCTGCTTGAAGCATTTTAATTTGATTTTATTTCAATTAAATGAATAAATACAATATTGACCTAATTAAATCAGGAGGAATACGTAAAAGTTCGAGATAGCTTTTTTTGCTTTATTGTGTTTTTTCTGTTTTCTCTTCCAGTCTGAAAACATAACAGCAATCACGTTATTTTATTACCTACTTTACCAGAACTTTTTCGTTCATTGCTATTTACAATAACTACTTAGGTATACATTATATTGTTCAGTATGTCTTAACCTATTTTAAATAGCAGTACCGTGCACGTAATGTGGCACTATGGCTGCTAAGATAAGATAAGATGTATAAAACGCAGGACCACTGTTAGGCTGGTTACCTATAACATACTACATGCTAAGTATGCCCATGTCAAGATGATCAGAGATTTATTCGAGCAACGCAGCAACTGAATTACTTGAGCACATGCACTACTGCTGCTTCATTCGATTATCACCAATTATTCGACGAAATCTGTTACATAAGACACGATTCAGTGTCCGAACTGACTAGGAATCCTGTACCTGCGACTGTCTCTAATACTACTGGATAAGGATTTGTTAAATGTTCTAACTTATAAAAGAACCTACTTGAGCAAAATGCCGTTTTCCCCACATAACAGTTTGGTGTTTTGTTCTCACAAATGCACCATAACCCTTTCGAAAGACCCTTGTTAGTAAAGAATTATATTATTAAGGTTAGTCGGTTAGTTGGGACAGTTCAATTGACTATCTTCCTTCTACTCATCATAAAGATGAGGAGGGTACGTCGCCCAAATAAATGTTTAAGATTTGTTGCATCCTTCTTCTGGTTTTCGATTTTGGAATTAAATAATTTCACGAACAACATTTTTAAGACCTGAAACGAAATGAACATCCGTGTTTCATGTGAACTTTGATTGTTATTGATGCAAAGCCCTAATTTTCGGTCTTCAATGTAGTCGATGAATTACGTAGAAATAATTTTATGGCCCTGCCATAAAATTCATCCAAATTAAATCGATGCATCAAAACTCGAACTGATGACGCGTGTGTAACCGATTAGTTGCATCCGATACGTCTGTACGTTAACATTAAAATCAGTGTCTAAACAAAATTAAAAATAAAGTAAAGTTGACGGTTTGTGTTAGCAATTTGTCTTTTATTCGCATAAAAATTATCTAGATTAATCCTAGTGTTTTTTCTAAATATTTAGTGATCCAACATTAACTAAAATTGGGTACCTATATTTACCCCATATATGTAATTCCGTTAGATGCACATTACGCATTAGTGAAAGTCGCGATAAGGTGAGGTTTACTATTTACAATCTAAGCAAGTGCATCCGTGGGCTAATGTTAGTTTTGTGTTTTGTGTATAATCCTTTTTAGCTTAAGTGTGCTATTAAATTGTGCCGATTGGAGCACCAACGAAGTTGCGTAAACCAGTGGTTTTGGTGAATTGTAGCGGCTACTGTCCGTCCGGTGCGAGCAAAAACAGATTCCGCAACCTTGAGTGTGAATAGCGGCTGTCTTGTATAATGAAAAATACATTACCCCAGCTAAATTGTAGAAAACCAACATGGCCAACCCTCGTTGGTTGAAAATTTAATCTTTAACTTTATTTAAGTGTTTTAATCCTTTGTCGTATTTTTTAAATGCTAAACTTTTAAACATCATTATAAAAATTGAAAAGCTCTCATTGGAGGCACCGAAATTTATCAAAACTCGTCATTTCCGATACAATTAAAAAAACTGAACTAATTTTGTTTCAAATTTAATTTACGATCTTTCTTTTCAATTATTTTTTTCGTAAATGCTACATACTTTTAAACCTTTTAAACCTGCCACTTCTGGTGGACTAATTTCGGTTAAAAATAACAGAGATCTCCCAATTATAATGCGAAAAGCTTCAGTATGGAGTTTCATCCCGATCAATCACTCCGCCTGGGCTGTAAAAAGGACAACTAAAGAAGGTAACGGTAAAGGAACAGCCGTTTAAAGGTAAAAGGACAGCCGTTTTTTCGTCAAAAATCGCCATTTCCGCTGAAATTTTGGAAAACTGATCTGTGCCTATAACCGGACCAATTTTAGCCAAACATCATTGGAACCTACCGACCAAACGGCTCAGTGGTTAAAGCTTTGGCGTTTGACGTTTTCCTACCGAAACGGGTCCGAATCCCGATAGATCCCGGACACAAAAGGGATTTTTCATCATCTGATTATTGTTGGTGATGGAAATGAACACACCCAGGAACAGATTGCAAAGATTAAACCATAAAAAAAATCATTGGGACATCCAAATTTATGGTGAAGGCTTAAGTCGGCTTATGGCAGCTTCCATAAGAGCTTTTTGGTTTTTTGCAAATACAATATATTTTAAAAGTATATCAATTACCGAAGAAAAGAAAATTGACTAATTGAAAATTAGAAAATTGATTGTTAAATTAAATTTGCAACAATATCGGTCCAGATTAATTTTCCAAAACTAAGTTGGAAAGGTCGATTTTTGCCGAAAATGAACTGGTATTTGGTTAGTATTCATAAATATTGTTGACCTCGAGTTTTTTGACTAAATGTCTGTGTCCTCTCTACAGTTTAGACAGAGTGACTTATCATAGAAACTCCATAGTAATGCTTTTTCCATAAATTGGAAGATCTCAGCGATATTTGGCCTAGATTGGTCCACCTTAAGAAAAAGTGTATAGCATTTACGAAAAAAACAGATTGTAAATTAATTTTCAAAAAAATTAGTTCAAATCATTTATTAAATTTAACCGGAAATGACGAGTTTAGCGAAATAAAACATTTTTTCACCAAAATTTGACATCTCTAAAGTTCTGGCGAATTGACTATTTGAAACGAAGCTTCATACTAAACATTTTTCTATTAGTTAGGAGACCTTCATTCATCTAATGATGCCGAAAACATTTTTAACCAAGAAGCCCAAGAGTCAGTTCAACTACATGTGGCGTCTAATTTGAAATGTTGTTCTGCCATTCTGCCAACTGTATTAGCCGATATTCAAGATATTACGGGAAAGCTTCTGTGTTGCTGAATTCTATTTTATTTGAGATCACAGGCTTTACTCATCTCAGAAGCCTGTGTTCAGAAATTGGGACTAATGCGAAATGCAAAGTATCTGGAATAGCTACCAATAACCAGTACACCATAAGGGACTAACTCTTTGGTTCTAAAATCGCGATACACCGACCAAATGGCACAGTGATAAAAGCTTTGGCGTTTGGATCGGGAGGTACTGAGTTTGAATCCCGATTATGATCTAGAAGCTAAGAACAAACCGCGAAAGAGTTGGGAGTGCTTCGGCCCCAGAACAGATTGCAGGGATTAAAAAAAAATCGCGATACAATGAAATCACCATTGTGGTGGAATAAGATAAATTTTTCTAACTATTAGAAAATGGTCAATTAAGACCGCAGAACATTGCTTTTGGTTGGGTTGTATCGGGAGACTGCTCTAATCTTAATAAATTAAATAATCTGTGTAACTTTAACATAAATTTAGATGAGGAAAATATGAATTTAACCTTGAAGAAGTTTTTCGAAATGGAAGACCTAAGAGATGACTTAAACTTTCTAACATAGAAGAAGAAGAAGAAGAAGGTGAAGAATACTACAAACGAACAGTTACTAGAGGAGAAAATGGTAAATATCAAGAGTCATTACTTTCAAAAGGGCATCCCCTATACGCTTGGACAAGCATAGCTTTCATGACAATTCATTCACTTAGGATTCATGAGTGCGTACTTTACATCACATGGAAAAAATTGATGAAGAACATTTACTCAAAAACATGAACCATTGTTACCTGCCACATGGTATTCGATGGATCAGTTAAAACGTCAACGGGCACATCTTTATATCATACAATATTAGTCGGCCCTACCGTTCAGCGATCTCTCTGGTCAATTGCGTTATGTGCATACGTATAGACAAGATGTACTGTCAAATCATGGTCCTAAATGAAGATATCGATTTACAGCGAATAGTTTGGCGAGAGTCATCTGAACATCCGATTTCATCCGATTTTTCTTGAAATACGAACACTGATTAAATTGGCAACAGGCAACACACTTCTTCATCCAGAAATAGCAGAAATCATCCGAAACACGGATTCAAAGTAAAGATGGTATTCACGCCAGCTCAAATATCATTACATCCAGAGAAAATCACTGTGTGGTGCGTGCATGTCTTCAAAAACGATGATGGGCGGAATGTTACAGTCAACGGTGAACGGTATAGAGACATGATTACTAACATTTTTGTACCCCAATTGGTTGGCATAAATCTTGCTGTTATGTGGTTCCAACAGCACGGTGCAACATGCCACACAGGGCGGGATATAATTAATTTACTCAAAGAAACATTTGATGAAAGACTAATTTCACGTAACGGTCCTGTTAATTGGCCACCGAGATCGTGTAATCTAGCTCATTAGATTATTTTCTTTAGAGATATGTTAAGTCACTTGTCTACGCCGATAAACCAGAGACGATTGAACACTTAGAACACAACATGCGGCGAGTTATTAGCGAGGTAAAGCCGGAATTGCTGTGAGTGAGCGAAAATTGGATCTCCAGATTACGCCATGTACGCGTCAGCCGGCGGCCACATGGCCGAAATCATATTCAAGCATTAATGGCATAAAATTATCTATCCAATAAAGCTAGTTTCACTGATATTCAAAATGTTGTTCTTTGTTCTATTTTAATTTAAAATTGTGAACCCCTAAAAAAACACCCTTTATATAGTATTGGGAGAACAAATTAATTCAGTCTGTTTTTTTAATTTTAAAAATGCTTTTATTTTAAAATAAAATGAATAAACAGATTAGCTTACGACGTTTTCCCACCTCTCAAGTAATTTTCGAATCCCATCTCGGGAAAACGTTTCGCCTTTTGATGCGATCCAAGTTTGAAGCCAATTTTAAATTTCTTCGAAATAAGTGTCTGATGACCTGCCAAATTGTGTTGCATCCGTCGAATCAACCAGTAATCACAAGGAGCAATGTCCAGAGAATACGAAGGATGCAGTAAAATATCCAACTTGAGCGTTTCCAAATATTTTTTTACAACTTTTGCAACGTGAGGCCAAGCATTGTCATCCTGAAGAATAACTTTATCATGCCTTTTCTCATATTCCGGTCGTTTTTCTCCCAATTCACGGCTCAAACGAATAAATGTAGTATGTGCCGCTCGCCCGTAATGGAATCGCCAGGTTGTAGCAGCTCGAAGTACACAACGCCTCTTCGGTCTTACCAATACACAGCATAACTTAGAATAGAACCATGAATGTTTATCTTTGGTCTTGATGTTGAGGTCGATGGTAACGATTGGCTGGGCAAAGCGTACTATTTTTTCCTTTTAGGGTTATCGTAGAAGATCCACTTCTCGCCACCAGTCACTATCCGACGTAAATAACCTTTTCTTGTTTGCCTTTGAAGCAGCTACTCGCAAGAAAGAAATCGCCTTTCCACGCCTCTTGGTTTCAGTTCATAAGGGTACCAATTGCCTTGCTTTTGAATCTTGCCCATAAATTTCAATCGTACGGAAATTGTTTTTTGGGTCATCCCCAATGTAGCGGCAAGCTCCTCTTGCGTTTGAGTCGGATCTTCATCCAGCAATGCCTCTAATACATCGTCTATACGAATTTTTTGGCTGTCCCAAGCGAGGCTTATCTTCAACACTTAAATCATCATTTTTGAAGCGTCGAAAATATGATCTACATGATTTATCGGTTAGAGCATTGTCACCGTAAACTTCCACAAGCATTCGATGTGCTTCAGCTGCACTTTTTTTTCCAATTAAAACAAAAATTTAACACTTTCCGCAAATGCTGTGATAACTAAAACAAAATCCAACAAATTCAACACCATAAAAACACGTTTTGTACGAAACACAAAGCAATACAAACTGAATGTTAACGGCAGATGTCTAATCTGTCTGAAATACCGGAAGTCAGCTGTCACTATAAAAAAATTATTATAGTCAGAGCCACTTTTTGAAAACGGACCAAATTAATCTGTTTTCCTAAATATTGGAATACAAATTAATGAAAGTGGTGGGGGTAACTTTTCGATATAAAATGCACTTGGCATCGCATAAATTATACCGTTGTTAAAAAAGACTGTCAATTTTGATAGCATTATGTCAGTGACTTATTGTTGATGGGTATTTGGAAGTTTGATCCGAGAGGAATGCTTAAGTGAAATGATAATTGTGGGTTGCGATAATTCCAAACGGGAATAAACACACGATAACCAAGATTTTGAAGATCCTGTCAACGTCGTCCATCCACCGAATAGAGGCCTACCGCGAGGTCCTGTCTTCATTGCTGCAGAGTTAAGAGTTACATACCCCCAACCATGTCACTTTGTATATCTTTCAATCATATTTAACCAGCTTAATCCAAAAACATAAACTTATTAAACAATTTGGTGGAACTTGTGGGTCTGAAAATAAAAATACTTAGTGTAACTGAAACCTACGCAATTAATGCAAAATAGATCTAATCAATTAACGTACTTTTCATATATTAACGTACAGATTACAAGAAGATTATTGAACGCTGCAAGTCTTAAGTTTGCGATCCTTGCAATAAATAACAATAAGGGGAACAGTTGGGAAAATATAAGAAAATTTACTTTTCCGAAAAATAACATTGAGATTTCCATTAAAGTCGTATAAATCATTTTTATATGGTTGATTTAAGACGAACTTTTCTTTATTTTCGGGATGAAAACAATGTAGGTGCTTTTGTAGATGTGCCCAGTTTTGTTAAACATTTTGTATCAGTATCTCATACATACGAGTTAGTTGCATCTGAAACGTAACTTGATGCTTATCAATGAACGAAGTTATCTCCTTTAAAATTTTACATAATTGGGATTAATTTTTTTTATTATCTATGAGTATCAACAATTTTCTTTCATAGATTTTCATTTTATCGGTTCATTAAGTCCCTTTTCATCTCGTGTCGATACACAGCTATACGTATCTGTAACTAAATTGCAGCTAAATGGATGATAAACGATTTATGTATTTGGTGTTATACTCGTATAGTTACTTGTTGTTAATTTTATATTTTTATTTTAAAGTTAAATGGGTTGAGCATTAAAAGACTTAACTGAGACTGTGCTCATCTAGCAATTTATCTTTCACATTTACAAATTTTACATTTCTTGAATAATTCTGATTTGTTGGGGTGAAACCCAATGGTCAGGGTTAACAGGGTTATCTATCATATGGCGAATATAGGGGTTTCCATGTTCCTGGAGCCTTATTTCGTATTTGGCGGCATGCTTTTTTATTTCATCGTTGATGTATTCCATCTGTAAGTCCCTGTGAAGGTCTTCATTTCTTGTGTACCACAGAGCATTTACGATGCTATGGAGAATCTTATTTTGAAACATCTGTATCATTTTGGCGTTTGTTTGCTTAGTACTTCCCCAGAGTTGAATACCGTAGGTCCATATCGGCTTCAGTATTTGCCGATATAGCAGCAGCTTGTTGTATATTGTAAGCTCAGACCCTCTACCTAAGAGCCAATACATTTTTCTAAACTTAATATTAAGTTCTTCTTTTTTCTTTTTGACATGCTCTCTCCACTTGAACTTGGCATCGAGAGTCATGCCCAGATATTTAGCTTTGTTTGCATATGGAACCGGACGTGAGTTAGTTGCTATCGGTAGATGGGAAGCCTTTTGATATGTAAAGTTAATATGCGTGGATTTCGTCTCATTAAGCTTGATTCTCCAGCTCTAAGTCCAGTCATAAACCGCATTGGTAATCTTCTGGAGTTTGCTCGTTGCATCAGCGACATTACTTCCAATGGCCATGATTGCTGTGTCATCTGCAAAGGTGGCTATGGTTCCTTCATATGTTGCTGGTTTATCCCTTGGAGAAATACGATCTTAGTATTGCATAGAATTGCCTCGGCAGATCTCTGTGCAGCTTGAATTCCAGTCCACTGTGCCACACTTTATCGAATGCTTGGGCGACGTTCAGATATATGCTGGACCATACTTTTTACGTTCTAACGTTCTTTCAATAACGTTGGTGATTCTATGCACCTGATCAATTGTGGAGTGTTTTTCCCTGAATCCTAATTAATGTAGAGGAATTAGTTAACGGTCCTCAATTATTGATTTAAGTCTTTTTAGTAATAATTTTTCAAAGAGTTTTGGCATGGCAGCAATGAAATTGGCCTGTATGATTTTTTATCGTTAGGCGGTTTATCAGGTTTTGATATCATGATTACTTCTGCTATTTTCGATTGCCACGGAACATATCTGGTAGAGCCTTGATTATTTGCCAAGTAATCAAGTCATATCCTGGAGCTTTTTTAACATTCATGTAGCTTTTCACTTCTTCTTTTAATTCTTTGAGAGCTACTGGGCGGATATCAAAATCATCTAGCTTTTGGATTGACATTATATTTTCATTGGCCGTTTGTCTTGGTAGTGTTTAGAAGGTACCCTCGAGATATTCCTCAAACAAATCAGCCTTCTCTTTAGGACCTCCCCGCCCAGGTGCATCCTCCTTTTTAAGTGACGGCACTTGCATTTTGGGTCTTTTGAGTCCCTTCGTCGCCTTCCACAGAGAATAATCAGAATTTTTTTCATCGGTTAGGCTAACTAGATATCTGTTGATTGATGCATTTTTAACTTCTTTAAGAAGAAATATGAGACTGTTACCTAAATTGTTAAGAATTGTTTTGTTCTTCGGTGTTCTAGTTATTTGCCAGGTTTTACGTGCGCGTCATTTTTGTCTTATCAACTCTCTAACTTCCATTGGGTAGGATATGTTAAGCTTCTTCTTATTTTGTATAATCGGGGTACTTGCCAAAGCAGCATAGTGATTTGCTTCATTGAGTTGTTCTAATTCATCTTCCAACTGGTGGGGATTTCTTATCGGCACCTGAAGATTGATTTTTGCCTCCAATACATCAGGAAAGAGACCCCAGTTTGTTTTTCAATTTGTTAATCTGAGTGCACTCTCCCTTTGAATTACCATTTCACTAAATGTCATGATAACCGGGGAATGATCCGATACTAGAGAATTACTGTTTTCAATGTGAATGTAGTTCTGGGATATACCTCTTGCTACATAAAAGTCTATTAGGTCAGGTATTTTCGTTCCGTCACTGGGCCAGTATGTTGGGGAACCACCAGAGTAAAATTCACATTTTGATGTCAGCCCTGCTTGAAGCAATTCTTTACCTTTTGACGTCGTAAGTCTAGATCCCCAATAGGTGATTTAAATAGTTTAAGGTAGTCCTCCCTTTTCAAGTTATGCCGGGGAGGACAATATATTGCAGAGACAGTAAGCTGTCTGTGTTTAATTTGGATCCTTACAGTAGTGACTTGCATTGTTCCTTCTTCGATATTTGGTTCTAAATGGTGTTTTATATTTTCTTTTATTAGTAATGCCGAACCACCTCTTGCTCTTTCCGCTGGCTGAATGGAGTGATATAAGTTATAACCCCGTATTTTAACAAACGAAGATTTAACTAGATGGCTTTCAGATATTCAGAAAATGTCGATTTTTTCTGAATTTAAAAATATTTCTAATTCTGGAATATGTTGCATAATGCCATTCGCATTCCAGATTGCTATTTTGAAACTTGTGTTCTTACTTAACATTTTTGCTTACTTAACATTTCTTAATTCTTGCAGTTGTTAAGCAACCTCACAGCCTCGATAATTAGCCGGATTCCTTTTATTGCATAAATGTTTTGAACATTATCTTTGTTGTCAAATACTAGCATTAAAAAGGGGAGTCCCCTTTTACTGATAATTTGGTTTCCTTCCTGAATTTCTGTTCTCTCTTTTTTAACAATATTCACAGCATCTAGTATTTTAAGTCCTTTATTTTGTAAGTCTTCTATTATTTCTTTGCTTGAGCAAGTGTGATGCAAACCTCTTGCCATGACTTTTATACGTCGGGCCTGTTTGTTTTTGTAAGTTAACCACTGATACTTTTCAGCATTCAATTTCATAGATAAGGTTCTATAAGTATCTGAGTCCAGAGTATTAATTTTCCAAACTTCATTATTTAACGCTGTTACTTTTGTCAGTTGTCTGTTAGTATTTGTCAGTAACCGATTTCATCAGTGACTGAATTTCTGGGTAACTGGTTACACCCACAATATTTATTGGTAGGTGTGATTTTTCTTTCGGTTGCACCAAATTTGGTGTAATGTTCTTGGTAGATTAACTACCTTTTGTTTGATTGGCTTTGGGTAGAGCATCGTTTGGATCTGGACTAGATTGTCCCTTACCATTTAATTGCTCAGCCTCAGGTGACGATTCAGCTTTTTTTTTCTTACTCTTCCTGGACTGTTTTTCCTTCTTTAGGATCCAGTCCGTCTCTCTTTGTAATTCATCTTCATCAGTGGAATAGATGAGTTTGTCTGGTTCAATGCTTCCTATATCGCAATCTTCTTTTGAATCCTGATTCATTTTTAGGTTTTCATTTTCTTGCTTTAGATACTCAATTTCTTCGCTTAGCTTGGTAAATAATTGCTCCATATGCTCTAGCCTCGGCAAAATAGTCATATTCTTCTTTTCTAGGTCAATAGTTGTTTTACTAGATTCGGCTATTTGCAAAGTAAAATTTTCGGTGGCATCACTTATTTCGTGTAATGTTTATGTAGGTATAGCGTTAGAAAAAGTATCGGCTTGGTATGCTACCGAGTTGCTCCTATTTTTCTTTATCGGTGATCTTTGTGAATTTGGTCTTCTCTGGAACGGATTTGATATTCCCTGATAATGCAATAGATGGCCCTCCCCAGAATCCATAGGGCCAGTCTCCACAGAGAGTGGATTTACCAATGTTGATATTGGTGTACCACCTGGGGTATTATTTAGCGAAGCTTAGCGTCTAATGTCATACCAAGATATTTGGCAGTTTTTGCATATGGTATTTCTTGATTATTTAAATTTGCATACTGGTTTGTGTACTAATCTCTTGTTCGTAAAGTCGACATGTACAGATTTGGTTTCATTTAATTTTATGCGTCATTTTTTTGACCAGTTGTGTATTTGCTCTATGGCGGCTTGTATTTTCACTGTTGTATCTGAGTTGTTATCACCTACTCCCATGATGGATGTGTCGTCGGCGAAAGTGGCTATCATGTATAGTTAATACAGAAGTGGCCCAGAACTCCAGCTCTTATTTTCTTAAGCTTAGAATATTCATCGTCTTGCTCAAGCCTGAAATATCTTTCCGTTATATACGATTCCAGGTAGGATTCATTTCAGTATGTAGATTAAACCTTCGTGCCAAACCTTATCAAAGGCCTGCGCTACATCAAGGAATACTGCGGAACAAACTTTTTTCTCTTCTAAAGTTTTCTCAATGATATTGGTTATTCTATACACTTCATCAATAGTCGTGTGCTCACTGGGTTTCCACAAATTGATGATTCGGAATTTTTAATAGTAAATTGTCAAAGAGTTTAGAAATTATTGGCAGCAACGGTATAGGCCTATATGATGTTATTAGATGTGGCGGTTTTCTTAGTTTGGGAATCATGATAACCTCAGCCACTTTCCAAAGTGTTGGCACATATTTTAACCTGAATGCAGGCGTTTATGATATTTGTTAACTTTACCGTACCTTTTCTCGGTAGCTGCTTTATTATTTCTCCGGTAATCAGATCAAACCCTGGTGCTTTCTTTAAGTTTAAATTGTTTTTAATTTCGTTTGCTACTTCAGAAGGCAATGTAGGTGTGACCTCTTCGAGAATTTGTATTATGTTTTCATTCAATGTTTCTCGTAATTGACATTCATGAGGTTGAAATGTATTTTCAGGATGATTAGCAAATCCTTCAGCTTTTTCTTTGTTTTTCCTTGCCGATGTTCTATCCATTTTCCTGATAGGATGAATTCTGCATTATTGGCCTAAATCTCGAAATTTCTCTGTTTAATTATTGAGTAAGATTGTTTAGTCTTTTTTGTCTTGTGGAGTTCTAGTTTGGTGTCACTGTTTTCTGGATTTTCGTTTATCCCTAAGGAGATTTCTAATTTCTATTGGATTGTTATTTCCTTTTAGCCTTGATTTGATTTCTGGAATACTTTTCTATGCTGATTATTGAATATTCGTAATAAACTTTTCTTCTTCTTGAGTTGTACTTTGAAACTTTCCCTGCCCGTATGCTTGTTGATTAATACTGGATTATTCCCTTTTTGGATGATATACTCGCTTAGGGTTAGGACTATCGGAAAATGATTTGAGCTCATATTTTGGGTTTCTTCGACTTTCGTAAAATTATTAGAAATATTTTTGGTTATAAAAAATCGATCAGGTCAGGCATTTTCCTCGGTCAGTTGGCCAATATGTTGATTTACCTGCTGAAGTGGATTCACCTCCATTTTCTTAAATGGCAATCAGTAATTATTTTCCTTTAGTTGTAGTTAACCTAGAACCCCAGTGAGTATTCTTGACATTGAAGTCACCACCTACTATGAACCTTTTTTCCCAGACGCTTGAAGAACTCTGAGTATTGTTTGTTTTTAATAGAATGCCTTGGAGGACAGTACAATCCTGCCACAACAATAGGAAAGTTGTTGGTTTCTATATAAACCACTGTGGCCTGAACTTCTTCTTTTTCATACTTTGCTTCTTAAAATGTTGAATATTTTTTTATGATGACTGCACTCCCTCCTCTGGCTGAATTATCTGGATGAGTAGTGTGATATACGCAATAGCCTTTAAATGTTATGTAGGATTGCCTAGTAAAATGTGTTTCCGAAATAAGACACACAACTATATTTCCAATATCGAGAAATGGTTGTAGTTCTTCTTGATGCCGGAGCAGACCATTTGCATGCCATGTCATGATTTTCATTGTGCTGTTCATTTTTGGGTGGATTTGGGTTTAGCTCCAAATGCACTATCTTCCAAGTTTTGTAGTCTCTCATCAAATGTTGTTAGTTCCATGAGAATATCTTGTATTGTTTGACTGATGTCTACATCTATCGATTTTTTTCTGTGGTTTATTGACTACGCCTCTCATTGCTACAGCGAGTGATATTTTTATGTCGGAGCGTAAATGTCACATATGTTGATTTGAGCTCATTCAGTGCGATTTTCCAGTCAATTGTCCATTTAGTAACGTTGTCCATTGCTCGTTGAAGATTTTCCACTGCTCTTGGTTGAGATTCGTCTACTCACATAGTTACAGTGTCGTCCGCGAACGTGCCGATGAATGTTTTATTCGTTGTAGGTATGTCCGAAGTATAAAGAAGGTAGATTAGGGGACCCAATACGCTTCCCTGCGGAACTCCCGCTGGATAAAAATCAGAACATGTTTCTTCATAAATGACTCTGAATTGGCGATCAGAGAGGTATGATTCAAGCAGCTGGCAATAGTTTTGTGGTAGAATTTTGCTCATTTTGAATGTCAATTCCTCATGCCAAACCCTATCAAAGGCCTGGGATACATCCAGAAATACGACGGGGCAATATTTATTTTCTTCTAACGCTAGCTCTATTACCGCAGTTATTCGATGGACTTGATCTATGGTGGAGTGGTTATTGCTGAATCCAAATTGGAAATCAGGAACGTTTACCATTGGCTTTAGACGTTTTAGTAGCAGTTTCTTGAACAGCTTTGATAAGGTCGGAAGCAGTGAGATTGGTCTGTATGATGTTACTTCTTCATCTGGTTTACCTGGTTTCTTTAGCATAACTATTTGGGCCATTTTGAAGCATTTGGGTACATACTTCAATCTCATACAGGCATTAAATAAGTATGTGATCAAGATAATTGCTTTACGTGGAAGTTCATTGAATAGACCCGGTGATATTTCATCAACTCCTGGTGCTTTTTTATGATTCAGATTTTTGTCGATTTCTTTAGCAATTTCTATTGGCGTGACTCTTTTAAAGTCCTGATTTGGTTGATAAACAGGTGTTACATCAATGTTGGATTGAATGTCATGGGGTTGGAACACTGCTGCTAGGTGTTGAGCAAAGAGTTCCGCTTTTTCTTTGTCTTGTCGAACCCAACTGCCTTGAGCATTCCTTAAAGGTGGTACTCGAACTACAGGTCGTTTAAATCTTCTGGTTACTTTCCCTAACGAGTAGTCTTTATCCATTTCTGGACCTAGCCCGCTTAAGTAGTTATCGAGGCAATTCTGTTTGAAATTTTTGATTAGTCTATTGACTTTGTTGCTTATTCGATTAAAAGTTGTCTTGTCAGCGGGATTTCTGGTGAGGTGCCATATTCTCCTCGCCCTTCTTCTTGCCCTGATTTGTTCCCTGATTTCAGCCGGGTATTTGACTTCAATATCCGCTTTGTCCTTTGATTCAGGAGTAGCTAGTCTGGCAGCCATTCGAGTGTATTCAATAAAATTGTTTGTTTGTTGTTCCAATTTTTCATTGCTTTTGATACTAACTTTTAATTCAACCAGCTCTTCCAATTGGTCTCTGAAGATGTCCCAATCCGTGAATCTATTAGAAAGGTTTCGCTTTTTCTGTTTCTTTATTACTGTAGCGCTTACTGACAGCAGTACAGGAATGTGGTCAGATGTTAGGTCGTTAATTCCTTCGACTCTAGTGTAACTTTGAGGAATACCTTTTATGATGAAGAAATCCACTAGATCTGGTATTTTTCCTGCATCCGTTGGCCAATACGTTGGCCCTTCTGGGGACAGATATTCGCATTTGTTTTCATGAATGGCATTGAACAAGGTGTTACCTTTCCCAGGAGAAATAAGCCTGGAACCCCAAGCTGTATGTTTTACATTGTAGTCCCCTGAAGACGTTATTAAATTGTAACTTCGTTGGTGTATGCCGTGGAGGACAGTACGCTGCTGCAATATTTAGATCTGCACCATTATATTGGATTGAGATAACAGTTGCTTGCAAATAGTTTTCACGAATATCCTCTTGTCGATTGTGTTTGATATTATTTTTGATTAGTACAGCTGAACCACCTCTAGCTCTTTCACTAGGATGGGTTGTCCAGTAGGAATTAAAACCCCTTGTATGGAGAAATATTTCCAGTTCGTGGGCTCGTTGGTTGAGCCCATTAGCGTTCCAAGCTACAACGCGTAGGAACGAGTTAACCGTTTGTGAGTATGCTGACTTTTTCGCTTGGTGGATAGATATAGGTTTCCAGTTTTGCCACCCTCTCTGCTAAATGACCAAGTGACCAAGTTGAATTTGGCTAAGCATTTTAATAATTTCAGTGTTATTTGACTCGTTGGCGATTTGCGCATAGGATAATCCAACTGTGGATGGTGTGATTGTTGTTTGTGGTTTAGCAACTTTGGTTTGTAATCGCTGCACTGCGCTTGTTCTGTTATTCTGTTGACTTTTAATTTTGTTCTGATATACACGGCATCCTTTATAATTTGCAGTATGCCCTTGTTGTTGACAAAGAGCACAAGAAGGCGCGATATCTGGTGTTTTCTTGCATTTTGTCGTGTGGTGATTTTCCGCGCATTTAACGCATTTGGTTTGACGATAGCAATAGCTCTTGGTATGTCCAAGTTGTTGACAATTCGTACATTGTGGAATTCTCCTTGTCTTGTTAGGTGGCTCAATTTTAACTATACAGTACGCAACTTTCTTGATATTGTATACTTCTTTATTGTTGTCTTTTTGTTTTAAGCCAATGTAAAACAATGGAAAGTGTTTCCTGACTTTTACACCATCAATTGTGAACATTTAGTATATGTTGGTAACACCTGCAACTTCATGTCCCATTTTTTCTAAGTCTGCTTTAATTTCATCGTGACTAATAGAAGAAGGTAAGCCTCTGATAACCACTCTATAGGCCTTTTCACTCTTCAGCTGGTAGGTGTGATATTGAATATTTTCTAGTTGGTTGCTAGACTCATTTTTTAATTCTTCCTGTAATTTTTTGACATTTCTGTAATCATTTTCATTTTGAAAGGTAATTCTAATGTCACTATTTGAGAGCGCCTTAAAATTAGTTAATTCACTAGGGTTTTTTATTATTTTTTGTCGAAAAAGTTCGAAATTGTTGATATTGCTCACATTAATGGGTGGAGGCAGTGGTATTTTTGGGTTTTTCTGTTCAATGTTACTGTTCACACTTTGTGTATTATTTTTTGAGGGAGTTTTCGTTTTTGTGCGCCTACGTTTCTTAGGATTTCTGTTATTAGCTCTGGAAAGTTTTTCTTCAAGTTCTTCCTCATCTGTGAAATAATCCTCTATACTCAGAGCATTAAATCTATTATTCTGTTGAGAGACTGGAAATTGCTGCAGCAACCAGTTGGAATTATTTGAATGATGTTGACTTGTTGATGGTTGAATATGGTTGACAGGCAGGTTGTTAGCTCGTGCTGAATTCTCAGCTTTACTATTTTTAACCTTTTCTTTTAGTGTAGGGTTTTCTCTCTTAAGTTCAGCAACTTCATTGCTCACCTGCGCGATTAGTTTTCTCCATTTTCTGAAACTTGGATAACAGATCCTCGCTGTTTATAATGTTTGTTGATGCACTCGGCATTTGTAATGAAGTTTCTTTTTCAGTAGAGACCATGTCTTTTACAGTTACTGTGGACGCAGTCGCTGTTGGCACAGTTGTCTTTAATTGTAGTGTACGTCTACTTACATTTGGAGGTGGTGATCTCAACATTTTCATGCTCTTAGGAAAGTTGTTCCCTTTATTTTCCAAGGGTTGGTTCCCCCAGAATCTATGGTACTAGAATCCGAAGAGTATATGGAGCGGCTTAATATTATTAGGCTATTATTTTCATCATTATTTTTCATCATAAATTTTTATTTTATTCCCACGAGTAGCACGAGAAATTAACGGTCGCCTATGACAGAGCTATGCGTTATCATAAGAAGACTATGGGTTTAAACCGAATGACGCCAAATTCGGAGTTCACATACTAACGACTAAGCACCCTCTTAGCCACGCAGCCATCGTTTATGTAGTACCCCGAGTATTTAATTTCCCCGGTACCTACCATATCTGGCAAGCATTCCCCTATCCGCCACCCGGGGAGGCCCCTGATGGGGGTAATAGCAAACCCCACACAGGAAATAATAATCTGATGGGGCACAATCTGGTGAATAGGAAACATGCGGTAGAATTTCCCATTTAAGTACTTCCAGCGTATTTTTTACTTGTTTTGCGACATGTGGTCGAGCATTGTCGTGCAGCAAAATCACTTTACGCTGTTTTCGTTCGGTTTTCACTCAATGCATGGTTCAAATCTATCAATTGTCGTTGGTAACGTTCACCAGTAACAGTTTCGTTCAGTTTTAGCAGCAGATCCCACCAAATGCTCAACATAACCTTACTTCCATGAATATTAGGGTTATTGTAGTAAATCAATTTTTCATCGCCAGTTACAATTTGAGACAAAAAATGCCATCTTCGGTGTCTTGTAAGCAAAGAATTGCAAACCATTAAACGATTTTCAATGTTGGCTTCAGTCAGTTCATGGGGTACCCATTTTCCTTCTCTTTGAATCATTTTCATGACATGTAAACGTTTGCTTATTGTTGCTTCGGTGACATTTAACTGTTTTGCAAGTTGTTTTTCTGTTTGAGCTAGTTTTTCTTCAATAATGTTTCCAATTCTTCATCTTCGAATAATTTTGGTTGACCAGAACGTTATTTGTCACTGAAATCAAAATCACCACTTTTAAGTCGTGTAAACCAGTTTTCGCAAGTCTGTTGAGTTGGAGCATGTTCACCATAAGTTTCTTGAAGCAAACGAAAACTTTCAGTAGCTTTTTTATTGCTTACACTTTCACGACAAACTAAATTTTATCGTGGAATGTCAATTCTTTAAAACGCCGTAGGTGTCATTGTAAAAGAATGTTTAGTACTAAAGTTACGCCATCTCTTAGAAAATCCAAAAAACTAAGTTATACACCCAAGGTTTATAATTATTTCACGTTCAGTGATAAAATGCGCCAGGTTAGTATAAAAATTTAATTGTATGAAGCTCTTTCGGATTATCCTGTATCAGCTGTGTTACTCAGCAGGTATATCAACAAATTGTAAACATTAAAAAACAGCGTTGATGTTTGTTATTTTACATACTCGTGCCAACATATAAGGTATATCGATAAAGGCTCGTAAAAACTGTAATAAAATTTCTATCCATTTACATTTTTTGTGCTTTATGATATGATATCGTTTTATCTTTCTGTATCCCAACTCGATATATGCAAACATACACACAATATAAATGTATGTGCATAATATGGTGGATTCTGTATTTAGTGTATTTTACATTTTATCATCACACGAGTTAATATCTTTCAAATTATCATAATTTCATTCTTTATTTTATTTTATATCTATTCAAATTTCCTATTACGTAAAATGCGTCAATATTTTATGGCATTAATCTACCAATCAGGAAATGTACGTCTAGATATCGATTAGATTGCGGATTAGACCGTGATTACCTCTACGGGAAATATTTTATTGGACCATAAATTTTATTTTATACCGGTTTCCACTTGAAACCACCCTCGTTTAAACGTTTTTTAAAGTGCGAACATCGTTCTTATACACCGATCGCGACTGGATGCCCAACAGTGCGGTAACAAAATTCTTACAACTTAACACATCTCGAGATTTGATACGTGACTACTTTGTATATGTATATAAAGTAGGAGCGACGAAAAAGCTTAAAAATTTGTCGTCGCAATATTAGAATAAAAAAAAACGTTATCTAAATTTAAAAGCTGTAAGAAAAGTTTTAGAGCTCAACTTTAAATTGTTGTTTATATGGGAAAATTGGATAATTTTTCCGTTGTATATAATCCAACTTTTGGATAATTCTCAGTATTAATGACAAAAATTATCTTTAGTATTTTTTAGTATCACGTATAGGCATAATCATGTTTACAGTGTATATAACATAACTATGTATGAAACTAAAACTGTAATATTAACTTTATATCTGCATATGCACCGTAAAGTTTTTATAAAACTTTCTAAATTTTACAAATAATAATACAAGCGTTTAAAGCAGTGGTTTGTAAGCGGCGGTGTGCGGACAAATATTGAAAATTACAAAATTGATTTTCAATAGAACAAACGTGATACAGAATTCGGACAAAAATTTTCACCATGTTGACGACTTTTTCGGGCGACATAAATAATTAGTTTATGCAGCTCTGTGTATAATTGTTTGTACTTAACAAATAAAATAGAATAAATTTAACTGTCTAACGTATTTCATATTTCTCACTAATAAACGAGCATGACAAAAGGGTCTAAACGAAGAACCAATCAATTTTAAATAACCTTGAGGAGGAACAAAATATACTAAATAAGATAATTCTGGATCGACTCAATCTGCTGGAAATACATAGTTCATTTCATAATTCCGGAGCAAAAACCAGACATCAAAACTACTCATTAAGAATAGCCATTTGGAGTGCAAACGAATTAACACAACACCTAGCAGAATTAGAACTATTTTTAAATACTGAGAAAGTTGAAATATGCAATCCGGAGATATACTTGTTACCATACCACACATCCAGCAGAACGGGCAAGAGGAGGGTCAGCAATATTTATTAGGGATAATATTGATCATCATGAAGAATTAAAAATAAAAAAAGAATCCATGCAAGTAACCACCGTGACGGTTAAATTTGGTAATCACGGCACCTGTAATATATCTGCAATATATTGTCGCCCACGGTATAACCTAAAGAAAACAGACTACATTAACTTGTTCCAGAAATTAGGAAGTAAGTAACTTCATTATCGGAGGTGACTTTAATGCAAAAATTACCTTCTGGGGTTTAAGATTGACCTCTCCAAAAGGTAAAGAATTATTTGCAGCTGGCCAATACTCAAACTGTGAATTTTACTCAGGAGGGAAACCAACATACTAGCCATCTGATCCTAACAAAATCCCAGACCTTATAGATATATACACCACTAAAGGCATATTGGGGCGCTACATCTTCTTAGAAAACGATGAAAGTGTAATATCTGACCATTGTCCTGTTATTATGACGGTTAGTGAAAATGTAATAGAAAAAACAAATTCACCACAGCTCACAAACAACAAAATAAAATGGGGGTTGTTTAAGCAGCTAGTAGAGGAAAAACTAGAACTTCAAGCGCCAATCAAAAATGAAAATGAAATAAAAGAGGAACTAGACAGGCTTCTTGTTGTCATACAATGGTCGGTTTGGGAATGCACCTCCAAATTATCATCCAGGAAACAAAACTTCTCTATTTACCTAATAGAAGTAAAAGAACGTGCGCCGCAAGATAAAACCACCGTAAACAACTTGTACATCAAACTTAAGGCTCTCATAAAAGCAATGAAAAATGAAATAATTGGAAAATACCTTTGTTTTCTAACTAAAACTAAAGATACCGACTATTCCCTCTGGAAAGCAAAAAAAGGGTTAAAAACGACCAAAAACGATGGGAAATGGGCTAGAAGTGCGAAAGATGAAACTGACCTGTTTGCTGAACATCTTGAAGAAACATTTCAACCTCCAGGTTGGTTAGCAGACCAGTTACGAAAACAATGCCGATGCGCCCAGAATATCTGACTTCGAAGATATCAGGCCTGTAACATTGAAAGAACTGAAAGCTGAAATTAAGAAAGCTCCTAGTTACGATCTGATAACAGGCAAATAATAAAGGAGCTGCCTGAAAAAGGCACCCGTAAATTATTGCACATAACCAATGCGATCCTCAGGAAAAAATATGTGCCATTGCAGTGGAAAGCAACGGAAGTAATAATGATTCCGAAACCGGACAAGCAACTGAACAAAGAAATTTTATCCCAGAATACCAGTTTAGTTTAAGAGAGAAACACTTAACTATTGGGCAGATTCATAGAGAGGAAAAAGGTTTGCTCTAGTAGATTCTTAGATGTGGCGCAGGCCTTCGATAAGATATCATCGGTACTATATGTACCAATGATGTCCAAGAAAAATGTTTTTGTATCAGCATTATTTTCATCATTTTTATCAATATGCCATTTATCATGATTTGATATGATTTGATATGATTTGATATGATTTGATATGATTTGATATGATTTGATATGATTTGATATGATTGGATTTGATTTGATTTGATATGATTTGATATGATTTGATATGATTTCATATGATTTGACATGATTTGATATGATTTGATATGATTTGATATGATTTGATATGTTTTGATGTGATTTGATATGATTTGATATGATATGATATGATTTGATGTGATTTGATATAATTTGATATGATTTGATAAGATTTGTTGTGATTTGATATGATTTGACATGTTTTGATATGATTTGATATGGTTTGATATGATTTTATATGATTTGATATGATTTGATATGATTTGATATGATTTGATATGATTTGATATGATTTGATATGATTTGATATGATTTGATATGATTTGATAAGATTTGTTGCGTTTTGATATGATTTGAAATGTTTTGATATGATTTGATATGATTTGATATGATTTGATATGATTTGATATGATTTGATATGATTTGATATGATTTGATATGATTTGATATGATTTGATATGATTTGATATGATATGATATGATTTGATATGATTTGATATGATTTGATATAATTTGATATGATTTTATATGATTTGATATGGTTTGATCTGATTTGATATGATTTGATATGATATGAAATGATTTGATATGATTTGATATGATTTGATATGATTTGATATGATTTGATAAGATTTGTTGCGATTTGATATGATTTGACATGTTTTGATATGATTTGATATGACTTGATATGATTTGATTTGATGTGATATGATTTGATATGATTTGGTATGATTTGATATGATTTGATATGATTTGATATGATTTGATATGGTTTGATATGATTTGATATGATTTGATATGATATGAAATGATTTGATATGATTTGATATGATTTGATATGATTTGATATGATTTGATATGATTTGATATGATTTGATATGATTTGATATGATTTGATATGATTTGATATGATTTGATATGATTTGATATGATTTGATATGATTTGATATGATTTGATATGATTTGATATGATTTGATATGATTTGATATGATTTGATATGATTTGATATGATTTGATATGATTTGATATGTTTGATATGATTTGATATGATTTGATATGATTTGATATGATTTGATATGATTTGATATGTTTGATATGATTTGATATGATTTGATATGATTTGATATGATTTGATATGATTTGATATGATTTGATATGATTTGATATGATTTGATATGATTTGATATGATTTGATATGATTTGATATGATTTGATATGATTTGATATGATTTGATATGATTTGATATGATTTGATATGATTTGATATGATTTGATATGATTTGATATGATTTGATATGATTTGATATGATTTGATATGATTTGATATGATTTGATATGATTTGATATGATTTGATATGATTTGATATGATTTGATATGATTTGATATGATTTGATATGATTTGATATGATTTGATATGATTTGATATGATTTGATATGATTTGATATGATTTGATATGATTTGATATGATTTGATATGATTTGATATGATTTGATATGATTTGATATGATTTGATATGATTTGATATGATTTGATATGATTTGATATGATTTGATATGATTTGATATGATTTGATATGATTTGATATGATTTGATATGATTTGATATGATTTGATATGATTTGATATGATTTGATATGATTTGATATGATTTGATATGATTTGATATGATTTGATATGATTTGATATGATTTGATATGATTTGATATGATTTGATATGATTTGATATGATTTGATATGATTTGATATGATTTGATATGATTTGATATGATTTGATATGATTTGATATGATTTGATATGATTTGATATGATTTGATATGATTTGATATGATTTGATATGATTTGATATGATTTGATATGATTTGATATGATTTGATATGATTTGATATGATTTGATATGATTTGATATGATTTGATATGATTTGATATGATTTGATATGATTTGATATGATTTGATATGATTTGATATGATTTGATATGATTTGATATGATTTGATATGATTTGATATGATTTGATATGATTTGATATGATTTGATATGATTTGATATGATTTGATATGATTTGATATGATTTGATATGATTTGATATGATTTGATATGATTTGATATGATTTGATATGATTTGATATGATTTGATATGATTTGATATGATTTGATATGATTTGATATGATTTGATATGATTTGATATGATTTGATATGATTTGATATGATTTGATATGATTTGATATGATTTGATATGATTTGATATGATTTGATATGATTTGATATGATTTGATATGATTTGATATGATTTGATATGATTTGATATGATTTGATATGATTTGATATGATTTGATATGATTTGATATGATTTGATATGATTTGATATGATTTGATATGATTTGATATGATTTGATATGATTTGATATGATTTGATATGATTTGATATGATTTGATATGATTTGATATGATTTGATATGATTTGATATGATTTGATATGATTTGATATGATTTGATATGATTTGATATGAATTGATTGATATGGTAAAAGTAAAAGTTAAAGCCATGACGATCCTTATGTTCAAGTAGATAATTGAATGTTGAATCTTCCTGTTTCAGATAAAAAGAGGCATTTGTAGTACCAAAAACTAGTGTAATCAATTGGTCAAAGATGGCACATATAAACTAAAAATATGCTTTTTCCAGTATGTTCTCGTACTATTACTTGTTCAAACTTCTATGTGATTTTTGGTTTGGAAAGTAAATTAAATATTGCACTCTTGCAGTCAATCCAGAAATGGGAGTAGTTTTTGAAGCACGTGTTAATTTAATTTTACTTTGACCTAAAAACTAAACGTCAATCAAAAATTTTTGGTTTAACAAATCTTAATTTGAAAATATCTTCCAGTGCCTGGTAGACACCTTGGAACTAAGATATTCTGAAAATTTTACAGAAATCTGTATCAACCAAAGATTTATCACATAAAATATTTGGGAAGCTTTATTTCCCCACAACTTGCATTATGTCGAACGTTTAAATCTATGTCACTGTCGATTCATCCAATATTTATGTATATGAAGAGAAAATAACTGTCAATATTATAAAATTGTGCTAACTGATTGAATTATGTTTAATGTACCTACACAAAAGCAGACGTTTCAGCTCGTAAACATATATATTTTTTTATGTTCTGTACTATGTACTATATAATACTGTGCTTTCATGAGCTTGTAAACTTTTGTATTTTTTGTGCAAATATCGAAATCAATAACTGGATGAACAAAAAAAGTTTATTTTTTAATCGATATTGTTGGAAAATTTATTATACCAGCCATACCGAGAACAAGGAACTATAAAAGTTTATAGTTGGGATAAAACTTTATAGTTTATAGTAAATTGTTTATTAGGAAGCATGTAAACGATAACCAGTTCCAGAATAGCTGAGCTTAATGTATATCACTGGATATAATTAAGTTTTTCTGCAATATCTATAGACGTGTATCGCAATAAAATAAAATTTGTATACAATGAACTTTATATATTTAAATTTTGCAACTCTATTATATTGCAAAGTTGTTAAACTTTTCCTATTTACCACCGTTTATAAACGAATTACCACAAAATTATTATAGCAGCTCAAAATATTTTCTATTTTTTGGTTCACAAAAATCCTGCAACAAGTTCATTAATGACTAACCAAACCTCTCTCTAGGCTAAATGTAAAATCAATCCACATATACGAGTATACAAAAAGCAGTTCATATTGCACTACATATATACATTTTAAAGCAACAACAATCATCGCGATTTTATTTTAAATCCCTAACCAAAGCACAAAAATAGTAATCGGATACACAAAAAATAATTTATCATTTTCCCTTCCAAAAAAAAAAAAAGCTCGGACCAAAAAAATAAAACAACAAAAACAATATGCTTGGAACAAACTTGACAACATTGAAAATAATACACAGGACACATACACAAACACAAACACAGAAAACCCGAAGGACATTAAATACGATGTGCACAATATGCAAATTTTATATAAATGCCACAGTATTTTGGCAAAGCTTTTTTTTGTTTTACATAATATATTTGAAGCTTTTGTGTGCCGTTGTTGTTGTTTATTTTCGGTTTCGTATTCGAAATATTTTTTTTTTGTTGTTGGCTGATTTGAATTTCAGCTTTAATGAATATGCAAAGGTTAAAAAATGACCATGCGGATTACAAGGTTGATTTTCACAGAGCTTTTTGTTTTACGTATTTGCATCTAGACAATATTATCTTAATGAATATTGATGCTGCATTTTGTGTTTCTGACGAAGCTGCTATTGGATTGCGACATAAATAGGACCCCAAGTGGCATAAAATGGAAAGTTAGAATTACTAGAGAAACATTTAATTATGAAGAAATCACTCATCACTGTGCGTATTGACCCTAGAATTTCAAAATCGCAACTCGAGGTTGATTTAAGTATTCATTTATATTGGGAAAATTGTCATTGCAACATTTGAAATTTTAGTATTTAAAACATGTTTGAGAATAGCTGCTGGTATTGAAGAACCCCCTATTCTTAACGTCTATTGACCCCCTATTTTTAGCGTCGCAGGTTTCTAATAAATTCGATTAGATGATTCTCGGCGTTGTTAATGTTCTCAAATTGTTTTTATACTAGTTCAACAGGAGATCATTGTCTGCAACCAAGTCGTTGAACTGCAACTGAAGTTATTAAAAAATTACGTCGGTCTTCAAACCAGCCAATTCTTTGCAAACTGCTGCAGCAACAGTGAAAATTTATAATAAATTACTAAATTCATAACCCTAAATTCGAGTTTACCTTGATCCGCGAAATATATTCCTTTCAAATGGTTAAAGGGAGTAAGCATTGTCAAAGCTTGCAAGAACCCTAGTTTTTGGTTATCCTTTGTGGACTGCGCATTGTCTTCCGGCGTAGTTGTTGCATCTTGTGATCTTGGTTGATGCTGCGTTTTAGTTTTATGTTCAGCTATTAGTGGAGCAGGATCATAAACACGATCACTCTTCTCGCAGTGAATGTTAACGTGGTCTTCAGACTCATTAAAGCCAGATCTTCTTGACTTCTTTGTAACAAAAGGAGTTCTAGATAACTACACGTACATTGAAAATAATGAAGGAGTATCATTAGACCACTCACCTGCGATCACGACTCTGAGTACAATGACAATAAAAAAGATAACTTCTCAATATGAATACAGATGCAGTTGGAGGAGGAATTAGACTAAATTCCTTGGCATGAGCTTCGATGCTAAGCATTCAATATAGGAAAATGTGCTGTCTCGTGGGTAAAAATTCTGGGCTCAAAATACACAACAAATTGCTTCTGCACAGGCAAATGCTAGAACCAATATGGACCTATGGTATCCAACTTTGGGGTAGTGCCAAGAAGACCGATGTAGAAATCATAAAACGCTTTCAAATTAAAGTGCTGCGAGGAGAGATTATGATTGTCCCATGGTACATTGGGAACGACAACCTCCATAGTACGTCACCGATGAAATAAATAAACAAGCAAAGAAACACGTACAACGATCATCCAAACATGAAAATGCAAATATCCGTCATATGGTGGACACCACCAATGGAGTGAGGAAAGGCTCCACCGGCTGAAACCGCTGGAGCAGGGCAGTTCTAATTAGAATAAGAAATGATTGTGAAATGAGTAACCAATAGGTTACCCATCTGAATAAAAAAACTCCAGTCGGATATTATGTGTTCCCAGTTTTGGTTTTGAGCAGTGGAATACGATTTTTTCTTCACTTCTTCGATTATTGAGAGAATGCCGTTCTTTTTAGTTTTTGTTCTTGAATATGGTACGGGTTCCTATTAACCGGGGTAAATGTACACCACGTTGATGCACAATCGTTTTCCTGAAGCTTTAGATGTTTTAGAGAGTTATGGGAAAACCCGGGTAAACGGATTAATATTTTGTAAAATCTACGCTCGGGTCCATTTGGGCTGCTCCTATTATTTTACGCACCTCTCCAATTCTTTTAAAAACTTCATAAAAATTCAGATACACACCGCTTTTGACAAATCAGTAGTTACTTTTTTGGTTTGACAAATACGCTACACAGTTAAATTTAGTTCTACTTTTTCACACAGATGTCACAAGCTGTGTTGATTTTTGAATTTTTTCGAACTTGTACTAAATCATTCTTGCTCTATTGTAAAAATTGTTGGTACACGATTTTATAAGACACTTTGTAATCTTGATACTTTTTAATACATGGTATAGCTGCTTACGCAAGAAACAGCGGCAGAATACTTTTGGAAACGAAAGTTTCCTGGCACGTTTACTAAGTATTTAAGTTAATTTGCTCATTTACCATAAAATGCGTACCATTACCAAATATCTATCTATTAGCCCAAAAACCAAAATAGTCAAATTGAAAAAATATGAGGATAATTCTTTATTCCCAAACTTACAGTAATTTGATTGTTCGACGGTTAATTTTCTCGAAGAAAAATCTTCATGGTGTATGTTCCCAGTGAAAGGCAGTTTAAGGTACTATAAGTGGGGTAATCATCTTAATCGAGCTTTTATCAGTTAGCTAAAATTAACGACTTTAACTAACTGATAAAAGCTAGATTAGGACGATTATCCAAATTTTACTACCTAAAACTGCCTTTCTCTATAGGAACATACAACATTAACACTTTTCTTCGACAAAATTCACCGTTGAACAAGGAAATTTCTGTAATTTTGGATATACAGAATTGTCCTAATAACAGTTCTTGATTCAACCCAATCGATATGTCTTGGAGTATTCTATTTACTGCAAAGTATCATAAAGCGAAAGCTCTCAGTAAAAAATGTTAAAAAATAATTGGCAAATAATTTTAAATTTACTGTAAAGGCCACAAACTTTTAAAAACTTTTCTATAAGATGCCTTAAACCGTTTATATCTCATTATAAAAACTTTCTCAATGCAATTGGGGATGCATCGTGTACAAAGGGGAAATTTCGACGAATATGCGCATTCAAAAAGAGCTTTCTCTTTACGAGGATATTCCGCTATGCCACAAAAGAAGAATCCGTCGCACTTCAACATCGCATGTTGAACAAATCGGAATGGATACAAAAATTTCGTTTGGTGGTTGTTAAGGAAGAAAAAATTATGTACGTAAAATGGTTGAGTGGTTTTTTGTTCGGTTCTTGAGTGAAATTTTGTGGTAAACGTAAAATTACATGTAAAGCGTTCTCGATTAATTTTACTTCGCGCAATTCTAGAAATTTATCTGAATTTTAGTATTTTTAGATAATTAAAGCTCTATGGGTTATCTAATATTCGCATTACGTTTATATACTGTAAAATTTGAATTTTAAATAGCTTAAGGATATATCGAAAGGACAGAGAGAATTTTTAATTCTGGTATTGGTTTGTGTTTATTTGCAAATTGGTATTATAAATAGTTTTGTATCTCATTGTTGTGAGTACGGCAAAAAAATCTGCATTTCCAATAGAAATGGGTTGGGATGAGGAGGGGTTAGTTTACATGTACATTTAACAGGTAATTTTTCCTAATGTTATTGCCGTGTGTATTAGAGTGTTAAATTAGGTTTTTATTGTCTATATTTGATTAATTGCATTTTTGCTTCGTAGAAAATTGGTGTACCAGGTCAAACAATAAAATTTTTGTGTAATTTTAATTAAATTTTCACACTTGAATTTATCTATATACAGTTTTATGGCAGAGTTAATTTGAAATACTAATTATCACAAATCAGGGAAAATGCGACGAAAATGTTTAAAATATATAATCAGACTGCTTTTCAGCCCACTTCATAGTTTGTGGTGCTAGATGTAGTGGAAATGTAACTCGTACAATATCAATTAAATTTAATGGATATTGTACAAGTTACATTAGATTCCATTAGATTCATAATATAAAATTCATAACATAAGATTCATAAAATAAGATTCATAAGATTCATAAGATTCATAAGATTCATAAGATTCATAAGATTCATAAGATTCATAAGATTCATAAGATTCATAAGATTCATAAGATTCATAAGATTCATAAGATTCATAAGATTCATAAGATTCATAAGGTTCATAAGATTCATAAGATTCATAAGATTCATAAGATTCATAAGATTCATAAGATTCATAAGATTCATAAGATTCATAAGATTCATAAGATTCATAAGATTCATAAGATTCATAAGATTCATAAGATTCATAAGATTCATACGATTCATAAGATTCATAAGATTCATAAGATTCATAAGATTTATAAGATTCATAAGATTTATAAGATTCATAAGATTCATAAGATTCATAAGATTCATAAGAATCATAAGATTCGTAAGATTCATAAGATTCATAAGATTCATAAGATTCATAAGATTCATAAGATTCATAAGGTTCATAAGATTCATAAGATTCATAAGATTCATAAGATTCATAAGATTCATAAGATTCATAAGATTCATAAGATTCATAAGATTCATACGATTCATAAGATTCATAAGATTCATAAGATTCATAAGATTTATAAGATTCATAAGATTTATAAGATTCATAAGATTCATAAGATTCATAAGCTTCATAAAATTCATAAGATTCATAAGATTCATAAGATGCGTAAGATCCGTAAGATTCATAAGATGCGTAATATTCGTAAGATTCGTAAGATTCATAAGATTCATAAAATTCATAAGACTCATAAGATTCATAAGATTCATGAGATTCATAAGATTCATAAGATTCATAAGATTCATAAGATTCATAAGATTCATAAGATTCATAAGATTCATAAGATTCATAAGATTCATAAGATTCATAAGATTCATAAGATTCATAAGATTCATAAGATTCATAAGATTCATAAGATTCATAAGATTCATAAGATTCATAAGATTCATAAGATTCAAAAGATTCATAAGATTCATAAGATTCATAAGATTCATAAGATTCATAAGATTCATAAGATTCATAAGATTCATAAGATTTATAAGATTCATAAGATTCATAAGATTCATAAGATTCATAAGATTCATAAGATTCATAAGCTTCATAAAATTCATAAGATTCATAAGATTCATAAGATGCGTAAGATCCGTAAGATTCATAAGATGCGTAAGATTCATAAGATTCATAAGATTCATAAGACTCATAAGATTCATAAGATTCATGAGATTCATAAGATTCATAAGATTCATAAGATTCATAAGATTCATAAGATTCATAAGATTCATAAGATTCATAAAATTCATAAGATTCATAAGATTCATAAGATTCATAAGATTCATAAGATTCATAAGATGCATAAGATTCATAAGATTCATAAGATTCATAAGATTCATACGATTCATAAGATTCATAAGATTCATCAGATTCATAAGATTCATAAGATTCATAAGATTCATAAGATTCATAAGATTCATAAGATTCATAAGATTCATAAGAATCATAAGATTCGTAAGATTCATAAGATTCATAAGATTCATAAGATTCATAAGATTCATAAGATTCATAAGATTCATAAGATTCATAAGATTCGTAAGATTCGTAAGATTCGTAAGATTCGTAAGATTCGTAAGATTCATAAGATTCATAAGATTCATAAGATTCATAAGATTCATAAGATTCATAAGATTCATAAGATTCATAAGATTCATGAAATTCATAAAATTCATATGATTCATAAGATTCATAAGATTCATAAGAGTGATAGCAGTCATTAGATGTGTTAGGGTCATCAGTATTATTAGAATGTTTAAAGACATTTGAAAACATACAGTCATAAGATTCATTAGCTTCCCAATCATCGTTCAATACATTGGGGTTGCAATTCCTTATATTTTTAAATAATTAATGATTATTGACGCCAATCAACGTTCTTTAGATTAAGATTCGACGAGATCATTAAACCTTAAATTTACATACTTGCGTTGAATTACATAATGTTAATATTTCAATCGAATTTATATCCATAAAACATAAAAAAAAATTGTTTTATCATCGCCATTGTTTAACGGATGATGATACTGGACGATAAAATTATGATGAACAACTTGTATCATGACAGAAATTTGAACGGTTTTATCTTGAGCTGTACCATATGTGCTGTGGTTATCCATTCATCAGTGTTCATCATACGACGAGTAATACATGTGAAATGGTAAAAAAAAATTGAAAACAACTTTAGGAAACTTTGTAGATAGAAAAGTTTCTTGCTTAAGGGTCAACCAACGTTTGCATTTTGTATACATAAAATCAGCATACAACGTATATACTACATATATAGTCGAGAGACAAACCAACCAAACAACAAATTATGTATGTGTGTGTGTATAAAAGCACATAAATTAAATTTCGAAAACCATTGTTCACTTGTCCTATTAATGTCATATTCTTTTGTGTACCATGTTTCTCGCATAAGTGACATATGGATTATCGATATAATATGCATGTACTACATCAGCACCAGAAAGCTCAACTTTTTTTTGTTATTTACATGCATATATACATAAATTCCCTCGAAAATTGAACAAACTCTGTAACGAGAACAACAAAACTATGGATGTATGGTGTAGCTGGTGGAATGTATAGTGATTGCCTTGACATGGAATAACAAAGTTGTTTGTTTGCTAATCAAACAAAAATATGAGTTTGAGATGTGTCAAACGCAAAATATTTCGTTCAAAGAATCGAAAGTAGAAAATACGGTGCACAGCTATTTCAGTTGATCATATAACAAATCAGTAAGCCTTCAATTAACTCGAAAAATTATTGTGTATATGAAAAGAAAGCAAAATACCTACGATATGCCTGTACCTTTATAGGCCGGTAGGAACGAAAATTGGATTGGGTAATTCAACAGCAGTTTGGCGTAAATTCAATAACCGCACAATAGCAGGGTTATTTACAAAATGTTCCAATTACTTTGAATAAATTTTGCACATTCATCTATAAATCCAGCATTGCTGTGCGCGTTAATGTGTCTAGTTCTTCAATTGTGGTTGTCGCAACGCAATTATCAATTTTATTATTTCCGCTGGGTTATCTGTACTACGATTCAACGACCAACTTTGATGAATTTCTTTGCCAGCATAACGACAGCCGAGGTAAATTCCTGGATCTGACTTTTGCTAATAATGCTTAGTATTCTAAAGTTTCTTCATGTGCGGATTTCACCGGCTAATCTATTTGGTGTGCAAACTCATTCCTATAGAGTAGTTGCACTGTTACCTTTCCGACCGCCGGCAAACTGTAAGATGTCTGGGTCAATTGTGTACCACAGGGTAGTCACTTAAGCCTATTACTATTTTCATTATTTATCTACGATATCGTTGACTGCTTTAAATTTTCAAGCTGCCTTCTTTTCGCCGATGACATACAAATGTTCAGCTTCAAGATGATTTAGATAGATTTTGTAAATGGTTAACTGACCAGAGAATGCGCCTTAATGTGTGCAAATGTAAAAATTTGACCTTTTATCGTATCCGCTCTCCTTTATTGCTTCAATATTGTTTGAACAATTAATTTGTTGACAGAGTGGAATTCATTTCTGATCTGGGAGTAGACTTTTCAGCCGATGCGACTTTTAACAGGCATATTAACACTATTGTCCCAAAGGCTTACAATATGCTAGGAATACAGTACAATTTGTTTTGTACCCACTTCGATGTCTGCCATCTAGTCGGGCAGCCAAGTTTATGATTCCGCCTTATCAAGATCGCTGTAATATATTAAAAGTACAACGTTTGGACTATGGATGTTGCAGCTGCATTCTTACTTAGACAAATTTTCGACTCCCAACTCGATCCCACGAGGCTCCTACAACGTCCCGAACATCGTATTCGTCAACGCGGCAGATTACTATGTTTCGACACTGTTACTTGTACTCTTAGTTTTGATTTGAGATTTAAATTGGACTGAAAACAAAACACAATTGTAAAAATCACTTAAAATGTCCGAGCTTGCTAAGAAGCTCGATATTTAAGTTCCGCGTGGTTTGAAAAAAATTCATTAACTGAATGGATCAATATTTGCAATAGGCAGCTCACGCACGCAATGAAGTTGACCCTTGTTTGATACAAATCAAACTGAACGGAACAATCAAAGAAACCGGACAACATTGGTAACGCGTAATGGATTTTTGCTTTAACGTGATGTGGTGGAAGAGATGTGGTGATGATGATTGCCATTTGCTTCGAAGTTTGCAAAACTGTTTGAATAGAATAACTTTCGCTCATGACCCGTCAATGAATGTTTTTGTATTTTAAGAACCAGAAGTTAAATAAGCACGGAATTATAAAGTTGCCGAACAGAATGTAAATGGTCATCGTACAAAACGGAAAATAGAATGTTGATTGAAGTCTATTCTTTGTGTAAAAATATAAATATTATTTCTCACTACAAAATCACGGAGCGAGTTACGGACGTAAAATCGCCGAGCGCAATAAAAATAAATAAAAATTAAAAAGTAAAAGTGCTTTACCAATCAAGGTAATTTTTTCTTTGTGTTAAGTGTCAAGTTAAAAAAAGTATTAAGTGGAAAAGGTGCAGAATGTGACGATGAATTTATTTTCTCCAAAAAAATGACAACCAGCAAGGAGCGCAATCCATTTCAAATGAAAGTTCTATAAATCGTGCAAATTATCCAGTGCCATCGACGTCTGGCTTAAATGAAAATGCAATGTAAAGAATTGCAGCTTACCCAAAAACTACAGAACTTGCAGCAAGATTAGGAACCAGTAACTGTTCCTTAGAAGAAACGAGAACTCCAATGAACGACTACCATAAAATATATCATCTGCTAGTAGCCGCACTTAAAAATGAATTAGGTGAAGAGTTCTTGTCGCTCCAATTAAACGAGGCAGTATCTGTGAAACCAGAATTCAAGCCGAGAGCATCGAAGCATATCGTAAAATGATGTTATCGTAGAAGCAGGTAATAAACACTTTCACGCTTCTAGATTAGAGAGTTCAAGAGTTATATATAACTGTCGTAATAAAATGAATCGAGTCTTCCGTATCACCACAAGAAATAAGTAAGGGACTGACTGCCAAGGGCTTCCGAATTAGACGCGTTATAAACATTATTCATTTTGATAAAAATCGTTCAATCAATGTTGAAAGTTCGACTGAAACCTGAAGCAGTAAAAACCAAAAGGACACACGAAATTTACAACACGAAGTATCTGTTGTATAGAAGAGTTTTAGTGGGAAAGCCACACAAATCTATAAGTCAGCCTTACAATGTACTTTTTGCAAGAGTTTGGGCATTCCCGAAACTACAGAGTGGCTGACACGAAGTGTTACCAAAACAAAACGCCACAGAATTTTTATTTTTTCATGAATTTTATTGAATCAAAGTATAAAATGTTGAGAAATATTTAAATTTTCGAATTGCATTAGCAGTTTTCGAATTGGCCACAATTAGCCGCGATTGTGGCCTTCAAACGGCCGACAAAGCTGTTGCATGCAGCACGAAAGTGGCTCTGCGGTATTTTGGCCCATTCCCGGCGAAGCGCTTGATTGAGATGATCGACACTTCGGTATTTTTTTGTCCCAACCTTAAAAATACCCCAAGCCGAGAAATCTAGCGGTTTTCATCCGGTGAAATTTGTGGCCATTGCGCAGTGGAAATGATCCGCGGAACTTTGTTTCTCAGCCAATCTTATATGTGCCCAAAGCTTCAACGCTCCCTCCAACACATGATCCCGATAAATTTGAGCATTTATCTTTATGCCACGGTCCAAATAAACGAGCGGCGAACGGCTTTCGGCCGTTACGACGGCCCAAACCATCACCATCGGTGGCGCTTGGTTTCGAGTGACAATCCGTTGGTCCAAATTTTCAGTAGAACGAGCCATTTTTCTGCCGCTACGGCGCAGATTCCGAGCTAATTTGGCCTTACCATCCGAGTGATATCTGGCGATGTTGCAGTGCGTTTCGGTCCACCAACATGGCGTTTTGCAATGCTGCCAGTATCGTTATAAAGGTTTATGGTGCGATACATAAACATTTTATTCACATGCAGATGTTTTATAACTGGTTAACAATCTGCGGCTGTGGTATTCCAGCCACATATAGAGCAATCACACTATTACGCTTGAATTCCATTGCGGATAAATTTTTTCCTGAATATTTCCCACTAAAATGCTTGTATACGCTTGTAAACAATGGAATGAACTGTCATTATTTAAAATTTGAGCGCTCTGTGGTATACTGGTTTGACAGCACTAACAGTCTGAAGTTTGTAACACTTCGTGTCAGTCACCCGGTATTGTAAACTGTCAGCTATTACCGTGGTACGTAGCAACATGCACAAAACTAGTGAGTGTGGCTTAGTTAAAACCAAACCTGAAGTAAAAAAGTGTTGTAATTGTGAGGAAAATCATACCGCTACTTATATAGGGTGGGCCAAACAATTTTTTTTTTTTAAATGCAATAAAACAAAAATTTCTCAATATTTTTTCAAATTTATTTTTTCATTGTAAAGAACAATCCTTCCGATTAATTAACTATTTCATTCATATGACTTCCTCGGCTGGCCTTGACGTACCCCATACGGTCGGTCCAATTTTTGAGCACATTTTCGATGGTATGCGGCATTATGTCTTCAATGGCAATGCGAATATTGTTCTTGAGAGCGTCAATCGTTGCTGGTTTGTCGACGTAACACTTATCTTTGACGGTACCCCAAAGATAATAGTCCAACGGCGTCAAATCACAGCTCCGAGGCGGCCAAATCACATCAGCGTTTCGGCTAATAATTCGATCTTCGAAGACAGTGCGCAAAAGATCAATTGAAACGTGTGCTGTATGGCACGGAGCGCTGTCTTATTGAAACCAAATGTTGCCTATGTCCTCCTCTTCAAGTGCTGGGAACTAAAAATCGTTTATCATGGCGCGGTAGCGCTCACCATTAACAACGACGGCCTTGCTCATTTTCAAATAAAAATGGCCCAATGATGCCACCGGACCAAAATCCGCTCAGCGAACCGAAAACGCAATGGGTGCTCTCTTTGCCTCAATTTCTGAACCAATTGAACTTTATACGGTGTCATACCAAGGTCTTTATGCAGAATTCGTCACAATGTTGTGCGTGAAATGTTCAATTCTTAAGCACGATGGCGAGTTGACGTTCCCGGCGACTCACGCACATTCTCGGCTACAGCATCAACATTTTCGGTTGTACGCTTGGTTGGCTGCTTGGTTCGTGTTGCGTTATTAATTAGCAAGCCTGTTTCTTTAACTTTATTCACAAAATAACGCACATATGGAGCTCCCGGCGCTTCGTTCCTCCGAAAACAGCATTCTGCAACAATACCATGATTTTCGAAGTAATGTTTCAATATTTCTCAGCATTGTTCAAGCGAATACACAACCAATTTCGTTCAGCGGAAGGATAAAACTAACTTTCTGTCAAATCAGAAGTGACATAATCCTTACCATACTCAAAATAACCGCTAGTTCAAGAAAAAAAGTTAGGTGGCCCGCCCGTATGTAGAGGATGCCCTATGTATTAGGAGTTAAGATTAAAATGACACTCAAACAAGTAAAAAATTATGCCTGCACCCATTAACTCAGAAACATGATTGAACTATCATCTATGAATAAATTTATACAAATCATGAGACAAAATATAGAATTCATGCTGCAAAACATGAAAACCCTGATGCAACTTTTAACGAACAATCAAAATATAAAATGATTGAACCTAAATTAGCCTTATTGAATGCCAATGGGCTAGCGTAATATAAATTAGAAGTACAGCATTTTCTAAATAAACACAGCAATGACATCATGTTGGACTTTGGCACACATTTGACACAAACAAGCTCAGTAAAATTGAGTGGTTACAAAATTTACGGCAACCAAGTGGATCAGCAATTACTATTAAAGAGAGAATAAGATACCATGAGCTAGAAAAATATCGCAAGGAGCATATACAGGCAACTAACACCTGCTTAGAAGAATGGTCCCGCAAATGCACCACAGCCGCAGCCTACTCTCCTTTTGGTGGATTTAATTAGCAACAACTTGCAAATCATTTCAAAGCCTACTTGGGCTCCAGATTATTTACCGTTTATTTATTCATGATCCAATTATATAAATTATCAACAATTTAGTGAACCACACCCCACACTGTGAGCATAAATTAAAATACGAATTTTTCTATTTGTGGATTTTAAAAGTTCATATCTACGAGTAAAAGAATAAAACTAAAATTAATAAATTGGTTTGCTATAAAATAAGGAAAAAACAATTAACTAAATTGTGGTTAATGCTTTAATGGCATTTTGATAAAAATCTTTCTGTTGATGATGTTGAGTGCGGGTTGCCAAAATTTTGGTGGGCTTATTATTGTTCCGATAATTGCTTGTTTTGTGGTCGGATTTTTCTTCTTTAATAAATAACAGGATTGGATCTATTTTCTTTCTTGTTTATGTAACTGGATCTTTTCAATTGCATTCTGTTAGTAAAATTAATTGCTAATTTTTTTTGTTTTGGTATGTTGGGATTGGATTTCACATCGTGCCGGTGTTCCATTTCTACGGGTTAGGTTCATAACTCCTATCCACCCCTTGTATAAATCGTCTCATGGAGGTGATAATGGATCCAGCATAAGTGTCGTCCATTCAGGAACGGCCGTAAAATTTACAGGGTCTTCCCATGGCACTGGCAAGCTGTCGGAGTGTGTAATGTGGAAGGTTTTCTAGAGAGATTTCTCTTTTCTAGAGACGTCGCTACCCTCTTATGCCACTAAGTTGTGGGTGGGCATCGGTTTTTAGCGGTGATGTCAGCGGTCGATGGGTCATTCGGTCGTTCAAGGATAGGCACTCAAATTGTATTCAACATATTTCAGTTTTCTATTTAATTTTCATTTTCTTTCCTTTCTGCGGTTTATTCGAGTACAGTATTATGTCTACAAACCCGACGCCTAAATCTCTAAGTCTTAGCCGGAGCTTTACATAACCGCGTAGACCTCTGATGCCGCGTCTGCTTATGGACTCCGTGTTCGGTTAAAACTGATTGAAGTTTAATTTTTGGGGACAGTCAGGCTTCAATTAAGACAGTCAAATTATATTTTCTTAGGCCGAAAATGGCCGAAAATTGTCTCTGATGATTTCTTAACGAGATGGCAGATCAGTTCAACATTCACTTAATGTAGGCATTTCAGTATTACACGGAATAAAAGCAATAGCAGCTCCAATAGCACTTCATGTGAAAACTACACCTGTCAAGAACGCTGCGGCGGCAGCATGTCAGTATGGTTGCGAGTACTATTACGGTACATAGTCTCTTAGGTAAGCCTATGAGAAGAATGGAGTCTCCCCCATGATTACTGTCGTAAATGCGAAGATGAAGAGGAGCAAGAAACTGTTCTCCATTTTCTTTGCACCTGTCCCCGTCTAGCGATTAGCTGACTGAAATTTGTGGGAGCTCTCCTCGTATATGACGTGAAGAACCTCAGTAAAATGAAAATCAGGAATATCCTGCGCTTCGTTAAGAGCTCAAGATGGTTCGATGTCAGGTGAGGAAAGAACAGAATATGGCATGGCTCGAGACCTGATTGTGTCTATATATCAGTTCTTTAGGAAAACGACCCTAACCTAACCTAACCTAAGTTATTCAATGTGTTCAGTTTCAAATGATACTCAGACAAAGACAATTTGAAATTAAGAAATATAATATTTAAATATTTAAAATACAGGGTGGTCCTTTTTCAATTGATGAATTTTACTACTCAATGTTTTCGGTTCTAAAAAATTCTTTGACTTACGAAAAGTCAAAAATATGTCAATTATCATCATGGAGTCGCTAACAACATAACAACGCATTTTGAAGAACTAAACATTTCAGAAACCACATTACGACGCATTTTGCATGTTGATCTTCATTTGCCTCCATACAAAATTCAACTAACTCAAAAATTGAAGCCACCATTTAAATCATCGTCGTTTTGTTAATTGGATTTCGTTCATCCAGTCATCCGTTCCATGAAGGTTTTTCATCAAAAATCATCTTTTGTGATGAAGCTCATTTCCATCTTAATGGGTACGTCAATAATCAAAATTGTCCAATTTGGGGAACGGAGAATCCTCATGTTATTCAAGAAATAGAAGTTCATCCTCCAAAAGTCACTGGTTGGTGTGGTGTATATGTGTTGGTGGCATCATTGGGCCGTTTTTCTTTGAAAACGAAGAAGAAAATGCCCTTACAGTGAATGGGAAATGTTATCGCAACATGTTAACTGGTTTAAATTGAATGAATTGTGTGTCAACGACCTTTGGTTTCAACAAGACGGAGCGACATGCCACGCAAGTTGTGCACCAATCCATTTATTGTCAACAAAATTTGCTGATCACATAATTTCAAGAAATTGTGAAGTTCCTTGGCCATCAAGAAACCCGGGTTTGACACTACTTGATTATTTTTTGTGGGGTTATTTCAAAGGTATGTTAATCATCCACAAACAATTCAACAACTTTAAAACAACATTCGAGCTGAAATTGAGGTCATTGATCCGCTTTTATTGTAAAAAGTCATACAGGCCTGTAGACGAACCCTTGGTGAGCATATAAACGATATTCTTGTCATACATAAACGGCATAGAACCGGGTGTTTTATTTACAGATGAAAAAATGACTAACACATGGCCCACCCTGTATAGGGTAAAATGAAATATCAAATTGATGAAATTTATCTTTGCAAATAAAATTCTAGGCTCACTTCACAAATCCTAGGCTAACGAATGTTTGTGGAAGACCGCTATTCCATCCAAAAATTTACAAAGTTATTAATCGAGAAACGATCGCTTATGCTTGAAACGATTTAGAGCGGCTAATTTTTAGAATATCAGGAGTGCCCATTGTGAGGAAAATTATCAATTAAACAATATGGAACTTAAAATCAAAAATATTCCAAATCGAATTCCAGATAAAACTTATCCACTTTAATTTAACGATTTGTTCACCAAGACATTATTTTCCCATAACTATAGGAATTGTAAATTAGAAATAACCCCCAAAAAACCCAACCATATACCAGACGAAAAACGGAAATATATCTGATTTCCAGGAAAATCAAAGTCTGACACGAAACGTTAAATATTTCTTGAAGTTCGACAGAGCTGAATGCTATAAAATTCACAGACCAAATACTACACACAGACGTAAATGAAAAAGTATTTGTACCAGCCAGCATCGTATGAACTGTCTGTCTGCAATTGAAGACAAACGAGCAAAAAAACGAGTTAATTAAATTTTAATTGTATTAAAAACATGTTAAACAGCGACTGCAATAAAACAAGAACAACAAACTTTTTTGTTTGACGAGTAAAAGCTTACTCTCACTCTGAAAGTTTAGACATAAAAAGTTTCAGGTTTTATTTTGTATCGAATGAGAAACTTTGTAGCTTTTTTGCTGTTATCGTCAGCCTTTATGAGTAACGATAAGTTTTTAATTTTTTGTACCTAACAAATAGTAAAATCGCGGCGAGCTCAAAGCTGAATAATTGTCAACTGGTCACATCAATCTGAAATCTTATAAATTCCTTTACCGTTTGCTGCCGCCGTCGCCCCCACCACCGGTCGCCATCTCCTTCGTCTACTCATTTACATAAATGAGAGATTAAAGACTTTTATTTTTCTGTTGTTTTTATCGTTTCGGATAACACAAAAATGTTGTTCTTGTGTTTCAAAAGAATACTTGAAGAAATTTGTAGAGCTTTTTTGTATACGTACTTTGTTTGTTTGTTTGTTTTCGTCTGATAATTTTATTTTTAAGATTAACAGGCGATTATCAGGTAATTATTATTTTTTGTGTCTGTTGTTGTTTGTTTTTGTTTAAGATAACTTTATTAGAAGGCACAGTGGGTGATTCAGTATTCTTTTACTTAGGAAAGGATGTTAACAAAATATTTAAGGAATTTGGTTCATATGCAAATTATTCACAAGCCTTAATTGTATTGTGTTTAAATTTAATTCATGAAATCGTTTATGATGGGGTCTACGACCTCGCTTAAATGATTGTTTAGGCACGAAAGATCCGCAAACTCGCGAAACAGTAGGTACAGCATATTGAAGCAATACACTTGATTTAGCTATTGAATTTTCTATTATTTCATGTTTCCAACAATCGAGCTTTTTATCCATAAAAGTTTAAAAAGTGCGGCCCTGTTCTCACTCAAAACAATGAAGAAGTTTACAATGCAACACGAGGTTTTCTAATCACGTCATCATTTATACCATTTACAAGTTAATATTGTTACGAATTTTGGATGTTTGATATGGATTCGGATTAGGGAGTTGTAATCGGGATCATGCAGATCCATTTAAATCCGTAAGACATTTTTATCCGTAAAACATTTTTTACGAAGCTTTTGTTTATTTTCGACGTCTAAGCAGCGCCAATCATTGCGAAATTTCGATGGTCTTCTTCCGATTGTAGTTTGCGCCGCGGTAGTTATGGCTGACTGGATCTAGCTATTATTTCTGAATATTAAGCGGAGGTGCTGATTGACGATGATAATGACGTTTGATGTTTTTCAGCTAATAATTGGTTTTATTTCAGGAATTAGTTTCTCAGGACAAGTATTGATTCCAACAAGGGTTGTTTTCCAATTTGAATGTTTTCATTCGCAAATAATATTCGGAATAAATAAGCTAGCTAATCAATTTTACTCGAACCGAGATAAAATTTCGATACGAGGATAATGGAGTCGTAACAATTTACAAAAGAATAAAAAAATTTAATTTCTCAAAAGTGGGGTGCTAACACAATGGAGCTCGATTTGATTTCTCATAAATTTTGAGGCCGAACAAATTGTTGCTGCTACCCGCTCCTAAATAGTTTATTTTGGTCCTAAATAGTTTATTTTGGTCGTCAGAAATTGACATTTCTTAAGAGTTTGCTATAACCCTCTTAAACTCCTTAAAGGAATTCCGTTAAATTCCGTTATTTTTTCAGTAAACATATTCCTCGAAACTCTTTTCAATGAGTTATCCACAAACAAACTCTTCGACTACTGCTGACTAAATTGACGAATACTCTTATAACTTGGTCTGCTAGCATGTGAGCGTGTGTCTGTTACTATTTTTATATTTTTGTTTTTGTTCGAGCGAAATTGATAAAATAAAACGAAACGCGATTTAATTTATTTAATTATTTCGTTTATGAGGATTTATTCGTGTCGTGTTCTTGCTTGGTTGAATGTAGGATTAAAAATGTTTTTCACATGGATGTGTCGATTTTAACCACTGCGAAAACGCGTTGTCCGACGTTGGTGTTTTATTTAGTGTTGCCCGACATTTAGTTATAGGGTGCTCACCGATAGATGTCACCTACGACTGTCGTGGAGAAGTTTGGTGTCGTCTCCAACATTACCGGCAGCCCTAAATTATTTTAATACTTAAGTGTTTGTTGTGGTTTTCCGGAATAGGCAGGAGGCACAGCTTTGTCACCGGTCGCTTGTATACAGCATTCCCATACATCTCAGCGTGACGACTCGAACTAGTGTTCTGCTTAGATTCGACATAATTCCAATTGTTGGGTTGAAGACAAACCAGGATTTGCGAAATCCGATTGGCCGCAAACGCCCTCCTCGCCTAATAGTGCTGCGTATCCAACAAGTACTAGTTGCGAGTCGGTCCTTGCCTACATTTGGACTTGTTTCTCGTTTAGTGATTGATCTATCTTGTGTATGAGCGTGAGAAGATTACTGAGATTTGTCGAATGATTTATCCGTGGTCGATTTTGAGAGCCTTCAAGGATCTCAAACTATCTCAATAAGTAAGCAAGTTTTGATTTTGGGACCGCCTCGCCAGTTTGCCGATAACTGTGGTGGAAGATATCCAACAGAGCGGATTAAATACATACCTTAGTTAATACCTTAGTTGGTGCACGAACATCCGATGTTGAATGCGATACAGTCGGCCGAGGTAGTCCATTGCAGTCCAAGTGTTTTAGCTAAATCGTCCACCAATTCAATCGACCATTTCAGCTAGTAGTTCCTGTGATACACGTAGTCTCGAGGGCTATTAAGATCTGTCGATACATCTGCTTAATATCTGTAACGAAAACGAATTTATGTTTTGTAACGAAAACGAATTTATGTTTTCGAAAAAGGGTTTGTATTTCAAAATGTTGTGTTGAAGCTTGGGACATTCGCGTATTTTGCATTACATTACAATTAGCGGGATAGCACGTCTGGTGCGACGAGCTGAGGTAGTCTTTTAACACCTCCTCCATATATCCCAATTCCAGGTAGTCTTGCATGTACTTTTTGTCCATTGATGGACGATTCGCGAGCTTAATACAAATTTGACGACAATTGAACGCGACGTAGATGCCTCATTCGCTCATATTCCACTGAGTGCGGCTGGTCTTCTCGCTAATCCGATTATGAAATTTTGATTAGAGTGCAATCCGAATGCGATTTCTTTGGCGAGCAGTACATCCGTGAATGACAATGCAACGTGGAACGTGGTTACCATTTTGAGATGCTGTATAAGATAGCGGAAATTTCTCAGCGGAAAATAAGAGATTTCGCTATTCGCCGCAAGTGGCAGCACAATTACAAAAGAGAATTGTTTTTGTTATTTAATTACCAGCGGAAATTTTTTATTCATTTTGTATCTTTTTTTCCACGAAATAAAACATCCCAGCGGAATAAAATATTAAAAGTGATCCTTAAAATGACAAATTGATTGATCTCCGAAATAAAGGAACTCGGTAAATGAAATCTTGAAATTTCCAATATTCCGTCTTTCCGCCGTTCTAAAAGAATGACGATGAAATTTGGATAAAAGTATTGATCAGGGGTCCAAAACTTAGGACAAAATTCTAGGATCTTTTCATTCTGGACTAAACTAGGCCATTTCATACCCAATACTTTTGAAATTTAATTTTTTTTATTAGTTTATTTTCAGTTATTGGCCAATATCTCAAAACTTCCACTAGTAACCAATACTTTCGGTTATTTTTCTAATAGCTTAGGTCATACTGAGACTACCAGGAAAATTTTGGGAAAATTGATGGAATAGAATTTTCACTATAATTTTTTGATTTTCTGCGGCCATATAAGTTATTTTCAGTTGTTGGTCAAAAACTGAAAATAACTTATATGGCCGCAGAAAATCAAAAAATTATAGTGAAAATTTTAATCCATAAATTTTCTCCAAATTTTCCTGGTAGTCTCAACATGACCTAAGCTATTAGAAAAACAACCGAAAGTATCGGTTACTAGTGGAAGTTTTCAGATATTGGCCAAACACTGAAAATAAACTAATAAAAAAATTTAAATTTCAAAAGTATTGGTTATGAAATAGCCTAGTGTAATCCAGCATGAAGAGATCCTAGAATTTTGTCCTAAGTTTTGGGCCCCTGATCAATACTTTATCCAAATTTCATCGTCATTCTTTTAGAATGGCAGAAAAACGGAATATTGTTAAATTTCAAGATTTCATTTACCGAGTTCCTTTATTTCGGAGATCAATCAATTTGTCATTTTAAGGATCACTTTTAATATTTCATTCCGCTGGGATGTTTTATTTAGTGAAAAAGAGATACAAAATGAATAAAAAAATTCCGCTGGTAATTATATATCAAAATAAATTATCTTTTGTGATTGTGCTGCCACTTGCGGCGAATACTGAAATCTTTTATTTTCCGCTGAGCAATTTCCGCTATCTTATACAGCATATTTTGTGATGATGGTTCGAGGGATGACTGTTCGGATTCGAGTTCGAATTGTGTAGTAGCGTGACTCGGATGCGATTTGACTATTCTTCGAATGTGAGAGGCTTGAATTGATCTGTAATACATTGTGAATACCAAAACAGACTTAACACGTAAGGATGTGAGAGTCTGAGACGACGCATGAACGAGTTGATTGTGTGTCAGATTTGCAATATGCTTAATTGTGCAACGAATAAAATTATGTCAGAGGCTCCTTTGGCGACTGTCAAGAATTCGACTTTGTTCTGGTCATGGAAATCACCTAAAGTGCTATCGGGTGTTCAGGAAAACGATAAGATCCTGGTATGACATTGTAGATACTGTGCTCGGATTAGGACTTCTCCCAATGTCGATGGGTTTCTGGTGTTGTCATATGTTGATATTTTATTTAGGGTTGCCCGACATTTGGTTATAGGGTGTCCACCGATAGGTGTCACCCCCCACGCACCTCCCTTAACCGCTACATTCACGACCAGAACGAAAAGCTACCTACTTGAAATTATCTTTCGCGAAAGTGCTGCCTGTGGCGGCGAGTAGAATAATAAACAATAAAGCATATTTAAATGGTGTAAACTTTCAATAATTAATAAACTTCGTGCTCCCGGTCTGTTCTACCAAAATTAAATTGCTTATGATGATTTTATTTATATAGATCAAATTAAATTGGACATACTGCAAATATTGATTTCCATCAACATGACACATAAGAAAATTCAATAAATTTCTATTTAATTATTGTACATCAGACATAAAACAAGTATATATACGAGTATGTACACAATATGCACATGTAAATATTGTACAAAGTAAACAAAAGAATTCTGCCTTTTTAATTAAATATTTATGTACATAATTGCAATACATTCGTATATGTCCAAAACTATTCTAAAAGTCAATATGAAGATATGCAAAGTGTGAAAAGCTCTCATTCTATTTGGATATGTGTACATCACTGCTTATGTATACATAATAAATACAACAAGATATTCACAAGAAAATATTTAATTGTTACAATTCCATTTCGTTTCGATATGAAACCAGACGTAGTTGTGTACCCCTACATGATATATACAGTTGGTCAACTCAAAACCTTTTGGTATTTAAAGAAATTCACATACGATTGAGGCGCATGTACAGTGTTTTGTAATTAATTATTTTGGGTACACCAACCATAAAGTTTATTTGCAAAATCTTTTATACAAGCTTTTATTTTTATGTATGTATGTTGTGTACTCTATGTATACCAAGTACATAATACATATGTTTTACATTGTCATGTATAGACGTATGAGATGATATTGCATTTATTGTGTAAAATCTAATCTCAAAAGACAAATATAATAAATACAAAATGCAAGAAAGTTTTTTGTTAGTACGTATAATGATAAAAATTAATTTTGTTAAATGTAACGATGCTCGTGCACATACGAGAGGCATGTGCTTAACATACTTCGTTCGATGGTTAGTTCTTCCCAGTAGAAATAATTTTTATTTTGCTATATTGCAATTTTGAGCGTTGATATCTGCTCAATATATCTGTTATTTTATGATTCATACCATAATAAAATTACTTATAGTAGTTTCAGTAAACGAATAAAATAATTAGACTATGAAGGTACAGATGTCGCATTTTACGAATTTCTTCATTTCTTTATTTGTTTCACGAGAACAAAACACATATTACTATATTACTTTTTTATTTCACTATACTGCCTCCTACAGTTTAAGATCGGCGGCCTCCACATACTTTTGGGTCAAAATTTCGTAGCTATGACAATTATTTGCGACATTTTTTATTAGAATAGAAACTGTAACAACAATTTATGAAAGATAAAATGAGTTATAACATTTACATCAGTTAATAGCAACGCACTTGTTTGTTATAACCTTAAAACTCAACAATTTTTTCAAAATGTCTTTAGTTTTTCCCAACGTTTTTAAAATTTTACTTAAATTAATTTAATAAAAATTGACCTCATCTCATATATGGTCTGAAACCAATTCCGTTTAACCTAACCGAAAAATAAATTATTACACTGAATAAGGTTGGCCTGCCCTCTACAAGGATCTTGCAATAGCTCAATATCTAGTGGTGACATGGTGTAAAAAATTATTGAAGTTCGTAAGATTGACTTACCATTTGTCAGTAGTTTTCTTTTTTGACTTCAATAAGTGTTTAATGATAAAAATTGTTTTGAGATGAAATTTACTCTTAAGCAAATCATAGTATAGAGGTGGTTTTGAACTAAACTTAATTTTTGTACATCCTGTTTTATTTTTAAACTAAATAAAAATGTAACAAATTATGATGTTAGGTTTCATTGAAGCGGGCTAATTTGGTCGGTGCCGGTTTAAAACACTCAAAAAGCACATGATTTGCTTACGCTACTCAGGATGTTTTATGAACAACAATCAGGCATCAACTGACCCAATCAACTTACGAAATATCACTGTTGCTGATATGAATATAAACTTAACCCAGCATCACTAAAAATGCAATGATACCCCAATGCACTGAAGATGCATACTCGACATTTTCTTTCAAATCCAGAAATAAAATTCAAATGTTAAATAAAATCAAATTAAAAATTAAAAACTATGTAAAAAATAATGCAAAAAGCTAAATTAAAAGAACTGAAATGAATTAGCACTGTGTAGCAAAGTGGATCAGCTAGCTGATTCTCGGTAATAACTAAATTAAGAAATTTTTACTAGATGTGTCACAAGTGTTAAAACATTTTCATTTTGAGCAGTTTGAAGCTCCCAGGTTTGAGCGCCAACGTCCTAGATTCATACCTTCAAGTGGTACATCCTGAGTAACTCTAAATGAATCAGGCGGCGTAGTGGGGACGAGCTGAGAATTTTCTATTTATAGTCATGGACAAAACCTGTTACGACGAGTCATTGGCGCCCTAAAATCATTACCAAATCAAAGTCTGTTCTCCAGGTTAGGAGCGGCTGAAGCGGGCGTCTGTCTGTTCCAAGGGGCTCGCTATATAAATGAGTTCAAGGTAGAACTGCAGCATTTTAAGGCCTGGAAATCTCCAGAACATTTCGAATCAGATAAAAATTTGCACATTAGACGTACTCGCACTACAAGAACTTTGATGGTCTGGAAGTACACAGCAGCAATCAGAACGGAGAAGAATTTGGAGATGGCTTTCTCATCCATCGGCGTGTGAAGCAACACATCATCGGCTACCCTATTAATATGCGTATATGCATGGTCAGACTGCACACTAAGAAATTTAATATCACGATTGTTAAAGTGCATGCCCCGCACCAATAATAAACCTAGTGCTAGCCGTATATTAGGATTGGCACAATCTTTCAGCTTCGATATATGATCCCTTATAAATTTATATGAAAATCGTCTATAACTTCCAGAAACTTCCTAGATGACCAGCACCCGCCGTATGTTCAAATTTACGGCCAAAATGGGCAAATGGCCAAATTCTAAAATCTCAGGTTTAAGTTAAATAGTAAGTTATATCTCTTAAGAACTTTCTAGAGTGAAACTGGAGCTTTATATTTTGAGTTGAGGCAATTTGTAATGAGCGCCCCAATGCAATCTTCCAGCTCCAATATGGCCTCATATACATTTTTATGAAAATCATCCCTGGCCCAGAAATGAGGTTTTGTGTTGGTACGTTATAGGATGAATGCTGACCAAATGGCCAGCACCAGCCGTATGTTCAAATTTGAGTAAAAGGCCAACTCCTATAAAATCTCAGGTGATAACTTAACCAATAAATATTTGTATATCTTTATAATTTCCTAAAGCCGGAAATGGTTCTTTATGTTTTGAGTTGGTAATGATAAAAAGAAAATGGCGAGCTAGGCCGGAAATGGCGTTGGGTGTTTTGACATGGTACGTTATAAGGTGAATGCAGACTAAGTTAGCAGTACCAGCCGTATGTTACAATTAGTGTAAATGAGGTGTTTAATCACAAGTGGTCGAATGAATACTGGGACTCTGGCTTGGCTCACTTCGGAACTAGGATGTTTGTCATCCGGAAATAGTTGATCATATGGTTGGATGTGTGTTTGGTATCGGCAGCTTGTTGAAACATCCAGCAAAGACCAATTATTTATATCGTATAAGGAAGCATGTTGGTGGCCAATATTCTTTCATACACAAACCGATTCATCGTTCCATTTATTCTGTAGCGCTACAAGTTTACCGTCTTACGACCGTATACCCTAACGCTAAAGAAATTTGTCCCCATTTCATGCACTAACCCCATGTGCGGCTTTGATTCCCGCAGCTCAGTCTTGTAGGGGATGTGGTCGTGGGTTTTTGGGGTTAGACGAAATGCGGGACCTAGATTACCGCACAATAACAAAAGAGAAAGAGAAAGATGGCCTAATATTTACCATCTAAAGGTTGAAAAAAAATGAAAAGTGGGGTCCTCGGACCCAAAACTGGCGGGTCCTACATATTTCAAGCGGATGTTTTACCCATGGTTGTTAATTCTGGTTTCTTAGGGTAACATAATTACCCTAAGAAATACGCACCAAAAAAAAATATTAATAGAGAAGCTTAACGATTAGTGGTTTAATGGCGTGGAGGAGGTCCTCAGCAGAAAGAGGGTGTCCCGCCTATGGGCAGGGTTACTTTCGATGCCCTCGCTTCTAGCAAGACTCAGCTTTGCTAGAAGCAACTAAGGAACCTCGCCACGATTAGAATGGTTAGTATCTCTACTGCACTAAAATCATACTTACCAAAAAAAAGAAAATTTAGTCTGCAAAGCACTAGACTAAAAACTCGCACTTTTAATTTACCTCCCGGATCAGTCTTTCAATGTATGTATTTCACTAACGTTTATTTTAAATTTTTAAATTAATGAACAAAAATTTTCTTTGGTGTCAAAAATAAATCAAACTTGCAACACTCCCACAAAACGAATTTTTTGGATATTTCACATTTATTGGCACTTGATTTGATTTATTCCCCGATTACATCAATTTATTTATGTAACTTAATGAACACTGTATAGTATCACGAGATAATAAACACATCCAATTTTCTTAATTAAATTTATTTCAGATTAATTTATACTTTTTTTTTTAAAATTATTATTGTATTTCACTAAATTTTACACATGTTAACAAACGCATTTTATTTTAGATATCAGGAAATTACCCAAAAAGAAACTGAACTTTCTACCTCTTCTAAACACAGCTGCACGGCTGACTGTCTAGCACGCAACCTCCTTCTTTCTTTCCGTTGTACATTTTATACCAAAAATTGAAAACAAATTATTGTACATTCATCAAAATGTACGAACGCAAAAACGTACAACAACGTGACATTGATTTTCGCTTACTCAATGCACGCGCAAAAATTTATTTACATCAACAAAAAATCAATCGATCGAAAGGTGCAATTGTAGGTATTTTCAATAGCAAAGTTTTTTTTCAAGCCATTTACCTCAAGACATATCGATGCAAAAATAAATTGATAATGTTGCATTATATATTATTATGGTTTACGTTTATTCACCTACTGCATGGATATATACAGTAATCTGAGTAACATAAGCAACCAATAACAATGCGAAATACGGCATGGTAATTTCTTTTGGTAGAATTTGAGGTATCACCTCGAAGGTTATGCCGTATGTTAAAATTTGATGTTTGGGTTGATAACGGAACTGAATAAAATTCCGTTACAGCGTGGGGAAAACCCAAACCCTGAGATGAAAAGGGATCTCATGCCCTAATGAAAAGAGGACAGGAGTAGAAATTCAGTTTCCTTACATCCCACGTGGGGAACTCCCACACCCTGAGCTAGTCTCAGTGCCGGGCTGTCTAAATTAAACACCTAACCTATATCTAAATATCTAAATTATAACTATGGGCTACTAATTATTACTACCAATAAGCATTAAATGTCTAACCCTACGTCCTATCCTTGTTATCAGATCAGGTTTCCCTGCGCCCCCTCAGCCTGGTTTCCGCCTTCCCGTGGTGTTGGCCGTTGCCTTATTGGTCCCCGTTGTCTCCACGGTCTATTCCAGAGTTTGCATCCCAAGAGTAACAGAATTAAGGTTAGTACCAAAGCTGCCCCAGTGCCCGTATAGTTCCCAATGTGATGCCAATTGACTTGGGACCACGGTTCCTCTCTTTTTAGTTCTTGGATGGTTTGCTGTAGTTCGGACACCTCAACCTCTAACGCATTGGCGGGGAATGTTAATGTACGCCTCTCTGTTTTCTGCGTGAGGTTGAATCTTGGAACAACATCAGCACGGATTACTGTTTTGTAAGTAGTCGTGGCCTTAATGACCACCGAGGCCCCCCTCAAACTACAGCCAGGGTCTAGTGATAGAATTCCGCTCCCGTTCATAGCCACTGCCTGAGATTGTTCCTGGCATTCCAGATCAAAGACTACTTCGCGGGGTAGTACCATGATCCACCGGTTATCCTTTAATGGGTGAATGTAAATCGAAGGTAGTGCTGTTCGTATGGGGCATCGGCTCGGTTGCTCATTGGCATGTGAGAGCAACGCCATTTCACAATGCTCATCTTGACTTTCAATCTTGTACGTTGGTCCTCCTGCTTTGCAAATTACCGTTCCTTCTTCCCAGCGTCTACACTCGTCCAACCTTTTTGCAGAGATTGGTTGGTACCACACTCTAGAGCGGCTAACCAAAACATACTGGTATTGTGGCTCGAGGTAAGCATACCCCCCTTGGTATCTTGTTGGAACCGGGATGGGGTGAAATATCTGGTACTCTTCCCCCTGGATAAGAGGTACCTGAACTTCGAAAATAATCTGATCCTCGATGATTGCTGCCTTGGTCTCCAGTAACCGATATACATTGATCCAGTGTGCTCTTGAACTAGGAACTTGCAGGTTCGTGGGGATCTGCTTACTTATTTCCCATAGTTGTTTTGCAAACTGCGAAGGAGGTAACAATCGCACACTTGCTCTCCCATGATGTACATCCGAGAGTATATCTATCAGGTCTCCTTGGACATCCTTATACATCCAAATGGCCGCAGATAGCTGGAATAACACGTCCATATACTCTTCATGCACCATCACAGACTCGATTTCCTCCTGGATTACCCGATAATGCTTTTCCATTTCCTCATGCTCCTTACGGATAATGTTTCCGGTCAAATCTAATACATGCATTTGCTGTTGGAGCATGGTTTGTGTTTTTAGTACACCGGTGTTCAGGTGTTTGATTTGCTCCTGATACCTCTGAGCATCTCGTTGGCCCAACACTCCGATTATGTCCCCTGCTAAATCTCCGAGGAAATCCAAAGGAGCCCTCTTTTCCCGTCCGTGTTGTGCTTGGAGAAGCCTATTACTGTCCTCGATTTGGTCCATCAAGTAAGCTATCGGACTTAACAACGCCTCGCAATGTCTAACGTACCTGGTCGCATTGGCGTTTTCTGCACATGTCGCTCGGAGATGTTCTTGCGTTAGTCTCATGTGCTCCCACTCCCTCCAGTAGCTCGATAAGTTATAGTACCCCACTATGGTCCAAATGTTGGTGGATAGTTTGGCCCTACCTTCCTCCGCAAAGTATATACCTGGCTCAGTCTGAAACTCTTGGAACTGCAAACCCTGATTACTCAAACTCGCTGCTGCCACCAGTATCGTCGTTAGCATCAAACACCAGTTGAAGAAACCCATTTCTAGAAATGAGACAACAAGCATAAGACCGTTGTGCTGATGAATGGCGCTAACCCAATCCCACTTTGCTGAACCATGTGCATGGAATGTGATTGGGTCAACCTCATCCTTTCCTTAATCTTAAGTTAGTTTATATCGATTTATATAAAATTTGTGTAAAATATATTAACTTAGCTACTACTCTAACTATCATGAGAGGAGGGCGCCAAATCAATTTTACTTCCACAGAAGAACAACTGTAGTAACTAAATTGAGTCAGCCTCATTCTCTCATTTAACTCAATTCTCTTAAACTAATACCGGTATCCTCTAACCGCGCGGGGAATACCGATCTTCACTTTACCGTTACATCACCTATGTAAATGCCCAATTATACATAGATGGTCTAATGGGAAAGTGGATGGCGTATGCGTCTGTTTTCTACGGCGGCGCTTCCAATTTCGATATAAAGTTTTCACTAGCGATTTCCAGTTGTAATACACTTCGTAAACGGACGTAAGTTTCACATAGTCCAATAACGCCCTAATGCCGTGCTCAGTCTCACAATGCCACTTCCGATTTCGAAAGTTCGGAGTCGATTGTAATACTGCGGCGGTTATAACGTTATTGGCCATTAACTTTAACCTTTTTTGGATGTTTTTCATTACTCTAAAATTAGCCCTGCTTCTTAACGAATCAGCTTGAACTACCGGGAACACTTCTTTATCACTATGTTTGTTGTAGGAATGTGAATTAGATTTATTAAATTTTTGCCAAATTAATTGACGGTCCTTGGTTGTGGAAATTGAACCCACTTTAATTGCACCTGGCCTTGATTCTAACATTAGAATGTTTGGTGGTAAACATCTAAGATATTTTGTTGTTAGTACTAAATTCAAAGGATTTATGTAAAAATGGTAAGTCATTGACGAAGTAACCTTGATTAAATCAGAAAGGAAAGTCGTCGATAATTTAATTACCTTAGCTGGTGGACTTGAAATGATTTCGATCGATTTGATGGTATTTCCTATCTGTAGTTTACATTTACCTCTGATTATTAACCTTTTATCTCTAACTCGACCGTTCTTTTTATCTTTAAAATATTCCAAAGAAAACCTTTTGGAAAATTCCCCTTCAAAGTTAGCTAGGGTTTCATTTTTGGAAGTGCGTGATGTACATTGTTCTATTGCCGATGAACATGTTATTTGTGCTGCTTTAGGTGATGATTCTCTACTTACTTTATGTTGAGTTAATCGACCAATTCTTTCGGCTGACGACGATTCAACGTCCACTTCCGTCTTGCGCATAGACGGTTGTTCGTAAAATGCCTCTGCCCTCAAATTTTTGCACACACGTTGGTTTTGATCTAATTTTTGAACTATCCGTGCATTTTGCTTACGTGTTCGTTCATCTTTAAAATAATTCCTTCGCGAAGGGTTCGAGTGTAATGAGTTTTGGCTATGTGCAATTTTCTCCAAATCTAATTTCGCCCTAGATTCATCTGAGATGATTTTCAAATAATATAAGCGTCTTGCAGCTACTTGTAACTTATCGGTTACTTTTATAAATGCTAGTAATTCCCACAGATCCCTTACAGCCAAGATCATCTCATTGATTATCTCTTGTAAAGGGAGTGTAAGCCGGATATGATCTAATCTACCTTGAATGTGTAGCAACTTTGTTGACACCACTGGCAATTGCTCATCCGCCGTAATAACTCCATTCGTTATTTGGCGGAACAAATGTTTGACACCTTCCAGCTTGTGAAAACATGTCACTATTACTTGTTTAGGAGATCTGACTGCAGTTTCATGTACAACAAGATTATTCCCCTTAAGGTTCACCTGTTCTTCCACCAATTCTCTTTTCAAAGCGAGAGCCGCTTTATGGTAAGACACGACGGGGATCTTTCGACATTCACATTCGATTAAGAACTCGTCACTGTCTAGATGTTCTACCTTCATTTTTCAAAACAAAACCTTCCACTAAAGAAAACTAAACTAAACTAAACTGATCAAAAACATTAATTTAAAATTCAAATGAAATCAATAACAACCATGGGTAATATCCCCCTTCAATGAATAGATTCCGCCAACTTGGATAAAAATAAGGATAAGATAAAGGCATTGAAATTGAAATTTTGATGAAATTATTTCCTTGTTCCCAATGATGCAGCGGTAGTCTTAACCTGACATACAAGGTGATCCTCGCTGCTATGGTGAACTTGGAAACAGATGACATTTATGGTACCCAATAGACCATGGCAAGTTTGTTGTCCCCTTTTCTGCAGCTGGCAGTCTTACCCTGAACTCAGCAGAGGAGCTCACCTACATGGGTGACAAAAACGTTACCATGTAAGTCAACTGATGTTGATGAGACCTTTGCAGGCCTCTAACAACAGCTGCTATTGCTGTCTATTGGGGATGATAACACGCCGGTTATCACCAAGGATTTCAACAGTGTGTGGTATAATAGTGTTTAGCTTATGTCCGAAACCTCATCAATATCCGTTCACTGATAGAAAACCGGATTGGACAGCTAAACACATTATACCCTGAACGCGCCTACAACTAGCAATGGGAGGACTGGCAACCCCATCCCGGAGGATGATAAATTTTAAATGAAACGACAAAGTGGAATTTGCGCAATAACCTAACTATACACTGCTTGTTGGAAATCCATATTTTGAATAATAAAATTTGCCACAACTCGTAATAATTTCTTATAACCATTGTGGAATCAAACCGTAGGAAAATTTAGTGACAGTCGTGCAACTTACTTTAGGATGCGGAAAAGTAGTTTTAGTATCTGAGAAATGTGCAGCTCTTAATACCCCCGGTCTTATCACTCGGCAAGGAAAGAGATGATGCACATTGTTTCAAGGAAAAACCCTTTTCACCCTTACTAACATCCGTTGCACCACTGGTTGTTGTACACGGTACAGAAAACCGTACAACTGGATTATTGTTTGAGTTCGGTTATCAACGCATGCTCCAGCCTTCCCACCACATTAGATGAATTCTTAAACTCCTATAACTACCACGAATGTTGGTTTATCCCCCGGAGTGCGGGTTGGGACATGCCACGGATAAACCATCCATTCGGGGATCTAGCATAGAAACTCAACTATCATCAATCTCTGTCGGTACGCGTATGACCCACCACGTATTAGGTCAGGCTTGCCGCTGCCATACTCGTATCGATAGAAATTTACATCTAACAATGATAAAAACCAAGCACACTGTTTTGTAAACCGATTTAAATTTTATTTAGAAGTATTTAACAATTTTTGAACATTATCCAAAAAGTAATGTCGAATATTAATTTAGACGAGAGTGTGAGGGGATCCTCAATTGAATTTCTTAGACTTATTGTGGTATTTGTTACCAGAATTTTTGGGCCGAATTATGGCCCCGTTTGGGCGCCACTGTAGCGCTACAAGTTTACCGTCTTACGACCGTATACCCTAACGCTAAAGAAATTTGTCCCCATTTCATGCACTAACCCCATGTGCGGCTTTGATTCCCGCAGCTCAGTCTTGTAGGGGATGTGGTCGTGGGTTTTTGGGGTTAGACGAAATGCGGGACCTAGATTACCGCACAATAACAAAAGAGAAAGAGAAAGATGGCCTAATATTTACCATCTAAAGGTTGAAAAAAAATGAAAAGTGGGGTCCTCGGACCCAAAACTGGCGGGTCCTACATATTTCAAGCGGATGTTTTACCCATGGTTGTTAATTCTGGTTTCTTAGGGTAACATAATTACCCTAAGAAATACGCACCAAAAAAAAATATTAATAGAGAAGCTTAACGATTAGTGGTTTAATGGCGTGGAGGAGGTCCTCAGCAGAAAGAGGGTGTCCCGCCTATGGGCAGGGTTACTTTCGATGCCCTCGCTTCTAGCAAGACTCAGCTTTGCTAGAAGCAACTAAGGAACCTCGCCACGATTAGAATGGTTAGTATCTCTACTGCACTAAAATCATACTTACCAAAAAAAAGAAAATTTAGTCTGCAAAGCACTAGACTAAAAACTCGCACTTTTAATTTACCTCCCGGATCAGTCTTTCAATGTATGTATTTCACTAACGTTTATTTTAAATTTTTAAATTAATGAACAAAAATTTTCTTTGGTGTCAAAAATAAATCAAACTTGCAACACTCCCACAAAACGAATTTTTTGGATATTTCACATTTATTGGCACTTGATTTGATTTATTCCCCGATTACATCAATTTATTTATGTAACTTAATGAACACTGTATAGTATCACGAGATAATAAACACATCCAATTTTCTTAATTAAATTTATTTCAGATTAATTTATACTTTTTTTTTTAAAATTATTATTGTATTTCACTAAATTTTACACATGTTAACAAACGCATTTTATTTTAGATATCAGGAAATTACCCAAAAAGAAACTGAACTTTCTACCTCTTCTAAACACAGCTGCACGGCTGACTGTCTAGCACGCAACCTCCTTCTTTCTTTCCGTTGTACATTTTATACCAAAAATTGAAAACAAATTATTGTACATTCATCAAAATGTACGAACGCAAAAACGTACAACAACGTGACATTGATTTTCGCTTACTCAATGCACGCGCAAAAATTTATTTACATCAACAAAAAATCAATCGATCGAAAGGTGCAATTGTAGGTATTTTCAATAGCAAAGTTTTTTTTCAAGCCATTTACCTCAAGACATATCGATGCAAAAATAAATTGATAATGTTGCATTATATATTATTATGGTTTACGTTTATTCACCTACTGCATGGATATATACAGTAATCTGAGTAACATAAGCAACCAATAACAATGCGAAATACGGCATGGTAATTTCTTTTGGTAGAATTTGAGGTATCACCTCGAAGGTTATGCCGTATGTTAAAATTTGATGTTTGGGTTGATAACGGAACTGAATAAAATTCCGTTACAATTCGTACGGTTAGAAAAATGCACCAACTGGCACTGGGGAGCTCACCATAATTTTTCCCTTGTCATTGCCAAATCAAAACATAAAGAACCATTTTCGAGCTAGAAAGATCTTAACAAATACAAATTTGTATTTTAAGTTAACCTGCGATTTTGAAGTGCCAATTATATAAATTCTAAAATACGACTGGCACTGGCTGGTGCTGGCCACTTGGTCAGCATTCAGTCTATCATGTACCCCAACTAACCATCAATCGCTATTTCCAACCCAGGAAGGTTTTAGAAGTAAATGATTTTGAAGATTAATCCATGTTGAATAAATTCAAAACGGCCTCAAAACGTCATTACAAAATACTTTTCTGTTAAATTCATAAAACATATGCCAAACATAGTGCTGGCCACTTGGTCAGCATTCACTATATAACGTGTACCATTTCAAAACATCCATCACTATTTCTGGCTCAGGAAGGTCTTGGAATTTATAAACAATTTTCATATAAATTTATAAAGGGCCATGTCGAAGCTGAAAGATTGTACCAATCATAAGATACGACTGGCACTGGAAGCTCGCTATAAGTTACCCTTAATATTTTCAACTGATAATATGGCACATTATTATTTCGAACTTAGAAGAATCATACTAGCGCCGTGTATAGAGGGATAAAGTGAAAAAACTGGGATGGAATAGAATAGTTTCGTGTGCTGGGTTCCCTTCATATGTTTGTACCTGTCGATGTACGTGAATTGCAATTGTAAATCACTTGTATAACGCCCCTAGTATTTTCAATGTTTACTATACCGCCACCGTTTACATTTGCTTTCAGCATAACATCACCGCATAATTAGACTAATAATTGCTCAATAAAATTATAGGCTCTGGTTGGGCTCGAACCAGCGGTCTTCGCTATGGTAATACGTAGTGGAATAGTATTCGTGACAATATCTAAAAACTTAGAAGCATTCGAAATGATTTAAGCGAATTTAACTATCAATGAATAAAAAATTTTGATTTTTACTCAGCATAAATTGAACGATGATTCAGTTTAGGCGAATTATGAACCAAAGATTCCAGGATTCTCCGCACGATAGCTAATGGAATATGTTAAGGAAACTCAAATCAAACTAGAAATCATTACAAGAACGAGACAAACTAATTTTTGGCAAATTTGATGTAAGATTAGTGAAAATTTTTGATTTCTACTGAAAATAAATCGAACGATGATTGAATTTAAGCGAGTTATGGATTCGAAATCCATGGAGTCACCGAGCGATAGTTATTGGAAAATGTGTAGAAGACTCAAACCTATCTATAAACTATCACTAGAATGTTGCTATAGCTTATTATTGTATTAGAAAAAGCTTTTCCCTGTAAGAGTTGAATGCGTTCTCTATGTTCTAATGTTCAATTTGTCATTTTTGGTAGTGATAACGATGGTACAAGATGATGGCTTTCAACGTCGTGATATGGCATTATGATTATTTCATCCTCCTCGTATACATATTTGTTGCTGTTGTATATGATGCCCTGGATATTAATTTCACAATTGTTGAATTCAATTAGTGATTGACCTTGAATGGATTTTATTCGTTGCTGGCAGGTAGATGTAAATGGTAGCTCTCCCAGTGTAGCTACGTATAATTTTCCACTTGTGAGTTCGCTGATTTCCTCCTCCGGATCGAAGTTAGTGTGGTTACACCGGGCCGGTTTTTGCATTATTATATTCGGTATGCAAGTATGCGATATTGATCGTAGCGATTGTTTATTGCAATAATATATATTTTCCACCTCGTTACATGGTTCAAGAATGAATTGGTAATTTTGTCCATCTAGGATGATGTTGTGTGGAGGAATGGGGGTAATCATCAGGTTTTTGGGAGGGATAGGTTTAATATTGTAGTAACTGAACATTGATTCTAAAAAAGGATGGTACCTGTAACTGAGTGCGTCTAATATGTCATCGATATGTTACGATAGTGTGTCTATGGTATTGATTAGTTTGAATATGTATTGGTCTATTTTAATCATGTGTAGTCCTATTTCAGTTGCGTTAGCCAGTCGGTTTAGTTCGAATGTAGTTTTGTTGTTGCTGTTCCTGACGTATTTCTGAATGTAGTTGAATCTATCAATCATCCCTTGGTTAATCGCGATTTGAGCGTTATTTTGCTCATTTAATTTATCCTGATTTTGATGAAGGTTGTGTATTGCGATACCGATTTCCTCTAGGTCATGTTGTTCTAGGTTTCCCGTGATATCTTGGATTAGTGATCCTAATCCATTAATGAGGCCTCTTTTGATCCGTGAAGGTTTCAAAAGGTTGATGTTTTCTTCTAGCTCCCTAGCTTTATATTCCAGGATTTCCATTTTGCTTTTGAAAGCGTAAGAATTCTCTTTATTACTACCTATGGATTTCCCCACTAGATAAATGTTGTCCTGAATTGTGCGGAGATTTTCTTCGTAATGTTGGATGTTGATTAAGTGGATGATTCGTGTGTACCTATTAATTACTCGGGCCTGGCCTAACTTGATGGGTATCAGGCCCTTGTTGTTCCCCAAGTTGGTCACCCTGAGTGTTTGACTCATGGTTAAAGGGCACCTGAAAAGGTTGTTTTATCAGTTTTTTGTGGTACTTGCCATCTTTTGTTACAACGGTGACCTTATTATCCTGTAGGACTTTTCTTACGACAAATCCTGGTTTAATTTTAGGTCTTCTTTTGTTGCGAACATGGATTATTTGGTTCCTTACGTAAGTTAAGGGGTTTAACTCGATCTACGATAAGCTTATTGATCAGCTTTGTTTTTCTTGCATGAGTTTCCTCCTGAATTCGTTTACATAACTCATCATAAGATAGGGTATGGTTGAACAGGTATTCCTGCACGTTGGCGAATGCCGCGTTGTCAGGCTGCCCTAAAATAGTATAGTGACCTGTTAAAAGCTCGAAGGGCGTGAATTTTGTCGCCGAATGTAGGGTGTTGTTGTACGAGAGGATGCAATTGTGCATCAGACTTTTAATACTCTCTTGGGGCGTTTGAATGTGAGCTATTTTAATGAGTTCCTGCAGGGTTGCAGTCGCTCTACAGGCGAATTTCCTGTTGAAGAATATGACGAGATATGATGTAATTGAATGTCGAATTCTTTTTCCTTCGTTGTCTGCTATAATACTTGAAGGTTTACCATGGACACTGACAAACTGAACAAGTTTCCTTTGGACTTCTTTGCTGGTTCGCGATTTCATATAGAAAGCTGCAGCAAATTTAGAAAATTTGTCCAAGACTGTGAGAAATACATGATTTTCAAAGAAACTGAAATCTATATGCAGGATTTCCATTGGCCTTTTCGGCGTTTCTGTAATTTCATATTCAATTTTTAATGGATGTCTGTCGTATTTTGTCTGCAAGCATATATTGCAGTTATTAATGTAAGATGTTATGAGGTTTTTCATATGTGGAAAATAATGTGTCCTTTTGATGAACTCATAGTTCTCCAACATACCTCTGTGATGGTTTTCTTCATGCCTTTTTTTGATCATAGCATTCTGATCTTCAGGATCTAACACATCGGTTAGAAGGGCATTTGCTCTTACCAAATAGTTTTTTGAAGGGTTTCCAAATTTTTCCTGATAAGCTTCTTTAGCTATATCAAAGACTATATCATCACACAAAATACCTGTAACTCGATGTTTTGTTACAAATGTTTTGATATTAAGTTTTATAGTTGGTAAATGATAATTAGGCATGTAAATTATTACCCTATGTTTTCCGAAGGGGTGTTCGTGAATGATATTTGATCCTAACATTTCGGGATCAATTGTTATTATTATTGTTATTGTTAGCTGTGAGCTGAAATGATTTATTGGGGAATTAGTTGTTGGTACAATGTCCTCGGTTTCACTTCCACTTTCTGGTTCCGTGGAGGTTTCAGATATGTCGGAAGTGTTAATATTATTAATAGTAAGATGTTCGGGTTGTATCTGTGATAAGGCATCCGCGTTCGTATTTTTTACACACTTCTTATATACGATTTCATAATCGTATTCCTCTAGCTTCAATCTCCATCGAATCAGTTTCGAATTGGGTTCTTTGAGATTGGAGAGCCATGTCAATGGCTTGTGGTCTGTCACGATTTTGAATTTTTGACCGAATAGATATGGCCTAAAGTATTTCGTGGACCAGACGATTGCCAAAAACTCCTTCTCTATAGTGGAGTAATTTTGCTCCGTAACCGTTAAGGTTCTGGAGGCATAGCAAATTGGTGTATCCTTCCCTATTGGGCCTTGTGAAAGCACGGCTCCAATGGCTACATTACTTGTGTCTGTAGTAAGGATAAATTCCTTAGTAAAATCAGGGTATCGCAGGATTGGTTCGTTGCACAACAATTCCTTACAATATTCGAAACATTGTAGATATCTTTTGTCAAGAACTATTTCCTTGCCCTTCCTTAAACATTCCGTTAAGGGTTTAGTTACGTCGGAGAAGTTCTTTATGAACTTTCGGTAATATCCCAGAAGACCCAAAAAACTTTTGATTTGTTTCTCAGTTTTTGGAACTGGAAATTCTTTAATAGCTTTGATTTTGTCGGGGTTGGGCTTAACTCCGTCGCAGGTGACAATATGGCCCAAAAAGGCAATTTCCCGATGTAGAAATTCCGATTTGTCCATTTGCACTTTTAAATTTGCCTTTCGTAATTTATTGAATACTTACTTTAGGTTTTCTATCTGTTCTTGGAGTGACGTCGAGAATATTATGATGTCATCCATATAACACAAGCAAGATTTATGTTGGAGGTCACTTAACACATTATCCGTGACCCTTTGAAAAGTCGAAGGGGCATTCTTTAGACCAAACTGCATCCTTACATATTCGTAGTGTCCGTGGTCGACGGAAAATGCGGTTTTAGGAATATCTTGTATTCGCACCTCTATCTGGTGAAACCCAGGTGCGAGATCCAAGGTTGAGAAATACATACATTTCCCTAATTTGTCGAGTATATCGGTGATGTTAGGTAGAGGGTACCGATCTTCGATAGTTTTCTCATTTAATTTGCGGTAGTCGATTACCAGCCGCCATTTGACTTTTCCGCTGGCGTCCGCCTTTTTTGGTACAACCCAAATAGGGGATGACCAGGGTGAGAAACTCGGGCGTATGATTCCGTCTTGTAACATTTTATCGATCTGTCTTTTGACTTCCTCCTTGTGAACATGAGGATATCGATAGCTTTTAGTAAAGACAGGCTTGTCATCTTTAAGATTTATTTCGTGCTTGACAGCGTTTGTAAAGAACAGACGTTGTTCTGTTTTGAGAAATAATTCCTCGTATTGATGACATAATTTTAAAATTGCCGTCTTTTCTTCACCGTTGAGGTTCTAATTAAATTAGAGATAGTTTCACCTGGAATGAGTGTATCACATTCCTGAATGTTACAATGGTTGGATTCAGCTCGATACATTTTTCTGAATAATTCGGCTTTAATCGGCTGTTCGATTACGAAAGTATGGGATTTGTTACTATAACTGGCTACTTCTAAAACTGCATACCAATTTTTGCAGTGGTAAATCCCTTCAGGAATAATTAGATGTTTATTGATCGTTGACGGAGTGATATATATATCGCCATTTTCGACATCAACCGGAAGCTCGGTAGTTAACTTGCTTCTAGGTAATATGGTATACATCATTAAGGCATAGATAGGTTTAAATAGTAGCGGGATTTCTACTCTGTCTGTTCTAAGAACAGATTTACCTAGATCTAAGGTTACACCTAATTGTTGCATGGTTTCCAACCCTAGTAAACTATCGAAGTATTTATGGAATTTAAAAAGAAGGAATTCCAAAGGTTCCCTTGTTTTGAATTCCATTAGTCCGGGGACAGTAACTTTTTGGTTTATTTGGTGATCGTTAAACTTGGTTTTAACGTTCACTGGAGGTATGGAGCGTATCCGTGAAGGATGGATGAACTCTGGATTCAAGAAAGATTTATTAGATCCCGTATCTATTAAGATTTTTAGAACTTTAGTTTTGCTTAAGTTGACATGTATATAAGGAAGCGTATACGTTTGATGTTTATTTACATCTACGTATCCGATTCCAATCGTTTACATTGACACTTGATATGCAAAATGTGCATAAATGCATATCTATGTATTTATGCATATTTTGCATTTTTTGTTGCGCGTGGCTTTCGAAGTAATACCCCGCGTACTCTCTTATACTTATTAGGAAACAATAAGAACCAACAACTAGCCTCTTTCATTTCCACACATTTAGTTCGTCGAAAACTAATTCAGCTAAATCTCATCAGCAACGAAACCACAATTCTAAAAGTAAATACTTTAAATTTGATACGTTTCCCTCTAATCAAACTGCCATCTACTCGTATAACTGTATACCGAGTAAAACCGACAATCAAGGTAATTGGAATACAACGATATTACCTGCTTAAAATAAAACTTCCACAAATTTTTATATGCGATAACAATACCTGCACGTCTGTGAATCATCTCCTCGTCCTCGTATAATACACAATGAAATCAATTTAAATGCAAATTCAATTGAAATACTCATTCGTATATCGTGTATGTAGATTTTGTACTCGCGCGCGCTAAAAGAAAAATATTTTCCAATTTGTATAAACATTTTCTTCCAGTTGGTGAAAGGTTTGTTATTGTTGTACTTTGTATTGTATTTGAGCAAACAAAAAGAAAATTACACGACAATTTTGTGTGAATTCAAGTTTTCCGAACTTTTCCCGTATTTATATGTATATACTCGTAGCTTGGAGGAGGGAAACCGGAGGCATTAATTTATCCCCGATGAAAAGGATTTATATTTTATTTCCATTAGTCAATCAACTCTTTTTACGTGTAATCCTGTCACGTTTTGTTTATCTTATTTACAACCAATATCTTTGGAACACTTAACCCTTCGATATTGATGTGTGATGATTTATCAAGTCAACAAATTTTTACGAATTTTTTTTTTTTTTTTTGGGATACTAATCCATCATTCGGAATCAATATGTCCATTGATCTAAGATCATATATAGTACATGTAAAGGATTATGTTCTATATTTACATAACAGCATATATACAACCGGAAAACCCATATAATATTCCTTGAAAAACAATTTACATATCCTTTGAGAATAGAAGTACAACATCTACACATTTACGCTGTAACATCTATACATGATACGTGATGTGATGCAAATTCTGGTTTTAATTCAACCTTAAACAATTTAAAATTTAAATGAATCTTTTACGAAGGAATTTAAAAAATGCTAAAATCCGATGAATCAAAATCTGAAAAGTGTATTTTTATGTAAGTATGTTTGTACATGTGCATGTGGATAGGGCATTATACACTACAGGGAAGATAAATGAGATGAAAATGGAATGAAAATTGTTTCGAGGGAAAAATCCTGTATAAAATTTTTTGTGTATTTTTATTCCTTGCCTTGTCCTGTTTCAATCGAATTTAAATTCTGGGTCATGAGATGATTTGTTGTTAATTTCATGTCGTCTCTTCTAATGTTTTCTCCTTTTGCTGCTTACTCGCTGACAACTGCTTTCATTTCCAAGGGTCAGTACTTTGCTTTCGCGTCTTTAAATGGCATTCGAAATGTTCGGTTGCGTACTACTCCACAGCTGAATATAAAACTCGATTTTAGAGCAGTCAGATTATTATTGATCTATGACTGAGCAAGTTTAAAACGTAGATATGGAATATTCGCGAAAACACCGGAAATAATCTTTGTATAATTTTCAAATATTTACCGGATATTCACGCCACTACTGGAATATTCCGACAATAATTTCCCTACTTTTATTTTACCAACACTAAATCACAACAGCAAATAATTTCCACAATTTTTTATTAATCCGCTATATTTATACTATTTATAATTTTGAATTACACCATTATGTTCACTTATTCTGTTCCCGCTACTAACTTTCGCTTTAAATCCCCCAAATGGCACACCAAGACTTGTGTCATTGTGTTTGTTGCACTCGTATTTATACATCGCTTAAATATTCCAGATTCACCTAGATGATCTGTCCCGGACTTTTATAATCTCCTACACAATAAACTGATATAAAATTATTTAGTACTACTATTAAACCCCCAGATGTCACAAATGTTGCATAAAAGATAATAACACATCGTCTGAAAAGTTCCCGGTCTAACAAAGAAAACACAATTGTTTTGGGAAAAATGCATTTTATTCACCAACATAATTTCCTGCTAGAATGATACAATCAGTCCAACGCCTCTCTAACTTTTCGATACCTTTTTTGTAGAATAATTTACCTTTGTCTTCAAAATAAGCTTCAGTTTCGGCAATCACTTCTTCATTGGAGCCAAATCTCTTTCCCTGGAGCTTTTTTGAGGTCTGCAAACAAGTGAATGCGGAAGCAATTCAATGTGCAATTCGTGCAACTTTGCCATTGTTGCGATCGACTTGTGACTTGGTGCATTGTCTTGGTAAAAGACCAATTTTTTCATGAACAATTTTCCATCGATATCTTCATAATGTCAGCTATCTCACGCAACTTCACTTTACGGTCCTTCAAAACAAGTTTAATAATAAGTTTTCTGGAGTAGCAGCCTGATTTAGGTGTCCAGAACGTGGTACATCATCGGTGGTTGTACGACCACGTTTAAATTCATCATACCAGTCAATGATGGTTAATTTTCCTGCTGCAGAGTCCGAATAACACTTATCAAGCCACTGCTTTGCTTGAACGGTATTTTTCCCATCAAAAAACAGTGTTTCAACACAGGAAATTCTTTTTTTCCATTGTTTTGAAAATAACAAAAGTAGTGTCACTAAAACAACTGTAACTGTAGAATTTAAAAATCATATGGGTTTTAAAGTTGTGAAACCATCTATTTGTCAGGCCGGGAACTTTTCAGGCGATGTAATAGTTAAGTTCTAAACCTTAATTCAACAATTTTTGTAGAAGAAAGTTCTCGTCAACCCAATAGGCGAGATCGTAACATTACCCTCATCTAAACCTGTTCGTCCCGAACAGGATCCAAATTACCGCCTCTGTAGGTTAGATCGTACAACGCAAACCAATTCAACTTCACATTCGACCTCGTCTCCATATCCCACTGTATCTCAACCACATCCTTCATGACAATCCATTCCATCATTGCTTGCACGGCACGCTTCTCTTCTTCCTTCGGCACCACCTGCTCAAGCATTTCTTCATCTATACTGACATCCTTGTAAACATAGCCGCCCCCATTACCATCGTCATTTTTGTCCCGCATTTCATAAGAAATCTTTTCCAAGTTTGTCTGTCCCTCTCGATTTTAGCGACCTACGCTTTAACCCGTGCAACTTAGTATCAATGTCGCTGCTCAATGTTACTGGTCGATAGTTCATTGGGGTCTTGCTCATCCTTACTTTCTACCAATTCCTGCAACCACTTTGGAGTATATGTTCCACACATCTCTTTTTCATCCATGGGCCGTTGCAAATCACATACGGTCTACACTGAATAGCCTTCCTGTGAATTGCCAATCGCCAATCACCGCTTTCGAATACTCTTGCTTACTACAATTGCTCTCCGTCATCATCCGAGAGCATTGCCGCACCTGCAACAAGTTTCTCATTTTTCTCTAACTCATACTTACCGATATGATCATTGCAGCAATTCGTATTTCGTTTTCACGTTAACTTCAACATCATCGTTATCAACCAGTTTGCCGTCATCCTCACTCATTATGAACACCTTCTTGTCCGACTCTCGACAACAAATGACTCACTATGAGACTTCGATTTTGTATCCGGTTGAGCATCCAAAATCCTGAGCAGTTCGATTCGTTAATCTTGAACTGTGGCAATATCCCGATTGAATTGTACATCATTTTCGAGCTGGCTCAGCTGGTTTCCCATATCTGCTGTTTCCTTGCCACCACTCAATCCCACAAAGCCTAATGGTTCCTCCCGACCAATAGCATCCTTTTCAACAGCCATTTCCAACACCGGCTCCCCACTGCATCCGGTTCGTTCTGGATGTTTTCGTTTCCTGTTTTAATTTCTTTAATTTATTTGTTTCATTTCTCACGTCAAATCTATACTTTGTTGATCAAATTTTTGATCAAGTTTTGGATCCATTTCTTGCGTCAAATCTTTTATTGTTTGTTGCCTTCGAACACTTTGTTCGACGTTCTCCTTACTTTTTTCTGACAAATTTTGTCTCATTTCCAACATTGTTCGTTGCATAGAAAACAACATTTGTGCAATATCGGTATTTTGAGAGGACCCAGGAACTGTCTGCACCATCTCACGTTTATCCTCTAGTTTTTCCTCCATTACATCTTCGAACTCATAATTATCCGGATCTAATCCTTGCTTCTCCATAGCCTCACGTAGTCGTAGTTATAATTCATTTTTGCAACCACCCGTCGGCAAATCACGCTGCTTTAATTGAAATTTTAACTCCATAACCGTTAAATTCTTAACACTCATCCTCTAATATTTACAATCCCACCGCTGTCACCAATTGTTACTAATTTACCCTGCCAACTCATTGTATTTGTGGCACTCGTATTTATACAACGATAGAATATTCCAGATTCGCCTAGATGTTCTGTTACAGACTTTTATAGTTTGCTACACAATAAAAGATATAAATTTTTTTAGTGCGTCTACTAAACCCCAGATGTCCCCAATGTCGCATAAAAGTAATAACAACCTAAAAGAGATATTTCATCAAAACAATCTTTATAATTTTAGTGCTGCCTACAATAATCAAAGAAGGAACTGACGACATAAATTGACGTCATATAGCAAAATTTTTTAAGCAGTGTGGCCTGTAGTATTCTAGGTGCACTGAATAAACACAGATACGGACCATGACATTGGAATTATCAAAAATAAATTTTGTTTTTATTTTTTAGTTCACATGAAAATCTTCTTTGATTGTCTGTGGTAATAGTTAAGTTCTACACCTTAATTCAGCAATTTTTGTAGAATAAACATTTTGTCAACCCAACAGGCGAGATCGTAACTATATTGAAATAAAATGTCCAAACCCTTTTGATGTCGATGGTGCCATCTACCACGTAGTAGATGCATTGCCATCTTTCACGTAAAAGATGGTACAACCATCGTTTTTCCCGTGTACAGTTCTTGTTGTCGACCGATTGTTGCTTGTCTCTGATTTACAACACAAAGTGCTTTCGAAGATGGCGTATTACTTTGTAAGGGCCTCCATAAGGTGGTGTCAGGCTAGTGTGTACTTTACCCACTCGAACGAAAAAGTAGTCGCAAGTTTCCAGTGACTTAGGTATACGAATACGTTGTTTTGGTTAGTTTCGCACTTGTTTGTTGTTATTTTCTAAGTGTAACACAGTTGGCCTAACACTGTTTCAGTGGTAACTTGTAGAATAAGTAGATGTTACACAGAGAATTCCGCAAGATGGATTTCCAATAAGATAATTGGGATCTCTGAGCTCCAGTTGACGGATTCGAACGAGCCTTGTGAGCTGTTTTAAATTGACGATATGGAAACACCCAATAATACCTTTTGCTTGTAGATAGTAGGCAGTAGTCCATATTCGACGTGAGTCGAACTGTGTGTGTCTGTAGAAATGTAGTTTTTGGCTAGTACTTTTGCGATTGTTACTACGGAAATGTTTTGTTTGCGGTACGCTTCTGGTCACCGCGTGAAACGATCAACGCAGTTTAAGGTTTATGAGCATCCATTAAATGGTGGAAGTGATCCAACAAGGTCTAAACAGATATGTTTTGATCTACTTGGCGGAGTTTTAAAATTCCCATTATGTGACTTCGTGTGGCGTTCTACTTTTAGCAAAATAAACAATATTCCTCCCACTGCATTACATATTTCTTCATCACTGAGTCAAAAGTATCTTGAATTGACGAGTTTTCGGGTAGCTCGTACACTTGGATATCAAATGTTATGCAGAGGATCGAAGGTAGTTCTACGTTATGCCCTATCGTTCAATGGAAATTTTTATAATTTTTACTTAGCACGGCGTCGATATGTAGAACTAAGAGATGAACTGAACTGAATAAATTTGTTCGGTTTGCTTTGCTTCAATTTAATCCGAAACGACATCCCATGCACAAATAATGAAATTATAAAAAACAACATTTATATAAATAATATTCCAAGCCCAGATTTTTATTTATTTGGATAGAAATGGATTCATAACTTGTTGGCCCAATAAGTCCCGAGCTAATGACAGCTAAAAACACTTTTTTTCGGCAAAATTCAACTTTAGTCATCAACATAGTTTCCTTCATGAGTGATACTTTCATGCCAACGCTTCTTTAACATTTTGATGCTCTTTTTGTAGAACGACTTACCTTATTGACCGCCGCATTTTATATTTTCTGGTTGTCCGACAAAATCAATGCCAACCTTCATGAAACTCGTTCTAGTTACACTCGACAAGAAGGTAAGTTACTCATCAACTGGTTTTCCTATTTACCCTTGAAACGAGTATACGTTAAGATAATAATGACAGTCGTTTATGATCACTGTGTAGTTCTTCGAGTATGAGTCGTGTTACATTCGACCTTGGTGGCAATGTGACAGAATGCTTGGCTGAACATGAAACTTTACATTAGTCCAACGTACCACCTACACGCAAAACCTCAAACTTGTCCACAAACGGGTATGCCTTGTTTTTTGCGCATATCTTCAACCTCGTGACTTCGACCTCTTTTTGTTAATTCCGAGAGATCCAATATAATGTTTCAAGTAGTCCTCCGCAAGAATGGAAATGCCCTAGACTCCTAGCTGAATTAGCTTTTCTACAATTACAGATGTGTCTGTGATTTGTGAAAGGAGGAATATTTCGACAATAATATATCAAATGAATCGGCTCAATGATCATAATCTTGCTTTTGACTAGGCCAAAACTCTAGTGATTTTTCCAACCAATTTGGCTAATTCAACCATAAGCAATTGTTGAGTAAATTTTCTGGGAAAACCCTCTAGAAGCACTATCTGCCGGATTTTCTTCCGATGGAACAGGTCCCGACCCGATTGATTGCTATGCACTATTGATTGTCCCTATTAATTGTTGTGCGCTTTGTAATTGTCTCTCTGTTCGACGACATAATTTTAAATTTGAAAACATCATTTAATGAATTTTACTCAAGACCTAAAACCTTTACTGTACCCGTTTCACTTCTTTCTTTAATGGATTTTCCGCCTTCCTCCTGAACTGCTATTGGAATATCTTTGAGTAATCTACGAGAGTTGGACATCTACTTCCGTAGTTTAAATGCAGAACTTGCAAGAATCGTTATAATGGAGTTTTTACAGTCTGTTTCAATGATTTTGATAGCAACAGGATATGAACAAAAATTATTTATAATAATTTGTTTGAGCTGTGGCTAGGAAGGTAGATGGTGTTAGTCCATAAGGTCGGCAAATACTATGCGATGCTCCCGAGATATTATTTCATATCCCGTGGATGCCGCGGATCCGTCCGTGCATTTAGCTGCACAAAGATTGAACACTGGCGGGCTGTATGGAACTAACATTACCACCTACAATCCATCCAAGAATGATATTTTGAAGGATTGGATCATTTCGATTACCCTTGATTTGCCCATTCTGCAGAATATAGAAGAAGTGTTCTATACCAATTAGCAAATCTATTTAATCTAAGCGGCTATCTTCTTGTGAACAACTTCAATGTCACAACGACCTTATATTTTCGGCACTATATTTTCAATTACAGCCTTGATGATGACATACATCCAGCATATAATCCGGGAGTTCACCTTTTAATTGACTGAAATCTATAAGGTCTAACTTAAAATAAAACTAGTTAATTTCAAGGTCATTCCAGATCATCACAAAACGTCCTTCGCGACACTGAACAATAAAAATTGTAAGGAACAGTTGTAAAATAAGAAATTTTATCCTACCTTGCCCCGCTTCCGAGATAAACCTTCCGAGTTTGGAATTTATCAAAAAACTCACCCTGTAACATATATAAATGGCTGGTTCGGATGCGTTGATACTCGTACAAACAAAGAGATGGTTGATTTATATTGATGCAACAAATCTTTTAATTTTAGAAATTTTTATTTTACAATATAAATATTACTGTACTTACAGCTTGAATATAACAAAAAGAGTGAATAGAAAAAATTTGATCATTTCAAACAAAAATAACATTTGGAGTCTTTCCTGGAGATTAAAATAGATGGAGCTCTATACGATATAATACAGGGCGGCCATCTGTTGGTCCTTTTTTCAATCAATGAATTTTAGTACTTAATGTTATTTGTTCTAAAAAAATCCTTGACATGTGAAAAGTCAAAAATATGCCATTTATCATCATGGAGTCGCAAACACAACAACGCATTTTGATTGTGTCTAAATTAATCGTTCAAAAACAACAACATTTCGTAAATTATGTGAGAGTTTCGGTCGACATGGACGTCCTACTGAGCGTGCAATTAGCAAAATTATTGATCGTTTTGAAGAAACCGGTTCAGTGGAAGGTCACAGAGGCAGCTGCTAGTGCAAGTGTTCGTAATGAACCAAGAACATCAATGCCTGCTTGAACGATGCTTGAACGAAATGAAGGTTTTTCATCGAAAATCATCTATAGCGATGAAGCTCATTTTCATCTTAAAGGGTACGTCAATAACCAAAATTGTCGTACTTGGGGAACTGAGGATCCTCATGTTATTCACAAAGCAGAAGTTCATCCTCCAAGAGTCACTGTTTGGTGAGGTTTGTGGGCTGGTGGCATCATTGGACCGTTTTTCTTTGAAAACGAACAGGAAAATACCCTTACAGTGAGGAACGTTATCGCAACATGTTGACTGGTTTAAATTGACGAATGTGAAGTTTTCGACAAAATTAAAAAATAACAAAACATGGCGGACTACAAAATTTGTCGAAATAACAAAAATGCACGTGGTTAGTAAAACAGTTGACAAAAGCAATGTTCGGATTATTTAAAAATTTTGCTCTGCAAATCAACTGCTCGTTAATATGCATTTTGTAAACTAGCGAATTCCGCAATCAAAATTAATAAAAAACTCGAAATGTTCAAACAAATAAAAATTATCCCCATTTTAATACGATGACGTAGACCCATTTGTTATTGACACCGAACTTGATCAATTTTTGCAAAACTAAAATAAGTGGGATTTAGACGTTCACTGTATCGAGAATTGGCCAGCTCTCAGAGATGTCCCACGAACATGGTATGCATGCTTAGTTAGCTTATGATATTCTGAACAAATAAAAATTATCCACATTTTAATACGATGACGTAGACTCATTTGATATTGACACCGAACTTGATCAATTATTTTAGTGTTGCAAAAATTGATCAAGTTCGGTGTCAATTACAAATGGGTCTACGTCATCGTATTAAAATGGTGATAATTTTTATTTGTTTGAACATTTCGAGTTTTTTATTAATTTTGATTGCGGAATTCGCTAGTTTACAAAATGCATATTAACGAGCAGTTGATTTGCAGAGCAAAATTTTTAAATAATCCTAACATTGCTTTTGTCAACTGTTTTACTAACCACGTGCATTTCTGTTATTTCGACAAATTTTGTAGTCCGCCATGTTTTGTTATTTTTTAATTTTGTCGAAAACTTCACATTCGTTTAAATTGAATGAATTGCGTGTCAACGACCTTTGGATTCAAAAATACGGAGCGACATGCCACGCAAGTCGTGCAACAATCCATTTATTATCAAGAAAATTTACTGATCGCACCAAGAGGCCCGGATTTAACACCACTTGATTATTTTTTGTGGAGTTATTTGAAAGGTAAGGTGTATGCTAATCATCCACAAACAATTCGACAACTTAAAAACAACATTCGAGCTGAAATTGAGGTCATTGATCCGCTTTTCTTGGAAAAAGTCATTGAAAAGTTTGATGTTCGGATGCAGGCCTGTAGACGAAGCCGTGGTGGGCATATGAACGATATAGTTTTTCATACATAAATGGTATAGAACCATGTTTCTTACAAATGAAAATGGACTAACAGATGGCCCGCCCTGTATTTCTCACAAAAATATTTGAATCCAACTATTTTGACATCACAATAAAAAATAAACAGCATGTAGGTATAGGTAATAATTTCAGAAATTTCATATAGTTCACGCTAAGTTATGATCAAGCTAAGTTTAGTTCAAGTATTCATTTATCTATGTAAAACTAACAACATAATTTTCACCTTTATGAGAGACACGCGGTCAGACGAAGATGAATATTCTTTGTATCGAAGGCGAAGGCCTGATTTAAAACGAGAATTCGAATTCTGTTAAGTCTATCAAATATGTTTGCAAACATGTTTACAAGGGTTCAGATGCATCTAGTTTTGCTCCACAACAACAAAGTGTACATGATGAATTGACAAAATAGCACGTCCCTAAAACTAGCAGTAGCCATCCAGTGTAATGTTCCACTATGGATAACTATAGGCTAATAATAGGCTAATTAAGCGCTCTATTAAATTATTTTGGGCTCCATCATTCCAACTAAAACGATGGGTTCTACTAGCTTTAGAAAAAGTTAGCCAACCCATATCAAAAATGATTTAAAAACAATTGGAAAATCAAAGGCTAAGCTTGCGAACCCAAATAGAAAATCGAACCAAAACCGAAATTAGAATTTTAGGCTCATTATAGCCTAATCAAATGCCCCATTAAAACATTTTAGACTGCACTCGCTCTTAACCGAGCCTTCTAATCGGAAATTGGATCAAAACCGAAGTTAGTGCCAAAACCGAAAATAACCTAAAGCTTGGTCAAGATGGAGCCCAAAAAATGTTAATGATAATTTGAATTTGGCCATAAAGAGCCTTTAATTATTTGTATGGTATGCACACTGATCTCAGTTTACTTTCTAATTTCGCTTTTGCCCGATTTTCGCTTTGGGTTCTGCTACTCGTAGCATTAAATTAAGTAACCCAAAGCGTGGTCAAGAACGAGTGGAGTTCAAAATTTTTTAATGAAACATTTGATACGGCCATAACGAGCCTACAATTATTTGTATGTCACTAGATCTTGCTTTGCATTCTAATTTTGATTTGGGTCCGATTTTCGATTTTGGTTCTGCTAACTTTAAATTAAATGGCCTCAAGCTTAAGGCTGTAACAATATCATTATGGTCTAATTGTCAAGAACAATTAGACCATAATGATATTGTTACACATGGGAGGAATATAAATTGGGTAGAAGAAAGAGAGGGGCTGAAGTTGAAGGTCACCCAGACAAAACATTCGATTGTGCTTTAGGAAGAGTTGCTGCATGAAGTTAAACGGCTAAAATCGTTTCATGATCTTAGAACGGTTGATGGAAATATTTGCACAACATTTAAAGAAGCATGTTTCAAACGTGGCTTGCTTGAAAGCAATAATCAATGGAAAGTTACTTTAGGAGAAGCTGTCATATACCACTCGCCAAATCGGCTATGAGATTTATTTGCAATTCTGCTGGAAAATGTCATATACGAAACCCTGTAAAATTGTGGAATAAATACAAAGATGACTTAGCGCAGGATATTCATTACCAGGTACAACTTGCCAACCCACATGCTCACATGGGTCACCACAATGATACTCATTTGGCTTACCGCAAACCAATAGAACGTCCAACTGTTGCTCAAAATCAGAGAATTGCGTATTCAGCTGTAATGAGAAGCATCTCTCAGTATAAAGGAGGTATATACTTTTTGGATGCTCCTGATGGTACTGCAAAAACATTTGTCATAAATTTATAGTTAGCAAAAGTATGGGAAATTTTAAATACGGGATTTTGAAATTCAGCGACGTTAATTGATTTTTTATTTAAGCTGGTTGATGATAACCTGGCCCTCTAAAAGCCTTTTAATTTTGACGGTAAAGTTTCTACCATTTCTGAAGCGTGTTGAGCTTCTCTTTTCTAGCTTGGTATTTTCTTCCACTCTAATAGACAGTTTGTTTCTATTTCTAATCCTTCATCGATTGCAGGAATGATGTCGTCTCAGATGCTGCACTTGTTTGGACTGCTTTTTGAATTCTTCTTCGACTTACCTGTAACATTTTTTGTTTCTTTTAATTGTTCGTCAAGTTCAGCGTTTTTCTTCCCCTACTGAAATCTATTTTCACTTCTATCGGAGATACCAAAGATTTTGATAATTTGGAGCTGCGTCCAAATGATTTAAGCAATAATTGCTACACCACCGGGGGTATTACATTCCGTATTGGTTGTACTCATCGGTTGTTTTCGCCAAATGAGACCACTGGCGTTTGGTCCATATGTACTAGAAACAAGGCACACATAGGCAGATTACTGAGCAATTTGAAATACCTAATAATAAAATCCCCGATCAAATATTTAAAAATAAATTTTCCCAAAGGGTTAGAATTGAAATTAACGAGTTGTTTTTGAAAACGAACAAGATAAAGAATGCAACAGGTCATAGCGGTAATTTGATAAATATCTGTGCGACACAAAGCAAACGTAAAGTATTCAAAATCTTTCATTGCCACTTGATATGTTCAGTAATCATCAACCACACAAAACGATTGCAAAACTAAAACAACTCAATACCAAAAAACTATTTTTATTAAAATTAATTTTAAAATTAAATCACCACCGCACCCCCGATTTATGTTAGCTCGATTTGAACGGATCCAATCCGCAAACGCTGTTACATTTGTGTAAATTTCGGGTTTACCTGCTGGACAATTTAATTTCCCATACGAAACGATTCCAGTAGCCAAACCATTACAAATCAACGCACCACCAGAATCACCGTTACATGTTCGACTTAAATCTTGCGATCCAGCACATATTATGGTATTATCAATATGGCCGAAAAATGCTTCGCACGTTTCCAGCCGATCAATCCTAATATAACCAAACTCTAATTGAGTTACGTGTCCACGTTTATTAGAACTAGTTCTTCCCCATCCAACAATTTCACAACGGGTATTCACTGGAACTTCCACATCTTGCAGACCAATCATTTTTATCGAGTTTTGGTTCAAGGGTATATCATCGCTCAAAAATAACATTGCCAAATCGTTACGCACATTAACAAAATTATTTGCCAAGTAATTTGAATGTAGTGCGACACGATCCACGGTGAATTCTAATTGGCCGTGGCCCAGCTCGTTCGACCCAACCAAAACCAATAACATACGTGTGGCGATGGGTTTTTCATCAAAACTACGCACCACGCAATGTCCAGCGGTTAAAATTTTTCGAGAACTAATAATTGAACCACCGCAATTAAATAAACCACCAGAGTAAATTGCCACATGATGAGGAAATTGTTTTGGTGCAGCTGCTTGCCCTGAAATTATTCGTTGAGTGACCTCGATTTTAGCAATACCTTGGTTCAAAAATAAAATACAAATAATTGTCACATGAAACATTTGGAATGCAAAATAAACAACAGTTTTGAAAGGCTGAAATCGAATGCTGCTTAGTTCGCGAAACCTGGCATAAACCGGCTATATACCCTCAGAATAGTGTGAAAGTGCTTTACTTAAATATTTTTGAGATGATACGTAATTGCCTAAATTTTTCAAATCGAATAATTTACACGATTTGCACTCGGGAAAACTGTTGGTGAAAGTTTATTATTCGTACGAAGCACAGTCTGGGTAGTAACAATAATAGCAAATTTCAAATTTTTGTTTATTGGAAGATAGCAGATTAAATTAGAATAGGCGCGCCTTTTGTACCGAAGAATAAAACGGCGAAGAACTATATAGATGAACTGGAACTTTTAATTTCCAGTAAATCGACGTGACCAGAATAATGATATTTTTGTGTGTGCCTTTATGTTTATGTGAGCGGTACACGTTTCCGAGAAAATTATTTTTTTACAAAATATTTTTAAAATTCTGGCCGTGATTTGAATTTTGTTCTTTGAGTTATTATTTATTTTTGGGTGGCTAATAATAAATTTTAGCTGTTTATATGTTCTTCTGTGTTACACAAAAAACACAATTCACTCAAACCCAAAATATCAGTAATACTTATTTATATTTTGAGTTTGAGTGAATTTTGTTTTTTGAGTGAAATTGGAAACAAACATAAGATTTTGAAGATTGGTCGAGACTCAATTCTATAAAATAGATACATAACTATCTTCTTTGTTAATTCGTTGTATGTGTTCTTATATTTGAGAGTTACCACTAGTGAGGCTCACAAGTATAATAAATGGTTCTTGTTTTACAACTAACTCACAGAAATCGCTAAGTATAAGGAAGTTTAGATACGTCTAGTTTATTCGAAATGGTTTAATCGTTCTCTTCGTCACTAGAACTATCATTTGCTTCATGCAGTCAGCACTCGATGTATAATAAACTTAGGATCCGAATGTTCACAATCTTTTCCTATTTTCTGTCGTTCGTTTTCTAAAACCTCCATTACTTTATCCGGTCCCAAGTAGTTGGGGCAGAATTTAAGACTACTACCGAACTGGGTTCGCTTAATTGCGACCAGATCGCTAACTTGGTGCACTGTTGCAGCTTTACGGTTTCTATTGTACGTACGGCGTTCTTAAACTTGTGCCTGTTCGAAATTTTGTTGCGCTTGTAGAGGAATGGCTTACGATATGCTGCAAAATAACATAAAATTTCTTCTTCTATAATTTCAGCCATATTATTGTCTTCGGGATTTCTCATTTTTACTCCAAACATTGCATCTAAAAGACTCATTGTAATTGTGCGCTGACAATGAGTTTATAAAAGTCTTGCGAATTACACCCATGGCCTTCTATGTGTAATAACTTTATTTGGACTGTCAAAAATATTTTTCTGCACTTCCAGCTTCTGGTTAAACTCTGTAGTAGTTTTGCTCTTCACTGAATAAATCCAGGCGAATGTAGAAAACTCGTCAACTAGGGTTGTTAACTCGCCAAGGGATACTCTACTTTTGGAAAGGGATGCAAATTTCCTTCCTGTTTGCCAGCCTCTCTTGACGAGAAAATACAGACGACTCAGTTTTGCTGGCAAAGATCACACTTTTGCTTCAAGTTCGGGATATAGTATGTGCTCGTTCAATTCATTCATCAATTTTCGTGGTTCCCAAATGGCCTTACTCGTGTGCATTTCTATAATTTCAGTTTCCATCTTTTTTGATATGTACCAATGAACAACACCACCATATAACTGGTACCGTCAGTATGGGCCATAGGCCGAAACATTTTTCGTATCTTTTTGTCACTCATTTAGGCATTCCGGATTTGCACTAAAAATTCGTGTTCCATAACTATCACTAAAGGGTTGCGACTTCCATGTCGGTCCATGTCCTTTCTAAACGTGGTTTGTTTAAACGCTGAGCAGTCCGTTACGATTTTGAAATTTATAACCAATAGGTAAACTCTTAAATGTCTCAGTGCCTTCACGCCATAATTTCCAGGTAGTAGGAATTTTTCGTCTTATTGGTCTTTTTGTAAGAGAATTGCACCATAACCCAACTTCGAACGATACATTGTTAAAACTGATTGGTCTGTAAGTATTCGCTTTAATTCCACGAATGATTCTCTTCTCTTCTTCGCTAAAAATAAATTGTCTGAACAAATTAGTCAGTGGTTGTGCTATAATTGTATAATCGGGGACGAATTTTCTAAAATAGCCTGTTAGACCTAGAAAGCTCTCCACTTTTCTATAATGAATTAGGTTGCGGAGATTTCTTAACGGGTTCTGTTTCAAGTAAACCAACTTCGTTAAACAAGAATTTGCATTTGGACCTGCATTGAACTTCAATCCGTATTTAGCCGTGGTATCGAGCAACTCGGTCAAGATAGAAATGATATCTTCATATGATTTGGTAGCAATTAAGACGATATCTTGTACACAATGAATCTCTGAAAAGGTGATGAAGTCAAACCAAAAGGCATCCTTAAAATCTCGTGCTATGTGAAAAATTTCGTTTTCCAAGGATAGAGAAAAACGGTCCATTATCACCTAACGATTTAACCGACCGACGATAGTTAACAGATAATCGCTTGGTATCATCCGTTTTATTCACTAGAACAATCGGTGATGCGAAATTTTATGAACTAACTTCCACTACGCCCTCTTCCTACCATTCAGTCCCGCCGAGTGACAATCTCCTTGGCGGATAGGTTATCACAGATTCTTAATCAACACTAGGCCCACCCCTGCCCCCGTAGCATTTAAAAAAATCAGTTAGCGTTTTGGTCGGACTGAATTCTATCCATTTTTGTCATTCAAACCGAGTTCAATCCCAATCAGTTATGAAATGGTTAAGTCCTAGTGAATTTCGTCATTTTTCAAAATTGCGCCTGAAACTCATGGGGAGGGAAATTTAATTTTCATAATGCAAACGAGTTTTATCCGAATAATTTAAGATCGGTTGAGAGAGAAGCTATACCTTTCAAACAGAACAAACTATATGAACAATTTGGATTTAGAATTGAATGGAAGGAATTTGTTTGAAATACATCCAAATTGTCAATCTCCGCATTTGGAGTTCATATCGAAAACCCATTGCCAACTGAATCAAATCACCTAAATCGGCTAAGAAATCGTTCTATCTAAAATCAATATCTTGAAATCAAATTTTGATACGAAACGATTTCAGCAGCCAAACCATTACAAATGATTACACTACCAGAATCACTAGTCAGGAAATCGAGCGCATCATGACCAGGTTTTCCCCACCCTATAATTTCACAGCGAGTAAGAAAATTTTTAAGGAATCGTGATTCAACGGAATATCTTTACTCAAAAATAGCATTACCCAATCATTCTGGGCCTTTACAAAATTGTTCACCATAAACTTTGGATGTAATGCGATACGCTCGACCAGAAAATATAGTTGCAAGTGCCCAAGCTGATTTGATCAAGCAAAAACTGATAACAGCCATTCTGAATCGGGATTCTGATCAAATTTTTGTACAAGATAATGTCCGGCGGCTAGAATATTTCGGGAATATGAGGATATTGATTTGCTGCTGCTTCTGCAGCGTGTAACACCACATAAATAAACATCGAACATACGACCAAAGGACAATATTGAAAAATTTGCACAATTCGCGCACGTTTTACTATTTGCTCTCGGAAAAACTGTTGATGGAAAATTTATTATTCATCCAAAGTACAGTCTAGATAGCAACTTTCCATTTTTTTATCGAAATACAGTAAATTAAATTAGAATATGCGCACCATTTGTATAAAAGAAGCTGAAGAAGACGACGAAGAACTGGATGGACGAACTTTTATTATCCATCGAATCGACGTGACCCGCATAAAAAAATTTGTGTGTGTGTGTGTGTGTGTGTGTGTGTGTGTGTGTGTTAGCAGTATACACGGTGTCAAAGAAATTTTCTTATTTACAAAATCTTTTTAAAATTCTGGTCCTGATTTGATTTTTCAGCGTTTAATGAGTTATTATTTTGGGGACGTTTGTAATAGATTGTAGCTACTTGTCCTTCTGTGTGCAAAATACTTTAAGCGATATTGAAATTCTATGATTGATTAAAATTTATTTGAGTTGTATTTAAATAAATAAATTTAACTTGTCATTTTATTCAATCAAATTAAAAGTGAGTCGATTCAAATTGCAATACGGCTCGGCTCGATAATAAATGCAAAGCGCACGGATAAAAATAATATACAGAGGTAAAGCTACGAACAACATTTTCGTACTCTTTTAATATTTGGTTTTTGTACACTACGAATTAAGCGATAAATATAGAAACGCAAAAGGGAAACCTTCTTAACCTCCAAAAATGTGATAAATATGTTGAAACTAAACTTAGCCAAACATTTGCAATGTAGACTGCTACGGTTGGAGTTTCTTTTTGAAGGGGGGGGGGAGTAGGGGAGAGTTCAATCACAATCAACGTTAACGCAGTCCCCATTACATTTATTTTAATTCCTACCCACCGGAATTTACTCGCTCAAATTCTTTTACTTGCCGATTTCGGGTGCTTATAATTCTGATAAGGTGGGGGCCAGCTTTCCAGGTATCTCTATGAGGTGATCACACTAACAATACTACTTCGTAATGTAATTCTAGTTGACGGTACTCGACAACGGAAAACATAGTCTCGAAAATCAGTCACTTTCTAGCATGCGGTTTGTAAAATTTTCTTCTTTCCTAATATTACATTTTGTTGCGTCAGCTTACATCATTTTGCATGATATTGCGTTATAGGGCGTCGGGCGCTGTTTGCACTATAAGATGTCGTTGACTACTGTTACTTCATGTTGCTTCATATTTCACCATGTTGCGCAACGTTGCATTGAGTTGTGTTATGTTATGCCATGTACCGTTGATCTTTTGGGTCGTTAAATCGACAAAGTGTTTAGGCCTATTGTCATGTTTTACCAGCAATCTATTGACTCTAAGGACATTGTATAGGTCAGGCATGGAATTTTGGTTTCAGAGACTTCACACTCATTTTAGTGATCAACGGTCATTTTAGCTCACTATATGGAAATGTTCACCGAAAATAGTATTAAGCTATTACAGGAATTCCAAAATTCAGGAATAAGTTATAAGTTATTTTTTGCATGAAGGTGGATAATTGGACTTGTACTTGAACTTGAACTTGGACTTGGACTTGGACTTGGACTTGGACTTGGACTTGGACTTGGACTTGGACTTGGACTTGGACTTGGACTTGGACTTGAACTTGGACTTGGACTTGGACTTGGACTTGGACTTGGACTTGGACTTGGACTTGGACTTGGACTTGGACTTGGACTTGGACTTGGACTTGGACTTGGACTTGGACTTGGACTTGGACTTGGACTTGGACTTGGACTTGGACTTGGACTTGGAATTGGACTTGGACTTGGACTTGAACTCGGTCTTGGACTTGGACTTGGACTTGGACTTGGACTTGGACTTGGACTTGGACTTGGACTTGGACTTGGACTTGGACTTGGACTTGGACTTGGACTTGGACTTGGACTTGGACTTGGACTTGGACTTGGACTTGGACTTGGACTTGGACTTGGACTTGGACTTGGACTTGGACTTGGACTTGGACTTGGACTTGGACTTGGACTTGGACTTGGACTTGGACTTGGACTTCGACTTGGACTTGGACTTGGACTTGAACTTGGACTTGGACTTGGACTTGGACTTGGACTTGGACTTGGACTTGGACTTGGACTTGGACTTGGACTTGGACTTGGACTTGGACTTGGACTTGGACTTGGACTTGGACTTGGACTTGGACTTGGACTTGGACTTGGACTTGGAATTGGACTTGGACTTGGACTTGGACTTGGACTTGGACTTGGACTTGAACTCGGTCTTGGACTTGGACTTGGACTTGGACTTGGACTTGGACTTGGACTTGGACTTGGACTTGGACTTGGACTTGGACTTGGACTTGGACTTGGACTTGGACTTGGACTTGGAGTTGGAGTTGGACTTGGACTTGGAGTTGGACTTGGACTTGGACTTGGACTTAGAGACTTGGAGACTTGGAGACTTGGAGACTTGGAGACTTGGAGACTTGGAGACTTGGACTTGGACTTGAACTTGGACTTGAACTTGGACTTGGACTTGGACTTGGACTTGGACTTGGACTTGGAATTGGAATTGGACTTGGACTTGGACTTGGACTTGGACTTGGAGACTTGGACTTGGACTTGAACTTGGACTTGGACTTGGACTTGGACTTGGACTTGGACTTGGACTTGGACTTGGACTTGGACTTGAACTTGGACTTGGACTTGGACTTGGACTTGGACTTGGACTTGGACTTGGACTTGGACTTGGACTTGGACTTGGACTTGGACTTGGACTTGGACTTGGACTTGGACTTGGACTTGGACTTGGACTTGGACTTGGAGACTTGGAGACTTGGAGACTTGGAGACTTGGAGACTTGGAGACTTGGAGACTTGGAGACTTGGAGACTTGGAGACTTGGACTTGGACTTGGACTTGAACTTGGACTTGGACTTGGACTTGGACTTGAACTTGGACTTGGACTTGGACTTGGACTTGGACTTGGACTTGGACTTGGACTTGGACTTGGACTTGGACTTGGACTTGGACTTGGACTTGGACTTGGACTTGGACTTGGACTTGGACTTGGACTTGGAGACTTGGACTTGGACTTGAACTTGGACTTGGACTTGGACTTGGACTTGGACTTGGACTTGGACTGGGACTTGGACTTGGACTTGGACTTGGACTTGGACTTGGACTTGGACTTGGACTTGGACTTGGACTTGGACTTAAACTTGGACTTGGACTTGGACTTGGACTTGGACTTGGACTTGGACTTGGACTTGGACTTGGACTTGGACTTGGACTTGGACTTGGACTTGGACTTGGACTTGGACTTGGACTTGGACTTGGACTTGGACTTGGACTTGGACTTGGACTTGGACTTGGACTTGGACTTGGACTTGGACTTGGACTTGGACTTGGACCTGGATTTGGACTTGGACTTGGACTTGGACTTGGACTTGGACTTGGACTTGGACTTGGACTTGGACTTGGACTTGGACTTGGACTTGGACTTGGACTTGGACTTGGACTTGGACTTGGACTTGGACTTGGACTTGGACTTGGACTTGGACTTGGACTTGGACTTGGACTTGGACTTGGACTTGGACTTGGACTTGGACTTGGACTTGGACTTGGACTTGGACTTGGACTTGGACTTGGACTTGGACTTGGACTTGGACTTGGACTTGGACTTGGACTTGGACTTGGACTTGGACTTGGACTTGGACTTGGACTTGGACTTGGACTTGGACTTGGACTTGGACTTGGACTTGGACTTGGACTTGGACTTGGACTTGGACTTGGACTTGGACTTGGACTTGGACTTGGACTTAGACTTAGACTTAGATTTAGACTTGAACTTGGACTTGAACTTGGACTTGGACTTGGACTTGGACTTGGACTTGGACTTGGACTTGGACTTGGACTTGGACTTGGACTTGGACTTGGACTTGGACTTGGACTTGGACTTGGACTTGGACTTGGACTTGGACTTGGACTTGGACTTGGACTTGGACTTGGATTTGGACTTGGACTTGGACTTGGACTTGGACTTGGACTTGGACTTGGACTTGGACTTGGACTTGGACTTGGACTTGGACTTGGACTTGGACTTGGACTTGGACTTGGACTTGGCCTTGGACTTGGACTTGGACTTGAACTTGGACTTGGACTTGGACTTGGACTTGGACTTGAACTTGGACTTGGACTTGGACTTGGACTTGGACTTGGACTTGAACTTGGACTTGGACTTGGACTTGGACTTGGACTTGGACTTGGACGTGGACTTGGACTTGGACTTGGACTTGGACTTGGACTTGGACTTGGACTTGGACTTGGACTTGGTCTTAGACTTGGACTTGGACTTGGACTAGGACTTGAACTAGGACTTGGACTTAGACTTAGATTTAGACTTGAACTTGGACTTGAACTCGGTCTTGGTCTTGGGCTTGGTCTTGGACTTGCACTTGGACTTGGACTTGGACTTGGACTTGGACTTGGACTTGGACTTGGACTTGGACTTGGACTTGGACTTGGACTTGGACTTGGACTTGGACTTGGACTTGGACTTGGACTTGGACTTGGACTTGGACTTGGACTTGGACTTGGACTTGGACTTGGACTTGGACTTGGACTTGGACTTGGACTTGGACTTGGACTTGGACTTGAACTTGGACTTGGACTTGGACTTGGACTTGGACTTGGACTTGGACTTGGACTTGGACTTGGACTTGGACTTGGACTTGGACTTGAACTTGGACTTGGACTTGGACTTGGACTTGGACTTGGACTTGGACTTGGACTTGGACTTGGACTTGGACTTGGACTAGGACTTGGACTAGGACTTGGACTTGGACTTGGACTTGGACTTGGACTTAGACTTAGATTTAGACTTGAACTTGGACTTGAACTTGAACTTGGACTTGGACTTGGACTTAAACTTGGACTTGGACTTGGACTTGGACTTGGACATGGACAACACATTCTAAACTTAAAACCTGAGTTTATTTGTCTAATAATATTTCTGTTAGTCGTATTCATGATTCATGAGATTCCGCTCATTCCGTTATGGCTGTAATTGTAACACTAACTTCGTTGAATTGTCGCATCAACCTCTCTTATTTGATCAATGCACCTTACTCTACACAGTGGTATTTAAATATTAATACCAGAAAAGCTTCTCTACTAAGCTTTCTAATCTCGTCGGTTTGTGGCTACGAATAACCTATGATCGGAGTTAACCATATCACAAAAGAAAATTTACCGATCGGTAGTATTTTGCCATGTAACTCATTCATCATACAAACCGAATAAAATGCAGTCGATGGATAACACCGACTTTATGATGTACTCTTATAACTACTAAATAAAATAATAAGATAACGGATAAGTTGAAGAAAAATAGAAGTTAGACAAAGGCGGATGGAGGTTACAGACAAGTTTTAGGAAATTAACGAATCGTTCTACGAAGGTATTGATTCTTCAATTTGAAGAGGCTTATTTCTGACACCGCAACAAAATATTTTAAGGTCTATCACAAATTGCACACAATGTATAACAAAAAATAACATTTCATTAAATCGTTCATAGAACAATCAACCATTCACCAGTCGAATGCAGTTAATAATCAGAAATTGTATATGCTGAAAAAGTTGCCAAACTGCACCAAAGACAAACAACAATTTCGTATTTATATCCCAATTGACACAACGATGTCAGAATTGTAAAAAAGAAACATCATACGCTACTCCGGTTATCTTGCTACTAGATAACTTTCCACCAGCATCTTATGCATCCTAATAATTGCACAATGAAGACGATCATGGTCGCTGTACGTAATTTGGAAAAAGCCGTAGAATTACAAAATAACCTAGTTAAAATTATTGCTATTCGAGAGTTTCTTAAATTAGGATGATTTTAGTTAAACGCAAAACGAAAATTGCTAACACAACACAGTCAGATTTGCAATCTGCTGCATAGCTGCCTCCGGTCATAATTACAGTTAAACATTATTCTAGACACAAAGGTGAATAGGTCATCAGAGGACAATACCATTAATTGGAAGAAGTAGTAATATCAAAAGGGATCCGCCCAGTAATAATACATTTTGACAAGAAGATCTCTGTATCAGAACTGAAACTTTGTTAAGATATGGCCTAAAAGTACTCGCCATATGGAGCAACGATTTATGCACGGTTAGCCATCTCAAAGAGAGGTTGGGATACTTTAAACAGTATAAGAGTATGTTAAATATCACAAGTGATCCCATAAGTAATCCTGTGGCAGAAAATTTACCTCAAACTCAATAACAAATTAGTTGGATTCGTTACAATCGACATTGCCTAAGACGGCTGTTATAAAAAATTAATAGGCCGCCGACACAATTTACTGTATTGTCTGACTAAGCATTTAGCAATAATTGTTTCATAAAAAAGAATTCGCTGACTAATCTCCTAAAATGTTCAATTACATTAAAATAATTCATCAAGCTTTTGAACCGAGAACATATAACATTAACCCCAAAAAATATATCCGTATATAGAAATTCCAAAGACCGTAATAAATTGAAGCTCTCGCATAATAGAATGAAAGCATAACCGCGCACAGCACACAGCATCCAGGATATGAAACCAAAAACAAAAAATTAAAATTACATTAAAAATGAAATCATGTTCAACAATCAGATAACGCGAACGTACCGTACATACATATATTCATTCGAGGGATGTGTGGTACATGCATGTGTCTGTGGCATAGTACAGCATTAAACATTAATATGTATGTCGTATTTTTTATGAAGCATAAGTCATAAATATAGACTCTAACCTACAGTAAAATATTTCACATTTTCCCATGATCTAAGAACTTTTTCTTTTGTCTTTTCAAAGAAGTGGATATATGTATGTGTGATATGTATGTGTGTATACGATAGATCTGTGTGCTGCGGTTGGTCTGACGGTGGTTTTGTGGTGGCTGCGGTATGTCGTAATAAATTATCTCTCTTTTCCTGAATGTGGCGAATGATGAAAATCTAGCGAAGTTTTTTTATGTTTTTTTCGTCTGCTCTGCAAAATGTACAGCTTAATGGATGCTTTAATAATTCAATAGAATAAATGTCGAGTTGACATATTTTATTAACAATGATTTCCTACACCGATTAAATATGTCGAGTTACACAAATGTTTTACCGAAATTCATTTTATATTTTTTTAAACAGCAGACCAGACTTGAAAGTAGCGAGTAACCGTTTTTCTTCAATTATCACCCATTGGCAGAAGATCTAACCACTTAATTGATTTATAAATTACTTTTTCTCTAGAATCAATAGCCACAGTTTATCCTTTGGTCATTTCCAGATCTATCGATCGATTTTAAAAAAATGGAGCGGTGAATATGTTGGGCCAACACTCGACTTTCTTTTACTAGAAATGTAATTAGATCTCGAATACACCACACTTAATTTCTAAATCTACCGGATCAATACTTGTTGGAAGTTTATATCTTCACTGTAAAAATTCAAAAAGCCCCTATGGTAGCTGCAGTTTCTGGTACACAGATGTCCACCATATTTAGTAAGGATCTCCCAATTTATGGAAAAGCATTAGTATGAAGTTTGCTTCCGAATAGTCTAACCGTTTAGACTGTAATATCGAATTTTGGTGAAATAAAGTTTTTTTGATCAAAACTCGTCATTTCCGGTAAAATTTAAAAAAATAATCTGAACCAATTTTGTCAGAAACTCAGTCTATATTTTTTTCGTTTATTCGTAAATTCTATAAACTTTTCATAATATGTATTTGCAAAAAACGAAAGAGCTGCCACTACTACTTCCGATGACCAATTTCAACCAAAAATCACTGGAGACCCAGACCTCTACCCCCAATTTATGAAAGAGCATCCGTGTAGGCTCTAGAGAAGGCACAAACATTTAGTAGCACTTCAACACATCCAAACGCATACCAACAGAGAGCTTTTTTAAAAACTACTTTTTTTAATTCGGCGATATCAGTCAAATCCAACTTAAACCGAAAACTGCTTTCTTCATACATTACAGTACCAGCGCATCTTGAAATTACGGCTTTGCTCAATCTTGAAGCGAGTTTACATGCAAAACCCTATAGAGCTGAACTTTGCGGGAAATTTCGAACATATACAAGTTGATCTGGATTGAACGATTTCGGACAGTTGCGCAGGTTATAAGTTGATGCATTCTTTCATATGCGGATTGGAACTTACACGTAATATTATTTTGAGCTGCCGACACGTGATCACCGAGTAATAATATTTCCACATTACTGTCGTTCATATAGAATGAACTGTTTTCCATTGAAGTCCTTCGTACATTTGGTTCAATGCGTGTTTTTAAGTTGCCCAAAAACTAGAAAATGGATGAAAATGGATCTACTGGAGATTCCAGTAGATGAGTCCGCAGCATTTCTTTGGGCTCCGGTAATTTCAAATAAGTGACGATTTCACATTTAAGGATCATCTTTAATGTAAGATCTAGTCGAAGTGTTTTGATTGGGGTAAGTAGCTCGCAGTGTATTCGTGCTTAACACCGTTTGTTTAGCATATCAGCAGTATCGAGAGTTTTTACAATATCCTAATGCGTTGCAAAGGTTTGATTGTCGGCCTATTTGATGAACTCGTATGTAAGACTAGCAGGTACTACTAGTGTCCACTGTGATAAATCTGTTTCGATATCATCATCATTCTAGTAGGTTTAAAATACATTTTTGAATCACGTGCTCTAAGGTTAGCAATTACCTACCGCGATGTTCTTTGTTTATTCAATCTTAAATTTAAACGACAAATCCTTTTGTTTCATGATCCATTTTATTCTGAAGTGATTTGTTATAATGGTGAACGAGTATCCTCCTATGTATATTCGAAATTTTTTGACACTCATCACCGCAGCGAAACATTCTATTTAAGTTCAGTTTCGAAGACATTTAAGCAATTGCCTGTGCTTCATCGCCATCCTTTTGGACAAGTAAAATTCCCACTCCGATTATACTTGCATCGCATGGTGCAGATATCAACGCCTGTTTAAGTTGGTCGAGTGCCTCTTATGCTGGTTAATTCAATTTTGGTTTTACTCCATTTTTAAAATCCGTCCTGTCTGTAATTAGTGCAACTATGATGGAATAGTTCAGAATGAACCTTCTATTCAATTCTGTCGAGGTACGGGGTATTCGGCATCTGCTTCTACTTTGAGGAGATCCATTCTCAGCTACCTATCACTAATTATATAGCCAAGGTTTTTTATAGTGGGTTATGATTCTTGCAATAGTCTCACTACTTCAGATAATAAGAGAATGTTATCTTCGAACGTGGCCGTAACTTATCAATGTAGACAAGCACTCTACATGCAACCGATGAGGGATGGCATATATTAGTCGACATGTCATTTGGGTTGCGTTGCACAACCGAAACGGCATGACAACGAACTGGTAGAGTGGACGTTCTAGGACTTTAAAACTGTCTTATTCTTTGATTCTGGATCTAGGTATTGTCAAAAATCATCTTTGAAGTCGATGGTACTTATGAATGTCTGATCCAATTGCATCCAAACGATGAGCATCTGTCATTTACACCGCGAGTACACCTTCCGTATATGCAAGCAGGATACCCGGTGATACCGCGTAATATCTCTGTTTGATAGACGATGCGCGACCGACGTCTATTTTATGTTCCACTATTCTATTTTATGTTGCATTGGTCCAATCCTACCTTTTTATTCAAATTAAATTGGTTCACTTTGTTGGATAGAATGGTACTTTGTCGACTGTTAAATTTGAGTTGCTCTGGATCAGCAAAGATCGTTGACGGTTCTGAAAAGTTTTTCTGGGCATAGTCGAAACCAAACCAAAAGCCTGCCAAACGTATATGCCCAAATACGATGGATTAAGCCAGCAAGAACTATATGAATCCGTAATGTTTTTATCTTTCCACCGTACGAAACCTTAGATATAAAATGATCTAAGGGACGACGTTTTGGACCACTGGCTGTATCTCACAAATTCTTCTGCGTTACGGTCAAATTACCTCCACGGTCAAGGAGTCCACGTTTGGTATCCCATCAATCAATCCTGGGATCACTGGAGCTGGAAAAGGCTTAATCACATACCACACCATCTTCTTTGGAAAGTCCAAATCTAAAATATTTGATTGGGCGAAATAATCGGGAGTTTTTATCAGTTTCGGCTACTGGTGGAATTACTTCATTTAGGCATCTCTTTTCGAGTTGGCATCTCTCTTCCTTGAATAAACGACTTGGTGATCGGTGTGTTGAGACCTGGGAGTTCAACATCCCAAGATGGCTCCGAGAGTTTCTCATCGAAAGGATTTACATTTTAAGCATTGAAACTTTATATTAGGAGTGCCGCATCCGATTCAAAACCGATGCTTTAACTGATCGGCATTAGTCAATATTTATAATAATGTCCGGTTCTATAGGCAATTCCAGGAAGTATTAGGATATAATAGTTCCACAAAATTTGGTGTTGAATGTTACGATCACGTCGGAACTGACAAGATCTCTAGGGCTGCAACTGTTACATACGATACAACTCAATTTTGTCATAGTTGTGGCATTGTCAAATATGATCTCGAAAAATGCGAATTATGATTTATAATATTCTGTCAGTTCAAGTGATTACTAATCAAGATTTTGCCCCATCCATCAATTCCGATACGTTTTCCAGTTAGATCTATCAAATGCCCATGTCTATGATGATTTTCACAATTTTGTCATAGCGAAACCAATGATGAATTAAGCAGGAACCAGCGAAACTGTAAAACCGTAACGCAAGATTGCGATATATGGAAAATCAATTAAATTGCCCACCGAACATTTAAGAAACTGAACGAAAGTTTCGTTAAAATTATCTGTCACTTAACAGAGCGAAAATTTTCGTGCCAACTGAAGGAAATGGATGTAACTCCGACAAAACGAGCAAAACCAGATCCATTCGCAGATTCTTGCGCTATGTTTAATGAGACTGTTCAACAACTTAAAGGTGGTTATAAACGGGAGGAGCCTCCGAAATTGGATTATATCGATGAACAATATTTAAGGACACTGATTTTGTTATATAAAGATCTGCCTGAATCGGTAAAAAACACTGCGCGGGCAGAGATGATGAATTATATAACAGACTTACGAGCGCTACATTTAATAATTTAAATGATTTTCCAATTTTGTGAAATACCTGTATTCGGGAGAATTTTATTGTAATTATTTTCATTTTTAATTGAAATATTTAATTTATGGATTTGCTAATATCCATTAAATTTCCTTTATGATTTGTGATACATGTGATTATTTTATGTTATATGAACTATTATATATAAAATATACAAAATATATATTATCTATATTTTGATACCGATTGTTTAACCTTGAACAATTAAATTGATAAGCTTGAATTTGTTGAATAATAAAAATAAATTAATTTCAAAACTTAAACTGTTTTATTCAAATAAATTATGTATATCTTGAATGAACTATGAACAATGAAATGTTAATGGAGCCATTCTAGACGTCCTTCGTTGTTCACATAGCTGCAAATAGTATTCCTAATTTTTAATGCCATGCTTTCTCCGAGTACATGGACGCTGCGGAAGGCTTGAATAGACGGAATATTATTCACCACTTCTTGTCTCCAGATGCCTTCGTGTAGCTGATGGTTACTGTCTTCCCAATCCATAAATTGTGACGAGGCATAAAGGTTTTTAATTTCTTTGTTTAATCGTAAGAAATTATGTAACCCAACGCAGGCCAGTTTTGGAAAGTAAGAAATTATGTAACCTTTTCTGCATTGTGGGGTCGCATATTTAGCGTAGTTAAAAGGATGCGCCATCGACTAACCAGAATCCCAAAGGCGTTCTCTATAACTCGTCTGGCTCGAGATAATCTTTTGTTGAAGATTTCTTTTTCCTTTGAGAGACCTATTCCTGGGTAAGGTTTCATCAAGTTCGGCGTGAGGGTAAAAGCGGCATCACCGACAAAAAAATGCGGGACCATTGTGCTGGTACCTGGTAAAACTGCAGGGTCTGGGAGGTCAAGTTTACCACCACATAACCTCTTTCCAAATCTTGATATATTAAAAATTCCTTAAAAATAAAAAAGAATGAAAATCTCATTACAAGGTACTCTTTATAAATATATCACCTCCGTCACTTTGGGAACCATAAGCTCACAAATCTACATAAGTGAACGTATAATTGGCATCACATGAAGCCATCAGAACAATGCTATGAAACTTCTTATAGTTGTAATATTGACTTCCGGCCTCTGGAGGACATTGGATGGCGATATGTTTGCCGTCGACGGCGCCTACACAGTTAGGGAAGTTTCACATATCTCTGAAGTTCTGGGCAATGAGGATGTTGTCCTGTAAACTTGGCTCGTTGACGTACAATTGTCCAAGAACTTGCCATATCGTTTCACACGTTTCGTATATTATCAACCTTGTAGTTTCCTTGCCAATCTTCCAACTCCAAGCGAGAGTTTGAAATGTACATCCCTGTGATAAATACCTAAAAATGATAAAAAATGTATATCCAATTCATTACGATTAAAATTTTTAACTTACAACAGAGTGAGCGCAAGGCGAAATTCGCTGCTAAGCAAATTTCTGGACCTTTCTTTCATTTGGGGTTGCAATAGATTTAATAACATTTTAAACAATTTCGGTGTCATACGAGTATGAATAAAAAATTGGACTTCGTCTTGCATTTTAATTTCACAAAATGTAACCTAAAATGTAGAATCCATTTAGTTCAATACAACACGGTTCAATATTATGCTAATAAACTATTTCTTACCTTAAAATAGCCAGATTTATCTCGAGTATGGTTAAATTTTCTAACCCCACACGATCTATACTTTTTGTGTATCTTCTTCAAATTTCGTAAATAGTTTAGTTCAACAAGGAACAAAAACATTCGTTTGACGTCCTCAAATTCCATTTTTGATTTATTTTTAAATAAAAAAATAATAATTTTTAAATCACAAATAAAAAATGACACGTGACAACTGAACCAAATTTGCGATACGATTTGAGTAGCCAAACTGTCAAATTTCCATAAGATATTTTTTTCGTTCATTTCAGTAAGATTTGTTACAGTTTCGCTGGTTCCGCCTTTAACCAGCGAGTCTTTAAGAAATGTAAGTAACAAAAATGTATGTTTATTGAGATTACTGACCAGCGAAACTTTAAGAATTTTTCGTTCAGTTTCGTTAAATTTGAACTGTCACTTAACATTATTGAACAAAAGCGAAACTTATCGCCCAAACTGAAGGAAACGTCAAACACACATTTTGGGATGAAAAGTCAAAAAAATTTATTGATAAGGAATTTTATTGATATTGGTATGAAAAACAATATCGTACACAGGCCTGCATCCGAACATCAAAATTGTCGATGACTTTTTCCAATAAAAGCGGATCAATGACCTCAATTTCAGCTCGAATATTGTTTTTAAGTTGTTCAATTGTTTGTGGATGATCAGCATACACCATACCTTTCAAATAACTCCACAAAAAATAATCAAGTGGTGTTAAATATGGGCTTCTTGGTGGCCAAGGGAATTTACAATTTCTTGAAATTATATGATCAGCAAATTTTGTTGTCAATAAATGGATTGTTGCACGACTTTCGTGGCATGCCACTCCGTCCCGCTGAAACCAAAGGTCGCTGACACGCAATTCATTCAATTTGGACCACAAAAAGCCAGTTAACATGTTGCGATAACGTTCCCCATTCACTGTAAGGGATTTTTCCTGTTCGTTTTCAAAAAAAAACGGCCTAATGATACCACCAGCCCATAACCCTCACCAAACTGTGACTCTTGGAGGATGAACTTCTGCTTCGTGAATAACATGAGGATTCTTCGCTCCCAAATACGACAATTTTGCTTATCGGCGTACCCATGAAGATGAAAATGAGCTTCATCGCTAAATATGATTTTTGATGAAAAACATTTATTTCGTTCAAGCATCCAATTAACAAAACGATGTCATTTAAAAAATCAACATGCAAAATGCGTTGTAATTGCATAACGCCTGCAAAAGGCGTGAACGACGCCTTATTGATGTGCTTGGTTCGTTACGAACACTTGCACTAACAGCTGCCACTCACTGCATCGGGAGTACAAACTAGATGAACATGTTGATACGGTCTACAACCTTCCACTGAACCAGTTTCTTCAAAACGATCAATAATTTTGCCAATTGCACGCTCAGTTGGACGTCCATGTCGACCAAAACTCTCACGTAATTTACGAAAGGTTTTTGTTTTTGAAAGATTATTTTCATAATAAATGTGGGCAAACAAAATGCGTTGTTATGTTGGTAGCCAGTCCATGATGATAAATGGCATATTTTTGACTTTTCAAAAGTCAAAGAATTTTTTAGAGCAGATAACATGCGCAAATCTATTTGTCAAACGCCGTTATGGATTCGCTGGGTGATCTGTCAAAATTTCTGTAACAAACGAGTTTCGTCAAATTCCGTAAGGTGGCATTACAGATTCTTAAAGACTGGCTGGTTAATGCTTAAAACACTAACATAAGTAAGATTTCATTAAGAAATACTTCACAACTGTATGAAGAAGTGTGAAATTTCATTCCTAAAAATTGGTTAATCTTAGGTTAGGTTAAGCAAATATTTCACGCGCATATTACGCTAAAGTTGAGTGATTGAACAAACTAAAGAACTTCATGATTCCACTATTTAGGAAACCGATGAGAAAAACCTGGAAATGTATTTCGTACTACGTTAAAGTTGAGCGATTAGTGAAAGCGATACATTTCTAATCTAGGCCAAATTTGAAGATGTAGAAATCATTAGAACTTCATGAAACTGGTGATTAAAGCATATGATAAATATGTTCGGTTGTTTTTTTCTGACAAATTTAAACAATTTTTTGACAATTGACCTCTTTCGCACGTAATGAGAATTAGAAAACTCTAAACAAATTAGATCACAAATTATTATGAAAATCAAAAATTTTTTTAGAATCGCCTAAATGTTTGTATCCACTAATCAACCTCAAGCGTGTGAATTTTTTCGTAAATAGTATGAAACACTATTTGTTTTCAATCTAGTAGAAGATTAGGATAAAATTCACATGCATTTTATTAAAAACAATTTGGACGTTGGGCAACCAAAATTACTACAAAGAGATTAGTATATAACGAAAATGTCTCCGGAGTATACTAAGTGGTCATCAAGGGCCGAAGCCAAAATGATTATTGAAAAATTTAATAATTTACGATTGTGCAATGGTTTTCCGAGTTACATTGGGTGTATTGATTCCTTCCTACATTTTTGAATGTTAAACTTAATTAATGACAAATAGTTTGTGGTAATATACAAGGTGTCCGCTGGGAAGGTATACTACTTTGTTTGTTTACGATTTTTGATTAAATGAAAGAGAATGGATCTTATATTGATAAATGATTTATTTAATGTCGGCAATTATGTATGGAATACAATATCAGATAAATGTCCGCCTCTGTTAGCCTCACAAATGCGAGCCCTTTTGAGCACATTTTTCATTACATTCTCACACATTTCACGCGGTATTTCATTAATTTCATCATGAATATTTTGTTTGAGTTGCTCAAGCGTTTCTGGTTTGTTTGCATAAGCCTTGTTATTTAGATATCCCCACAAAAAAAAAGTCCGGAGCAGTCAAATCAGGCGACCGTGGAGGCCAATCAACATCACCACTTTTTGAAATAATTTGTTGTGGAAAGAGTTCTCGCAGTAATTCCATTGTAATCCTGGCTGTATGCGATGTGGCACTGTCTTGTTGATACCACATGTTAATCAAGCCCAAAGTATGCAGTTGTGGCGTTAAAAAGTTTTCAATCATATCACGATATCGCTCCCCATTCACAGTTACCGTTACGCCGTTTTCATTTGCCCAATGATTCCTCCTGACCAAATTGCACACCAGACTGTCACTTTTAATGGATGTAAAGGTGACTGATGAATAATGTGAGGGTTTTCCATTGCCCAGAACCGACTATTCTGTTTATTCACATATCCATTTAAATGAAAATGTGCCTCATCACTCATTATGATTTTTTCATGAAAATCGGGGTTGTCATGGGCGAGCTGTAACATCCTATTGACACGATGGTTTATCGAATATTTTTCCATAATAATTTGCCACGTGTCTAATTCACGACTGTCAAGTATGAACTCTCAATACTAATATTCGCCTAAATGGCGGCAAAACAAAGTAGTATACCTTCCCGACGGACACCCGTTATTTTGCATAATTTACAATTAACTAGCTGTTACCAGTGACTATATTTGCGTCGTTTTGAATTTAATTTATCGTATTATATATTAAGTACGAGAACCTGGCATGCTTTGCAATGCCACTCACAGAAAGGAATTGTTTGTGTTTTACTGTTTATTGAAGTCCTTTTGCATACACAATATTTTTTGTTTTTCCTCAGATATGTGTCCGTTACGTGAGCAGGCCACATACAGCTGTCCATGTGACAAGCATGAATTTTCCAAATTTAGTCCACACACTTGTAGCGATTGCCTCTGTGCTTAGTTGAAGGTAATTGCAAATGCGAGTCGCACCGGAGACTGCAAACGTTTGAAGTCGAATGGCAAATCTCGCGGAATCATTGGGATGTGTCATGTGTGGCAACAGTACCTATTCTCCTTTAAATGTTCCAAGCTACAATTTTAAGCTTCGACAATATTGTTCATCATCTTTTTCACTGAAAGCCTGGTACCGTTGCAAAGTCGTGGTGGATTGATGTTTCGTTGTTCGATGTTAAAACGTGCGGCGGTATGTCTAGCAGATCAAGGGAATTCAAGAATTCATCTGGATAATTGACAACTTCGTCTTTATTCATTACAATATCGATATACATAAACGTTGTCGGTTCGACTGGTATAAATATTATTGATAATACGAGCATCGATCAATAAGTACCCGTATTTGAAAACGGTGGCGGTGTTGAGGGAAGTTGTCAGTATCATCGTGTACTGTCATCTGTTAAACGACACCATACTAAATTTCAGACTAGTTCACAGGTTAGTTTATATTTGGCAACAAATAGTCTCACTCGTGTTTCGCGTTTCTCAATAAAATATATTGGAGATATTGGTTCAACAAATTTAAATGTGGTCGTACCTCTGCTTTGCGGAGGATTGGTCGCCCGGCAGACGTTGTTACTGAGGAAATCGAAGGACAGATCCACGGCATTATTCTCGCTGATCGCCGAACTAGAGTGCGCAAAGTAGCAGAGGCCATATAGGCATGTCATACTTAAGTTAATATTTTAAATGATAAGATAAGTGTGAGAAAGGTGTCGGCCCGATGGATGCCGCGATTGCTCATTCCAGCCGCTCATTCATCCGGAATGATTGCAGCCAAATTGCATGAAGTGCGATATGAATTACAGCCGTACTCGCCCGACCTGGCTCCCTGTGATTTCTTTCTGTTCCCCAATATGAAAACATGGCTTGGAGGAAAAAATTCAGCTCAAACGATTAGGTTATAGCCGAGACAGAGACGTATTTTGAAGAGTTTGATAAATTGTATTTTTTGGGGGGATTAAAGAAATGGCAAAAACGGAGATTACGTTAAAAAATAGATAAAAGGAGATTACGTTGAAAAATAAAAAAATAAAAATTTAAAAAACTTGCGTCGTTATTCCCAATAGCACGTATACTGAGCCACTGACGATTTTTGTAATTCTATGCGATATTTGGGAAAAGTTTGTGATTCAATTCGTCTGGGGTTGCTGTGATTTTACAGAAGTCCCCAATATCCAACAATTATTTTGCGAAACGTTCAGGGGATGCATCATGTTGTAGTTGTACACGCATATTGGTCTTCAAAGTGGATTTCTGTATATTGTCATAAAACTGATAATTTGAGACAAACATTAAGTTCATGAGCGTCGTATTGAACGAGGTATAACTGATAGAGTTTCTCGAATATCAGCAGATAATAAAATGAGTGCTCCACCGAGGAGCTGTTCATTTCCTCTCAAATCTTTTAGTGTATGCTGAAGCGCTTCCAATGATTTTTTGTGCGGCATAGTACATTCGTCCCTTATAGTGAGCTGACATATTGAGGTACTTTATCTACTCGAGAATTTTTGTTGATATTGCATGTTGGTATCTCAGTGATTTACATATTCAACGGCAATTCATTAGACAAAAGAGACATCTCATTGACATTGGTAATGACTGACATTACCAAGCCAGTAATCAAACTAAATCATTACAGTATAAAACAACACGTCGGAGCATACAATGTTTCATTAAACGACAAAATAATTCGAAATATAGCATCAGAATTAAAACTACCAGGGATGCGGAAGCTTATAACAGGCGTCCCATTGTACCAGGGCACGTCCTCATATTCGAACAAGTCACTAATTTCATATAACCCCTTTCTTAAACTCATTCCTGTGAAAAAAAATTAAAATTTTACAAAACATGTGTACCCTGATTATACCAACTCAGAAACCCTTGCGGGCGTGCAATGGAAACACGCATAGAAGCATTCATTTTTATAAATAAAGGGTCTTTCAATAGGGACGCTCAAAATTTGTTAGATTATAGCAGCCATGTTGCTAAAGCAACATCTGTCAAATTTATTATGAGTTGTTCAGTAATGAATGGCAAATCACCATGGAAAATTATAGCGTTGAAAAACGTGTGCAAATCATCAAATTTAATTTTCAAAATCAGTTGGAAGCTGACCAAAATTTGCCAAAAAAAATCATCATGCATCCCGAGAATTGTTTTGTGCAGATTTTGGACTGGCAACATTGATCCTGATCAGTTAAAATTTTATATGGAAAACCTAATCTAAATTTTGTTTTGGATCACAAATTTTGATTTGAAATCTAGCAAGCGCTACGTTGTTTCATGAATCGCATGATCTGAACCGGATCAGATCAAGCATCAGGATACGTAAGGCGCACACCGTAGACCAAATCAAATTCTTCAATATAAAATCAAAATACTGGCCCACGGCCATTTTTTTCTTAAGACTTTTTAATCTGTTATACATCACCAAGAGATTGCTAAACTTCTTACGGGCTCTATTCTAAAGGTGGTTTAATCTGGAAAACTAGAACTCTTCTTCATTTCCCCCACAAATTTTTTCTATAATGTGTTTCTGTTCTATTTACCTCCAATAAACTTATTTTCCATTCCCAACCTAGTAACCAATGATGGCTTGGTTACTTCAGGACTTCAACGTTTCTTAACAAAAACGTTATAAAACAGAAAAAATGGCTGCATTTTTCAAGTGGTTGCATAAAAAGCGCAATTTAATTTAATTTGCTGAAGTTTTATTTGCGAGAGTGAGCAGCAAAACTGAATTTTTCTCTCGCAGTATGAATTGCACAATAACTGAATTCTTGAACGCAGCCGCTTTATAATTCTGCCGTTATTCTCTTGCCCTAGGATAAGAATGGTGTAACTACTGCCCACAGGTTTAAATGAACGGCCCAGGGTCCAACCTAGTAAAATATTCTAGAATGCGCTTGAATCCTTAGTCTGTATTGCGGTAATATGCGGCCCCTCAAATTTCACACCATTATTTTATCTATAAATTATTGATCGTCTAAATTATTATACGTCCTAAACCAAAGCAAATATAAATGTGTTTTACATTTCTCATTTACATATGAAGGTCTTAATTCCCAAGACTATGATTATTTTAATTATCATTATATTATGAATCTCTATAAACAATACAGCACTAAAATCTAACAAATTTATAATCAAAACTAGAAAACATTTGAAAACTATTTAGGAAGGTAGGGGTACATATTTTCCTTTGTTTTAAAATCTCAATTCCCAGTGGTAAGAAAATCATAATGAAGTAATAATCATTTTTTACTGGCATATTGTTTTTGCTATGTTATGAATTGATTTAAGATAATATCGAAGATAATGCTATATGGTATATGCAAATAAATAACTTTAGTAAAAGAAGGTAGAATTTCTTTAGTTGAACTCCATCTCCCTAAACAATTTACATTTCCATGCTACCGAATACTTGTATAAAAATTGTGCGAGCCGAAAAAAATAAAGAAAGGGACCCAGGCCTCACCGGTCGACCCTTTGAATGGATTTTCCAGAAATTAGTACTAATTGCAATCAGCTCCTGGCACTCGAAAACCCTCCATCACATATTTTTATAAAATCCGCAATCGATTCCTGGCAATTAAAAACCTTCTTTCATCAATTTTTATCAAAACCGTACGAGTAAAACAAATAAAAAATGGGACCCGGGCCCCACCGAATGACCCCTAAATAACTTTTCCCGAAATCAAGACCCATTACAATCGATTTTTGATTGTCAAAAACTACTCCCCCAGCAATTTTTTAAAAATCGAATAAAATGAAATAAAAGGATCCAGACTCCACCGGACAACCCTCTGAATTTTTATAAACATCGTAAGCCAAGAAAAAATTAAAGAAACGGACCGAATGAATGTTCCCTAAATCTGGCTCAATCGTAACCCCTATTAAGAATTGGCAATATATCAAACCCTTATTAAGAATTAGCCGAATTCTCTCCAGAATAGTAAAAATCCTTTTTAATTGGATAGAATGGACAGGTACCAGAACTTCATCTAAAATTTATGATTTAATTCAAAATCAATCTAGAACCCAAATTCTATTGTTTTAATCTGCTGAAATGAATAAATGAAAAATGTCCGTTGGTTATAAAATAACAACAAAAATTCTCTTTGGTGGTAGTGCTGCTGTTGTGACGAGTATCTCTTATTTTCCGACGACAAATTTCCGCTGTCTTGAAACATCCATAACGTGCAGTTAGAGATATTCGGTAGATTCTGATTCTATTGTTGATATGATTAGTCTGTATCCCAATGCAAAGTACTCGTACTTTACTTTAGGGCAAAGAGAATGAGGGGGCAAATGTTAGTAGATCACTGGCTGTCTAGACTACCACCAATCCGTCCAAAAGTCCAAACACTTTCGAAAAGTGTTGCTGCCAACCACAAGCCACAAACTGTAGCATTTTCTTGAAATGCAAGCATAAGTTTTGTCGAACACTTCTAACTGATATTTTGAGAGAGCAATTGCAACGTGATTGGCGTGCTGCTTGTCCCACATGTTTTGAAACAGTTGAGGAACATCAGATTGACGAATTATTTAATCATGTAAAATTCGGTACTTCGCGGTCCGTAAGTGCGCCGTATCATTAGCATCCTACATTTATTCAAATCGCTTCCGCTGCACCGGGGGAAGCCATCATTTGACGATTTTGAAATTTTATCAGTTCAATTTTATCATTTTTAATTATTAATTTTATTATTATTATTTAATAAACTTTTTAATCGAAATTAATTTTTTTTTTATATTGTTGTGTTGCTGTTACTGCATATATGTACCATAGAAAAATAAGTTTACCATAGATTTCTCATTTTTATAAATCGAGAGATAATGAGTTGCGTAAAAAACTTCTGATAATTTCAATGTCAAGATTGTATTTGTGACTACATTGCCCGCAATGTAAAATCAGAAGAAAAAACAACAAACCAAAAAAATTTACAAAAAATAAATTAAAGAGAGTGTGGGGGATTTTTATTTTTGATTTTTATATTTGCTGCCATAAAAAATACTCAGCTTGATATTTTTCAAGAAAAAATTATAGTAACTCAACAAAAACAAAAAAATCGGAAATACTATTCTCACAAATATAAATGGTTTATTTTCGTCTATTTTTAATTTTGTACAAAATCTTGCGATTCCCAAGTATAACAAAACTGAAAAGTTGAACCGGTAAGGCACTGTTTTCCGGTTTTTGGTATAAAAACTCGGAAATGATGATTTTTCGTTATTGTTGTTTATTAATAAACACATATCGATTTTTCTTGTTGAGTTGAGGTGAGACCGCCATTACGGTTGTTTGTGTGTACGTTCTATGTAAATATATAACATTTTTGTATTATTAATTTTCATTAAAGTTTATATTTTTAACGTTTTGGATCTAAATCTGTGAGGTAAATATTAAACATTTATATTTTAAATTATTAAGTTTTAATTTTTTTTTGTTAAATGTGAGGTTATGCGTCCCCATTTGTTGACATATGCTGCCAACGAATATCAGGGTAATCGTTTAGCTCTACTAACCTACAACCTACAATTTCAATTTATTTTTTATTTCAGCAACTAGAAAATGTCGAAACGGACCCAACAAAGGCGAATAAAATTGAAACAGAAAGAAAAACTTCAAGAAAACTTCAAAAGTCAAAGCCGACACTCAACCCGAATTTTTGAATCCTTTAATGTTTATTGAGGAGCATCTAGAATCAACCGAAAATCAATTTTCCATCTCTTTAGGGGAGAATTTCGATTAATTAAATTTAATTAGCCTGTAATTTACAACTGTGATTGTACTAATTTAATATATTTCCGATTTTTCATAATTTATGTTTAATATTTTAATATGGAACTGTGTGTGTGTTTTCACACAGTGCATTTAAAAATCAAATATAATAAGTAATTATTTGTTATAAATGAAACATTTACTGAAATGAATTAATTTTTTGTTTTTATTTAAAAATTCAAAATTAAAAATATGCCGCTAAACTCGAAAATAAGCTCCACCCACTTTTTTACCGGAAAAGTATTACATTACTAACTTTTTCTTTTCATCATTTCCGATAAAAATACTTGGGTTTTGAATGGAATAGTGCTAGAAATGTGTTTGGATTAGTAAACACGTGTAGCTTGTTCGGACGTAACGCCACATCATTTCACACTCAAAAAAATATAAAATTAAAAAATAAATGCCAAAAACCATTTGCTTTAACGATAAGCCCGAATTACTGAAATGTTCAAATTTATACTGAAAAGTTAAATTCCCCATCTCAATACTGTGATGAAGTTATAAACATACATATTATTAGACATGAAGTTGTACACATGAGAGTGACAACATAAAAGAATATAGTGGGTCATAGGGTTAGTCAGTATAAAAGAAACCACCATCAAGTAATGAAGTACAAAGTAATTAAAGTACAAAATAATTATATAATATAGTTTAAGTAATCCATGTAAACTAAGTTAATAAAATAAACATTAAAAACATAAACAATAATCTTTAAATTAATAAAGCCAATCAAATTATGACATGGCGCAGCCGGATGGTCAAGAAAATCGAAGATATAATTAAGCACATGGAGAAATAAAATAAAGGTACTTGGTGGTGCATAAAAAAAAAAAAAAAAAAAAAAAAAAAAAAAAAAAAGAGTAAAAAGAAAAGAAAAACGTGTAAGGTAAAAATAAAAAAAATAAAAAAAAAAAACATGAATTCGATAAATAAGCCAAATCCATTTCAATTTGATGGTAATACGCATGAAAACTTTGAGAAATGGTTGAATAAATTTGAAAATTATTTAACGGCGATAGAAGCTGATGAAAAAAGCGATAAAGTGAAAATCGCAATATTTTTTAATTTGATTGGCGACGAAGCAGTAGAAAAATTCAACACAATGAATTTGGACGACGATAAAAAACAAAATTATAAACAAGTGATTGAAGCTTATAAAGTATATTGCGGAAAAAAGAAAAACTCAGACAGTTTGAGCCGATATATGTTTTTTCAAAGAAGACAACAACCGAGTGAGACGCTCACAGAATATATTAATCAATTGCAAAAGATGAGTTTCAACTGTAAATTTGATAAACTACGAGAGGAATTAGTAAAAGACCAAATAATAGGTGGAATTAATAACAATGGTTTGAAGCAGAAACTATTAAAAGAGGAAGACATGAATTTAGATCGATGTATACGTATATGTCAAACAACAGAGCTCGCTGAAGAACAACTTTTACAGCTAAAACAATCGAATGTTACGGTTGACATGGTACAATCACAAAAGGTGCGCACCAGCTCTTCAAAATTTAGCAGTAACAATCAACATACATCAAATAATCGAAGATGTAATAAATGTGGGTACGATCATGAGGTGAAAAGGTGTCCAGCGTTCAATAAGATGTGTTCAATTTGTCATCGAATAGGTCATTTTAAGGTAAAGTGTTACTTTAATCAAAATCAAGATAACTATAATAGAAATAAGAGTGATCGTAATTATGGTAGTAATAGTTTTAATAAAAATTATTCAGATAGACATAATGGTAATGGATATTATAATCAAAAAAGAAATGTTAGTAAAATAAATAATAATAATAATCAGAAAAAACATATGCATAGCATAAATTTAGAAGATAATGAAAACGATGAAAATAAATTTCTAGGATCTGTTACCATAAAATCAATTAATTCAATAGGAAATGTTTTTAAGGGGTGGTTCGAAAATGTAAATTTATTAGATTTAAATATGTCAATATCATTCAAGATAGATACGGGAGCAGAATGTAACGTAATTAGTTTTGATATAATTAAAAACCATGACTATCAATTAAAAGAAAGTGCATCAAAACTGGTAACGTACAATGGTGATGAGTTAAGTGTATTAGGTACAGTCATACTTAAATCAAGAATAAAGAAAATGACAGAAAATATTGAATATTATGTAATAGAAGATAAGGTTATACCGATTTTAGGGTTAGAAACTATAGAGAACTTTAATCTAATAAAAAGAATCGATAATATTGATTTTGGCAATATTTTTGATAGATATGAGGATGTATTTAGTGGTCTGGGTCAGATATTGAATTTTACATATGAATTTGAATTGAAACGCGATTACATACCTAAAATTGAAAATCTTAGAACTATACCATTTAAAATTAGAGACAAAATAAAAGACGAGTTAGAGCAAATGGAAGAACAGGGAATAATAAGAAAGGTGACTGAACCGACAGAATTTGTGAGTAATTTAGTTATAATAAAGAAACAGGATGGAAAACTGCGAATATGTTTAGATCCTAAAAATTTAAATGATTGTTTACTTCGACAACATTATCCAATGCCAACATTTGATAGCATAGCAAGTCGTATGAAGAATTCGAAATACTATAGCACATTTGATTGCAAAACAGCATTCTATCAAGTGAAATTAAATGACACAAGCGCTCTATTAACGACTTTCATCACACCATATGGTAGATACTGCTTCAAGCGTATGCCATATGGCATAAAAACCGCAACTGAGATTTATCAGAAACAGTTCAAGGATATTTTTAGCGATATTCCAAATATAGAAATATATGTTGATGAAATTATTACATGGTCAGAATCAAGAGAAGACCATTACAGAACATTGGAAAGAATTTTAGACAGAGCAAGGGAATTCAATATAAGATTCAATAAAAACAAGTGTAAATTTGCAAAGAGTTCAATAAAGTTTTTAGGTCACGTATTTGATTATAATGGTATACATATGGATGAACAAAAAATTAAAGCAGTTAAAGATATGCCAAAACCAAAAGATAAGAAAGCAGTCGAAAGGTTTCTGGGTACCATTACATATTTGTCAAGATTTATACCAAATACATCTCAACTGACTGAATTACTACGAAATTTAATAAAAAAGCAAACAGAATTTGAATGGAAAGAAGAACATGACCGAGCATTTAAAACATTAAAAGATTGTATTTCATCAAACCCAGTCTTAGCATATTATGATGAAAATGAGCATTGTGTTATAAATGTAGATGCATCAAGCACAGGAGTAGGAGCCGTACTATTGCAAAAAGGTAGACCAATTGCATATAGCTCCAAGTCATTTACTGAGTCACAAAAGAATTGGGCTCAAATTGAAAAGGAATTAAACGCGGTGGTGTTCGGGTGTATAAAATTTCATCAGTACGTAGCAGGAAATGATTTTACTGTTGAAACAGATCATAGTCCACTAATATCAATTTTAAAGAAAAGTTTGGCAGACGTACCAGTGAGACTGCAAAAGATGAGAATGAAATTACAACCCTATGACATGAATTTAATTTACAAACCCGGAAAGGAAATGTGGATATCAGATATGCTTTCAAGATCTCATTTGGAAGAAGAAGACGTTGCTGAAGAGATGAATGAAATGACGATTTTAATGCTTAACTTAGAAGAAAATACATCTGACGCAAAAATTGAAAAATTAAAAGCTGAATCGAGATCAGATGAAGAAATACTAAAATTAAAAGGTTTAATTATAAATGGATGGCCCGATAAAAAACAACAAATACCTGAGGTAGTGAGACCATATCACACGTACAGAGAAGCTTTATACGTCGAAGGAGATCTGGTATGGAAAGATAATTGCGTGGTAGTGCCAATAAAATTACGAAAAGAAATGTTTGAGAAGATGCATTACAACCACATGGGAAGACAAAAAACAAAAAATAGAGCACGGCAAATTGTCTTTTGGCCCGGAATGAGCAAAAACATTGAACAAATGATTGAAAATTGTTCGACTTGTTTAAATTTTCAAAAAGCTAACGTAAAAGAGACATTAATTCCAATGGAAATACCAGAAGGCCCATGGCAGATAGTAGGAACCGATTTATTATATTTTAAAAATAGGAATTATGTGATGGTTGTGGATTATTTTTCCAAATTTATTGAAGTATTACAATTATCAGATATGTCAAGTACGACAACGATAGAAGCGTTAAAGTCCATTTTTGCTCGTTATGGAATACCATATGAAGTACATAGTGATGGAGGACCACAGTACAGTTCTAAACAGTTTAAGGATTTTGCTGAACTTTATAATTTTAAACACGTAAAATCCAGTCCTCATTATCCTCGTAGTAATGGGATGGCTGAGAGGCATATTCAAAATTTAAAAAACATGTTAAAGAAAGTCGATTTTGATAATAAGGATATTTATTTAGCTTTATTAGAATATCGCAATACGCCGATTTCAAACGAAATAGAATCTCCAAATGTATTAATGTTTGGAAGACCGGTTAGAGGGATTCTACCTCATTTTCAGACATATGATAACAATTATAGGTTGACGCGACAAAAACTGAAGGATAGGCAGTATAAACAAAAGGAATTCTACGACAGAAATGCTAAAAATTTACCTGAATTTAATGTAGGAGATAAAGTTAGAGTCGTTAATAGGAATCGACAATGGGACAATGCCATAATTCAACAAAAGACAAATAATCCTAGACAGTACAAAGTTTTAAGATATGACAATAAAATATTAACTAGAAATAGATATCATTTGAGAAAGGGTTCAGGTAGAGAGGTTGATTTTTCACCAGAAATCACTGAAATAAATACACCACAGTCAGATTTAAATGAGAATAATGATAATGATGTTGTTATGAATAATGATAATAATGTAATATATGATAATGATAATAATGTAAATAGCAATAAGAAAAACATGGAAATCAATCAAAAAATAACACAAACTGAAAAAATTGATGATATGAATTCATCAACTAGGCCAAAGAGAATAATTAGGCAACCTAGTTATTTAAAGGACTATATTCAGTATACATAAATAAATAAAGAAAAATTATTAAAAAAAAAAAAAAAAAAAAAAAAAAAAAAAAAAAAAAAAAAAAAAAGGATGTGATGAAGTTATAAACATACATATTATTAGACATGAAGTTGTACACATGAGAGTGACAACATAAAAGAATATAGTGGGTCATAGGGTTAGTCAGTATAAAAGAAACCACCATCAAGTAATGAAGTACAAAGTAATTAAAGTACAAAATAATTATATAATATAGTTTAAGTAATCCATGTAAACTAAGTTAATAAAATAAACATTAAAAACATAAACAATAATCTTTAAATTAATAAAGCCAATCAAATTATGACAAATACCATGGGAAAATGGTTCAAAATAGGAGTGGAAGGGCCAAAAAATTGAACCAATTCCGCCCAGTTCGATAAATTTTGATGCTTATGATCACAAAACCAACACACACACTTGTATAAAAAATGACAGCACACATATTCAAAATAATGTATTATACGTCGTATACGTATACACAAATTTGTGGTTTCGTCTCTCAATTGCCGTACGAAATAGGATAGCTGGCCACCAATCTACTTCGTCGTCTTTCCTCTTCATCGTCATTCTACAAAAGAAACACAAAACAAATTAGGTCATTTAATGGAATTCACGATCAAATCTAGCTCGTTTACTGTGGACAACGGTGTTTTGAATATGAAATGATGTTCGAGAGGACTCTTTCGTTGGAGTAACCATTATAAGTATCACACAGCAGCACTCAAATTTTAAACTTAAAAACTTATTCACTAGATTTATTATTGTGTACAACTAAATATTTTTGTTAAATTTATCTAATTTATTACGTAATTTGTTTGGGTTTTAAAATGTTTAAGAAATTTGTTAATGCTTTGAGCAATAACAAATAAATTAATTTGCGGTTAATTTACGAACTTGTCAAACATTTCTCCTCCATATTTTATAGCAAAATACTTTTTAGATATTTTCGTAAATTAACCAAAATAATTAACAACATATTTTGTTTTCATCGCAAGAATGATATTAATTTGTTTACTAATTTTTGGGATATAAAATAATTGTCAATTATTAAAATAAAGATTTTTGTTATTTATTTAAATAATTTAAGGTTAGTTTTTGTTGATTTCAAAATTTCCCCAATTTTTTCTACCATAAAATAAAAATGTTGTCTCTCAGTCACTCTAATGTAAATTTTAGATCTTGTCTTTGTCCCATGTTCAGCAAAAATGTTCTGTTTTCTCCGTGGAATAACACTAATGTACTTATTTGGAGGAATAAAAATAATTTTGAATTGTGTAGTTTTTATTTAAGCCCGGTACAAATGTCGGATGGAAATCCGGGATATTTTACATCTCAAACGAGAAGTTAGTAACATATAGATTTTTTGCTCTATATTTGGTCTATTTTTTGTGACGTAGTGTTAAATTTTTTTATTTATATTTTACTTGCATTTGGCTCTCTCGTGTCCTCATTTCTGAAAAAATAAAACGTTGGTATTAATTAATGTAATACAGTAGTATGATTTATTATAATATGCACATACCGTTCCAAATAATTTACTTTAATATTTTATAATAAATAATAAATAAATTTAATACGGCAGGCACGTTTTACAATAAACAAAATACAAATGTCCTTTTACAACACACAAAAACTTGAATGAAAAATTTAAAATGGTCTACAAAATATTGCTCAAAATTACAGTTTTGGTTTTTTTAGGTTGGTTGACTGCAGGATTTTTTGCTCAAAAGTTGAAATTTTTCAACTTCTTGGGATGAAAAGGGGCGTGTATTTTGTACTACTTCTCTCATTTGATTGTTTGATTGGATAAAACGGCGAGAAGAAAAAATCTCGGATTTCCATCCGACGAATGGACCGGGTTTTAAACTTCCTAACTTCATTGCATTCGATCGAAAAAAAATTCTAAATACGACCCTATTAATTTATATTCTTTCTCTTTTACCCTCTGAATTTGTGACGCTTGACAGTTGCTTACACCAAATTCGTTCGAACTGTCAGATCAAAAAAATTTGATCGGATTGAGCTGTCACATCAACATTTTTGACATTACAAATTTTTTTAACACAAAAACAAAATCTCGATATTTTGTCAGATTTTTACGCACACATATACACAAAAGTAAACGTCAAAACATAAACATCAAAACAAGGACAACGCGCCATTTGCACAATTCAGTTTTAAATTTATTTTTGCTTTTAATAAATTTATTAAAATTGTAAGGATAATTTGTAATTTTGTGCGACGTATTTTCAAAATTTCTTGTGTGTTTTTGCTTTTAATAGATTTATTAAAATTGTAAGGATAATTTGTAATTTTGTTTGTGCGACGTATTTTCGAAATATCTTGTGTACTAAAATGTTGTGTTTATGTGCGAAATTATATAAGTTGTTATGTTTTTAATTGAAAATTATTGATATTAAGTGGTAAATAAATTAATAAAATTGAGAAATGGGAGACACTATATTGAACATTTTAATTCTTTGCTTTATAATTTTTATTATACCGATGCTAACAAACTGAAATGATAAACCCGCCATTTATAATAAACAATTTTTTGTCTTTCTTTTCACAAATACTGCTACAAAAGACGATCAAATTTCTTTCATATTCGTTTACATAAAATCCGGGCAAATTGTTGTTGTAAAAGTAAACGAATATGCTATTACATTCATGCTATAATACTCTATTTCTTGGTAAAAACAGGTTTGGATGTGCATGCTGGCATGATTTCATAAACGTTAACTTTATTTTCCGCGCTGCTGGGAGGGTTGTAGCGTAGCGTGCCATAAAAATATATTGGGTGCCAATGCCAAATCATAAATTTTTCCTTATCAACATTTTTCAGAGTTCGCATTTCAATTGTTTGATTCAACGAGTGTGGTTCATAATTTAAAATAGTTCTAACAATAATGGAATAATATGGAAGATTTAATTGATTTGATTGAACAACCATCGAAGTTGCAGTGTCAAGTGATGCCACCAGTGTTGAGTCCCAGTCAAGTCTATGGTGTAATCAAATACAAATGCCTTGCGACTATTGTTACTGGAATCGCGGACGTTGGTGGTGAGGTCCTTAAAGCTGGGACTTTAATTCAAATTGTACCAGATTTCCGAAAAGAAGGATGTTATTTTAAGATACGTGATTTTACGAATTGGCTGGATAACTATAAAACTACAATATATAAATGCCCAGTAGATAGCTATTTAGCTGTGAGTTCAAAATTATGGCCTTATTTGTGCACAATAAAAATGGACGATCGCGTTAAATTCGTGCAGAATGTGTACAATGGCGTACATAATATAGATTTGCTCGAATTGAACCGTGAAATACGAATCCGGACGCCGACTCATGCTGAGGGAGATTATTACGAATTTATTGTGAAATATATAGGCCCATTGGAAGAGATGGGTATAGGATACTACATTGGTTTACAAATGAAGGTATTGTTTTCACGGGGAATCACCTAAATTATTACGATATTCAGTTCTTTGTGTCAAATGTTTTTTAATTACATAATTTTAGAAAAGCCATGTACCATTGCCGTTCGATTGGAAATGTATGTCCCAATATTATAAATTTGGGGGTGCTGGAATCATAGTTTCCGTGAATTGGATTATGATAAATTTGTTCGAAGAACAAGAGAGTTTCCCAAAATCTTTTTTTACATCACAATATGACCATTTAGAACCAAAAAATGTTTCAATAAATAAATTAAACGTGTGCCCCGAAATTTCAAGGACAAGCAATACCACAACAATAGTGTGTCCAAATAAGAAATGCAATTATTCTTGGAATAAAGCACGAAACGTCCTCGCAAATCATGTGCGATGTCCAAAATGCAATACAAATTTGTGTTACATATGTAGCGTAAGTAGAACTTGCGGCACAGCTTGCGGTGTTTTAAAATATGCGTGCAATAAATATTCCGATTTTCTCATACACAGAATGCACATGAACCGGGAGAACGCCATGGGTTTGAATCGTCTGTTGCTCCAAATAAGGCACCATCCTCGAATGAAATGGGTGCTGTCCCAAAAGTTCCAAAGAAGAAGTGCGCTATATGCAATTTATGCTCTAAAATAGTTGAATTGGATGGCATAGTTATTTTACAGGGATGTCAACATTTATTTTGTAATAAATGTATGCAACGTTATGTTGAACAAAATTCTAAAGTTTCCAGAATCCAGTGCCCATACTCTCCAGAAAAGTGTCGTTTCGATCTGTTGGATGCTGAAATCAAAGTTTATGGTGGAGATTTCATCTACAACGAAATTCTTGATAATCGGCTAAAAGAATCTTTAGGAAGCGATCCCAATGCTACTGTTTGTCCAAACATGGCTTGTAAACATATTTGGAATATTCCACCAAGCTCACATATCAATAATAGTAGATGTCCTAAATGTAAGACGAACAAATGTCACATATGTAACGTAAGTAGTTGTCGCTTTTCTTATTAGTATTAAATAGTCGTTAATATACATCTACTTTTATCTTCTATAGACCGCGCATGAACCAGGCTCCCCACATGGAAATCATCCTGATAAACTTACAACACAGAATGTGAAGGAATCGTTTAGTAAAATCGCGACATGCGACAAATGTTGCAAGTTAAATATTCCATTGGGTGGTTTTGTCTCGCTACAAAATTGCAACCATATTTTTTGTAACGAATGCATTGTGCCAACGATTAAAACACAAACATCAGGATCAAATTATGCGCAATGCCCAATGTGTGGCCAAAATTTAGAGGATCTTGAGGTATCTAAAATAGTTGGGTCTGCTGTGTTACAGTTGTTTCTTAATTCTCGAAATGAGCCAAAAAATCACTCCGGTCCTTTCAAAAAGTGTTGTTGCCAACCACAAGCCACAAACTGTAGCATTTTCTTGAAATGCAAGCATAAGTTTTGTCGAACACTTCTAACTGATATTTTGAGAGAGCAATTGCAACGTGATTGGCGTGCTGCTTGTCCCACATGTTTTGAAACAGTTGAGGAACATCAAATTGACGAATTATTTAATCATGTAAAATTCGGTACTTCGCGGTCCGTAAGTGAAGAAAACTTTCCTCAATTGAAAACGAAACTGGGAGCCACTAAAAAAATTACCAAAACAGTTAGAGCCGTTGAACTAAATGATCAACCATTCCTTTGTATTATATGCGAACAACAAATTCCTATTATTTACGGCGTTGTATTTAATGGGTGTTATCATTCTTTCTGTCTTGCATGTTGTAGGGAATTTATTGATCAACAAGTATCAAGCGAACAAATCCCGGCATGTCCAATCTGCCGGACGCCGCTCGATCAATTTCAAGTGGATGGGATAATGTTGAATAATTCGCAGAATACTATAAATATTATTCGCCCCAAGATGGAACCAGTTCTGAAGACAACTAACAACCAGAACAGGATTCAAGTAAATCCAATAACTAATAATCATAGAAGGATTCAAGTAAATTCAATAACTAATAATCGACCAGTTTACTCCAGAAAAACATCTCTTCAAAGGTGCAAGTCGAGTTCAGATAGTGCAAAAGGTAACACTTGTTCTGTGTGCTACGAAAAGTTTAAAAATAAGATTATCTTGAAAGAATGTGGGCATGAATTTTGTCGACAATGTGTAACAATGAGTATAACGACCCAACAATTAAATGGTACGGCTCCGACATGCCCAATGTGTCGCAAATCAGTTGATCCTGATCAAATTATACTGCGTAACGGTGTATTTGATAAGAGACATCCAGTGAAGAAATCTAATCGGAAAACGGACCCTATCCAACTGAACCATGCGAATATTCCCTTACAGTTAAATGATCGACCATTTCAATGCATAATCTGTGACGAATATATCAGACCATTACTTGGTGTAGTCCTAAATAATTGTGGTGATTCATTATGCAAGGAATGTGCTTTGAACGTTATTTTACAACAATCCACACACAGCATTTCACCAAATTGTCCTTTGTGCGAAGCGGTAATATCAGACAACGACGTTCGTTTGCTTGCACCGGGAATTTATGATATTTTTTTGGAAAATCGATTGCATTTAAATAATTACGTTGAACCACATCCATTTGAACAGCCAAGACATGAAGAAAGGGAAATTCGAGTGGAAACATGTAAAAAGTCAAACGTTTGTTTCGTTTGCCATGAAAATTTACGTCACAAATTTGTCCTGAGTAATTGCGGCCATCAGTTTTGTCGCCGCTGTATACAAACCAGCATTAAGAAACATCAATCGAATGGTAGCAAACCAACATGTCCGAAGTGTCGCAGATTGATCGCCTCACATCAGCTTGCAGTGTTCAATGATACCACCGCAAACCAACAAAATCGAAAATTCGAAACAAAACTACGTTTTAACTATGAACAATTTGAATGTCCGATCTGCTATAAAACTATAGATCCTGAGTGTGGAGTACTTCTGTCCAACTGTGATGATATGTTTTGTCTCAATTGCATTTCAGATGTTCTTTTACAGCAATCGGGAGGGAACCTTTCACCAAATTGCCCTGTGTGCCAAAATGAAATTCCGGAATACGAGGTTCAAATGATCGATCCAACGATTAATGATATTTTTTTGGAAAATCGACGAAATTTTTAAGATAAATTTTATTATTTGTGTAAAATTAATGGAATAGATTAATAATAAATTTGAGTACCAAAATTTTGTGTGATTTGCCTACTAAACTTTACTAATTCTATCTACTTCTGTTACTGACCTATCCCAGTAATACAAATTTCCTAATAGCATGACCTCGAAGATAATATCCAACTATTTCTACGTAATGTGATCATGTTTTGATTTTCTACATTTTTTTAGGGTTTATTTAATTGAAGGTAACATAATTCATTCACATTAGAATATTTTATGTGTCACGGTTTTAAATGAACTCATTTATGTTCATGAAGGTAATTTGATTATGTCGTTTAAGTACATATTCACGTCAATTATAGAATCCGCGAGAGCGAATCGATTGCGGATTGTAAATTGCATATAAAAAAACAAATCAAAATTTTAAATCATAGTGTCATAGAAATTCCTATGGATTTTCATACAATTAGTAAAGTAACATTTATTTTAGATCCGCAACTATTTTTTTGCGTTTGTACGGGGAATCAGAAAAAACGGTTTGTATGAAAATCAATACAAATTTTCGTGGCTACTTTGATTTATAGCAATTGTTTTCCATTTTATTAATATGCAATTTCCGATCCGCATTCGATTCGCTCTCGCGGATTCTATAACCGACGTGATTAAATGTAATTTTTTTTTATACGTGTTGCCACAGAATACATCTGTTAAACAAAAACAGGATATTTGTTTTTATTATCTGAACTATAATCTGAGTTTCGATGGCCTCTAATTGAAACAATTTTTATCAGTTTTATTTTCACTTTATTTTATGCTCTTTGTAATGCGTTTACTCTTCGACACGCTAAACACTTCAGGCTCTCCTTTTCCAATTCCTGCGTGTTGGCAAATTTCTCCGCCCAACAAACAGATTTTCGTAATTCGTATATTATAGGGTAAAACCCTATACGGTTAAAATACTATAATAGTAATGCCATAATTTTTTTATAGGAAAATTATTAACTTATTTTTAATTAGTTCAAATGCGAAATTTACATTTTTATCTATGGCGTCTGTTTTTATTGTGCATCCTTAACATTTATAGATATAAAATTTTTTTGTTAATTTTAAAAATGTTGCCATAAAAATACTCGGATCGAATATATTTTATGGCAACATTTTCATTTTTATAGTGGTTTTGGCGGTGTAGTGGCTCAAAAAATCTTCTACAAAATTTTGTTGGGATATATTTCTTTTCTTGTCTCTCAAGCGCAAAAAGTCAATGTTATACCTCTTTCATTTTCCAGAAGAAAAATGTAGCTCGCATGTAAATGGGGTATTAGTTTACCAAGCTTTGCTTTAGCAGTGTCAAGAAAATTCACCAATTGTAACAACGACCACGTGCTTTTTATCGTTCGTAAACTGTTTTAACATTGTTACAAATGTCATTTTTAACCCTACTCGAGACTGCCTTTCTAGCTGTCAAAGTAGTAAATTTACTACAATCAACCGAGAAAATATCCCTCATATTCTATAACTTCAATACCTTAAAAAAATATTTTTGTTTTAATGAATTTTTTATGTAGACAAATGAGTTTGATTAAAATGGTATGCGTTCAATAGAGAAATTATAAATGATGATTATAATACTTCAAGTTTAATAATTATTTTCATATTGAAGCCATTATAAATTACTTCCTGTTTTACATTTTATGATAGATTTTATTATTTGACTTTATCAGTCATTTGTAAATTCACTGACATTTGTCATAAAATCATTTTTATGCACATACGTCATACTAACAATGACAGTTGTAACAATGTTAACAATGTAGAGTTTACGAACATGCTCCCGCTTGTATATCAGATTACAACTAAAGGCGGAATTCCATTACTGCGGCTTTTTTTGCAGTAAAACAGAAAGAGATAAAATCAAAACTCCGTCAAAGACAGATTATTTTTATTTTATAGCAAAATTTTAAGGGAAGTATTTGACAACTACGAAATTATAACCAATAAATTATTTAAAAAATGAAAATTATTATTAAATCAATTTTATTTATATCTCTAAATTACTAAAAAAAATTTAAATATTATTTGTACGTATCATTTTGTAATGTTTTTTAATTATTTCCTTTCAATAATTAAAAACTATAAAAACACATGCATCACATGCATTAAAATTATGTAATACAGAGTAATTAATAAAAATTAAAAATTCTAAAATATTTTAATGTGAACATTAATATAAATTTATCATGAAAACGCGATTTATATTACACTCCACCAAACATATAAAATGTCTGAGCTAAGTGCTCACCATAAAAATATTACTAAACTAAAATTTTCTGAGTGTGGGGAGTATTTTTTATTTTGGTTTCCATAAAAAATACTTCGTTTTGTATTTTTATTTATATTTATGGCAATCAAAACGCAACAACAACGAAAAATTTAAGTATACAACATTTTACTGTTTCGCCGCTCACACACATAGGGATTTTTGATTTTATCTTTTTCTGGTTTTCTGCATAAAAAAAAGCCGCAGTAATGGAATTCCGCCTTAACTATCTACAAAAAATGACATAATTAGCGTCTTATGTGAGTTCTATCGTACAAAAAGATTTGATGTAGACCAAAAAGATCTGATCTAAATAAATATTTTACGTTATATGCGACACAAAAATGTCAGATAGATTTGATCTAGATCAAATCTATAGATGGTAAGCTGCTTATTCAGAATCCTGGTAGGGATTTCTCATGCCGAATAATTTACCACTATATTCTATATGTTGCTATATTTCTATTAAGTTTATTATTTTTTATTTCATAATATATATACGAAACATTTCTATTTACAAGATATATGCTTTATTTCGTTAATTTTATATAAATTAATATTGGGATAGTTATTATTATAATTAGTATACGAATTATTTAATATTGATTTAATTGGAGATTCAATTTTAGATGTTAAATAATTTTATCGCAACGTGCGACTATTGTGAGTTCGTGAATGAATTGGAAAACGATTATTTATTTTTCACATTTATTTATTTTTATATCCGCTATATTGTTTTGCGCTGCTATCGCGACCAAAGTACATTGTTCACCAAATTTATTCACCAAACGACAAAACCATTTGCTAATTTGAATTACGACAAGGCAGACCGCGGAGATTTATTATTAAATAATAATAAAATAACAAAGCATAGAAATCAAATATTACTTGAACTTATTAAACAACAGTAGTTTCTTTAATAGTATAAAATCCGAGTAACAATAATAAGGTAAGAAAATTCTGATTTAAATCTTGAAGCCCGGTGCATACGTCGGATGGAAATTAGGGATTTTTTACATTTCAAACGAGAAGTTAGAGTAACATATAGATTGTTTGCTCTATATTTGGTCTATTATTTTCGTGGCGCACTATCGGGTCCACATTTCTTAAAAAATTAAATGTTGGTATTAATTAATGTAATACATTTGTATTTAATATAATATGTACATACCGTTCCAAATAATTCTAAATAATTTACTTTATTAATATTTTATAATAAATAATAAATAAATTTAATACGGCAGGCATGTTTTACAACACAAACAAAATACAAATGTCATTAGGAAGAACTATTACAACACACAAAAACTTGAGCAAAAAAATAAAATGATCTACAAAATATTGCTGAAAATTACAGTTTTGGTTTTTTTAGGTTGGTTGTCTGCAGGATTTTTTGTTCAAAAGTTGAAATTTTTCAACTTCTTGGGATGAAAAGGGTATTTTGTACTATTTCTCTCATTTGATTGGATAAAACGGCGAGATGAAAAAATCCCGAATTTCTATCTGACCTATGCATCGGGCTTAAAGGTGGAACGCCACAAATCTTGAGATTTGATCTACACTACCGCCACCAAACATTATTGTCAATTATTGACATGTAACAAGACGCGCCATATTTATAATTTGTTATTTATGATGTTTTCTTTGCTGTGTTCAAATGTGTTTTGTGTAAATTAATATATTAAAGAAATTAATAACCATATTTAATATTATTTGTTATATATAATCTTGTTTAGCCATAACTTTGTTTTCAACAATCACGTTGTTAATTACTAACACAAATGCAATAAAACAAAATATGTTTCTTCAAGTGCTTTGAGGATTGTCAAAACTTGATCTATATTGAAAAATGCAAAGAACTCACTAATATATTTGAACTAAATCTTATCTATATCGATCAAATCTTTTTGTACGATAGAATTTCCCATTACTTTGGTAAATTTACAACAACAATCCCATATATTTTATTCCAAATTGGAATAGTTTTGAACCAATTTTTTTGCTGGTATTGAATTATTATATTCTACCTGTAGTTTTAATGTTCACCACCAGCGCCGTTTTGTTGAATACTTTTAATTTTAAATGTTGGCAATAAAAATATAAAACTGATTTTTGTTATTTTGACATCATTCTAAACAAGGCGAAAAATCATTTACGATTTGTAATAATATTCAATAATGTTTTATCACATTACTATTTATTTGAATATATTTAGTTGCTTTTTCACGTTGTTTTGCAATTCAAAATGTAATTGTTACCACCTAATAAAAATAAATAAATAAAATTTTGGGTTGTTACTTTGAGCACAATATTTATTCCGATTCAGAATAAGAATTGCTTGCACCAAAGTAAGACACTTATACCCATAGAATTGTATACTATAGAATGAATGTAAAGATTTTTTCCCATATAAAATTTGCTATTTCATGGGCCACAAGCCAGAGCAAGATGGTTATATAAAAATGCATATAGCGGTCTCATATCTCAAAGAAAAACCAACCAAACTAGTTTTTGTTTTTGTTCAGAGTGACAGTAGTAAAGTTAAAAGATATTGAATTTATTAATTAAAACATTATAAACTAGTTTGGATTATGTAGTAGATTAAAATAAAGTGTCTACTGAATGGCTGCCAAAACATGCCTCGCAAATTACAAAAAGGAATTTCATACCATCGGTAAGTTGAAAACTTGAAAACCAATGTTTGTATAAAATAAAATGTAAGTTATGTTAAAATGAAAGTGATTTGTGGTAAAAATATTCTTATTTTATTTTAAAAATCAGAAAAAACTAACTAAAAGTTTTGGTTGTTGTTGTTGTTGGATTTTTTCTTTTTGTAAGCATGTTTTATTACCAGGGCTGTATTTGCTTTATTTTAGTTTAATAAAACAGCGTTTATTCATGCACTACGTGCTTTGCTTTTCATAATTTATTTTTATTTTGGAATACTATAAGTACAATTTTTTGGAGAAGTTTTTAGCTTGTCAAAACATGGTGAATTGAAAAACCAATGGTTGAAATCAATTGGCTTCGATGAGCAAATAGCACTAAGTAGAAATTCAATTGTTTGTTCGATACATTTCGAAAAGCACTATTTCATGACGCAGAGAAAAGAGAATCAGAATTGATTTTTAAGAAAATCGGCCATTCCCACCTTGTCCATTAACGAATCAACGTGTGGATTTGACGTCATTGAAAATAATCTTGAAAATACATGCCCCAATATTACTCAAACCGTAATTCCATATCATACTGAAGAAAACATGGTTGGATGCTACGGACATTCTTATTCTAAATCTGTCCCCCATGACGTTTGTCCAACTTCTATAAATGATTCTGACGATATTATTGGCGCTAATTTTGATGTTTCTTTTCATGTTGAAGAAGATCCAATGTATGCGTTGAAATTATTAGGTGATGTGACAATCAAGTTGATGCATTTAATTAGAAAAAATAAAGATATATGATGTGGATTATTCCTACGGGCATCAAGAAGTAATACATATATTCTTCTATACTACGGGCGATACCACATTAAAAAAATGCGCCGAATACTCGTCGTACTACTTATTTGGAGAAATAAAAATAATTTTGAATTTGAGTAGTTTTTAATTTCAACTTCCTAGTTTCATTGCATTCGATCGAAAAAAATTCTAAATACGGCCCTGTTTATTTATACGCTTTCTTCTTTTCTCCGAGTTTGTAACGCTTGACAGTTGTTTATATTCACTCTATATAATCTATTTCTATCCTTATACCACAGAATAGAGAGAAACGTCATTACGCTACTTTTGTATTGAAAAATATCGACTCATTTTTTGATCTTGCTTCGCGAAAAGGTGGGAAGAATTGTTTGCAGGGTAGCCAATAGAAGGAAAAATTCGTTATTTTTGAGTTTTAGTTTGAAATGCGGTTGGAAAATAGTCGATAGGTAATTTTTCCTTGATCTTCTCAATAGTGCTTCTGGATAATATTCTATTCTGTGATATAACATTGACCTTTTGCACATGAGAGACAAGAAAAGAAATATATCCAAACAAAATTTTACTAAAGACTTTTTGAGCCACTACACTGCCATAACCACTATAAAAATGAAAATTTTTCTAAAAAATATATTCGATCCGAGTATTTTTACGGCAACATTTTTTAAATTAACAAACCAATTTATTTTATATTTATAAATGTTAAAGATTCATAATAAAATGGAACGCCATAGATTAAAAATGTAAATTTCCCATTCAAATTAATTAAAAATAAATTAATAATTTTCCTATTAAAAAATTATGGCATTACTATATAAATATGTTTATTTCTTTCTAGCATATTGAATATTTTTATATAGTGGATGATTCTGATTTACCTTCAAAAATTTGTAGAAAAAACAATTTTCTACAAAATACGCTGTAGCACGAAATTGATGTTTACTTTTTTTGTATCAAGGGCATATAGATGATTGAAATTATGGCACAAAGGGCACGAATCCGTTTAATTCTGACAGTTAAATTGAATTATCAGTTGGTTGGTTGTTCATAATCCTATCTTCCTCTGCTCTTTACCAAGCAAAAATTCCATTTTATTTTTTTGTGATAAAATAAAGTGAAATAACAATAAGATACATATTGGATTACAACAGGATACATATTGTTTAAAATTCATAGTCTGCGTTGAAAATAACGGCTTATGTTTACTAACCACAATAGAGTTAATGTCACATTTATTTATTAACAATGAACAGTGTCGAGTGCCGCAAAAACATGCAAAATGCGAGGAGCGGAGAATTTAACATTGATATGCTGAAAAAGGGAAATTCAATTCGTATTCGGGGGCCCCCTTTTTCAAAGGTAGACTACTATGAGTGTGAAGTAAAATACATTGGATTAGTGGAGGTTCATCGCACGGAACGCTACATATTTTTACAATTGAAGGTTATGTATTTTTGGGATTCCCCGAATTTACTTAGACGCTTATATTTTTGTATAAACATTTATCATAATATTTTTGTTTGTTTAATTTGTAGAATGATCAGGCCGCATTATCTGAGTTGGAATTATTCTTACACTATTATAAATTCAAGGGAACAGAGTTTATTGTAACTGCCCACTGGATAATGGAAAATTTGTACAAAGAGAAATCTTTATTATTCGAAGCCCAAGGAAATGCGAATTTTGCTAATGCTAGTGTTCGGAACAATGAAATTAATTTCGAATCAAACGATAAGGATGTTGCACCAACTATCAGTCGATCAACCGAAGCGTCTGATAGACCACAGCAGAATTTTATAACAGAAATCGAACTGCTTAGTAATACCGATGGAACTGTAAAAAACACTCAAGAGATAAAATGCGATTCATGTGGCCAGATAGTTGAAATCAACCAAGGTGTCATATTACGCGAATGTTTGCATTCATTTTGTTCTAGATGCATATGCACCCTCGTTGCACAGAATACAAACAGTAAGGGGATCCAATGTCCTTACAATAAAGTGTACAAATGCCAAATGGATTTGTTAGATATTGAAATTAAAGATCTGGGCGGCGAACTAGCTTACAATATAATCTTGGAAAATCGACTAAAAGATTTTATCAGCACTCTTCCTAACGCAAGAGAATGCCCAAACGAAAAATGCAACAATTTATGGATTACTACTAGGATGAGTTATATAAATTACGAGCGATGTCCCAGCTGCAACATGAACTGGTGTTACAAATGTAACGTAAGTATGCAGCTAAAGTAGAATCCTATTACGCATACGTAATTTCTTTTATTAACATTAATATACAGGCCGCCCATGAGGTGGGCGAACCGCATTTAAGCACACTAAAAAAACTCATGACAGCTGTACCGAACAAAATGGTTGTAGAGACTGGTGTTGATGGGCGGGAAACAGCATCACATGAGGTAAGATCCATCATCTCACAAACGCAACCATCCGCTGGAACCATTATTAAAAACGCTGAAGCTGCCTCTTCAAAATCTGATCCACAGTCATCAACGTTAATCGAAGACATAAAGAAATTTTGCGAGACAGATGATGCTTTAAAAACACAGCCTAGTTCTACACCTACCTCAACTAGTTCCACTTTTAAACCATTTGAAAGAAAAAACTGTCAATTATGTTCTAAAATAGTTGAAGTAGGTCACGACGGGTTCAGAATACATAGGTGTCTACATATTTTTTGTATCCTATGCATTCGTAAACATATCGAACGTAATTTAAATAATCCTAATATTCGGTGTCCTTACAATGAGGGCTTCGAATGCCAATTCGATTTGTTAGATATTGAAATTGAAGATTTTGGTGGTGATGAAATTTACGATAAATTTTTATATAATCGTTTAAAAGATTTCGAAAGACATAAGCGGGTCACGATTTGTCCAAACAGGGATTGCCAGTTTGCTTGGATTCCTGCTCCATACCCTCGTATAATATTTGAACGATGTCCCAAATGTAACGCAAACTGGTGTTATTTATGTGAAGTAATTAGAAATTCAGAATTTAACTTTCATTTCTTATAATTTTGTAATTTAACTTGCAGGTGGGCCATGAGTCGAACGAAAGGCATTCAAACAAATCGGGGAAAATTATTTCTAAACAATTATCAGAAGGTTCAGCTTTAACAATTTCTGGGCAACCAGTAATATCCAGCGAGGAGATAATGAAAGAAACTACCGACGTTGCAACTCGCCGTTCATCTGAAATTTTTAGTAACGAAACATTCACAAATTCAACAAATTATTTTGGCCAAGAAGCATTACCTATCGTATGTCTACCGGCGAAGATTAATAAAACAGGTACCATTCCAAAAGTAGTCCGCCATCCGTGTAACAATCCGCCTGATACAGAAAATGTTGTTAAAACCACAACTTATACTAAACGATTAAATCACATTGCTGAAATCGAGATGCTGGACAATTCCCGTGGTTTGGTAAGAAATTCTGAAAGAACGGAATGCGAAATCTGTTTCAAAACACTTGAAATTGGTCACGGGGTCATATTACGGGAATGTCTTCATACGTTTTGTATGTTATGCATTAAAGCAGCAACCAAAAATAATAAAAATAGGTATGGAATCCGTTGCCCTTACAATAAAGACTATGAATGCCAATTCGATCTATTGGACGTTGAATTAAAGCATTTGGCCGGCCACCAGATTTACGGTAAAATTCTTAATAGTCGATTAAACAAATTTTTGATAACCGATAAGACCGAAAAGAAATGTCTAAACGAGGAGAGCCAAGTAAGTAAAATTTCTTAGCCTCATTTATAAATTTTCTTCTCGTTAATATCGTTCGATTTTTTTTTTAAATACAGAAAGCACATAGACGAGATGAGAGCTATGAATTTAATTTTGGGGCAACCAAGGGAACTGCCTTAAACGGAAGATTAAATGAAACACCCTCCGGTACAAAACCAACTGATTCTATAACATGTGCGAAATGTCACAAATCAAATATTTTAACAAAAAAAAGTGTCACACTCCGGAATTGCGGCCACCTATTTTGTAAGGAATGCGTCACATCAATGATTTACACGCAAACATCAGGCTCAAAATATGCACAATGCACAATTTGTAGCGATCACTTAAAAGACGACGAGGTCAGTAAGATAGCGGGTATCGAAGTACTAAAATTGTTTCTTGAAAATCGTAATATGCAGGGCGATACTGTATCGTCAACAGTGTTATGTTGTTGCCAGCCGCAAACTTCAAACTGTGGAGTTATTTTGCGATGTAAACATCGAATATGTAAAAAATTTCTGACGAAAATATTAACAGAGCAACTTCAGTGTTTATCTCGAGCCGTTTGCCCAATGTGTCTTGAAGACCTAGACGACAATCAAATAAAAGGTTTAATCGAAGAGAAGAAACTCGTCGAGGGTGAGAAATGTCGAATGTGTTGTAACCAGGCAGACGTACATCTGACATTATGTGGACATTGGTTTTGCAGTACATGCTTTAATAAATTTATATTGAAACAAGTGTCCGAGCCGAACAAAATGTCCATAAATTGTATTGCTTGCCACGTCTCGATTACAAACTCGAATATTTTGCAGTACGGAAATGTGGAAATCATTAGAACATTTAATTCTAAAAATGATGCTGTTAAATTAAGCCCAAAGCAAATTGAGATGCAGAAGATGATAGAAAAAAATTCTGACAAGCCGCTTAATAATAACATTTTAGTTGTGTGTATAACATGTGAAGAAAAGTTCGAGGAGAATTTAATGCAAACGTGTTCATCATGCACTAGTTTAATTTGTGTAACTTGTATCCAAAGTAACCATTGCCTATTTTGTCTCAGTTTATACGAAACACAAGAGCATGACACAAGCCACAATTCAACAAAAAACCCTAACTCACTAGAAAGTTTATTTGAATGTAACGTGTGCAGGCAAACCATTGAACAATCAGCTCAAATTGTTTTGATTAACTGTAAACATCAAATCTGTCGAGATTGTTTCCACAGTAAAATTGCGGACCAAATGTTATGGACTCGTACACCAAAATGTCCTGTTTGCATGAAGCTTATATCCCAGAAGCAACTAGATGAAATTGGAGTTTCAACTAGCCCGCAATATGAAAATTCCTGTTCGGTGTGCTTTGGAGAGTTTCGACAAAAGTTTACGCTAAATAGTTGCGGCCATGTATTTTGCTGGGAATGTATAAAAACGAGTATCGATATACAACAGTCGAATGGTACTGAGCCTAGGTGTCCAATGTGTCGTAATTCGATTGAAATGACTCAAATTAAAATTCTTAAGGCAAAACGTTCACAAAGCAGCAATAGTCCAGCGAGAAATGCAAATGGACAAAATAGACCAGGGAATGCGCAAATCATTAAATATGTCGCATGTCCCGTGTGCTATGGAATATACCAGAAATTAATTGAACTTAAAAATTGTGGTCATGCAATTTGTAGGCAATGTACTAAAGAAGGCGCGCCAAATTGTCCACTGTGTTTTAGATTTATGGCTGAAACGGCGGAAAATAAAGAGATCGATTCCAACGTTCATGCTATTTTCAGAACAAATAGATAAGTTGGCGGCCGCTCTGGAAGAGCTTTTGGATTTCACCAATTTTATTATATACAATTGTTCCTTGAAATAAAGTAGTAATCGAATTTGGTTTGGTATTTTAAAATAAATTTGATTTTTTGTATACTCTATATTAGACAGGAAGTAGATTGGTTCCAAAATCGTCAAAAATATTTTTTTATGGAAATCGAAACATTGCTGTATTTCTTTGGTAAGTTTACAATAACAATTGCATGCATCTAAATAAAAAAAAATTAGATTTACGAAAGCTAAATTGAATTTTTAGTTAAGGTGCTTATACCACTCGCAGCTAATTTTAAGATTTTTTCAAAGCCTGGTAACAAGAATAGCTGTCGTAAACCTAAAAAAAAAATTAATTTACCTAAATTTTTTCTCAATTTAGATACATGCAATTGTTCTTGTAAATTTACCAAAGAAATACGGCAATCATTTCTCATATAGATACATAATTCAATTCATTCGGTGCACAATCAGTTCTATAGTGGGATAAAATTGACGTTAAAGAAAACGTTTTGTTTTTTATGATACTATAGAAAAGACTGAACTTGCCAGCGGACATTCCATATGCGCCAACAACCGCAACTAATCTGCAATACCGCCATTCCACAGATCGTTTTCCCCTTCATCTAAAAACTAACAACAGTTTAATTCACACAAATTGTGGAACAGCGGATCCAGCCAAGAGTGTAACTATTTTTAATAAACAGATGCCATTAATTTCATAAAAAAATGTTTTCAATTTCCTAATCCTTAGACTGCGTACATGACATCGGGAGTAGTTAAATACCATGGTATCGCACAGAATGTATTAAAACAACAACAAAGTTAAAAATATTTCAACTCGAGTACGGAACTAGTAGGCGAGGCATAAAGCATTCCATGAAATTTGATTGGTTTTAGAGTTAGGGAGCGACGAATTTAAATATACATTAATTTATTTATGTTTTGTATAGTAACGATAGTATAAACATTAGAAATTTCGGATTTTTAATAGAAAAATTGTAATTTTAAGAAGTTGCATCCACCGCCGTGAAGTTATGTCCCCACACCAAGCGGCCAAAAAAAAACGTCCATTGCCGCCGAATATAATCTAAAAATAAAGATACTTCAATTGCGGTCCATACATTTCTCATTCTTCATTCACGCATGCACTCATATTAATTACCAATATTAAAGATTAATAAAACAAAATTATCCGAAACAAAAAAAGTCGCCCGCCGCTCTTGGTATGAACGGATATGCGCATCGAGTTGTATGGAAAATTTGATGCGCCGCACTTGGTTTGTCTAGTCCTTAAGGCGCCTTCATCCAGCGGGATTATTTTTAATCCAACTCTTTAGCCAATCAAATCTTTATATTCAAGTAAGCCCCGCCCAATTTAATCCAGCTTTAGTTGAAAAATTTCCATCTTTTGAGAAAATAATCTTGGTTGTACAAACATACTAACAAAAGTAAACTGAAATATGAGCAATAATTGTGCTCATATATTTGTTGTTGTTTATTTATGACGTTTTTTCAATGAATTTGTCAATTTACCGCTTTAAATAATTTAATCATATTGTTTGTTAAATAAATGTATATACATAAAATAAATGGAATAAATATAGGAAATGCATTTAAATAAAACAATTCGGGTGGGAACCAAAAATTTTATTTTGCCACAACTGTTGGACTACAAATTATTTGATACTTTATAAATTGTGTTATATATAAAACCGAATGCTGTATATGTAAGCCCCAGACACTCGTACGTTTATTCGACTAAATCAAAATAAAGCCCCAACTAATCGATAAACATATTGCGGCAATATAATATTTCGTCGACGCCATGCAAATGATGGAAACGTGATTCTTCATCAAACAGCTCTACCCACTACTGCAATATACTGGCTCTGCTCTATGAAATATATTTTTTTCAGTAAAAAAGAACGAGATAAAAATATAATTTCGCCACATACCAAAACGAAACAAAAAAAAAATATTCAGTAAAATTTTACTAACAAAATCGTTTTATATGTAGTGGTGTGTTGTCATAATAAAATAGAAAAATACTAATCAAAGTGATTTTTATAGCAATATTCTAATACATTTACATAAAAAAGTATATGACAAATGACGAGAAAAATTTCTCGCACACTAACATCGTTTTTTGGTTGGAAAATATTATGGTGAACCCATATTTTTATTATTTATATAATATGTGATTTCTTCGCGAGTAGAAATTTATAAAATATTTTTTATTTGATATTGATGAATTGTGACACCAACCAAACATAAATTTCTATTTAAAAAATGAAATTGCCGAAGTAAATCTATTTTGTGTAGTTTTGTTAATTATGTTATCTTCAAGATGTCAAAATTTAACTATAAAATGTTCCAAAATCTACTTATAGTCCTGCTTTAACTCTCATTGACAGATACCTATATAAAAACACTACCAGAGTATGTTGGATACACTAGCAATGCAATGTAAATTTGAATTTTTTATTTCATTTTTGTTTGTCTCTGCACCAACACATTTATACTTAGCTTTTAAAAATAAAAATTACTATGGAAAAAAAATTACATTGACGCCTAAAATCACGTATTGACATCTTTAGTTAGTTATTGTTTATTTCATAAGTATGGAGTTAGCAGGACTTATATTAAAGTAGATTCTGAATGTTCCCATAAATTTTGTTTTTGTTTTTGTCACTCTAATATAATTATTGATTATCTTTCCCTTTTGGTTGCTCGAGCATAATTTATTGCATAAATAATTTTTCAATGTGGAATAAAGGCTTTAAATTAATATAATACTACTAGACTAATATTTGATTGGCCAAAGAGTTGGATTCAAAATAATCCCGCTTCGTGAAAGCGCCCAGCGATGTTTCAATTTTTTGTCACTATTTTTTGCTATAGGAAACCATATGTGAAACACGGAAAGAATCACACAAAAGAATCAATGTGTGGAACGGCGGATTTCTATGGTTTTTTGTTATCTTCTCAATACGTTTCTCTTATATTCACTTATCTACACTAATGTCACATTTATAATATAGTGAACATTAATATGTGAAGGTTGTAAAATAAAATGGACAATTTAATTGATTTGACCGATTCACGGTCCGAATTACAGCATCCACTTTCTTCGACTAGAAAAGTGTTCGGTGTAATAAAACGTAATTGCTTTGCAACTGATGTGACCAATATCGATGATAAAAATGGCGAGTTACTAAATCCTGGTACTCTTATTCAAATCATACCCGACTACCATTACCATACAGGCAGTTGCCATTTTAAGATCCGGGATTTTACGTATTGGCTGGATAAGTATAAAACGACGATTTATAAGTGCTCGATAGATGATTACATTGCGGTGAGTGTGGACTTGTGGCCTTTTTTGTTGGCAATAGAAAATGGCGAATCACGGATTAGATACGTGCAGAACGTGTACAATCGCGAATTTGACATAGATTTACTTAAATTGGGCCGTGAAATTCGAATTCAGGGGCCACCGGATGCTAAGGTAGAGTTTTTTGAATTCATAGTCACTTATATTGGCGTAGTGGGGGAAATCGGGAAAGGACACTACATTGGTTTGCAGTTGAAGGTATTTTTTTTATTGGGATTCCCCGAATTTTATAGTTCAAATTTTTATTTGTACCGAAATATTTTTTGGTCATTTTATTAAAAACTCATTGTTTATGAAATTTTAGAATGAACACGAATTATTACCGTCTGATCTAAAACGCATGGCAGAGTATTACCAATTTGGTGGTATAGGAATTATTGTGCCAGCCGATTGGGTAATGCTTAATTTATACAAAGGCGAGGAATGTAAATTAAAACCAACAAATACACCAAACCGTGTAGAAACTTCCACAACCGAGGACGAAGTCGCTGTTATTGAAAATGAATTAACCCAAAGTGTTAAGATCGAACCAATTGAGTTTCCAGAGAAAACTATTAAAACGGGAGCTATCCCAAAAACCAAACTACTGAATTTTACCACCAAAATACCTACCGGCGAAATTTGTATCAATCTAACCAAAAATATTTACGAAACTGGTGCAACACACGAAACGCCAAATCACCATTCCGATGAAATCGTGTCTTACGACTGGAATGCCGAACCACTGAACTACACCGCTGAAATTGAACTACTTGACAATGCTAATGGAGTTGTAAAAAATATTGAAAGGACCAAGTGCGACTTGTGCTCTAAAGCAGTCGAAATTGGACATGGGATTATACTACGTGATTGTATACATACATATTGTATGCAATGCGCTCGTGCTCATGTTGAATCTAACACAAATTTCTCTGGAATTCAATGCCCGTACAATAAAGAGTATAAATGCCAATCCAATTTATTAGATATTGAAATCAAAGATTTGGGTGGGGATCAAGTTTACAATAAAATTCTGGAAAATCGGCTGAAAGAATTTCTGGTCACTGATCCGAATGCTAGAATGTGTTCAAACGAAACCTGCAAAAATATTTGGGTTAGCCCAGGTAGAATGAAAAATGAACGTTGTCCGAAATGCCAGATTAATTGGTGTTATGAATGTGATGTAAGTGAAAATTTTAAAATTCCAATTTCTATTCTCTAAATATGTATATCGTTTCATTTCCTACATACAGAGTGCCCATGAACCTGGCGCACGGCATCAAAATAAACATGAAAAATCGACAGTCGAAAAATTGATCGAATGGGCTTTCGGATCAGAACCAGCCGACGGTCTCACTATATGTGTCAAATGTCGCAAATCTGATCTTGCAGTAACTCAACGCTTTTCGCTGAAGAATTGCGGCCACATATTTTGCAACGACTGTATTATAGGAATGATTGCGCCGCAACTACAGTATCCAGAGTGTGCAATTTGTAGAAAGCGATTAAACAGTGATGAAGTTGCGCAAATAACTAGGATGAAAGTGTTGAAATCATATAGTGATAAGGGCAATACTCAACCGAAGAGTGCAATTGCCGTCGAGCTGTGTTTATGTGAACCACCAGATTCTTCAAGATGCAGTTTCGTGTTAAAATGTAAACATGAATTCTGTTGTGCTTTGCTTATCGGTATTGTACAAAAACAGCTTAAATGCATGTCTCGCGCTGCTTGTCCCGTATGTTTTCATGAAATTGCAAACTATCAATTAAAGCGTTTAATCGATCAGAAGAAACCCATCCTTGCTCAGAAGTGCCGAATATGTCATAATCAGGCCGCTGTGCAATTAACAGTATGTAAAGATTGGTTTTGTGGGAAATGCATTCATGATTTGGTGAACCAGCAAGCGATTAGCTCCCAAACAATGTCTATAGTGTGTACCGTTTGCAACACCCCTGTTACCCAATCGGATATTGAGCGGTACGGGAATCCAGAGTTGGTAGCACATTTCAAATTAAAGATGAAAGTGATACAAAAACGCCTTAAAGATACTACATTAAATAATAGGTCAATGTGTGCTTCCTGCGAACAACGAATTCCTACTGAACAAGGTATAATATTGGCTAGATGCAGAGATTTCTTTTGCATTATATGTTGCAGTAATTTCATTACTCAGCAAGTATCAAATAGACAAATGCCGTCGTGTCCATTTTGCAAACAAGCACTTCAAAAATATGAAGTGGAGTGGATAATGCAAAAACGTTTCGGTAAATTCAACACATCATTAGTCAAGTGTTTAAAATGCACAGAAAATTTTGAGGAGCATTTAATTCAAAAGTGTTCTGAATGCCTTCAGTCAATTTGTATAAAATGTGCCGATGTGACGTGGGGGAATAAATTAGCAAATTATGGCAAACCGAATTGTCCATTCTGCGCTACTTCATTAGACAAAGCACACAATTCATTTTCGGCGCAACAAACACAGGACTTAAAAGTAATTAAAAAATCCGTTGTAATAGACATTTGTTCCGTATGCTTAGAGCCATTCCATTTGAATAGAATTGAACTAACCGATTGCCTACATTATTTTTGCCAACAATGTATACAAATTTGGATTAACAGAAGGTTAGTGGATGGAAAAATTCCGACGTGCCCGAAGTGCCGCACACCGATCACGTTTGATCAAATCACTGCGCTGCGTTGACACCTATTTCATCTGCAGATAATTTGCGTTCATCGCGCTAGTATTAATATACCGTGATGAACATTCTAGATGATAGAACATTCGCACAGGTTCTATTCTAGATTAAGCTGTTATTCAACTTATAAAATTACTAATACTAATTGTTGATTTTGTTTGTTTATAACAGCAGTCGATAAATAAATAAAACACATCAATAGAATAATAATGTTTTAATGAAAAACGTCTTTACATGCAAATGGTTTGAATAGATTAATAGAACAACTAAACTTATAAAAGAAACAATGTGAGCATGTGTGTTGACAAGAAGAGCAAAACACTTTGAAAACGTTTATAAAACTCATTTAGAGTTAATTAAATTCTCAACACTCCCGATTTGATGACATACCTTCCTTGAATTGTGCTCCCGGTAATAGTTTAACAAACACGTCTGCCATCCGATCCTTTGCTGAAACAAACTGGTTTGATGACTCCGCTTGCGATATACTTACGGACAAAATGACATTTTTTATCAATATGCTTGGTACTTTGATGAAACTTGGCATTTAGCAGGTTAGCACAATTGCACTTTGATTGTCGACTTTGATTGTAGTTGCTCGCTCTTGCTCATATCCAAGATCCTTTAATAATTGAAGAAACTAAACTTTCCCTTGCCTCATCAGAAACAGCCACTTACTCAGCTTCAGTAGTTGAGATTGCAACAGTTCTCTGTAAGTAACTTTTCCAGGTGATAATTAATTGCATTATCAATGAAAAACATAACCACAAGTTGATCGTCTTGAATCAATATTACGACATCAATAAAATCGCAATCGATGAAACCACTAAAACCGACTGTTCGCATTCACTGTACTCGATACCATAATTAATTGTACCTCTAAGACATCGAATGATTCCTTGAACTGCACCAACATGTATCAAATTTGGATTTTCCAAACATCGGCTAACAGCTCTCACTGTATACAAAATGTCTTGTTTTGAAAAATTGCGGCAAACATTAATGAACCAACAGCTTGTCTGTAACGAAATGATTCATTCTCTTCCCTTTGCGATCCTTGTACAACAACATTGTGATCGGCTGGAGCAGAGATTGTCTTACATTCGTTGATTTGAAACTTTTCAATCAATTTCCCGATATATTCTCGTTAAGTGATGAACATCCCTTCATTCTCACGACCACGAATAAACTTCAATCCAACATAATGATTTTCATATCCTCCAATAACTTTGAACTTTGATGATAAATGGTTCATACCTATGTTTAACATTTCTTTGCTTGGAGCCAAAACCAAACCAGCGTCAACATACAAAAGTAATATTATCCTTTGACCATTTATTTCACCTCGAAAGCAAAGCTATCTGTGAAATTCAGATTCCATACTCTTGAAGCCTGTTTGACGCCATACAACTTCCTTCCAACCGACATACCATGTTTGGGTTGTTGGTTTTTACACCCTTACTTCCATGAAAATTACCGTATCAAGTTCACGGTTAAGAAATCAGTCTTAACATTAAATTGCAGGATTTCTCAGTTCAACTGTGGCAATGCTTACGATGGTTTGAATCGAATCATATTTGATGACAGGAGAAAACGTTTCACTATTATCAACGCCTTCTTGCTGTGAAAACCCCATTGCGAGCAGACGAGCTTTGAATTTAGTTCCATTTGTGCTTGGTTTCATTTCGAAAACGCATTTGCACTCCACAATGTTTAGGTCCTTTGGTCCTTCAATCAATTGTCAAGTTTCGCTTTCATGACGTGAATTCAATTCTCCATCAATTGCATTTTGCCATTCGTCTCGATCTGAAGATTTTAACGCTTACTCGTATAAAATCGGTTCTACTACGACTGTTGAATATCCTGACATAATCAAACGATCAGTTTGTTAGGGGTTTGTCGGAAACAGTGACAACAATGACAGATACCATTGTTGCGATTCCCCTCAATAACGGTTTCATTATGTTCCGTTGAACTATTATTAGTGGCATCTGCAACAGAATCATTTGTTCCATTTTCATCTTCAGTCATGATGGATTGATTAATGGCTGTGCTATCACTTTCAACTTCTTTTTCAATGACATTATCACCACCATCAATAACAAAAACATTTACATTTACTTCATTGGAATGAACGTCACAACTAATAAAAACTTTTTGTGTTTGAGTCATATAGACGAAAATTGTTGGTGGTGAGATCGAATCCAACAAAAAAAACCGACTTTCATTGATTCCCTCTTGCTTGTGTTTATATGTGTGAGACTTGTCATTTTATCCAATTAATAATAATAATAATAATGTTTTATTACAAATGTATAAGCCTTAGCTTTTGTACATCAACATATTTACAACTTAATAATATAAATGAATGAAAAAAAACAATAATAATTATGTAACATATTATGTATCCAATTGGGCCTATTTAGACGTGTATGCACTACATGATGTATTTTCCTCACCTCTTACCTCTCCGCAACACAAATATCACAACTCCAAAATAAGTTTATAGGCGAAGAGGTAAGAGGCGAGGAAAATACATCATGTAGTGCATACACGTCTAAAAAGGCCCATTGACAATCTTCACAGAAAAATTTATCACAATCTGATAAATTTACACTAATGTCCATATTTTCTTTTACCATTTTCTTAATTGTTTCGACATTGATATGTCCCAATCGACGATGCCATTGTTGAAGCGAAACTGATGCAGCATTTGCACATTCATTCATTGGACGACGGAACTTCATTTTTATTTGTCTTCGTTCGCTTCTATCACCAACTGCTACGACGTCACCATTGAAATTTAAAACTTTCAATCATCTTTTGAAATAAGCACATTGAATCCTTTGTCAGATACTGATTGAGTTGAAAACAGGTTTTGTTTTAAGTCTGCCAATCGTCGCGAATCCCACTGATCATTTAGTCTGGCTTCTACCAAAATTGTTCCGAAACCACGAATATTTAAGCAATCATCATTTGCTATTTCAACAACTTGTTTGTTATCTGTGTGGATGTCTTGATAATCTATTGATAAATCATTCTTTATGAAATGACATATGGTTTGAAGCACCTGGGTAAGGAATCCAAAAATCATTCTGGCTGTTTTTGCATGAATTGGCCGACACACGAAAAGCGAGATCGTTTCAACTTTTGGATGAATTTTTTGCTTCGTCATTCTCGACCCCAATGAACTTCTTGGCAGTTATTGCATTTGTTTTCTTTTTCAATTCATTAATGTTTGTATAATCCTCTGAACTTCTGTTTTGGTTTCATTTTTGGTTTGTTCTTAAGCAGTGTACTACAGAAAATAGACGTATCGTTCTAGTAAACGCTGCGCTTTATTTTTCTGCTCCTTAGTGAGATCTTCTGTCCATTTCTGCATAAGTTGTCCTATTATTTGCTTTTGTTCTGCTCTGTTTTTTCTCACCGGATTTTTCTGATCGCATTTCACTATGGTACTCACCTCTTCACATTTTCCGAAGATTGTCCCTTTTTGATTGTTTTTGATTTGTTCGAGAGATTTAGAGCTTTCATTGGAACTCTAGCGTCGTGATTTGGTACTACTATGGCTTTCCCGACCTTTACTTTTCTAATTCCTTGTTCCGATTCATTAGCTTCTACAACTTGTGTGACCGAGAACCTCCCTCTAATCTTCCCCAAATAATTGTTTCTCTATTTGGTGACTTGTTTCAGTGGTCAATTATTACTCGCCTGATAGTTTATACGTTTGAACCGCTGTCGAAATCGCATCTAGACATTACCTTATTATAGCTCAAGACCCCTCGTCCCACATCCAATACAAAGCCATTCGTTCTCATAAAGCCCATACCTAGAATGACCTCATTAATAATATCGGCAAACAGTACTTCGTGTTAAAAATAGTATTCCGAATTCTTGTCTTCATTACTTTCTTACCTAGAACGAATGCACTGTCGCCAGTCGCCAGTGCAATTTCAACCCGTTGACTAGTTGTGTGCGTCCACTGATCAGATTCTTTCGGACAATCGTGTGTGTTGCTCCTGTGTCTAAAGTTAACTAAACAAACAACTTTTTACATGAATATCACATCTTATTGTTAAGCTGTCATTACTTCGTGCTAATCTTGAAACAGTGATGGATTTTATGGTGCAATCAATTGTGGGAGCAAGTTTATGCCTCTGTAAGCTTGCACGTTGAAGATTAACGACCCTTCACTTGGGTCCTCGTCCTTTGTCAATCTTTTGATTAATCCTTTATCTTCTTTTGATTTCCACTGCATTGGAGATGGTGACCAACCTCGCTTTCGTCGGTTTTCAAAATGGAATTTAAAAATCTCAAATGAAGTTGTTCCATTGAATGTCGGTGGCTTGAGTTTATTCGAGTGAACTGCCTGGACTACCTGCGAAGTTGTGCCATTTGCTTTCAGGCAAAGAAGATGCTTTTTGAGACGTTGAATCTCAAACTGCAACTCCTGTTCAACATACTGAAACTTTGACTGCACTTGTTGAATTTTGTTTTGTACTTTCCGAACTTCGACGTGTAACTTTTCCTCTATATTCTTCTTGAATATTCCGCTGCTTTTGGTCTATTTTAACCCAACACTTTATTAATTTTAATGGCATTGTGGAATTTAATAAATTTACAAATTAAGTACCGATCATATTTTGTGTACTTAAAATATAACAAAAACGCAAACCAAAACACATACACCTATACGTACGTACACCACTAATAAAACGTTTCGGTAAATTCCCACTTGAATTGTAAAAAACGTACAAGATACATGTCCGGTATTTTTATAACTTTCTTTTCCGAGTGGTATGGATTTCCGTGTACATACAAGGTCCTTTCCATAGAAACGGGTGTGGTTTTTGCATGCGATTATAAACAGAATTATAAACCATAGAATGATGTAATGATTTTTCCCATATAAAATTTGCTATTTCATGTGTCTCAAGCCAGAGCAGGATGGTTATATAAAAAATGCATATGGCGGTCTCATATCTCAAAATAAAAACCCCTCAAACCATTTTCTCTTTTTGCTTAAAGTGACGCGTTAATTTTTGTGCTCTTAAAAAATCTGGAAAATATTAATTAAAATAATTAAAAAATAATTTAAATGTTATTAAAATAGTTAGTGGATTGTGTGTAGTGCATAGTTTGATAATAAAAATTAGAAACTAATAAAATGCCTTGTAAAAACTGCAAAATATGCCTAAAAAATTACAGGAAGGAATTTCGTGCCATCAGTAAGTGTTTATATAAAATAAAATGTAAATTACGTTTAAAAAAAGTTGTGTAATATTTTGTAGATCATTTTACTTTTTTGCTCAAGTTTTTGTGTGTTCTAAGAGTTCTTCCTATTGACATTTGTATTTTGTTTGTGTTGTAAAACGTGCCTGCCGTATTAAATTTATTTATTATTTATTATAAAATATTAATAAAGTAAATTATTTGGAACGGTGCATATTATATTAAATAATACAAATGTATTACATTAATTAATACCAACATTTATTTTTTCCAGAAATAGGGACACGAGAGAGCCAAGCGCAAGTAAAATAAAAAAAAAATTGATAGCTACGTCACAAAAAAAATAGACCAAATATAGAGCAAAAAAGCTATATGTTACTAACTTCTCGTTTGAGATGTAAAAAATCCCGGATTTCCATCCGACGTATGTACTGGGCTTAAATCAGAAAAAAATAAGAAAGCAATTTTGGTTGTTGGCTGGTTGTTTGTATAGTTTTGTAAACTTATGTTATTACCAGTGCCGCATTTTTCTTATTTTTTAAGTGTTTTGCTTTTCATAATTTATTTTTATTTTTGAATAAAAATAAATACAATTTTTTACAGAATAATTTCTGTAAACATTTGTTTCTAGTTTACCAAAATAAGGAGAATTAAAAAAGCAATGGTTGAAATCAATTGGCTTCGGTGAACAAGACGTACTAAGTAGAAATTCTATTGTTTGCTCGATACATTTTGAAAAACACTATTTCATGCCACAAACAAAAGAGAATCTGAGGAGGTGTTTAAGAATATCGGCAATTCCAACCTTGTTCATTAACGAATCAACGTGTGGATTTGACGTCGTTGAAAATAATCTTGAAAATACATGCCCCAATATTAATCAAACCGTAATTCCATATCATACTGAAGAAAACAAGGTTGAATGCAAAGAAAACTCTTATTATAATTCTGTCCCTCAACACGTTTGCCCAACTTCTATAAATGATTCTGACGATAATTGATGATTAGCTGATTGATCATTAGCTGATGTGGCAACCAAGTCGATGCATTTAATTAGAAAAAATAAAGATATATGCTGTAGATTATGCCTACGGGGCATACCACATTTAAAAAAACGCGCCGAATACTCTTCGTCTTGGGAGGTGAGGAAATGAGTATATTCATAAACAGCAATTTAAATACTAAACATGACGATGGTAAAACAAATTTAATTTAGTTTTAATTATAACTTATAATTATTTGAATACACACAACTTCAGAATCTACATAATATTTTATTTAAATAAAAACAATTAATGTACTTATTTGTAGGAATAAGAATAATTTTGAAATTTTGTGAGTCAAATTCTGAGGGTAAAAGAGAAAGCATATAAATTAATAGGGCCATATTTAGAATTTTTTTCGACCGAATGGAATGAAGTTAGGAAGTTTAAATTAAAAAATTATTTAAATTTAAATAAATTTGTATTTCTTTAATAAAAGTGCATTAATAATTTTTATTTAAATATAATATGTATATAAAAATTAGTTATTATAAAACCACTACGCTTATTTATTTCACATTCCTTTAAAATTTAAAAGAAACAAACTTGTTTCTTTTTGTTAATTTATATGACCTTTGGTTACAAAAATAATTCAACCGGATGTCATACTATTTTTCTATGATAGAATGAGCTAACAAATTAACGTGTTCTTGAGAATGACTATATTGATCTTCATCATTGAAAATATTTAACACTTATTAGGTTGTGAAGAACGTTATAACAAATGTTTTTAAACAATTTAGAACTAGATTGTAGTTGCGTTATGATTTTGTAGTCCGCAATAGCCAATTCCGGTTTTTATACTGCTTCGGAATATTTACAAATTTTTATACTGACGGCGAAGGAGTTAATAGACCACCCCTATTTTGTAAATCGATTAGCGATTTATAAGAATTCCATTATTGTATTAATTTGCAACAGTCCTCACAATTCAATTTTAAATTGAATCAATCATTAATTGAAAATTCACTTAGTATCCTCGTCATACATCCTCGTCATACATATTAGATTCGTCTACTTTAGAAATTTCTTGGTCAGTTGAAATATCATCTGATGAGGCTTCAACCATTGCTTTTTCAATTCTCCATATTTTGGTAAACTAGAAACAAATGTTTACATTATTTCTGTAAAAAATTGTATTTACAGTACATATTCCAAAATAAAAATAAATTATCAAAAGAAAATGACATAGCACATGAAACAATGAACACCATCTTTTCGAAGCATAGTAATACCAAAAATGCGGCACTGGTAAAAACATTTGTTTACAAAATGATAAAAACCAACGCCAACGAACAAAATTGTTTTCTTATTTTTTCTTATTTATAAATTAAATTAAGGATAATTTTACCACAAATCACTTTTTCTTAACATAATTTGCATTTTTTTTTATATAATTACTTACTGATGGCACGAAATTCCTTCCTGAAATTTGTTAGGCGTATTTTTAACACTTCATTTTATTAAAAGATTCTAATTTTTATTATCAAATGATACACTACACAATATCCGCTAACTATTTTATAATATTTTAATTATTTTTTTGATTAATTTAATTAATATTTTCAAGATTTTTTAAGAGCATAAAATTAAATGCGTCATTTTAAACAAAAACCAAAACTTGTTTGAATGGTTTTTATTTTGAGTTATGAGACCGCCATATGCATTTTTTATATAACCATCCTGCTCTGGCTTGTGACACATGAAATACCAAATATTATATGGGAAAAATCATTACATTCATTCTATAGTTTATAATTCTATGAAAAAAATCTAAATACGACCCTGTTGATTTATACGCGTTCTCTTTTTTCTCCGAATTTGTGACGCTTGACAGTTGCTTATATTCATTATATATAATATATTCCCAAGTATTTTTATTTCCGAAAATTTCTGAATTTTCCTGACATTTTGATGAAATCATCACCGACTTTTGTCAGTAAGTGTCCGAAATATTTAAATATTTCCTATGAACGTTGTCGCTAAAAGTCGGACAAATGATGAATTTGAGTAAACAAAAACTTATGCATGGTGAGTTCGCACGTGTTTTAAAAGAAGCAGGGCTTGTACATTAAACATTATGGCGCCATTATATTTTATAAGGGAAATGAAACAAAATAATATGTTAGATAATTTAAAAAAAATTAATTTGAAATTTATTTTTTAATATATAATTTAATATTTAGTATTACAATACAAATTTTATTAACAGAAATTATTATTTACTTCTGGAACGATTTATTTGAAAAGTAATAACATTATTTAAACATTTTCATTATTCACTATATTTTAAAATAACAAAATTTCCACTTCACAAAAAATTTTTTGTACTTAATGGCGTCGCAAACCAAACCATACTGTGTTTTTATATACATTATTCTATTCTCAACACACACGAATACACTAGAAAGTGGGAACTATAGATAGAATAAAAAGAATAAAAAGAATAACGTAAGAGAGCGAAAGAGAGGATTTACATGCAATCGACTATACTGAGAATAATAAATATAAAAAGAATAACAGAAATTGCGTTTAATTTTTTTTCATTTTTGCTGTCACTTAAAAAGAATAACCGAGCGATAATTTTCGCCCAAGAATAAAAAACTTAATAACTACAACAACAAAACTCAAATAAATTTTAGTGCGTTGAATATAATATGCATATTTACTTTTTTATATAAGGGAATTTTAAATTATTCGTGTGTTTTATCTTTTCTATTTATAAAATATTCATGTATGCATATGCTAATATGAATATAATATCAGAAATAATTTGCAATACACTGTAGAATTGTATTTTTCTAAACCTAACCTAAAAAAATACTTTATCGAATTGTGGTGATTTAAATCGCATATAAACAATTTTTATAATTTTAAAAACATATATTTGTTGATATAAATACGTTTATACTCAAAAATATTGTAGTTTCATTCATAATTGTAGGAAATATATCACAAAAATATATGAATGAACTTAATATTTCAAGTCATCTATGGCCGTAATGTCAAATTGGAATAATAATTTTTTGTCTTCGTTTCTTACGTTATTCTTTTTATTCTATCTATAGTTCCCATTTAAACCCAAAATGTCCAACCTTTTCCGACTAATACGTCATATTTTCGGAAAAAATCTAGTACATTAATATTTTTGCCGCTTTGTTACCATAGAATTATATACTATAGAATGAATGTAATGATTTTTCCCATATAAGATTTGCTGTTTCACGTGTCACAAGCCAGAGCAGGATGGTTATGTAAAAAATGCATATCGCGGTCTCATATGTCAAAGATTCAACCTCCTCAAACCAGTTTTTGTTTTTGTTTTAAATTACACGTTTAATTTTGTGCTCTTAAAAAATCGTGAAAATATTAATTAAAATAATTAAAAAATAATTAAAATATTATTAAAATAGTTAGTGGATTGTGTGTAGTGTATCATTTTAGTAATAAAAATTACAAACATTTAATAAAATGAAGTGTCTCGTGAAAAACTGTTTAAATACGCCTAAAAAATTTCAAGAAGGAATTTCGTACCATCGGTAAGTGTTTATAAAAAAATAAAATGTAAATTATGTTGAAAAGAATGTGATTTGTGGTAAAATTATCCTTAATTTAAGTTATAAATCAGATAAAAATAAGAAAACAATTTTGGTTATTGACGTGGGTAGCAAATTTTAATAAACATATGTTTTTTACCAGTGCCGCATTTTTCTTATTTTATTTCATGTGCTAAGTGCTTTGCTTTTCATAATTTATTTTTATTTTGGAATATGTACTGTAAATACAATTTTTTACAGAAATTATAATGTAAACATTTGTTTTTAGTTTACCAAAATATGGAGAATTGCAAAAGCAATGGTTGAAGCTTCATCAGATGATATTTCTATTGACCAAGAAATTTCAAAAGTAGACGAATCGAATATGTATGATGAAGATTTTCTTGGATACCCAATTATACTAAGTGAATTTTCAATTATTGTTATTGAATACATAGGAGGATTTATAGTCCGATATTAATTTCGAAAATTGAATTGTGAAGACTGTTGCACATTAATACAACAATGTAACTCTTATACCTCGCTAATCAATTTAAAAAATAAGGGTGGTCTGGTAACTCCTTCGTCGTCAGTATTAAAAATTTGTAAATATTCAGAAGCTGTATTAAAACGGGAATTGGCTATTGCGGACTACAAAAACATAACGCAACTAAAATCTAGTTCTAAATTGTTTAAAAAAAATAAGTTATAACGTTCTTCACAACCTAATAAGTGTAAATTTTTTCAATGATGAAGATCAATATAGTCATTCTCAAGAACACGTTAATTTGTTAGCTCATTCTATCATAGAAAAATATTATGACATCCGATTGAATTATTTTTGTAACCAAAGGTCATATAAATTAACGAAAAGAAACAAGTTTATTTCTTTATTACATTTCAAAGGAATGTGAAATAAATAAGCGTAGTGGTTTTATAATTATTATTTTTTATATTTTATATTTTTTATATTTTATAATTTTTTATTACATTAATATTATATTTAAATAAAAATAATTAATGTACTTTATTAAAGAAATAAAAATGTAATTAAATATAAATAATTTTTTAATTTAAACTTCCTAACTTCACTGCATTCGATCGAAAAAAATTCTAAATACGACCCTGTTAATTTATATGCTTTCTCTTTTACCCTCCGAATTTGTGACGCTTGACAGTTCTTTACATTCATTCTATATACTCTATTATTCTATGATTATAAACGAAATTCCGGTTGCATTGCATATTGGGAAATGCTATAAAATTTAGTACTTCGTTGCGTGCGTATAAAAATATAGGGTGCTTATGTTTGGTCATATTCGCATCCCACTTTTCGTCATTTCATTTACGTGTTGATTTCAAAGCGCAGCAGTCGTAAGATTTTATAAATTATAACAAGTGATGGATAAATTAATTGATTTCGATGAAACTTCATCAGTATATCAGGTAACAGCCCCGGTGACAAGTAGTAAGCTTTTTGGGGTAATTAAACGAGAATGTTTTGCTACCGAAGTCACCGGCATTGATACCAGCCATAGCTTGATTCTAAAACCGGGAACACTGATTCAGATAATTTCTGGCTATCGCGGCGAATGTTGTCATTTCATGATGCGTGACTTCGCAAATTGGCGGGATAAGTATAAAACCACGATTTATAAGTGTTCGAAAGATGATTATATTTCGGTGAAGTCGGAATTATGGCCGTATTTGTTGGCTTTAAAAAATGATGAATGTCGTATTAAATTGGTGCAGTGTGTTTACTGTCAAGAATTTGATATGAATTCTCTAAAAAATGGTTCTCAAATAAAAATTCGTAATCCGTCCGGTGTTAGTCCACAATATTTTCAATTTATTGTGAAACACAATGGAATAGTTGAAAAACTTGGTAAAGGATACTACATTGGTTTGCAGTTTATGGTAATTATTTTTGGGATTTCCCTGATTCTATATTTTTTTTGTTTTGATCAATTTAAAATTTTTTTGTGGTAATTCTAGTCTGGTCATGATGCAATAACCTCAGAAATGAAATGTATGTCACGTTATTATGAATTTGGTGGTGAGGGGATTGTTGTACCAGTGGATTGGATAATGCTGAATTTGTACAAAGAGGAAGAACCTCAATCGGAACCGCAGAAACGTGTAGATGAAATTGCTCGTGAAGTAACCGAAATTATAGACTGGCCATCATCAGTGTCAATTGTAATTCCCAAGAAATCAGAGGGGCAGGGTGCTATTTCAAAAACCGTTCGCCTCTCAACTCATAATTCGATTAACGATGGAAGTGCTAATGAGGTTACTTTACAAACCGATTTGACAGAATCGTCAAATGAGAATTTAAACAAAACCATCGGATCAAGTAGCACATTCAAATCAAATCTAGATTTCAGTGAAACACCAACGGGTCCGTCTGACCACGCATCAACGAATTATTTAGCTGAAATAGAGTTGTTGAGCAATTCCAAAGCGGTGAAGAATTATGGAAGCACGAAATGCGAATTGTGTTCGAAAAAAGTTGAATTTGGCCAAGGTGTGGCATTACGTGAATGTCTACATACTTTTTGTATGCCATGTATTCGTTCCCATTGTGAACGTAATATAAAATGTTCTAGCATTCGTTGCCCCTACAAAGAGGAAAAGAACGAATGCCAGTTGGAATTATTGGATTTGGAAATTAAAGAATTAGGCGGAGCTGAAATTTACAATACAATTGTTAATAATCGACTAAAGAAATACGTAGAAAGCGATTCGAATGCAAAGCAATGTCTAAATAAGAACTGCCAATACGTTTGGTTAAGTTTTGCGGACAACCATAAAAATCTTGAGCGATGTCCGGAATGCAACACAAGCTACTGTTTCGTATGTAATGTAAGTATTATTTTGCTCGATTTTGTTTTATAATAACTATATACTGTAGTCACTAGAAATTTGTTCCATAACTGATTTCTTTCAAATATACAGACCGCCCATGAACCAGGTGAAAGACATGGAACTGGAGCCGCATCTGAAAAATCGAAAGGAAAGGGTATTCGTGGATGGATTTTTAATTTATGGGATAAAACACCGGCTGACACCACACATTCACATAATAAAAGTCATGAATCAAATATTTCACCAAAAGAATGTACCACACTTCGAGATCAAAAATCTATGGAAACCAGCACTCCAAAACTAATGTGTTCTTGTGAATCACGAGATTCAAATTGTGGCGTTCTTTTAAATTGCCAACATAAAATGTGCCGAACAGTTCTTAAAACCATTGTACAAGAACAATTGAAAAGCCATTCTCAACCAGTTTGTCCGATGTGTCTACAGAACATAGATGACGAGGTAAAAAAAAAACTAATTGGTGAAAAATGCGTGTCGTGTGATATTCAGGCTGATATCCGTCTTACCTTATGTGGACATTCGTTCTGCCATAAATGTATTAATGATGTGATAACTAATCAAGTAATAATTCGAAACAAAATGACAATTAATTGCACCATTTGTGATAGAATCATTTGTAACTCGGATATTTCGAAATATGGTACTGAGGAAGTGTCTGCCCTCTTCAAAGCAAAATTTGAATCCACCAAATCAATTCCAAAACAGAATAAACATATTACGCTTAACGATAGAACACTTCTTTGTGCCAAATGCGACCAACGGATTCCTACCAAACAAGGTGTTATATTAGCCAATTGTCGGGATGGCGTTTGCCTCAAATGTTGCAGATATTGTATTGGAATTCAATTGAATAATAAACAATTACCGACATGTCCAGTTTGCGGTAAATCACTTGAAAAATTTGAGGAGGATGAAATTATGCGAAAACCTGTCGAAGCATCTTGCAACATTACATCTTTAGTAGAGTGCCTAAAGTGCGATGAAAAATTTGAAAGGCGCTTGATTCAAAAATGTTTGGAATGTGAAAACTCGATTTGTACAAGTTGTGCCGAAACCACGATTAGCGGCCAAATTAAAAATAATATCACACCGAATTGCCCATTTTGCAAAAAATCATTTGGAGAGGCACAAATAGCAACGATTATGCGTTCTTCTGGGGAACTAAAGCTACGGGAAGCAAGCCCTAGTACCATTATGGGAGCTCTTCCTCTCTCACTTTTCGAGTGTTGTGTTTGCGATCAATTAGTTGAACAACTAATTTCATTAACCAAATGTGCACATGAAGTTTGTTATCGTTGCTTAAATCAGAAAATCTTGGAGCAGTTTAACTGTTCCCTAACCCCTAGATGTCCAATATGCTCGGTGCTTATCGATCAAACCGAATTAAACGCAATTGGAATTTTAGAAAATCTGCAACGGGATACAGGACATGTACTGACTAGAACGCAACCAATGCTTGCTTCATTTGATGTAAAGCAAGTGAAATCAGTTAGTTCACATCCAGAGGTTACTTCAATCGAGTGTCTCGTGAGTGACGAACCATTCAAAACAACTAGTGAATCAAATAAGGATTTATGTCTCAACAAGGATTCCTTTGATTGTTCGTATTGCGAGAAACATATAGATCCCGATTGCGGCATAGTCCTTACTAACTGTATTCATCCAATATGTCGAGATTGCATTGCAGATGTTATTATGCAGCAAACTATGAGTAACATTAAACCAAGATGTCCTTTATGCCAAACGTTGATAACGAATCAAGAATTATCGATGCTCGAAGGCAAGGCGCGGCACATTGACCAAGGTCAGTTTAAGCCTCTAGAGGTGTCATCGCGAAAATTAACATCAGCTACATGCAAAACAGTTGCCATGCAACAAAACTTAACGTGTCTCGTGAGTGACGAACCATTCAAAACAACTAGTGAATCAAATAAGGATTTATGTCTCAACAAGGATCCCTTCGTTTGCTTGTATTGCGAGAAAGATACAGATATCGAATGCGGCATAGTCCTTGTAGGCTGTAATCATTCAATATGTCTAGATTGCATTCCAGATGTTATTATGCAGCAAACTATGAGTAACATTAAACCAAGATGTCCTTTATGCCAAACGTTGATAACGAATCAAGAATTATCGATGCTCGATGGCAAGGCGCGGCATATTGACCAAGGTCAGTTTAAGCCTCTAGAGGTGTCATCGCGAAAATTAACATCAGCTACATGCAAAACAGTTGCCATGCAACAAAATATGAAAACCAATATGCCGTTACAACATAATACGGAATCATTTGATTGTGCGATGTGTGAAAAGCGAATTCAATTTGGAGGTGGCATAATCCTAGCCGAATGTAAAGATCCTATATGTAGGAATTGTATTTCGATGGTTGTTATGACGCAATTATCGAATAATATAGAACCAAAATGTCCTATATGCCAAACATTGATAACGAATGAAGAATTATCGATGCTCGATGGCCAGGCACGAAATATTGACCAAGGTCAGGTTCAGCACTTAGAGGTTGGGCAGCTGTCACTTATATTGCAACACAACGAGAAGCCCTTTGAATGTGTTATTTGTGATAAAAGTATTAATTCTGGATGTGGTATAGTTCTAGCTAGATGCAAACATATGATTTGCCGAGATTGTATTTCGGATGTTATTTTACAGCAATCTTCTCACAGTTTGGCACCCAAATGTCACATTTGCAATATACCAATAACTGATGAGGAAATTCGCGCACTCGGTGTCGAGTTACATAACATATATGTCGAAAATCGTATAGAGCATGATAGCGAAGCAGAAATGTTCGTTTGTAATATTTGTAAACACTCGAATATGCCGCATGCGATTGTAATTGTAACGAATTGCGAACATCGATTTTGTCAACCATGCATCGCCAAAGCATTGAATGCACAGTCTTTAACTAAAAAATCGCCGAGTTGTCCGCAGTGCGATTGTGAGATTTCTGGTGCAGATTTATTAAAGCTGGGCGGCTCAGAAATGTATAAGCGATTCATGTGTAATAAGAGAAAGGAATAAGAGAAATAAAACAATTAGTTTAGTTTTTTTTGTGTACTAGATAAATACATTACATATATGAATAAATGTTACTTACCGTTAAATTTAAAATTTTAATTTAACGACAGATATTGAAATTGACTTGAAACAGTTATGGAGAGTGAGAGAAAGTTGATGATTTAAGGTCTTTTCAAACCGATTGCGTTGAAAAATGAAAATGTGATTTGATTTTATATTTAAGTAATGACATTGATTAGAAATGTTAAATGATACAGAAACAACTCGAGATAGTTATATAATAAACAGAGGAATTCAGTTTCAGTCTTCGTTCTTTTTCCTTTGTATGTTTTCAGAAAACCTGTTTTATTGGTAAAGGGGAAAGAAATGAAGATTGAAACCGATTTCATGACATCCCGTGTGGTTGCACGGATAGAGAAGAGAAAATTTAAATAATTACTCCATGCATGCAGACAAATTTGCTCTATGTCCCAGTAAACGAAACAAGTAACATACGTAAGACAAGCTCATTACTGGTCAAGTAATAAGCTCAAGACCGCCAGTGATTTTTAATGACAACTTGTGTAGTGGTTTTCGTTGACAACAAGTCTGATGGTGCTTGCTAATAAAATGTCTTCTTGTCTTGTGAAACAGGTACCGTTGTGGTCTTTTAGTAATCTGTCTAGTGACTTTTAATGGTAACGTACAGAGGTTGTCTTTGATGGTTGGCATTAGCAAAATGTCTGGGTGTCGTGTTTGGTAGCAAGTAGATTGTTACGATTAAATCAATGAAAACTTAAAATTTTAATTTAATTAATTGGTTTTATTTTTTTTCGGAACTAATTATAAATATTTTACAAATATTTTAATGTTCCTAAATTTAATTAAAATTAATGGACACACTTATATAAATATAATTCTGATTCGAAGCCAGCAACGTTACGACGGATAATAAAAATTATTGTTCGGTAATGGCACAAATTCCGCTAAGCAATCGGGGAGCTATACAAACGGAAATCGGTCAAGTCCCAGAAAAAGGAAAGTACGAGCACATAAAGTTAGTGATAGTGAATTTTACTCGGATTCGCAGCAAAACAGATTCCGAGAGGCGATTAACGATGTACAACTTGTTGAGGCAAAGCCAGTTGTATCAAAGATTAAAAAATTTGGCATCTGATTCGTTTTACGGAAATTGTACTCATAGATCTCTGCACGACTACCCAAATGGCGCACGCTGCCGTTATTCAAATGAAAAGCTCACCAATAAAGGATAGATTCATTGCAGCCGACGCATTGGTTGAATCAATTCGTTTACGTACAATCGGCGATCGTAATATTTCGCAGCAACCCGCATCATCATGTAATATTAAATTTGCTCCGGCAGCATCGTCCGAAATCAGTTTACTACAAAATTTGTCTATTCAAGTGGCTGAGCTTGAACGAAAATTCGACAATTTTCGCGGTAGCAGTACTTCAGTGAGCGCTAATAGACCATGTGCGCGTTCCAACTGCCGTTCGGAGCATCCAAATTGTTGGTTCCATTGGAAGTTTGGCGCTAAAGCAAATTGATGCCGCATATCGTACAATTTTGACCCAGCGAAAGCCGCTAGTTAAGTAGTAAATGATGCCAACAGCCTGTGTCGGATTTAGGTTACGAACAGCCTAAATCAAAATTCATTAACCGACTAAAAATTTACGACAATACTACGAACAGCGGATTTTTGATTGATAGAGGCATCGACGTATCAGTCATGCCACGCAGTCGGCCGGTAGGCTATTGTAAACCATCGGAAATCAAATTATTCGCAGCAAACAGCACCAAAATCAAAACGTTTGGAACTACAATACTGAAATTTTGCGCTATTGCACGTAATTCAGCGTCGTTTGGACTGGTTGATTAGCGTAAATTGGTTTAATGATTTTTTCTTTGTGGTATAAGTGACATCTAGGTTTAAGTAGTAGCATTAATGCATTAATAACACTAGACTGTTATAAAACTAGTTTTAATATTAAAATTAGTTTTATAACAGTCTAGTGTTATTACAGATTCTAGCAGATTTGTTGTGATTGTTCGCAGACAATCTGGAATGTTCAACGCGGTATAAAAATACGGGTACGATAAACCCAATGGGAAACAAAAACAATAACGTAAGGAACGAAGATACAAATTTATTATTCCAATTTGACGTTACGGGCATATATAACTTGAAATATTAACATCATTCAAATATATATTTTTGATATATTTCCTAAAATTTTGAATGAAACTACGGTTGTGAATATTTTCCTAAATACAAAGTTATTCCTAAAACCAACAACAACAAAACAAAATGTCTATGCATGTGTAAACAATTGTATTATCGAATAAATAAAATAACTACATATTAACGAGTTAAAAGTTAATTCAATAATTCGGGCATCAGTCTGTAAGTCTCAGTCTGACTAATTAGAAAATCGTACACAATTTTCAAAACGTTGGCTTTCTGGTAGTTAGGATTAAGGATATTTGGTCATATATATGTATATTTATATATACAATACGATACCGCCTTATTCGGTAGTTGTTCTTAATTTATTTACGGCTGCAACAGCTTCCTCCCGTTAGCATGTCATCTACGTAGAAATGCGATGATAAAATTCTTGAGCTGTTGGGTAGTTGTTGTGTTTTTCTTGAGCTAGTTGTAACAGAGCTCTTACTGCTAGAAAACTGGCAGCCGTAATACCATAGGTTACAGTGTTGAACCTGTAAACCGTGAAAGCGAGGACTTACTGAATCTTAGGACTAGTCATCATTGAATCGTTCAATGATACGCCGGCTGTTGGCTTTGCTGAGTTATCGAATACCACACGGAGTTTAGTTGTGCTGCTATTGTGTTTTAGCGCTCCGTGATGTGGGATATAGTAACTTTGATTAACTGCCAGTTGTACTTGTTCCGGTTGCACTAATTCCATACGATTGAGGTTGATGTAACTATTTCTGGATGAACTGGTGATACATTTGTTTAAACGGTGGATCCCTCACAAATTTTCTTTCCAGTTGTATTAGTCTGGCTACAGCCGCTTTCTTAGATTCGCAAAAGTTAGAAGATTTAAAGATAATCTTTACTGTATATTTACCATCAGGGCCATGTTCTAAATTTGTCTTGAGATGTTTTTCAATTCTTATTTATACTTTAGTATGATTGCTTTACTCTGGAATGGAGTCGTTCTCGACAAATAACTTCAGTTGTTCTTCTATCACCTTGGTTGTTATTTTCTCATTCTTGATAGTCCCGGGGCTCGATCCATTCAAGCTCAGTGTTTTGAGCTATTGATTGATGTTGCTCGTCCATTATAACACCAGTAGCGCCGATGAACGGATAATAATCGGTGCCTAACACTATATCAGGTGAATGTGATTGCCTGTAAAGTGGGGCGGCCTGTTGTAGATTTTCCAAATATTTCCAGTTATTTGTGTTGATGCTGATTTCGGAAAGCCTTTGAGCGAGTTTCTCGAAAATCAGCACAATCGATGTTTAGACGGAATTCACCATCGATCCTTGGTTTCCTCCGATACCCGAAAAATTGACATTGATCGTTCTTTTTATTGATATTAAGCTTGTAGGCGGCAACCTTGGAGGTGATTAATGTGGCTTGGCCGGTGACTGGCCGACCATTACTCGATACCGCCTTCATTATTGCAGTAGGCAACAGTACTGAAGGCGCCGCGTTGTTGCAATGCAGGAACGTGTGATGATGTACAGACATCTTACAGACGATGGATACGTTCGCTTTGCCTATGCATGATAGCCACTGTATTGTTGCTTGAGACATCTTACACGGGGGTTCGAGGTGTTCACCAAGCTAGCTCTCCCCAATATCGTAATTTTTTTGAATTGGCCGTATTGGTCGAGCGGGTGACGTTTGGAGCATGCTTTAACCCAACAAACAGGATTACCAGTAGCAACGTTGACTCGCTTTGAAGGTTGTACAGCCGATAAATTGCCTTGTGTTTTCCATTATGTTGATTTAGTGCTGCCCATTGCTTCTAAAGACTGTAATTTCCTTTCCAAGAAGTTGAAATATTCTGTTATTGTTGGTAGCTCCCTTGGGTTGGGTAAACTTGATTCACATAGCCGAATGGATTCTGGATATAATGAACACTACGAATGATTCAAATATGAAACTTAATTTTAAGCATCCGCAGAAGCCGCTTGCAGCATTGGTGCAGATAAAAGCGAGTTGACATATTTGTTCGCAAGGAGCAGGGGATGGACCTGGTCTGTAGCAAATCTCATGCTTTCTCATAATTTTCTTCTATGTTTGAGAGATGGCTGATGAGTTGAGCCGCGCCTTTCTGGACGTATGACTTTAAATAATTTAATTTTAACTGCATTTTAACTGTATTGGAGATTTTCTTGTTTGTATGCGTCCGAGCTCCGTGAATAAAACGTTGAACGAGCTCCAGCTTTCATAATATCCGGCTAATGTTTGTATATCCAATGTGTCATCCACCTTATCCACTAAAGTACCATAGTAATCCTTGCTGAAGTAGTTAATTCTAAGAGCTTTCTCATCTATTTCTATCAAGATTATCGTAAGCAACTGGTCGATCTCGTCCATCATTTTTTGCAGCTTGTTGATATTTATCTGTTAGTATTCGGGTCGACGAACTTCGTTATCCAGTTTGTACTCATATAATTGAAACATGAGTATGACTTGTTTTTTGAACAGAGGGTTGTCAAGTTGCTCGATCGATTCAATTCGAGGTGGCTCCAACCTGTTTTGATAATTAGTGTTGTCGCCACTAAATGATAGTGAAGATGATGAAGATCTGAAGCATCATTAAAGTATTTTTTAACCCAGGCTTTAGCTTCATCCCTTTTTCTATTTTCTATAATTCTAATATTAATATCTTTTAATATGAATTGATACCACAGAGAATTTACTACAATACACCCCCTAATAATTAACTCTTGTCTTTTACTCAAAATAGGATTGTAATTGATCGGATAGCGACTTTAATCGCTGTTGTAATTCAGCCAGCAGAACTTCGTAATTTTCTGCTACGTGCTTCCTGTCTTTAAGATAGGATGGTTATCACTGAGCGCGACATACAGCTCCTTCAATTTTGTAATACGTTCTTGTAGATAACCCTGACTTTTGCGATGGTCGCCGACATTTCCATAATTCCGCCTCATGTTGGATATGTTTTCGGCGATGATATCTTGTTGTTTAATGAATTCCTCTGTTTCGGGAGTCATGATGAGCTGTAGATGAGAACAGGTGCGCTTAGTTGCGATTTAATTATTTAATCTTTGTTTTTTATGCGCACAAACTGATTTCGTTAGGTGACTTTACGGTAGAGCTGCTACTGTGTGTTATAAAAACTGCTTTGCTGATCTCGTTAACGCTGAGATCCGGCTCGAAGGACCATGCATAGTCTAATCCAACTGTTTAGACAATATGAATAATTCCAACCACAGATTGGAATTCGAATTTTTCTTATTCAATAGTTTTATTTAATGAGTAGTGCGCTTACCTCTGGTGAGGGCTTTGGCCACTTTTCAATTAAAGAAAACTTTATAATTTCAATTATAGAAGAGAACAAGCAGGTTGGCTTTTTAAGTTGTTCTAATTTATTTTACCAATTTTGTTGGTATATAACAAACACACAAACAAAAATTATACTTAAATTACAGCAACAAATATTTAGTTGCTGAGCTAGCTTTGCAAATTGCATTTAACAAACTATATTGAAGATAATAATAATAATATTTATTTTACACTGTAATAATATTGCTTATATGCACAGCGGAAGTCTGGAAATACAGTTTTGACTGTACAGGTTCTACTAGTACACTAATTATTACTTTAGTAAGTTATACATATACCTGTTGAGCTTGCCCTAACAACACGAATTCATGCATGTTTATTTTAAGCGTCCTACGTAATAAACAATAACATAAAATCCAGATTAAAAAATTAATATTTCTGTTTAATATGGATTTTGTATATTTTACACTAATACATTCTCAACTATTTAAGATTAGGAAATTTTTCACAACTCTGGCTAGAAACGTGAAACGGCAACATGAAACTACAATAATTTTGAGTTTAAACGTATTTATAAAAAATATTTATATGAAATTTAAATCAACACAATTCGATTAATTTTTTTTAGGTTAGGTTTAAATTATTTTAAATTATTTTTGATATTATATTCATATTAGTATATGTATACATGAATATTTTATTAATAGAAAAGATAATACACACGAATAATTAAAAATTCCCTTATACAGTGGTACAATTAAGTATTTGGACACTTTTATTTCTCTTAAATTAAAAAGACTGGGTAGAGAAATAAAAATGGGTTCGTACTCAACATAATTAGCAAACAGTAATAAATAATTATAATATATATATATATATATATATATATATATATATATATATATATATATATATATATATATATATATATATATATATATATATATATAATAATTATAATATATCCCCTTATAAAATATAAATACACCCTGAAATTTAAAAAAAATAGAGAATTACCTCCATTGTACACATTGGGATTATCCCTCTTTACTAATGAATGCTAAATAAAACAATGTTTTCTTCCGTCTTTTGTATTGAATATGCATTCAGTTAAATAAAAACCTTTGTAAAGTGTGGATGTATAGTCGAAGTTTTTAAAAATGTCTCCTAAACAGGCGGAATTAAGCGAAAGTGTAAAGGAAATAATAATTTATCATTCTAAAGAACAAAAAAGTTTGAGATAAATTGGAGATTTGGTAAAAAAGGGACACACCACAGTACGATATTTCATTAAGAAATATGAAGAAAGCAATAGTGTTAAAAATAAGAAACGAACGGGAAGACCAAAAGTGCTTAGCGTGCTTCAAGAAAGGGACATATTAAGGGCAGTGAGGGCGGATCCTCATATTAGTGCACAAAGTTTGGCGTTAAATATTGCAACAACTTCTTCACAAAATGTATGCGCTAAAACTGTAAGAAAAGTAATTCGTTCCGCGGGATATCATGGACGGGCCAAAACCATTTGTTAATGCGATAAATGCAAAAAAGGCTAGATTTTGCCAATTGTCATATTAACAAGGATATTACTTTCTGGAAAAATGTAATTTTTTCTGATGAAAGTAAGTTTAATTTATTTGGTTCAGACGGACGACGAAGTGTATGGCGAAAAAAATACTGAATTAGCTAAAGAAAATATATGCCAAACCATAAGGCACGGAGGAGGCAATGTGATGGTTTGGGGTTGTTTTTCTTACAATGGAGTAGGAAAATTGCATATTATAGACGGTAAAATGAACGCACGTATGTATTTGGAAATATGGCGGAATAATTTAGGAGGTAGTGCTCAGCAGCTTGGGATCGAGTATAGCTTTCTATTTCAACACGACAATGATCCGAAACATACAACGCGTATTGTGAAGGAATACATACTGTATAATGTACGACAAACGCTACCAACACTACCGAATCTGTGGGCTCATTTAGATCGAAAAATCAAAAATTACAACATAAAAAACAAAGCAGGCCTGATAAATGCACTCAAAATGGAGTGGGCAAACATTTCTGTTGAAATGACAAAAAATTTGGTGGAATCCATGCCAAGTCGATTGAGGGCTGTAATTGTAGTATATATTATATCGCTATCAGTTGCAATGTGTAAACGCAACAAAAATATAAAAGCAATGTGTAAACGTCGTAACTAAAACAAAAATAGAAATCCATGTAAACGGGATGCAAAAGGGATGCATACAAAATATTAAATGGGGAAATATAAAAGAGAATTAAAAAACTAAAAATAAAAGTTAGATGTAAAGCTAAGTGTTCAAATACTTTATGGTGCTTCATTTTTCTCTAATTGTTGAATAAACTCAACTATAATCTTATGTTTTATTTTATTTTATTAATAAAATGTGTTGAATTATCCACACGTTATAATAAAATCGTTTATTTGTTATAAAATAAATATCTATAATTTGTTTGGTGTTCAAATACTTAATTGACCCACTGTATAAAATATAAACATGAATATTACATTCAAAGCACTAAAAATTTTTTAGCTTTTGTTGTTGTAGTTATTAAGTTTCTTATTCGGACGAAAATTTTCGCTCGATTATTCTTTTTAAGTGACAGCAAAAATGAAAAAATATTAAACGCAATTTCTGTTATTCTTTTTATATTCATTATTCTGAGTATAGTCGAATACATGTAAATCCTTTTTTTCGCTCTATTACGTTATTTTTTTGTTCTTTTTATTCCATCTATAGTTCCCACTTTAGCCTTTGTTGAGTAGCGGAAAATTATAAGTAGTCTTAAGGCCCATTTACATGTAGAATATTGGTTCGTCTGCAAATTTTTGTAGGTAAATAAGCAGCACCAGCTATAAAAATATTCAATATGCGAGAAATAAATAAACACAATTTATTTATATTATTATTATTAATTTATTTTTGATCAATTCAAAAGCGACATTTACATTTTTATATATGGCGTCTGTTTTTATTATGAATCCTTAACATTTATTTATAAACATAAAATATTTTTTTTACCGATCAAATGGCACAGCGGTTAAAGCTTTGGCGTTTGGATCGGGAGGTACCTGGTTCGAATCCCGATAGGAGCAGAGGATGCAAAATGAAATTTACATCCACAGATTACGATCGGCGATTAAAAGGAACACAATTACGACCGACCCCCATATATCGGCGTGAAAAACTCATGGACCAACCCATCTTCCATGTCCAGTACTGTAGGCTGGCCTGGAGCTATGCAATGCGCAGATGGTAACTTAAGTCGATCCTATAGTCGTAAGTACTTCGATTTGGCAGTAAAAAGAAAATGGCATGGATTAACAAAAACATTTTTGTTTTGTTAATTTTGATTTTGTTACCGTAAAAATATTCAAACCGTATATATTTTATGGTAACATTTTCATTTTTATGGCGGATTTTGCTCACAAAATAAAATAAGATCTTCTGCAAAATTTCGCATGTTCATATTTATTTTCTTGTCTCCCACGTACAAAAAGTCAATGTTATATCCCTTTCACTTTGCAGAAGCAAATTTTGGTCGCATGTAAACACGCCAAGTGAAATTAGTGATGTTATTAAAAATAATTGTAAATGGCAAATTAATAAATAATTGTGGACATCCAATTCGGGTCACAAAAACTCCGTTAACGTTTCGCGATACTGCACTCCTAAGTTTCTAGATTCTCGGCCACAGATTCCCTTACTGTGGCTACATTTTTGCGTGACCGACAAAGACGACGACGAACAATGATCTTCTGATCCATCAGCGTAAATTTGGTATCAAATTTTGTAATTAAACGTTTCACTGTCGATTCATTTGGCGCACCGAAAACTTGACGTATTTGGCGAACTGTTTTCGCAAAACTCTCACCATTTTAGTAATGTGTTTTTACAATAATTAAACGGTGTAGGTTTGAATACTTCTCCATATTCTTAAATCGCGTGGTCTGTACGTGACAACTGTCAAAAAAATCGCCGTACAACTCGTATTAACAAAATGGCGGCAAATTCAAATCCGGCGCTCTTGCTGAGACACTCTATATAATATGGTGGTATGGTAAGTGTTAAGTAAACATTCAAAGATTATTTCCGATATAATCGAGAATTCTACGAAAGCGGGGCGAATAGCGAGAATTTTTGTTGTAACCGTCAAATTTATAGCTGTGTTCACAATCCAGAGATACGAACCGGATTCGGCAGGGCAAATTCGTATCAGTATTAAACGATGATGAACAAATTAAAGACATCATAGCGGAAATTGAGAAATAAAGAATAAATTTTCATTCACTTGAATGTGAACTTTGTTTATTTAACTTTAATTTTGATATTTTTTTCATTTTAAAGATAGTTTTAATAGAGATATTAAAACTATCTTAAAAATGAAAAACAATCTATCAAAATTAAAGTTAAACAAACAAACTTCACATTCAGGTGAATGAAAATTTATTCTTCTGCCACATTAAGCGTCTTACTTTGGAAATAAATAAGATATAAATAATAGTTGTAAATAACTTAACAGGTAAAAGTTCCATAGCATTTGTATGAACTTATTTTAGTGTTTATGTTTTATAGCATATATACTCGTATATATATATATATATATATATATATATATATATATATATATATATATATATATATATATATATGTTATATATATAAATATATATATATATATATATATATATATATATATATATATATATATATATATATATATATTCAATATATTTTGATATGACTGAATACATATAGACCGAAACGATCTGAATCCATCAAAATCACGCGAAATTGATGCCACAGAAACCTATATTCGAGATCGTAACATTACTACTCATCTAAGCCGGCTCGTCTCGACCAGAATCCAAGCCACAGTCTTTCTAGGTCCAACCAACTTAAATTTTCTTTTGTCATCGCCTCTTGACGCCATCCAATTTCGCAGTCACCATGTGTTGTCAGCACCTCAGGTGCAGCTTCAATAATAATCTATTCCGTCACCGCTGACAAACCAGCTAAGCCACGCGTCTCCACACTCGGTAGCATCCCCTTGCACATCTCTTTCATACCATCCTCGAAAACAGCCATCACCTTCCTTGCCAACACTCTCTTTGACCAGTATTTCTTCGGTGATCTTTTCTTCTTTGACCAGCATTTCTTTGACAATCTTTTCCGTCGCTTGACTCTTGAATTTTAGCAGCAAGGTCCGGCTCGTTCCAAAATCTCGATGCTGCTCCATTTCGTAGGCCATCTTCCAAACCGATTGCTCCCTATCATTTATTCAGTATTCATGTGAGATATCTACCACATATTTTCCTACGGCGGTACTCTCCTATATTCAAAAACCATGTTGATCTTTCTTGAAGATTACGCAAAATTCTTTTCTGTACAAATCTCCCTTCTGTGAACGGGCAGTTGCGAAACACATACCACCCACGCTGGATAGCCTTCCTGTGAATTACCAAACACTAGTCACCGCCTCCGAATACTCTTGTCGCCCTAGCAATCACAGCTGGTACACCATCCGCAGTCACAACTGGTTTTGGCTGGTATCTCCTTGAGACTCGTTTCAATGTCCTAGCCAACAGCTTTGCATCAGAACCTAATGCTCTACCAGTTCTGCCCGGTATTTGCTCATGTTATGACATTATCCTATCCAAACGTAGCTACCACAATTGCTCTTTGGCAACATCCGAGAGCATCGCCGCACCTGCAAGAAGATTCTATGTCGCGCATAGCAGAGAGGGATAGTGAAACAACATCATCATCATCAACGTCAAGCAACCATTGCTGTTTCGTCAATTTTCTTTCATTATTAGGGGAAAATAATCATATCGTGCTCGCTACTCGTTCTCTGTGTGCATTAGCCTTAAGAGACTGTAAAGTAGGAACTATAGATGGAATAAAAAGAATAAAAAAATAACGTAAGAGAGCGAAAGAGAGGATTTAAATGTATTCGACTATACTCAGAATAATGAACATAAAAAGAATAACAGAAATTGCGATTAATTTTTCTTCATTTTTGCTGTCACTTAAAAAGAAAATTTTCGTCCAAGACTAAAAAACTTTATAACTACAACAACAAAAGCCAAACAAGTTTTAGTGCGGTGAATGAAATATTCATGTTTATATTTTATATAGGTTAATTTTGAATTATTCGTGTATTTTATCTTTTATATTTATAAAATATTCATGTATACATATGTCATGGACCAATATTCCAACATAAATACATTGTATTGTACGACTGTACAAATAAATACATTGTATTAATTAAATGTGCTGTTAATGCACAACGTGATTTCTAAATGAAATCAAATACGAAACATACATATACAGGCTAATGACCACACAACAAAATATAATTTGTATTAAGAATGTGAGTGATCATCATTTTTCATGTTGATCGAACATGAACAAAAATATCATAAGAATAAAGCATTAATAGAAACCGAACCGAAGAACACAGACGTGTTTTATTTTATTCTTTGCACACGTTGCGTGGCGTACAATAAACGAATATTACATGGCGATCTTGCCATGCAACGTTTTTAAACGTTGAAAAAGAATTATTCGGTTGTGTAATAAATTGTGTAATAAATTGTGTAATAAATTGTGTAATAAATTGTGTAATAATGTTGTGTGAAAATTAATCAACAAATAAAGTATAAAAAAAAAAAAAGTGAATACGTTGGGTGCCCGTCGCATCAACGGAAACAAAAAAAAATATATATGACGAGAGTGGAGCCCACCACTTAAAAATAAATAAAAATTTAACTAATTAATTAAATTTTTAATGGGAAAACCTTTTAAAGAAAAAACACAATGGGAAACACAAATGTGAAGGAAGAGCAACACAATCTAGTGTTACCACAAACAGCCAACGAAATGCTAAAGGAAAAACTACAAACGAATTTAAGGGCAGAGGCAATTCTACAGGACATCTGGACGACAAGTAAGGTGGCGGACATCTTGCTAATGGCAATTATTATCATAATGTTGTTGGTGATATTGAGAAACTTCATCAACAAGTCAATACAACATACAGCCGAAGTGATGAGAACATCGAATTAAGGTAAACGTTTTGTTTTAACTTTAAAAAATAAAAATATATACATAGAATAAAATTAAAATAATATGAAAAGTTAAATTATAAAATATGTAAGAGTGCATTCGTAGAATATAATAATTAATGTGGTAGAAAAAAAAAAAAAATTTCAAGTTCATACGGTTGATTGTAATTGTTCGAATCTTTTTTTGTCTTGTTGTGTGTGTTTTTCCTCTCTATTAACAATAAATACCTAAGATTTCGCAAATGAAAAGAAATTTAAACGAAATTAATTTGAATATATTAAAGTGGAAGAAAAGAAAAATTGTATTTAATTAGTTTGTGTCATTTATTTATGTCAACCAGAAGTGGAACAAAATTTAGAAAATCTATTTTGTTAAACATCGGTAAACCTAAAATAAGATTAAAACGTTACGAAATGGCTGCATTAGCATCGGATAAAGTAATTGATATCGTGGCAAAAATAATGCCAAACGATTACGATGGCTGCCCATTAATATTAGGTAATGTTACCGATAAATTAGAAATATTAAGGGATTCGGTTAGTCACATAGATAATCAGAAGCTCTTAATTTCTCTAATAAAATCGAAATTAACAAGTAAAGCGCGAGAGGCGATAAACGAAAACGCAAATAGCGTGGATGACATAATAAATGCCTTAAAGAAAGGTTGCAAAGGCCAAAGTTCGTGGCAAATCGCTACAACAATAGAGGGTATGCGAGCAGGCAATCGGCTTAAGTATATATCAGATATTAATGATATAACTAATAGGCTAAAGCATGCATTTGTATCAGAGGGTACATCAAAAGAAGCTGCTAATCAGTATACGATCAATGCCGTCACAAAAAATATTCGTGCCAACTTTTCGACCAATCCAGTCATGGTCAGCGCTATGACTGGCGAATTTAATGATATCAACGAAGTAATTCATAAATTCGAGGCAATCCAAATTGAAAAAGAGGCAAGCGTATTAATGATCAAAGGGTCAGGAAATAATCATAAAAATTTTAGTAGAAATCCAAATAGTTATCGTACTGGTAACTATAATAACAACAATTTTAATAATTATAATAATTTCAATAAAAAGAAAAATTATAATCGAAGATATAATCAAAATCATAACAATTATGTTACTCAGCAAAACACAAATTTCTCTAATCGACCAGTTGCTGCAGGTCAATATAGAAAAAGCTATGTAAATGGTGGAAACATGAGGATAATAAACTGTACGGGAAACGATCTGGGCCCGGAAAGCACGGGCCACACCCAAGTAAACAGTGCGCGTCCATTCCAGGACAGCGAATAAATAATAAAAATGAAACAAATACAACTAAAATATTTAGTTTTAATTTAAATCTCTCAAACTTTATTAATTTTAAAATTAGTAACAAATTCAATACATTCTTAATCGATACAGGGGCCGATATATCTATAATAAAACGTAGTAGGGTAACAGAAATAAATGAAACAGGGTTAATTAAAATAACAGGAATCACAAAAGGGTCAGAGAATACTCTTGGAACCGCTAGGGTAACATTGTATCACAATCATTGCGAATTTGACAAAACATTTCATGTAGTATCAGATGATTTTCCTATTCCGACGGACGGACTATTAGGAATGGACTTCTTTAAAAAATTTTCCGCAGTAATAAATTATGATAATTTTACATTATCGTTAAACAATCAGAACAATATTACAAGTATACCAATAAATAATCATATGGATCATGATACGATCATAATCCCACCTCGCTCTGAAGTATACAGGATTATACCGAATTTAGTCTTAACGGAAGACGCAGTAGTTTTTAACGAAGAAATAGCAAACGGAGTTTTTGTAGCCGGTGCAATAATAAATAAAGATTTTCCAGTAGTTCGTTTATTAAATATCAATACAGAATCAGTAAATTTAAATAATATAAATCTAAAACACAAACCATTAAGTGAATTCAATATAGAAAGAAATACCAGCAAAGCTAACAGTAGTGAATTAAATAAACTCATTACTAAAAACGCTTCTCATGTACCGGATAATATAAAAAACAAGCTGATGAAATTAATAACGGAATATGCTGATGTTTTTCACGATCCTTCAAACAAGGGTCCGTTGACAGTAAATAATTTCTACAAGCAGGACTTGAGACTTAACGATCCAACTCCAGTGTATATAAGAAATTACAAACTACCGCATACACAGAAAACAGAAATTCAGAGGCAAGTTGAGAAACTTAAAAATGATAGCATAATTGAGGAGAGTTATTCCAATTATAACTCACCAATTATACTAGTTCCAAAGAAACCAGCACCCGGATCTAATGAGAAAAGATGGCGCTTGGTGGTAGATTTCCGTCAATTGAACAAAAAATTAATTAGTGACGTATTTCCTATACCTAGAATAGATGACATTTTAGATCAACTAGGAAGGGCGAAATGGTTCTCAGTCTTAGATTTGCAAGCGGGATTTCACCAAATAGAATTAAATAGTTCATCTAGAGATTATACATCATTCAGTACTAACCTGGGTAGTTATAGATTTACCAGAGTACCTTTTGGACTTAAAGTAGCTCCAAATTCATTTGCGCGAATGATGCAAATGGCATTTTCGGGATTGTCACCCAATACCGCTTTTCTGTACATGGACGATATTATTGTTATCGGATGTTCTGATAATCATCATTTAGAAAATTTAGAAAATGTTTTTAAAACAGCTAGAAAAAGGAATCTTAAACTAAATCCGGAAAAATGCGTATTTTTTAAGCAGGAAGTTACCTACCTTGGACACAAATGTACTAACAAAGGGATTCAAGTTGACGATACGAAATACCAAATCATCAAAGAATACCCTATTCCAAAAGATGCAAACGAGGTAAAACGCTTCGTAGCTTTTTGCAATTATTATAGACGTTTTGTTAAAAATTTTTCCGAAATCTCCAATTGTTTAAATAAACTGACCAAGAAAAATCAAGCATTTATATGGACAAGTGACTGCCAAGAGGCATTTGAAAAATTAAAATATTCTCTGATTAACCCACCTATACTACAATACCCCAATTTTGAAATACCTTTTATTTTAAGCACTGATGCATCTGATAAGGCGTGCGGTGCAGTCCTTAGTCAGAATTACGATGGTATAGATCTACCTATTGCATATGCGTCAAAAGGATTTACTACGGGAGAAAGTAAAAAATCTACTATCGAAAAAGAGCTAACAGCAATACACTGGGCCATGAATTACTTTCGTCCTTATTTATATGGTCATAAATTTATAGTTAAAACTGACCATAAACCACTTGTTTATTTGTATTCTCTCAGAAATCCATCTTCAAAACTTACTAGAATGCGTCTAGATTTAGATGAATATGACTATGACATAGAATACATTAAAGGTAAGGATAACGTCGGGGCGGACGCGCTCTCTCGTATTTCACCTTCTGTAACAAATATGTCTAGTAAAGATTTAAAACAAATGTTTGAAGATGTTACCACAGTAATGTTACGTGTAGAAACCAGGGCAAGTAAAAAGAAATTAAGTAGCGCTACTCCAATTACTCCAACTACTCCAATAACTAACACTTGCGTAGAAATTGTGCATCCTAAAGTTTATGAAGCGTTATGTAACGCAGATTTATCACGAATTCCATTTGTGAAATTCGCCAAAATAGGACGTCGCCTAAGAGCAACGTTCATAAAAAAAAGTAAAAATTTGGCCAACACTGAAATTGAAGCTTACAATTCAGAAGGCATACTGGCTCTAGAGCAAGTACTAGCCGAATTGGAAAAAATAGCTAAACAATTGAAAATCAGTGAAGTAAAAATAAACCTCGAGGAAATATTGTTTGAAAATAGTGAAACCGTACGGAAATTTAAAGAAATAGGATTGCAAAAATTAAAAAATTTAAGTATTATTCTTAGTAAACCACTCATACACATATCATGTGAGCAGGAAAAAAGTAACATTATATTAAAATTTCATGACGAACCCCTAATGGGAGGTCATTCAGGTATCAAAAGAACGTTGAGCAAAATTAGAAGCTCATATAAGTGGAAAAATATGCGAAAAGATGTATTGAATCACATAAAAAATTGTCAGGATTGTAAATTAAATAAACCAGATAAAAGCACTAAAACCCCTTTAGTTCATACAGAAACACCTCAAAATGCATTTGACGTAGTACAAATAGACACTATTGGACCATTGTGCAGAACTGAAAGTAGTTTTAATTATGCTGTCACAATGCAGTGTCAGTTAACCAAATACGTTGTAACTGTTCCAGTACCAAATAAAGAAGCTAAAACAATAGCTAGGGCAATAGTTGAAAATTTCATTTTAATATATGGTCCCATGAAACAATTAATATCAGATCGAGGTACTGAATACGTAAACAAAATAGTTGATGAGTTATCTGACACATTAAAAATTGAACGGCGTATATCGACACCCTATCATCACGAAACTGTAGGAGCTATAGAACGTAACCATAGGGATCTGAATGTATTCTTCAGAATATATTTAGGTAGTGAAATGGAAGAATGGCATAAATGGTTACCAATCTATACATTCTGCTACAATACAACTCCTCATACAACGCATGGTTTTACGCCTTACGAATTAGTATATGGAAAGAAAGTTAATCTTCCTAACTCGTTATGTTCGCAGGTCGATCCTTTATATAATATAGAAAACTACGCAAACGAAATTAAATACAGGTTGCAATTAGCTCACGCGAGAGCAAGGAAATACATTGAGCAAGCGAAAGTTGAACAAACAAAACTTAGTAATGAACAATACAAGGGAATTAATTTGAAAATCGGGGATAGTGTAAAAATAATAAACCCAGATAGAAAAAAGATGGATCCATACTATTTAGGACCATTTATAGTATTAGAAATATTAGATAATAATAATGTTAAGATAAAAGATATTTACAATAAAGAAAAAATTTTACACAGTTTTACACTTACAATTAAGTCTTTTCTGAATAAAAAATGTATGAATGTTATGTTATATTATTAAAACAAATCCATGGTAGTTTTATATTAGTATAATAATGTTTATTAGTTTTATATACAATATTATGTTTATTAATTTTATATTACTTTATGAATAATAATGTTTTTGACTATTGTTTAAATAAAAAAAAAAAAAAAAAAAAAAAAAAAAAAAAAAAAAAAAACTAGAAATAATTACTAATTTTAAGACATATATTATATCAATAAAGAATAAATAAAATAATTAAATAATTAAGATTAATTTAAAGAAAGTGGTCATTGGTTAATCTGTATATTACTTTATCATGTTTTTTAAGAATAACATATACCTGTATAGTATATGTCATTCTCCCAAAAATGGAGGTGTCATGGACCAATATTCCAACATAAATACATTGTATTGTACGACTGTACAAATAAATACATTGTATTAATTAAATGTGCTGTTAATGCACAACGTGATTTCTAAATGAAATCAAATACGAAACATACATATACAGGCTAATGACCACACAACAAAATATAATTTGTATTAAGAATGTGAGTGATCATCATTTTTCATGTTGATCGAACATGAACAAAAATATCATAAGAATAAAGCATTAATAGAAACCGAACCGAAGAACACAGACGTGTTTTATTTTATTCTTTGCACACGTTGCGTGGCGTACAATAAACGAATATTACAACATATGCTAATATGAATAAAATATCATAAATAATTTTCAATACACTGTAGAATTGTATTTTTCTAAACCTAACATAAAAAAATAATTTATCGAATTTATGGTGATTTAACCCGCAAATAAATAATTTTTATAATTTTAAAAACATATATTTGTTGATATAAATACGTTTTTGCGTATAAATATTGTAATTTCATTCATAATTGTAGGAAATATATCACAAAAATATATGAATGAACTTAATATTTCAAGTCATCTATCTTTTGTCTTCGTTTCTTACGTTATTTTTTTTATTATTTTTATTCTATCTATAGTTCAGCCTTAAGAATTTATATTTTGTTTCTGTTTTGTCGACTTAAAGTGTGCCCGGCATTACATATAAGTTGCTTTCCAATCAACCGCCACAAGTACTTACAATTACTTAAGGTGTTTGTCTTTGCTAAATTAACCACTACCATAAATAAAAATGAGATCTTTTTTATTTATGCTACTACTCACAACTGCTCTACCTTTTTATTATGAGTAGCTGAAAGCATTTACGATAAATTTGTCCTCTAGGCGATTGTGTATAGTATTTTTCTGTATAAAATTCCGGTATAGATATTTAATATAAAATTCCGGTATAACAAATAAACTACGCATTTGTAGGTTATGTTTTGCTTTTGTCATTTTTATGTTTTCCAATCATAGAATTATATACTATAGAATGAATGTACAGATTTTTCCCATATAAGATTTGCTATTTCATGTGTCACAAGCCAGAGCAGGATGGTTATATAAAAAATGCATATGGCGGTCTCATATGTCAAAGAAAGAACCCCTCAAACCAGTTTTTGTTTTTGTTTAAAATGACGCGTTAAATTTTGTGCTCTTAAAAAATCTTGAAAATATTAATTAAAAAAATTAAAAAATAATTAAAATATTATTAAAATAGTTAGTGGATTGTGTGTAGTGCATCATTTTAGTAATAAAAATTAGAAACATTTAATAAAATGAAGTGTCTCGTGAAAAACTGCTAATTACGCCTAGAAAATTACAAGATGGAATTTCGTACCATCAGTAAGTGTTTATACAAAATAAAACGTAAATTATGTTAAAAAGAAAGTGATTTGTGGTAAAATTATCCTTAATTTAAGTTAAAAATCAGATAAAAATAAGAATACAATTTTGGTTATTAGCGTGGGTTCTTTCTTTTTGTAAATAAATGTTTTTACCAGTGCCGCATTTATCGTATTACTATGGTTCGAAAAGTGGGTGTTGATTGTTTCATGTGCTTTTCTTTTCATAATTTATTTTTATTTTGGAATACGTACTGTAAATACAATTTTTTACAGAAATTATAATGTAAACATTTGTGTTTAGTTTACCAAAATATGGAGAATTGCAAAAGCAATGGTTGAAGCCTCATTAGATGATATTTCAATTGACCAAGAAATTTATAAAGTAGACGAATCTAATATGTATGACGAAGATTTTTTTGGATACCCAATTATACTAAGTGTATTTTCAACATACATTACATTTTAAAGGAATGTGAAATAAATAAGCGTAGTGGTTTTATAATTACTATTTTTTATACACATAATATTATATTTAAATAAAACTAATTAATGCACTTTTATTAAAGAAATAAAAATGTAATTAAATTTAAATAATTTTTTAATTTAACTTTCTAACTTCATTGCATTCGATCGAATAAATTCTAAATATGGTCCTGTTAATTTATATGCTTTCGCTTTTCCCCTCCGAATTTGTGACGCTTGACAGTTGCTTACATTCATTCTATATACTCTATTTCTATATGCGTGTGAAGTTTTTCACACTTTATTTCACACATATACGTATACAAATCATATTGGAATACACAGAGTCCAATTGGATTCTAATTGATTTGTTAAGGTATTAGTGCATCTGTACACTGTTATGAAATAAATTATTTTTTCAGGAAATATGTCATTAAAATTAACTGGGAATTTTTACGTAAAATTATAATTTTATTAGAATTTGGTAGTGTTCGATAATGTGATTATTTTAATTTAACTTAATATGAATATATTTTTTATATGTCTCGTTAATCCAAATTTTACTCACGGTCCGATTGATGTCTTGTCAATTTGTTTTTGTTAGATTTTCTTATACGCAGTTTGCAACTGCAACAAAATTATTGAAAGCTAAAGCTGCAATGACGAAAATTTATCGTAAGCAACACAACTTTCCAAAGAAGCATTCCAGAGGTTACGTTAAAGGTTGCTAATGGCTTTAATTAGTTTATATCAATTGATAACATTTACTAACAATGTGAATGTGATACAGTTCGTTCGTGACGGATTCGGATAATTTGTCAGGTAAAGTTTGTGTACTAAACTATTAGTACGTAAACCAAAGTTGCAAACCTTGAAAGCCGAGTACTTTAATTAGAACTAAACGTTATAACTCTAATTAGATTTCTAATTAAATGATTTTGATATCGAAATTTAATTATTAGTGTGGGCTAATAGTATAATGGTAAGCCATTTCAAATGAAGTGTTAAAGTCCATTTTCCGTTTCAAGACAAATTTGGTTTTCTTCAAAAAAAATTCGTGAACACTTTGGGACTCGGGTTAAAGAATGATATGTAGCCTGATCAGATGAGGAATTTAATTAGCTATTAGACACACTATCGGAACCTGAGTCAACATCTCTGGTAAAGAGTATTAATGGCCATTTTCTGTTCCAAGACAAATTTGATTTTCTTCGAAAAAAATCATGAACACTTTGGGACCCGGGTTATAGGATGGTATATGGGCTGGTCAGATGAGGAATTTAATTAGCTATTAGAAGCATTATCGGAACCTGAGTCAACATCTCTGGTAAGGAGTGTTAATGGCCATTTTCCGTTCCAAGACAAATTTGATTTTCTTCGAAAAAAATTCATGAACACTTTGGGACCCGGGTTGGGGGATGATATATGGGCTGGTCAGATGAGGAATTTAATTAGCTATTAGAAGCACTATCCGAACCTGAGTCAACATCTCTGGTAAGGAGTGTTAATGGCCATTTTCCGTTCCAAGACAAATTTGATTTTCTTCGAAAAAAATTCATGAACACTTTGGGACCCGGGTTGGGGGATGGTATATGGGCTGGTCAGATGAGGAATTTAATTAGCTATTAGAAGCATTATCGGAACCTGAGCCAACATATCTGGTAAGGAGTGTTAATGGCCATTTTCCGTTCCAAGACAAATTTGATTTTCTTCGAAAAAATTCATGAACACTTTGGGACCCGGGTTATAGGATGGTATATGGGCTGGTCAGATGAGGAATTTAATTAGCTATTAGAAGCATTATCGGAACCTGAGTCAACATCTCTGGTAAGGAGTGTTAATGGCCATTTTCCGTTCCAAGACAAATTTGATTTTCTTCGAAAAAATTCATGAACACTTTGGGGCCCAAGGTGGGGGATGATATATGGTCTGGTCAGATGAGGAATTTAATTAGCTATTAGAAGCACTATCCGAACCTGAGTCAACATCTCTGGTAAGGAGTGTTAATGGCCATTTTCCGTTCCAAGACAAATTTGATTTTCTTCGAAAAAAATTCATGAACACTTTGGGACCCGGGTTGGGGGATGATATATGGGCTGGTCAGATGAGGAATTTAATTAGCTATTAGAAGCACTATCCGAACCTGAGTCAACATCTCTGGTAAGGAGTGTTAATGGCCATTTTCCGTTCCAAGACAAATTTGATTTTCTTCGAAAAAAATTCATGAACACTTTGGGACCCGGGTTGGGGGATGATATATGGGCTGGTCAGATGAGGAATTTAATTAGCTATTAGAAGCACTATCCCAACCTGAGTCAACATCTTTGGTAAGGAGTGTTAATGGCCATTTTCCGTTCCAAGGCAAATTTGATTTTCTTCGAAAAAAATTCATGAACACTTTGGGACCCGGGTTGGGGGATGGTATATAGGCTGGTCAGATGAGGAATTTAATTAGCTATTAGAAGCATTATCCGAACCTGAGTCAACATCTCTGGTAAAGAGTGTTAATGGCCATTTTCCGTTCCAAGACAAATTTGATTTTCTTCGAAAAAATTCATGAACACTTTGGGACCCGGGTTATAGGATGGTATATGGGCTGGTCAGATGAGGAATTTAATTAGCTATTAGAAGCATTATCGGAACCTGAGTCAACATCTCTGGTAAGGAGTGTTAATGGCCATTTTCCGTTCCAAGACAAATTTGATTTTCTTCGAAAAAAATTCATGAACACTTTGGGACCCGGGTTGGGGGATGATATATGGGCTGGTCAGATGAGGAATTTAATTAGCTATTAGAAGCACTATCCGAACCTGAGTCAACATCTCTGGTAAGGAGTGTTAATGGCCATTTTCCGTTCCAAGACAAATTTGATTTTCTTCGAAAAAAATTCATGAACACTTTGGGACCCGGGTTGGGGGATGGTATATGGGCTGGTCAGATGAGGAATTTAATTAGCTATTAGAAGCACTATCCGAACCTGAGTCAACATCTCTGGTAAGGAGTGTTAATGGCCATTTTCCGTTCCAAGACAAATTTGATTTGCTTCGAAAAAATTCATGAACACTTTGGGACCCGGGTTATAGGATGGTATATGGGCTGGTCAGATGAGGAATTTAATTAGCTATTAGAAGCACTATCCCAACCTGAGTCAACATCTCTGGCAAGGAGTGTTAATGGCCATTTTCCGTTCCAAGACAAATTTGATTTTCTTCGAAAAAAATTCATGAACACTTTGGGACCCGGGTTATAGGATGGTATATGGGTTGGTCAGATGAGGAATTTAATTAGCTATTAGAAGCACTATCCCAATCTGAGTCAACATCTCTGGCAAGGAGTGTTAATGGCCATTTTCCGTTCCAAGACAAATTTGATTTTCTTCGAAAAAAATTCATGAACACTTTGGGACCCGGGTTGGGGGATGATATATGGGCTGGTCAGATGAGGAATTTAATTAGCTATTAGAAGCACTATCCGAACCTGAGTCAACATCTCTGGTAAGGAGTGTTAATGGCCATTTTCCGTTCCAAGACAAATTTGATTTTCTTCGAAAAAATTCATGAACACTTTGGGACCCGGGTTGGGGGATGATATATGGGCTGGTCAGATGAGGAATTTAATTAGATATTAGAAGCATTATCCGAACCTGAGTCAACATCTCTGGTAAGGAGTGTTAATGGCCATTTTCCGTTCCAAGACAAATTTGATTTTCTTCGAAAAAAATTCATGAACACTTTGGGACCCGGGTTGGGGGATGATATATGGGCTGGTCAGATGAGGAATTTAATTAGCTATTAGAAGCATTATCCGAACCTGAGTCAACATCTCTGGTAAGGAGTGTTAATGGCCATATTCCGTTCCAAGACAAATTTGATTTTCTTCGAAAAAAATTCATGAACACTTTGGGACCCGGGTTGGGGGATGATATATGGGCTGGTCAGATGAGAAATTTAATTAGATATTAGAAGCACTATCCGAACCTGAGTCAACATCTCTGGTAAGGAGTGTTAATGGCCATTTTCCGTTCCAAGACAAATTTGATTTTCTTCGAAAAAAATTCATGAACACTTTGGGACCCGGGTTGGGGGATGGTATATGGGCTGGTCAGATGAGGAATTTAATTAGCTATTAGAAGCACTATCCGAACCTGAGTCAACATCTCTGGTAAGGAGTGTTAATGGCCATTTTCCGTTCCAAGACAAATTTGATTTTCTTCGAAAAAATTCATGAACACTTTGGGACCCGGGTTATAGGATGGTATATGGGCTGGTCAGATGAGGAATTTAATTAGCTATTAGAAGCACTATCCGAACCTGAGTCAACATCTCTGGTAAGGAGTGTTAATGGCCATTTTCCGTTCCAAGACAAATTTGATTTTCTTCGAAAAAATTCATGAACACTTTGGGACCCGGGTTATAGGATGGTATATGGGCTGGTCAGATGAGGAATTTAATTAGCTATTAGAAGCACTATCCGAACCTGAGTCAACATCTCTGGTAAGGAGTGTTAATGGCCATTTTCCGTTCCAAGACAAATTTGATTTTCTTCGAAAAAAATTCATGAACACTTTGGGACCCGGGTTGGGGGATGATATATGGGCTGGTCAGATGAGAAATTTAATTAGCTATTAGACACACTATTGGAACCTGAGTCAACATCTCTGGTAAGGAGTGTTAATGGCCATTTTCCGTTCCAAGACAAATTAGATTTTCTTCGAAAAAATTCATGAACACTTTGGGACCCGGGTTGGGGGATGATATATGGGCTGGTCAGATGAGGAATTTAATTAGCTATTAGAAGCATTATCCGAACCTGAGTCAACATCTCTGGTAAGGAGTGTTAATGGCCATATTCCGTTCCAAGACAAATTTGATTTTCTTCGAAAAAAATTCATGAACACTTTGGGACCCGGGTTGGGGGATGATATATGGGCTGGTCAGATGAGGAATTTAATTAGCTATTAGAAGCACTATCCGAACCTGAGTCAACATCTCTGGTAAGGAGTGTTAATGGCCATTTTCCGTTCCAAGACAAATTTGATTTTCTTCGAAAAAATTCATGAACACTTTGGGACCCGGGTTGGGGGATGATATATGGGCTGGTCAGATGAGGAATTTAATTAGCTATTAGAAGCATTATCGGAACCTGAGTCAACATCTCTGGTAAGGAGTGTTAATGGCCATTTTCCGTTCCAAGACAAATTAGATTTTCTTCGAAAAAATTCATGAACACTTTGGGACCCGGGTTGGGGGATGATATATGGGCTGGTCAGATGAGGAATTTAATTAGCTATTAGAAGCATTATCCGAACCTGAGTCAACATCTCTGGTAAGGAGTGTTAATGGCCATATTCCGTTCCAAGACAAATTTGATTTTCTTCGAAAAAAATTCATGAACACTTTGGGACCCGGGTTGGGGGATGATATATGGGCTGGTCAGATGAGAAATTTAATTAGCTATTAGAAGCACTATCCGAACCTGAGTCAACATCTCTGGTAAGGAGTGTTAATGGCCATTTTCCGTTCCAAGACAAATTTGATTTTCTTCGAAAAAAATTCATGAACACTTTGGGACCCGGGTTGGGGGATGGTATATGGGCTGGTCAGATGAGGAATTTAATTAGCTATTAGAAGCATTATCGGAACCTGAGCCAACATCTCTGGTAAGGAGTGTTAATGGCCATTTTCCGTTCCAAGACAAATTTGATTTTCTTCGAAAAAATTCATGAACACTTTGGGACCCGGGTTATAGGATGGTATATGGGCTGGTCAGATGAGAAATTTAATTAGCTATTAGAAGCATTATCGGAACCTGAGTCAACATCTCTGGTAAGGAGTGTTAATGGCCATTTTCCGTTCCAAGACAAATTTGATTTTCTTCGAAAAAATTCATGAACACTTTGGGGCCCAAGGTGGGGGATGATATATGGTCTGGTCAGATGAGGAATTTAATTAGCTATTAGAAGCACTATCCGAACCTGAGTCAACATCTCTGGTAAGGAGTGTTAATGGCCATTTTCCGTTCCAAGACAAATTTGATTTTCTTCGAAAAAAATTCATGAACACTTTGGGACCCGGGTTGGGGGATGATATATGGGCTGGTCAGATGAGGAATTTAATTAGCTATTAGAAGCACTATCCCAACCTGAGTCAACATCTCTGGCAAGGAGTGTTAATGGCCATTTTCCGTTCCAAGACAAATTTGATTTTCTTCGAAAAAATTCATGAACACTTTGGGACCCGGGTTATAGGATGGTATATGGGCTGGTCAGTTGAGGAATTTAATTAGCTATTAGAAGCATTATCGGAACCTGAGTCAACATCTCTGGTAAGGAGTGTTAATGGCCATTTTCCGTTCCAAGACAAATTTGATTTTCTTCGAAAAAAATTCATGAACACTTTGGGACCCGGGTTGGGGGATGATATATGGGCTGGTCAGATGAGGAATTTAATTAGCTATTAGAAGCACTATCCGAACCTGAGTCAACATCTCTGGTAAGGAGTGTTAATGGCCATTTTCCGTTCCAAGACAAATTTGATTTTCTTCGAAAAAAATTCATGAACACTTTGGGACCCGGGTTGGGGGATGATATATGGGCTGGTCAGATGAGAAATTTAATTAGCTATTAGACACACTATTGGAACCTGAGTCAAGATCTCTGGTAAAGAGTGTTAATGGCCATATTCCGTTCCAAGACAAATTTGATTTTCTTCGAAAAAAATTCATGAACACTTTGGGACCCGGGTTGGGGGATGATATATGGGCTGGTCAGATGAGGAATTTAATTAGCTATTAGAAGCACTATCCCAACCTGAGTCAACATCTCTGGCAAGGAGTGTTAATGGCCATTTTCCGTTCCAAGACAAATTTGATTTTCTTCGAAAAAAATTCATGAACACTTTGGGACCCGGGTTGGGGGATGATATATGGGCTGGTCAGATGAGGAATTTAATTAGCTATTAGAAGCACTATCCGAACCTGAGTCAACATCTCTGGTAAGGAGTGTTAATGGCCATTTTCCGTTCCAAGACAAATTTGATTTTCTTCGAAAAAAATTCATGAACACTTTGGGACCCGGGTTGGGGGATGATATATGGGCTGGTCAGATGAGGAATTTAATTAGCTATTAGAAGCACTATCCCAACCTGAGTCAACATCTTTGGTAAGGAGTGTTAATGGTCATTTTCCGTTCCAAGACAAATTTGATTTTCTTCGAAAAAAATTCATGAACACTTTGGGACCCGGGTTGGGGGATGATATATGGGCTGGTCAGATGAGGAATTTAATTAGCTATTAGAAGCACTATCCCAACCTGAGTCAACATCTCTGGTAAGGAGTGTTAATGGCCATTTTCCGTTCCAAGGCAAATTTGATTTTCTTCGAAAAAAATTCATGAACACTTTGGGACCCGGGTTGGGGGATGGTATATAGGCTGGTCAGATGAGGAATTTAATTAGCTATTAGAAGCATTATCCGAACCTGAGTTAACATCTCTGGTAAGGAGTGTTAATGGCCATTTTCCGTTACAAGACAAATTTGATTTTCTTCGAAAAAAATTCATGAACACTTTGGGACCCGGGTTATAGGATGGTATATGGGCTGGTCAGATGAGGAATTTAATTAGCTATTAGAAGCACTATGCCAACCTGAGTCAACATCTCTGGTAAGGAGTGTTAATGGCCATTTTCCGTTCCAAGACAAATTTGATTTTCTTCGAAAAAAAATCATGAACACTTTGGGACCCGGGTTGGGGGATGATATATGGGCTGGTCAGATGAGGAATTTAATTAGCTATTAGAAGCACTATCCCAACCTGAGTCAACATCTCTGGTAAGGAGTGTTAATGGCCATTTTGCGTTCCAAGACAAATTTGATTTTCTTCGAAAAAAATTCATGAACACTTTGGGACCCGGGTTGGGGGATGATATATGGGCTGGTCAGATGAGGAATTTAATTAGCTATTAGAAGCACTATCCCAACCTGAGTCAACATCTCTGGTAAGGAGTGTTAATGGCCATTTTGCGTTCCAAGACAAATTTGATTTTCTTCGAAAAAAATTCATGAACACTTTGGGACCCGGGTTGGGGGATGGTATATAGGCTGGTCAGATGAGGAATTTAATTAGCTATTAGAAGCACTATCCGAACCTGAGTCAACATCTCTGGTAAGGAGTGTTAATGGCCATTTTCCGTTCCAAGACAAATTTGATTTTCTTCGAAAAAAATTCATGAACACTTTGGGACCCGGGTTGGGGGATGATATATGGGCTGATCAGATGAGGAATTTAATTAGCTATTAGAAGCACTATCCGAACCTGAGTCAACATCTCTGGTAAGGAGTGTTAATGGCCATTTTCCGTTCCAAGACAAATTTGATTTTCTTCGAAAAAAATTCATGAACACTTTGGGACCCGGGTTGGGGGATGATATATGGGCTGGTCAGATGAGGAATTTAATTAGATATTAGAAGCATTATCCGAACCTGAGTCAACATCTCTGGTAAGGAGTGTTAATGGCCATTTTCCGTTCCAAGACAAATTTGATTTTCTTCGAAAAAAATTCATGAACACTTTGGGACCCGGGTTGGGGGATGGTATATGGGCTGGTCAGATGAGGAATTTAATTAGCTATTAGAAGCACTATCCGAACCTGAGTCAACATCTCTGGTAAGGAGTGTTAATGGCCATTTTCCGTTCCAAGACAAATTTGATTTGCTTCGAAAAAATTCATGAACACTTTGGGACCCGGGTTATAGGATGGTATATGGGCTGGTCAGATGAGGAATTTAATTAGCTATTAGAAGCACTATCCCAACCTGAGTCAACATCTCTGGCAAGGAGTGTTAATGGCCATTTTCCGTTCCAAGACAAATTTGATTTTCTTCGAAAAAAATTCATGAACACTTTGGGACCCGGGTTATAGGATGGTATATGGGTTGGTCAGATGAGGAATTTAATTAGCTATTAGAAGCACTATCCCAATCTGAGTCAACATCTCTGGCAAGGAGTGTTAATGGCCATTTTCCGTTCCAAGACAAATTTGATTTTCTTCGAAAAAAATTCATGAACACTTTGGGACCCGGGTTGGGGGATGATATATGGGCTGGTCAGATGAGGAATTTAATTAGCTATTAGAAGCACTATCCCAACCTGAGTCAACATCTCTGGCAAGGAGTGTTAATGGCCATTTTCCGTTCCAAGACAAATTTGATTTTCTTCGAAAAAAATTCATGAACACTTTGGGACCCGGGTTGGGGGATGATATATGGGCTGGTCAGATGAGGAATTTAATTAGCTATTAGAAGCACTATCCGAACCTGAGTCAACATCTCTGGTAAGGAGTGTTAATGGCCATTTTCCGTTCCAAGACAAATTTGATTTTCTTCGAAAAAAATTCATGAACACTTTGGGACCCGGGTTGGGGGATGATATATGGGCTGGTCAGATGAGGAATTTAATTAGCTATTAGAAGCACTATCCCAACCTGAGTCAACATCTTTGGTAAGGAGTGTTAATGGTCATTTTCCGTTCCAAGACAAATTTGATTTTCTTCGAAAAAAATTCATGAACACTTTGGGACCCGGGTTGGGGGATGATATATGGGCTGGTCAGATGAGGAATTTAATTAGCTATTAGAAGCACTATCCCAACCTGAGTCAACATCTCTGGTAAGGAGTGTTAATGGCCATTTTCCGTTCCAAGGCAAATTTGATTTTCTTCGAAAAAAATTCATGAACACTTTGGGACCCGGGTTGGGGGATGGTATATAGGCTGGTCAGATGAGGAATTTAATTAGCTATTAGAAGCATTATCCGAACCTGAGTTAACATCTCTGGTAAGGAGTGTTAATGGCCATTTTCCGTTACAAGACAAATTTGATTTTCTTCGAAAAAAATTCATGAACACTTTGGGACCCGGGTTATAGGATGGTATATGGGCTGGTCAGATGAGGAATTTAATTAGCTATTAGAAGCACTATGCCAACCTGAGTCAACATCTCTGGTAAGGAGTGTTAATGGCCATTTTCCGTTCCAAGACAAATTTGATTTTCTTCGAAAAAAATTCATGAACACTTTGGGACCCGGGTTGGGGGATGATATATGGGCTGGTCAGATGAGGAATTTAATTAGCTATTAGAAGCACTATCCCAACCTGAGTCAACATCTCTGGTAAGGAGTGTTAATGGCCATTTTGCGTTCCAAGACAAATTTGATTTTCTTCGAAAAAAATTCATGAACACTTTGGGACCCGGGTTGGGGGATGATATATGGGCTGGTCAGATGAGGAATTTAATTAGCTATTAGAAGCACTATCCCAACCTGAGTCAACATCTCTGGTAAGGAGTGTTAATGGCCATTTTGCGTTCCAAGACAAATTTGATTTTCTTCGAAAAAAATTCATGAACACTTTGGGACCCGGGTTGGGGGATGGTATATAGGCTGGTCAGATGAGGAATTTAATTAGCTATTAGAAGCACTATCCGAACCTGAGTCAACATCTCTGGTAAGGAGTGTTAATGGCCATTTTCCGTTCCAAGACAAATTTGATTTTCTTCGAAAAAAATTCATGAACACTTTGGGACCCGGGTTGGGGGATGATATATGGGCTGATCAGATGAGGAATTTAATTAGCTATTAGAAGCACTATCCGAACCTGAGTCAACATCTCTGGTAAGGAGTGTTAATGGCCATTTTCCGTTCCAAGACAAATTTGATTTTCTTCGAAAAAAATTCATGAACACTTTGGGACCCGGGTTGGGGGATGATATATGGGCTGGTCAGATGAGGAATTTAATTAGATATTAGAAGCATTATCCGAACCTGAGTCAACATCTCTGGTAAGGAGTGTTAATGGCCATTTTCCGTTCCAAGACAAATTTGATTTTCTTCGAAAAAAATTCATGAACACTTTGGGACCCGGGTTGGGGGATGGTATATGGGCTGGTCAGATGAGGAATTTAATTAGCTATTAGAAGCACTATCCGAACCTGAGTCAACATCTCTGGTAAGGAGTGTTAATGGCCATTTTCCGTTCCAAGACAAATTTGATTTGCTTCGAAAAAATTCATGAACACTTTGGGACCCGGGTTATAGGATGGTATATGGGCTGGTCAGATGAGGAATTTAATTAGCTATTAGAAGCACTATCCCAACCTGAGTCAACATCTCTGGCAAGGAGTGTTAATGGCCATTTTCCGTTCCAAGACAAATTTGATTTTCTTCGAAAAAAATTCATGAACACTTTGGGACCCGGGTTATAGGATGGTATATGGGTTGGTCAGATGAGGAATTTAATTAGCTATTAGAAGCACTATCCCAATCTGAGTCAACATCTCTGGCAAGGAGTGTTAATGGCCATTTTCCGTTCCAAGACAAATTTGATTTTCTTCGAAAAAAATTCATGAACACTTTGGGACCCGGGTTGGGGGATGATATATGGGCTGGTCAGATGAGAAATTTAATTAGCTATTAGAAGCACTATCCGAACCTGAGTCAACATCTCTGGTAAGGAGTGTTAATGGCCATTTTCCGTTCCAAGACAAATTTGATTTTCTTCGAAAAAATTCATGAACACTTTGGGACCCGGGTTGGGGGATGATATATGGGCTGGTCAGATGAGGAATTTAATTAGATATTAGAAGCATTATCCGAACCTGAGTCAACATCTCTGGTAAGGAGTGTTAATGGCCATTTTCCGTTCCAAGACAAATTTGATTTTCTTCGAAAAAAATTCATGAACACTTTGGGACCCGGGTTGGGGGATGATATATGGGCTGGTCAGATGAGGAATTTAATTAGCTATTAGAAGCATTATCCGAACCTGAGTCAACATCTCTGGTAAGGAGTGTTAATGGCCATATTCCGTTCCAAGACAAATTTGATTTTCTTCGAAAAAAATTCATGAACACTTTGGGACCCGGGTTGGGGGATGATATATGGGCTGGTCAGATGAGAAATTTAATTAGATATTAGAAGCACTATCCCAATCTGAGTCAACATCTCTGGCAAGGAGTGTTAATGGCCATTTTCCGTTCCAAGACAAATTTGATTTTCTTCGAAAAAAATTCATGAACACTTTGGGACCCGGGTTGGGGGATGATATATGGGCTGGTCAGATGAGAAATTTAATTAGCTATTAGAAGCACTATCCGAACCTGAGTCAACATCTCTGGTAAGGAGTGTTAATGGCCATTTTCCGTTCCAAGACAAATTTGATTTTCTTCGAAAAAATTCATGAACACTTTGGGACCCGGGTTGGGGGATGATATATGGGCTGGTCAGATGAGGAATTTAATTAGATATTAGAAGCATTATCCGAACCTGAGTCAACATCTCTGGTAAGGAGTGTTAATGGCCATTTTCCGTTCCAAGACAAATTTGATTTTCTTCGAAAAAAATTCATGAACACTTTGGGACCCGGGTTGGGGGATGATATATGGGCTGGTCAGATGAGGAATTTAATTAGCTATTAGAAGCACTATCCGAACCTGAGTCAACATCTCTGGTAAGGAGTGTTAATGGCCATTTTCCGTTCCAAGACAAATTTGATTTTCTTCGAAAAAATTCATGAACACTTTGGGACCCGGGTTGGGGGATGATATATGGGCTGGTCAGATGAGGAATTTAATTAGATATTAGAAGCATTATCCGAACCTGAGTCAACATCTCTGGTAAGGAGTGTTAATGGCCATTTTCCGTTCCAAGACAAATTTGATTTTCTTCGAAAAAAATTCATGAACACTTTGGGACCCGGGTTGGGGGATGATATATGGGCTGATCAGATGAGGAATTTAATTAGCTATTAGAAGCACTATCCGAACCTGAGTCAACATCTCTGGTAAGGAGTGTTAATGGCCATTTTCCGTTCCAAGACAAATTTGATTTTCTTCGAAAAAAATTCATGAACACTTTGGGACCCGGGTTGGGGGATGATATATGGGCTGGTCAGATGAGGAATTTAATTAGATATTAGAAGCATTATCCGAACCTGAGTCAACATCTCTGGTAAGGAGTGTTAATGGCCATTTTCCGTTCCAAGACAAATTTGATTTTCTTCGAAAAAAATTCATGAACACTTTGGGACCCGGGTTGGGGGATGGTATATGGGCTGGTCAGATGAGGAATTTAATTAGCTATTAGAAGCACTATCCGAACCTGAGTCAACATCTCTGGTAAGGAGTGTTAATGGCCATTTTCCGTTCCAAGACAAATTTGATTTGCTTCGAAAAAATTCATGAACACTTTGGGACCCGGGTTATAGGATGGTATATGGGCTGGTCAGATGAGGAATTTAATTAGCTATTAGAAGCACTATCCCAACCTGAGTCAACATCTCTGGTAAGGAGTGTTAATGGCCATTTTGCGTTCCAAGACAAATTTGATTTTCTTCGAAAAAAATTCATGAACACTTTGGGACCCGGGTTGGGGGATGGTATATAGGCTGGTCAGATGAGGAATTTAATTAGCTATTAGAAGCATTATCCGAACCTGAGTCAACATCTCTGGTAAGGAGTGTTAATGGCCATTTTCCGTTCCAAGACAAATTTGATTTTCTTCGAAAAAAATTCATGAACACTTTGGGACCCGGGTTGGGGGATGATATATGGGCTGGTCAGATGAGAAATTTAATTAGCTATTAGACACACTATTGGAACCTGAGTCAAGATCTCTGGTAAAGAGTGTTAATGGCCATTTTCCGTTCCAAGACAAATTTGATTTTCTTCGAAAAAAATTCATGAACACTTTGGGACCCGGGTTGAGGGATGATATATGGGCTGGTCAGATGAGGAATTTAATTAGCTATTAGAAGCACTATCCCAACCTGAGTCAACATCTCTTATTGATAAAAACAGCATATTAAATAACTGTAAAAACAAAAATAAACTTAGGATTTTAATTAATTTAGTTGCCTTTGGATTTGGATTGGACGTGGCGTCTTGTCCAAACCATGTAATATAATTTTACATCAAAAATGCCAATAAGAAAGATTTGTTCTCCAAGAATATTTTGGGAAAATGGTATCCCAAGTAGAATTGATTTATTCTGGACCTACGCAAAAGGCCTTCAATGGTTTTAAAAACAATTCTGACCAAAGTGGTATCTACTTTTTTATAAATTTGGAATAATTCCAGCATGTAGCATGTTTTAATAGTATTTAAGTATTGCAGGTGGCCATCTGATGTCATATTGTAAGTCTAGTATGTAATGAATGCACCTGCAAACCTGATTAGGGAAGGAATATGTTATGCTCACTGCTCACAGATGGATTATTACGGAAAATTTTTAAAACCTTCTGGTCGAATTTCACTACCTCTATTTTAGTACGTACAATCTAAAGCAAACACTGATCCTAATGGCGCCTAACTATGCATCTACAAAAATGTCTGTCTTTTAAAAATTGTAAATTAGCGGCATACCGTGGAATGCCGATTGATACCAGAAAAAGAAATCGTAGTGTTCGTCGAGTATTGAAAGACCGTAACGATTGTATGGAGTATGTGATAAAAACGAGTCGCTATTATTATAACGTTTGATCCATACCACACAATTTGAAGGAATGGATTGTGACATCGAAATGCTTCTTAAACTAGTTTTCAAAACAATTGTAACTTTTTACCAACAATACCCTGCACCTGCACCACTAAAATTACAACTTCGATGTCAGCGGCTCCCGATGTGGTTTAAACGTAATTTTCGTTGACGCCATCGCAGCAGATCAGAAACGATTACGAAATAAGCTCGACCATCAAGAAATGATTTTGGCCATATAAGACAAGAATAGCTGATTCTACTAAAAGGTAGATAACCGTGCATTTAACTGGCCCAGCAATGAAGTCTAAGGTAATGTAATTCAATTTGCATTCAAAAAGTTTTTTCATAAACGAATTATTAGATACTGATTTATGTTGATATCGAACAAAACGTTCGAAAAGTTAGTTTTAAAAAAAAAAATTGTATTTTGAGTTGTAAATAAACTTTATTTTTTGGGAATCAAACCGTTTTTTAGTTATGGGCAATACCGAGACATCGATTTAATTTTTAATATGGGTGTGAAATATTGAGCCTTGTACTCCTGCGCTCTCGCGGGAAATTTTGTTACTACGAAAAAATTTTTAGTCAGCATTGTTTAGGAAGTTTCTATTAAAAGTGTTCTAGGAAAGCTTAATGTTTTTTTATATTGCGTTAAAATATAAACACAAACACTAATTTATTTGTAATTAATATTAAAATTATCAACTTAAAAATAAAATAAGTGTCTTGGGTGTAACTGAAGCGAAGTTCATTTTTTGCCACTTGTTTTGTTTTCTATACTTTCCCTAGTCTCAATACGGCCCACTATGGAACATTTGAGGTACTAATTCAATTTTGATAATATTTACAAAACTGATTATTGCTTAAAAAATAATTATTTTACCCATTAAGAACCGACATAAGGACACGATTTTATAAAGGGTTCTTGTACCTGCTTACAAACTTAAAATAACCTTACAAACTTTAGAAGCTTGTTATAAAGAAGCCACCTACATATTACACATATTAATATGTATATATGAGCAATATCTACTTTTTGTTGTAATTCACTGATGTGAATTTAAAGTAACAAGTAAGTTTAAGCCAAAATTATCATATATATAATATATGTATGTTCATATGTAACATTCATATGTACACCATTTTCAAACAAAAACGGTTATTCAAAATTAAGCTATTTAGCCCATTCTTCGGCGATTCTACCCTACATTTCTAACGGGACCTGCCGAAGTTTTTATTTGAAACCACGCCACCGTTTTGCTAAGATTTTTTATTCCTTGTGCGATCGTTGATCTGTTGGGTGTAATTCTTCAAGTTCACAATTTCTTAAATTTCTTCACGATTTTTAAATTATTCATTGATCATTGATTTTACAGTATTTGTTTGCTAAAAAGAAAATAAGTTATCAAAATGAAAAATAATAAAAAAGTGAATGCATATAACTATAAAACTAAAAATAAAATTAACATTTTAAAAGTTAAAAATTTTTTAATTGAAATGAAGTTGGCTTCACCATTGGAAATTTCGGGGTCAAAAAAATTTATAAACATAATTTGCAATAATTTATCAATAAAGTGCACAAGTAAAAATTATAAAAAAATCTGGCAAATTTTAAAAAAATTTAAAGTGGATAATTTATTGGACAACCAATCTAATAATTGCAACCAAATGCCACAAAATGTTGTACCTCAAACGGCTCCTACTTCTCCATTAATAATAACGCCACCGCAAATAGAATATAAAATTAATAAAAAAGAGTTAATTCCAGTGCCTGACCCGAAGCCTATAAGCCCGTGGCGATTAAAATTTAATTGTTCGTTTCTTGAAACGTTTTTAGAAATCCAAAAATTTTCAAACGAACAAATTCGTAATTTTTTGAATAAAAAATTAATCGATCTGGAGAATAATTGCATAATCAAATATCTCACCATCCGAACATTAATTAATTCAACCATAATTGTTTATGGGTCTTGTAAATACGAGACACACAAACAAAAATATAAGTTTTACATTAAATATGATAAAACTTTGAAAGTTTACGTTAAGGGTGAAGATATTTTAATGCATACTGGCCAACAGTTGTTTAATCAAATTAGAGGGATGCGAAGGGTAACCATTGCTAGAGAGTTGGGACATCAAACGGCCCACAATTTTAAATTAAATAATATAAAAACAACAAACATTAATCTAGCTCTTCAGGGCAATACGCAAACATTAGCAACGGATAGTGTTGTAAGAAAAATAAGATCACGGTTTTTGAAACGAAACGATATTGTATGTGATTGCGATACCATGGACTTATTTTATAAATCTTCTATTGAAGATAAAAATGATAAATATATACACACTGTTTCCGAGCCATTAATGGTGGTTATGATGAGGAAAAATCAGCTACATGGTTTACTAAAACACGAATGTCTAGTACATTTTGACGCAACGGGTAACATTGTAAAACAACCAACGTGTCATCCAGAACACAATTATCCGAGAATTTTGTACTATGCCGCGGTATTGAAAATTAATGGAATTATAGTCCCAATCGCGGAAATGTTATCGAGCCAGCACGATACCACAACAATTTATATATTTTTGCTTAAATTGAAAAAGGAAATTCATTTAACTAAATCACAAACACCAAGTGGATTTGTAGTTGATTGGTCATGGGCATCAATTTCCGCAATTTTAAGCAGTTTCAACCTGATGACCGTTAACCGATACTTACAGTATTCTTATAACATTTTAACCGGAAAAGCTCAACCAAATTCGAAGGTAGTGCCAGTTTACATATGTTGCGCTCACTTTATAAATATAATTGTTCGGCAGATTACAAAAAAGTGTCCTGGTATTAAAAAAGATCAAAAAAATTTGATTCTTGATATATTTTGCGCCATTTTAAATGCAAAAAGCCTCATTGAGGTCGATCAACTTTTTAAATGGTTTTGCACGATTTTTGCCAGCCCCATGGTCTCAGAAGAAGTGAAAAATACATACAATTATTTCACAACTTATTTAATATTCAACAACACATCAACGTTTGAAATTGGGAAAACCTTACGAGAGTCTTCGGATGGTGCCGATGATAATGTAGCGAGAGACACTTCATCTACGTATGCAAAGAGCCCTTTTTTTACAAGATACAATTCGATGCTTGATAGGATATTGATGAAAAATAACAATAAATCTCCGGGACAAGGTGCATCAAACGAATTTTACTATCCAGATTTTGTTAGATTTTGTCTTCAAAAATATTTTGCCTTCCTGCCGTTGTGGGCAACATGCTTCTCAAATAAATCAGGTATGTATTTCAAAATGAACTTATAATATATATACTCACTTATATATATATATATATATATATATATATATATATATATATATATATATATATATATATATATATATATATATATATATATATATATATATATATATATATATATATATATATATATATATATATATATATATATATATATATATATATATATATATATATATATATATATATATATATATATATATATATATATATATATATATATATATATATATAATATATATATATATATATATATATTTATGCTATTTTAAAATAATAACAGATGTTTTAGGTGTCGCAGAGCGGGTTTCAAATGCGAACGCTGAAAATTGGTTCAACATAATCAAAAACCAATACCTTAAAGACCAACAACATCTAAAAATTGGCAGATTTATTGATATAATGAAGGAAAAAACTCAATTATTATGCAAAGCAATACAAGTTTACAAAACAACAACTTGCAGAAAAAAACAAAAAAATATGAATATATTGAGTCCCAGGCCCAATTTTCAACTTTCAATAAATAAATCAGTTAGCGAAACTCCAGAGTTGGAACCCGACGATATAAAAAATGAGGAGTCCTGGAGTAAACGAAAAAAAAAAGTTTATACCCCAAAACATATGGGGCAAAGAGTAATAGAGCGATACTCGGCCAAGAAACTTTTCCCGGATATGAAGCCTTCAATGAGGAAAAAGGAATCACATCTATTGGTGCCGATGACGAACGAGTCTATTGACCTGTTAAAAAATGGGTTTTCTCATAACGAAAACGGTGTATTAGTAACCGTAACGGAAACTTGTGCATTCGATTCATTTGCACAAATATTGTATTGCCTTGGAAAGGACTTAACATATTTTAAAAATTTATTTAAAGAGTCATCTATCGAAATATTTAAATATATAAATCACCTCGTAAGTTTAGGCGCCAACGAAGAAAGCTACATTACCCGGACAAATCTCCTTACAAATTTTCCCCGAAAAGAGGTGCAGATAAATAATTTTAAAAAAAATTTCCGAATGAGCTGTAATATCACAGATATTGTGTATCATTTCATGCCCCGGACAGTCGACATCGACTACACTTGCTGGGGAGATGAACAAATAAACTCAAAAAAACATTGTTTCTTGCCTACAAATATTTTTCAAATTAAACAAAATGATTTGGCACTTCTTAACAACATAATAGAAATAAGGCCAGTAAACTGTCGTACCTGCAACGATTTATTAACCGAAGGTGCGATAAGTGTTAACTACGGAATTGCTTTGTTGGATGTGCAACGCGCAAACATGGACAGCTATAACATTAAAATAAAGGATATTCAAGAAATTTTGTTCGTTTCGAATGACATACTATTTTTAAAGGGAATAGTTCTTTTTGACCAACCATTAGAGCCTTTTGACATTGGCCATTACAAATCAATTGTATGCCGCCCAAACGGAGAATGGGAAATGTACGACGACGTAATGAGTTCACCGATTAAGGTGGATGAAAATAAAGAAATCAATCCCACAATATTATGTTATGCCCGGAAATAAATAAAAAAAAAACTAATTTTTTTGACAAATTTTTAATTAATATTCTGCTTAGATGTTCGATATGCGATTGATCACCTTTCGAATATCGCGGTTTATTCGTATGTCTGTTTCCCATAAATTAATATTACCATCTATACTTCGCTACTAAGTTGGAAAAGTGAAAATACCTGACTAATAAACTTGTATGAAAATCAATGCAAATTTTCTAGGCTACTCTTATTTATAGCAATATTGTTTTTCAATTTTTTTATAACCATTTTCCAATCCGCATGCAATTCGCTTCCAGGCATTCTATCGACGTGAATATTTGTTCTGATGGGAAAACTTGGCCTACTTGGACTGCCAAAAATTATTGCTACGAATCGAAACCATCCATTTGATTAAGCAATTCCATTAGAGTATGTTGAATTTCACGATCGGCTGATGAACCTTCGGAAAAACGATGACCTCCAATTGCATCAATTAATATAATGCACGGTTAATTATCACGAGCGTAGTTAAACATTTCACGTATTACACGAGCACTTCTTATCAAGAGCTACCATAGTTCCGGCCTTCAATTTGTCTTGTCTAACTGACATCCAACAACATATCGTGGCCCGTTTGTTGCCTTCACAATAACTGTAAAAATATAGATAACATAAATTATCGTTTCACTGAATCACTGACAAATTGGAGGTACTTACATTTATCCTCAGTCAATTGTTTGAGTATCTCCCCGACAATTTGCCCAACACTTTGCAACGCTTTTAAATCATTGGCTAGCGTTTAGTATCGCATATTCGCATCGCAAATTGACTGTCGCGACATTTTTGTGAAAATGGACATAGCACTAACTAAAAAAGTAAACATTATGATCGGCCATCTTGTAGATATATCAATTTTTTACATATTATTTATAATTTTTTCCGCTTTTGTATCGCATCGCAAATTGACTGTCGCGACATTTTTGTGAAAATGGACATAACACTAACTAAAAAAGTAAACATTATGATCGGCCATCTTGTAGATACATCAATTTTTTACATATTATTTATAATTTTTTCCGCTTTTGGATTAAAATTTACTATAATTTTGTTTAAAGTGGTTATAATTTGAACTAAAAAACTGTCGATTTAATTTGATAAAGAATGCCATCTTAGGGATATTGTTATAAATAAAATACAAAAATAAAAATGTATTTAAATATTTAGTGAAACATAAATAAATTAAAATTCTTAATTAAAACAAAATAAAAAATTTAAATTTCGTTTATAAAGTGCAATTATTTTTCTTTTTAGTAGGTGTCATTAATATAGATTCTATATAATCTGGTCCTACGTGCGGCACGCAGTGCGACATGTTTGCTGATCCCGGCTCCAACGCCCCCCGATATTGAAATCTAAAGCCCCTCGGAGGGCTAAGCGGGGGGGGGGGGGGGAGCGCAGCGACCTCCCGCGTGCCCGTTAGAGTTATCGAAGCCGTTAGCCTCTACAATTATTGCATTTCTTCAGCATCCATATATCCAATTGTACCATTATTTCCTTCCCTTCACACTCTTAATTTCATGTAGCCATAAAAAAATATTAAATTTGATTTATTTTTAAATCAAATGTAATATTTTTTGGTTTTAAATTATTTTACCACCAATTAACGTAGAAAATTTTAAATTTTAGTTCATTTATATTTCAATAGGTGGCACTAGTTTAACTGTTTTGCTTAGTATAGACACTTTTCTTTTAGTTCTAAAAATATACGCTTTTGATCAAAGTGGCGTCACCGTCGTTTTACTGTCAAAAATTTGCGATGCGAATATGAGATCCTAAAGCTGTTCCTTGAAGGCCGGAACTATGGTAGCTCTTGATAAGAAGTGCTCGTGTAATACGTGAAATGTTTAACTACGCTCGTGATAATTAACCGTGCATTATATTAATTGATGCAATTGGAGGTCATCGTTTTTCCGAAGGTTCATCAGCCGATCGTGAAATTCAACATACTCTAATGGAATTGCTTAATCAAATGGATGGTTTCGATTCGTAGCAATAATTTTTGGCAGTCCAAGTAGGCCAAGTTTTCCCATCAGAACAAATATTCACGTCGATAGAATGCCTGGAAGCGAATTGCATGCGGATTGGAAAATGGTTATAAAAAAATTGAAAAACAATATTGCTATAAATAAGAGTAGCCTAGAAAATTTGCATTGATTTTCATACAAGTTTATTAGTCAGGTATTTTCACTTTTCCAACTTAGTAGCGAAGTATAGATGGTAATATTAATTTATGGGAAACAGACATACGAATAAACCGCGATATTCGAAAGGTGATCAATCGCATATCGAACATCTAAGCAGAATATTAATTAAAAATTTGTCAAAAAAATTAGTTTTTTTTTTATTTATTTCCGGGCATAACATAATATTGTGGGATTGATTTCTTTATTTTCATCCACCTTAATCGGTGAACTCATTACGTCGTCGTACATTTCCCATTCTCCGTTTGGGCGGCATACAATTGATTTGTAATGGCCAATGTCAAAAGGCTCTAATGGTTGGTCAAAAAGAACTATTCCCTTTAAAAATAGTATGTCATTCGAAACGAACAAAATTTCTTGAATATCCTTTATTTTAATGTTATAGCTGTCCATGTTTGCGCGTTGCACATCCAACAAAGCAATTCCGTAGTTAACACTTATCGCACCTTCGGTTAATAAATCGTTGCAGGTACGACAGTTTACTGGCCTTATTTCTATTATGTTGTTAAGAAGTGCCAAATCATTTTGTTTAATTTGAAAAATATTTGTAGGCAAGAAACAATGTTTTTTTGAGTTTATTTGTTCATCTCCCCAGCAAGTGTAGTCGATGTCGACTGTCCGGGGCATGAAATGATACACAATATCTGTGATATTACAGCTCATTCGGAAATTTTTTTTAAAATTATTTATCTGCACCTCTTTTCGGGGAAAATTTGTAAGGAGATTTGTCCGGGTAATGTAGCTTTCTTCGTTGGCGCCTAAACTTACGAGGTGATTTATATATTTAAATATTTCGATAGATGACTCTTTAAATAAATTTTTAAAATATGTTAAGTCCTTTCCAAGGCAATACAATATTTGTGCAAATGAATCGAATGCACAAGTTTCCGTTACGGTTACTAATACACCGTTTTCGTTATGAGAAAACCCATTTTTTAACAGGTCAATAGACTCGTTCGTCATCGGCACCAATAGATGTGATTCCTTTTTCCTCATTGAAGGCTTCATATCCGGGAAAAGTTTCTTGGCCGAGTATCGCTCTATTACTCTTTGCCCCATATGTTTTGGGGTATAAACTTTTTTTTTTCGTTTACTCCAGGACTCCTCATTTTTTATATCGTCGGGTTCCAACTCTGGAGTTTCGCTAACTGATTTATTTATTGAAAGTTGAAAATTGGGCCTGGGACTCAATATATTCATATTTTTTTGTTTTTTTCTGCAAGTTGTTGTTTTGTAAACTTGTATTGCTTTGCATAATAATTGAGTTTTTTCCTTCATTATATCAATAAATCTGCCAATTTTTAGATGTTGTTGGTCTTTAAGGTATTGGTTTTTGATTATGTTGAACCAATTTTCAGCGTTCGCATTTGAAACCCGCTCTGCGACACCTAAAACATCTGTTATTATTTTAAAATAGCATAAATATATATATATATATATATATATTATATATATATATATATATATATATATATATATATATATATATATATATATATATATATATATATATATATATATATATATATATATATATATATATATATATATATATATTATATATATATATATATATATATATATATATATATATATATATATATATATATATATATATATATATATATATATATATATATATATATATATATATATATATATATATATAAGTGAGTATATATATTATAAGTTCATTTTGAAATACATACCTGATTTATTTGAGAAGCATGTTGCCCACAACGGCAGGAAGGCAAAATATTTTTGAAGACAAAATCTAACAAAATCTGGATAGTAAAATTCGTTTGATGCACCTTGTCCCGGAGATTTATTGTTATTTTTCATCAATATCCTATCAAGCATCGAATTGTATCTTGTAAAAAAAGGGCTCTTTGCATACGTAGATGAAGTGTCTCTCGCTACATTATCATCGGCACCATCCGAAGACTCTCGTAAGGTTTTCCCAATTTCAAACGTTGATGTGTTGTTGAATATTAAATAAGTTGTGAAATAATTGTATGTATTTTTCACTTCTTCTGAGACCATGGGGCTGGCAAAAATCGTGCAAAACCATTTAAAAAGTTGATCGACCTCAATGAGGCTTTTTGCATTTAAAATGGCGCAAAATATATCAAGAATCAAATTTTTTTGATCTTTTTTAATACCAGGACACTTTTTTGTAATCTGCCGAACAATTATATTTATAAAGTGAGCGCAACATATGTAAACTGGCACTACCTTCGAATTTGGTTGAGCTTTTCCGGTTAAAATGTTATAAGAATACTGTAAGTATCGGTTAACGGTCATCAGGTTGAAACTGCTTAAAATTGCGGAAATTGATGCCCATGACCAATCAACTACAAATCCACTTGGTGTTTGTGATTTAGTTAAATGAATTTCCTTTTTCAATTTAAGCAAAAATATATAAATTGTTGTGGTATCGTGCTGGCTCGATAACATTTCCGCGATTGGGACTATAATTCCATTAATTTTCAATACCGCGGCATAGTACAAAATTCTCGGATAATTGTGTTCTGGATGACACGTTGGTTGTTTTACAATGTTACCCGTTGCGTCAAAATGTACTAGACATTCGTGTTTTAGTAAACCATGTAGCTGATTTTTCCTCATCATAACCACCATTAATGGCTCGGAAACAGTGTGTATATATTTATCATTTTTATCTTCAATAGAAGATTTATAAAATAAGTCCATGGTATCGCAATCACATACAATATCGTTTCGTTTCAAAAACCGTGATCTTATTTTTCTTACAACACTATCCGTTGCTAATGTTTGCGTATTGCCCTGAAGAGCTAGATTAATGTTTGTTGTTTTTATATTATTTAATTTAAAATTGTGGGCCGTTTGATGTCCCAACTCTCTAGCAATGGTTACCCTTCGCATCCCTCTAATTTGATTAAACAACTGTTGGCCAGTATGCATTAAAATATCTTCACCCTTAACGTAAACTTTCAAAGTTTTATCATATTTAATGTAAAACTTATATTTTTGTTTGTGTGTCTCGTATTTACAAGACCCATAAACAATTATGGTTGAATTAATTAATGTTCGGATGGTGAGATATTTGATTATGCAATTATTCTCCAGATCGATTAATTTTTTATTCAAAAAATTACGAATTTGTTCGTTTGAAAATTTTTGGATTTCTAAAAACGTTTCAAGAAACGAACAATTAAATTTTAATCGCCACGGGCTTATAGGCTTCGGGTCAGGCACTGGAATTAACTCTTTTTTATTAATTTTATATTCTATTTGCGGTGGCGTTATTATTAATGGAGAAGTAGGAGCCGTTTGAGGTACAACATTTTGTGGCATTTGGTTGCAATTATTAGATTGGTTGTCCAATAAATTATCCACTTTAAATTTTTTTAAAATTTGCCAGATTTTTTTATAATTTTTACTTGTGCACTTTATTGATAAATTATTGCAAATTATGTTTATAAATTTTTTTGACCCCGAAATTTCCAATGGTGAAGCCAACTTCATTTCAATTAAAAAATTTTTAACTTTTAAAATGTTAATTTTATTTTTAGTTTTATAGTTATATGCATTCACTTTTTTATTATTTTTCATTTTGATAACTTATTTTCTTTTTAGCAAACAAATACTGTAAAATCAATGATCAATGAATAATTTAAAAATCGTGAAGAAATTTAAGAAATTGTGAACTTGAACAATTACACCCAACAGATCAACGATCGCACAAGGAATAAAAAATCTTAGCAAAACGGTGGCGTGGTTTCAAATAAAAACTTCGGCAGGTCCCGTTAGAAATGTAGGGTAGAATCGCCGAAGAATGGGCTAAATAGCTTAATTTTGAATAACCGTTTTTGTTTGAAAATGGTGTACATATGAATGTTACATATGAACATACATATATTATATATATGATAATTTTGGCTTAAACTTACTTGTTACTTTAAATTCACATCAGTGAATTACAACAAAAAGTAGATATTGCTCATATATACATATTAATATGTGTAATATGTAGGTGGCTTCTTTATAACAAGCTTCTAAAGTTTGTAAGGTTATTTTAAGTTTGTAAGCAGGTACAAGAACCCTTTATAAAATCGTGTCCTTATGTCGGTTCTTAATGGGTAAAATAATTATTTTTTAAGCAATAATCAGTTTTGTAAATATTATCAAAATTGAATTAGTACCTCAAATGTTCCATAGTGGGCCGTATTGAGACTAGGGAAAGTATAGAAAACAAAACAAGTGGCAAAAAATGAACTTCGCTTCAGTTACACCCAAGACACTTATTTTATTTTTAAGTTGATAATTTTAATATTAATTACAAATAAATTAGTGTTTGTGTTTATATTTTAACGCAATATAAAAAAACATTAAGCTTTCCTAGAACACTTTTAATAGAAACTTCCTAAACAATGCTGACTAAAAATTTTTTCGTAGTAACAAAATTTCCCGCGAGAGCGCAGGAGTACAAGGCTCAATATTTCACACCCATATTAAAAATTAAATCGATGTCTCGGTATTGCCCATAACTAAAAAACGGTTTGATTCCCAAAAAATAAAGTTTATTTACAACTCAAAATACAATTTTTTTTTTTAAAACTAACTTTTCGAACGTTTTGTTCGATATCAACATAAATCAGTATCTAATAATTCGTTTATGAAAAAACTTTTTGAATGCAAATTGAATTACATTACCTTAGACTTCATTGCTGGGCCAGTTAAATGCACGGTTATCTACCTTTTAGTAGAATCAGCTATTCTTGTCTTATATGGCCAAAATCATTTCTTGATGGTCGAGCTTATTTCGTAATCGTTTCTGATCTGCTGCGATGGCGTCAACGAAAATTACGTTTAAACCACATCGGGAGCCGCTGACATCGAAGTTGTAATTTTAGTGGTGCAGGTGCAGGGTATTGTTGGTAAAAAGTTACAATTGTTTTGAAAACTAGTTTAAGAAGCATTTCGATGTCACAATCCATTCCTTCAAATTGTGTGGTATGGATCAAACGTTATAATAATAGCGACTCGTTTTTATCACATACTCCATACAATCGTTACGGTCTTTCAATACTCGACGAACACTACGATTTCTTTTTCTGGTATCAATCGGCATTCCACGGTATGCCGCTAATTTACAATTTTTAAAAGACAGACATTTTTGTAGATGCATAGTTAGGCGCCATTAGGATCAGTGTTTGCTTTAGATTGTACGTACTAAAATAGAGGTAGTGAAATTCGACCAGAAGGTTTTAAAAATTTTCCGTAATAATCCATCTGTGAGCAGTGAGCATAACATATTCCTTCCCTAATCAGGTTTGCAGGTGCATTCATTACATACTAGACTTACAATATGACATCAGATGGCCACCTGCAATACTTAAATACTATTAAAACATGCTACATGCTGGAATTATTCCAAATTTATAAAAAAGTAGATACCACTTTGGTCAGAATTGTTTCTAAAACCATTGAAGGCCTTTTGCGTAGGTCCAGAATAAATCAATTCTACTTGGGATACCATTTTCCCAAAATATTCTTGGAGAACAAATCTTTCTTATTGGCATTTTTGATGTAAAATTATATTACATGGTTTGGACAAGACGCCACGTCCAATCCAAATCCAAAGGCAACTAAATTAATTAAAATCCTAAGTTTATTTTTGTTTTTACAGTTATTTAATATGCTGTTTTTATCAATAAGAGATGTTGACTCAGGTTGGGATAGTGCTTCTAATAGCTAATTAAATTCCTCATCTGACCAGCCCATATACCATCCTATAACCCGGGTCCCAAAGTGTTCATGAATTTTTTCGAAGAAAATCAAATTTGTCTTGGAACGGAAAATGGCCATTAACACTCCTTACCAGAGATGTTGACTCAGGTTCGGATAGTGCTTCTAATATCTAATTAAATTCCTCATCTGACCAGCCCATATATCATCCCCCAACCCGGGTCCCAAAGTGTTCATGAATTTTTTTCGAAGAAAATCAAATTTGTCTTGGAACGGAAAATGGCCATTAACACTCCTTACCAGAGATGTTGACTCAGGTTCGGATAGTGCTTCTAATAGCTAATTAAATTCCTCATCTGACCAGCCCATATACCATCCTATAACCCGGGTCCCAAAGTGTTCATGAATTTTTTCGAAGAAAATCAAATTTGTCTTGGAACGGAAAATGGCCATTAACACTCCTTACCAGAGATGTTGACTCAGGTTCGGATAGTGCTTCTAATATCTAATTAAATTCCTCATCTGACCAGCCCATATATCATCCCCCAACCCGGGTCCCAAAGTGTTCATGAATTTTTTTCGAAGAAAATCAAATTTGTCTTGGAACGGAAAATGGCCATTAACACTCCTTACCAGAGATGTTGACTCAGGTTCGGATAGTGCTTCTAATAGCTAATTAAATTCCTCATCTGATCAGCCCATATATCATCCCCCAACCCGGGTCCCAAAGTGTTCATGAATTTTTTTCGAAGAAAATCAAATTTGTCTTGGAACGGAAAATGGCCATTAACACTCCTTACCAGAGATGTTGACTCAGGTTCGGATAATGCTTCTAATAGCTAATTAAATTCCTCATCTGACCAGCCCATATATCATCCCCCAACCCGGGTCCCAAAGTGTTCATGAATTTTTTCGAAGAAAATCAAATTTGTCTTGGAACGGAAAATGGCCATTAACACTCCTTACCAGAGATGTTGACTCAGGTTCGGATAGTGCTTCTAATAGCTAATTAAATTCCTCATCTGACCAGCCCATATATCATCCCCCAACCCGGGTCCCAAAGTGTTCATGAATTTTTTTCGAAGAAAATCAAATTTGTCTTGGAACGGAAAATGGCCATTAACACTCCTTACCAGAGATGTTGACTCAGGTTCGGATAATGCTTCTAATAGCTAATTAAATTCCTCATCTGACCAGCCCATATATCTTCCCCCAACCCGGGTCCCAAAGTGTTCATGAATTTTTTTCGAAGAAAATCAAATTTGTCTTGGAACGGAAAATGGCCATTAACACTCCTTACCAGAGATGTTGACTCAGGTTGGGATAGTGCTTCTAATAGCTAATTAAATTCCTCATCTGACCAGCCCATATACCATCCCCCAACCCGGGTCCCAAAGTGTTCATGAATTTTTTTCGAAGAAAATCAAATTTGTCTTGGAACGGAAAATGGCCATTAACACTCCTTACCAGAGATGTTGACTCAGGTTCGGATAGTGCTTCTAATAGCTAATTAAATTCCTCATCTGACCAGCCCATATACCATCCTATAACCCGGGTCCCAAAGTGTTCATGAATTTTTTCGAAGAAAATCAAATTTGTCTTGGAACGGAAAATGGCCATTAACACTCCTTACCAGAGATGTTGACTCAGGTTCGGATAGTGCTTCTAATAGCTAATTAAATTCCTCATCTGACCAGCCCATATATCATCCCCCAACCCGGGTCCCAAAGTGTTCATGAATTTTTTTCGAAGAAAATCAAATTTGTCTTGGAACGGAAAATGGCCATTAACACTCCTTACCAGAGATGTTGACTCAGGTTCCGATAATGCTTCTAATAGCTAATTAAATTCCTCATCTGACCAGCCCATATACCATCCTATAACCCGGGTCCCAAAGTGTTCATGAATTTTTTCGAAGAAAATCAAATTTGTCTTGGAACGGAAAATGGCCATTAACACTCCTTACCAGAGATGTTGACTCAGGTTCGGATAGTGCTTCTAATAGCTAATTAAATTCCTCATCTGATCAGCCCATATATCATCCCCCAACCCGGGTCCCAAAGTGTTCATGAATTTTTTTCGAAGAAAATCAAATTTGTCTTGGAATGGAATATGGCCATTAACACTCCTTACCAGAGATGTTGACTCAGGTTCGGATAATGCTTCTAAAAGCTAATTAAATTCCTCATCTGATCAGCCCATATATCATCCCCCAAACCGGGTCCCAAAGTGTTCATGAATTTTTTTCGAAGAAAATCAAATTTGTCTTGGAACGGAATATGGCCATTAACACTCCTTACCAGAGATGTTGACTCAGGTTCGGATAATGCTTCTAATAGCTAATTAAATTCCTCATCTGACCAGCCCATATATCATCCCCCAACCCGGGTCCCAAAGTGTTCATGAATTTTTTCGAAGAAAATCTAATTTGTCTTGGAACGGAAAATGGCCATTAACACTCCTTACCAGAGATGTTGACTCAGGTTCCGATAATGCTTCTAATAGCTAATTAAATTCCTCATCTGACCAGCCCATATATCATCCCCCAACCCGGGTCCCAAAGTGTTCATGAATTTTTTCGAAGAAAATCAAATTTGTCTTGGAACGGAAAATGGCCATTAACACTCCTTACCAGAGATGTTGACTCAGGTTCGGATAGTGCTTCTAATAGCTAATTAAATTCCTCATCTGACCAGCCCATATACCATCCCCCAACCCGGGTCCCAAAGTGTTCATGAATTTTTTTCGAAGAAAATCAAATTTGTCTTGGAACGGAAAATGGCCATTAACACTCCTTACCAGAGATGTTGACTCAGGTTCGGATAGTGCTTCTAATAGCTAATTAAATTCCTCATCTGACCAGCCCATATACCATCCTATAACCCGGGTCCCAAAGTGTTCATGAATTTTTTCGAAGAAAATCAAATTTGTCTTGGAACGGAAAATGGCCATTAACACTCCTTACCAGAGATGTTTGCTCAGGTTCGGATAGTGCTTCTAATAGCTAATTAAATTCCTCATCTGACCAGCCCATATACCATCCCCCAACCCGGGTCCCAAAGTGTTCATGAATTTTTTTCGAAGAAAATCAAATTTGTCTTGGAACGGAAAATGGCCATTAACACTCCTTACCAGAGATGTTGACTCAGGTTCGGATAGTGCTTCTAATATCTAATTAAATTTCTCATCTGACCAGCCCATATATCATCCCCCAACCCGGGTCCCAAAGTGTTCATGAATTTTTTTCGAAGAAAATCAAATTTGTCTTGGAACGGAATATGGCCATTAACACTCCTTACCAGAGATGTTGACTCAGGTTCGGATAATGCTTCTAATAGCTAATTAAATTCCTCATCTGACCAGCCCATATATCATCCCCCAACCCGGGTCCCAAAGTGTTCATGAATTTTTTTCGAAGAAAATCAAATTTGTCTTGGAACGGAAAATGGCCATTAACACTCCTTACCAGAGATGTTGACTCAGGTTCGGATAATGCTTCTAATATCTAATTAAATTCCTCATCTGACCAGCCCATATATCATCCCCCAACCCGGGTCCCAAAGTGTTCATGAATTTTTTTCGAAGAAAATCAAATTTGTCTTGGAACGGAAAATGGCCATTAACACTCCTTGCCAGAGATGTTGACTCAGATTGGGATAGTGCTTCTAATAGCTAATTAAATTCCTCATCTGACCAACCCATATACCATCCTATAACCCGGGTCCCAAAGTGTTCATGAATTTTTTTCGAAGAAAATCAAATTTGTCTTGGAACGGAAAATGGCCATTAACACTCCTTGCCAGAGATGTTGACTCAGGTTGGGATAGTGCTTCTAATAGCTAATTAAATTCCTCATCTGACCAGCCCATATACCATCCTATAACCCGGGTCCCAAAGTGTTCATGAATTTTTTCGAAGCAAATCAAATTTGTCTTGGAACGGAAAATGGCCATTAACACTCCTTACCAGAGATGTTGACTCAGGTTCGGATAGTGCTTCTAATAGCTAATTAAATTCCTCATCTGACCAGCCCATATACCATCCCCCAACCCGGGTCCCAAAGTGTTCATGAATTTTTTTCGAAGAAAATCAAATTTGTCTTGGAACGGAAAATGGCCATTAACACTCCTTACCAGAGATGTTGACTCAGGTTCGGATAATGCTTCTAATATCTAATTAAATTCCTCATCTGACCAGCCCATATATCATCCCCCAACCCGGGTCCCAAAGTGTTCATGAATTTTTTTCGAAGAAAATCAAATTTGTCTTGGAACGGAAAATGGCCATTAACACTCCTTACCAGAGATGTTGACTCAGGTTCGGATAGTGCTTCTAATAGCTAATTAAATTCCTCATCTGATCAGCCCATATATCATCCCCCAACCCGGGTCCCAAAGTGTTCATGAATTTTTTTCGAAGAAAATCAAATTTGTCTTGGAACGGAAAATGGCCATTAACACTCCTTACCAGAGATGTTGACTCAGGTTCGGATAATGCTTCTAATAGCTAATTAAATTCCTCATCTGACCAGCCCATATATCATCCCCCAACCCGGGTCCCAAAGTGTTCATGAATTTTTTCGAAGAAAATCAAATTTGTCTTGGAACGGAAAATGGCCATTAACACTCCTTACCAGAGATGTTGACTCAGGTTCGGATAGTGCTTCTAATAGCTAATTAAATTCCTCATCTGACCAGCCCATATATCATCCCCCAACCCGGGTCCCAAAGTGTTCATGAATTTTTTTCGAAGAAAATCAAATTTGTCTTGGAACGGAAAATGGCCATTAACACTCCTTACCAGAGATGTTGACTCAGGTTCGGATAATGCTTCTAATAGCTAATTAAATTCCTCATCTGACCAGCCCATATATCTTCCCCCAACCCGGGTCCCAAAGTGTTCATGAATTTTTTTCGAAGAAAATCAAATTTGTCTTGGAACGGAAAATGGCCATTAACACTCCTTACCAGAGATGTTGACTCAGGTTGGGATAGTGCTTCTAATAGCTAATTAAATTCCTCATCTGACCAGCCCATATACCATCCCCCAACCCGGGTCCCAAAGTGTTCATGAATTTTTTTCGAAGAAAATCAAATTTGTCTTGGAACGGAAAATGGCCATTAACACTCCTTACCAGAGATGTTGACTCAGGTTCGGATAGTGCTTCTAATAGCTAATTAAATTCCTCATCTGACCAGCCCATATACCATCCTATAACCCGGGTCCCAAAGTGTTCATGAATTTTTTCGAAGAAAATCAAATTTGTCTTGGAACGGAAAATGGCCATTAACACTCCTTACCAGAGATGTTGACTCAGGTTCGGATAGTGCTTCTAATAGCTAATTAAATTCCTCATCTGACCAGCCCATATATCATCCCCCAACCCGGGTCCCAAAGTGTTCATGAATTTTTTTCGAAGAAAATCAAATTTGTCTTGGAACGGAAAATGGCCATTAACACTCCTTACCAGAGATGTTGACTCAGGTTCCGATAATGCTTCTAATAGCTAATTAAATTCCTCATCTGACCGGCCCATATACCATCCTATAACCCGGGTCCCAAAGTGTTCATGAATTTTTTCGAAGAAAATCAAATTTGTCTTGGAACGGAAAATGGCCATTAACACTCCTTACCAGAGATGTTGACTCAGGTTCGGATAGTGCTTCTAATAGCTAATTAAATTCCTCATCTGATCAGCCCATATATCATCCCCCAACCCGGGTCCCAAAGTGTTCATGAATTTTTTTCGAAGAAAATCAAATTTGTCTTGGAATGGAATATGGCCATTAACACTCCTTACCAGAGATGTTGACTCAGGTTCGGATAATGCTTCTAAAAGCTAATTAAATTCCTCATCTGATCAGCCCATATATCATCCCCCAAACCGGGTCCCAAAGTGTTCATGAATTTTTTTCGAAGAAAATCAAATTTGTCTTGGAACGGAATATGGCCATTAACACTCCTTACCAGAGATGTTGACTCAGGTTCGGATAATGCTTCTAATAGCTAATTAAATTCCTCATCTGACCAGCCCATATATCATCCCCCAACCCGGGTCCCAAAGTGTTCATGAATTTTTTCGAAGAAAATCTAATTTGTCTTGGAACGGAAAATGGCCATTAACACTCCTTACCAGAGATGTTGACTCAGGTTCCGATAATGCTTCTAATAGCTAATTAAATTCCTCATCTGACCAGCCCATATACCATCCTATAACCCGGGTCCCAAAGTGTTCATGAATTTTTTCGAAGAAAATCAAATTTGTCTTGGAACGGAAAATGGCCATTAACACTCCTTACCAGAGATGTTGACTCAGGTTCGGATAGTGCTTCTAATAGCTAATTAAATTCCTCATCTGATCAGCCCATATATCATCCCCCAACCCGGGTCCCAAAGTGTTCATGAATTTTTTTCGAAGAAAATCAAATTTGTCTTGGAACGGAAAATGGCCATTAACACTCCTTAACAGAGATGTTGACTCAGGTTGGGATAGTGCTTCTAATAGCTAATTAAATTCCTCATCTGACCAGCCCATATACCATCCTATAACCCGGGTCCCAAAGTGTTCATGAATTTTTTCGAAGCAAATCAAATTTGTCTTGGAACGGGAAGTGGCCATTAACACTCCTTACCAGAGATGTTGACTCAGGTTCCGATAATGCTTCTAATAGCTAATTAAATTCCTCATCTGACCAGCCCATATATCATCCCCCAACCCGGGTCCCAAAGTGTTCATGAATTTTTTCGAAGAAAATCAAATTTGTCTTGGAACGGAAAAGGCCATTAACACTCCTTACCAGAGATGTTGACTCAGGTTCGGATAGTGCTTCTAATAGCTAATTAAATTCCTCATCTGACCAGCCCATATACCATCCTATAACCCGGGTCCCAAAGTGTTCATGATTTTTTTCGAAGAAAATCAAATTTGTCTTGGAACGGAAAATGGCCATTAACACTCCTAACCAGAGATCTTGACTCAGTTTCCGATAGTGCTTCTAATAGCTACCTAAGTTCCTCGAGCAAGGTTGCCATACCTAAATCTAGCTTTTAACATGAGGTGTAAAGTGTAAACAATTTTTACTAGTTAATTTTTCCTAGTCCTATTCTTAAGGCAGGAATTGTTAAGTGCTAGCATAGAATAAAATATTTCTACTACAATAAAAACTACAAAATATGCTTTGTTTGACCTTCTACTCGACAGTGGATAAATATTATTTTTCAATCAGAATATTATTTTAAATTGTTCAATAACGGGATGAAACAATAAACTAAAATTTAGTTTAGTTTATTTTTGCTAAATTTCACTGAATCACTATACTGAATTTATAATTTTTGTATTTCTTTATTTTATTACATTACTTTAAATTGCATACAACTTTAGTACACACGGACGTGTTGGTTTTAGTACTAATTTTCGTATAGGAACACTCAAGTTTCCTAATTAGATTTTAATTTAACAGTGTTAAACTAATACATACATAAAAGTGTGAATTTGTGAAGAACTTCACACGCATATTTCTATGTTTCCAATCGACACTTTACCCAGTACACATTTTGCGCACTTACAAGTACTTGCGGAGGTCGATTGGAAAACAGCTATTATTATTATTGTGTTGCAGATTATAATTTTTGCTTATTGGTGATAAAGCTACTATAAAATGAGTCTGTTTTGTGTAGACCATAATTTATTTTTCGTTAGTTGGCTAGCCTGTTTCAATTTTATTTTAGGTTGTTCGTGCATTTTCATTCATTTCTTGCTCTAGGTTAGAATATTTATTGAATTCTTGTGTGTGTGTCGTCTGGTGTTGTGCGATTTTTCAACTCTTGTTTGGGCGTATTAATATTTCCGCGTTCCGGGAAATAAGTTTACAGTTAAAATATTATTGTGTTGTGTATAATATAATTTATGAAAATATGTGTTTTATATAAAGTGGCGTGAAATTTGTTCTAAAATAAATTGAAATTCTTTCAATTTGATTGCAAAGTAAAACCAATAAAAGTATCGCTTACTGTGTGTGTGTGTTTGTGCTTTACAGTGTTTCATGTTTTGTATACTTCAGGTAAGAAAAGAGGTCGTGATTATTGATTTGAAATTCTTGTTCCGATAGTGGGCAAAATCTTAACACAAATGATTTTATATTTAATTCAAATAACACTGCAGAAACAATGCAGAATTTATCGTTCATAAAATCACGGATTTTGTGTGTATTTGTCTAACAAAATAATAATAATAAAATAGTCCAATTGGATTTCTATCTCACAGAAGGAGTGTCAAATAATTTTTGTGTATTAAGTGAGTGGTGTACCAACATTTTTTAAAATTAATTAAATTAATAATTATGTATTATAGTATATAATAATAATTTTCAAAAAAGGTTTGTCATCATATTTCTGTTTCGCATTAAATAAAATTTTGAATTTGTAAATTTATTGTAATCACGCACATTGCAAAATATTAATATTCAATAATGTATGTAATGTCAAGAGAATGAGTCACTCGCTGTGTCTCTCTTTTCCTAAAATTTTTGTTATTGCTCTGTGTGTGCGGTATCGCCACAGTTTTTGACTTCGCAAAAGGGCCGCGTACTTGCTAGTTGACATGTGTTTTATGTAATTACGTAGTTCGTGTAATTTTATATTAAGAAATTGCAACATGTGATTGTCTTTCGCGCTAATCGATTCTCTCTTTTGCCCAATGAACGAGTACGGATACTTCATTTGGATTTATCCGTCCAGAGCAGGAGTTTAGTTCATCTCAAGGCTCATTTAATTGTAGTTATTTGATCACATCCTGTTTATTTCCAATTTAAGTCGGATCATCTTGCCTCAGATAACATTTTATGATCCATAATACAAAGTAACTTAACTAGTTTCCTATTACGCTTTCTACAGTACTGTGTTAACATTGAAGATATTGGCCACTCGTACAATTTGATGTTGGGGGTTAGCTTCATGGTTTGCGAAACTGAGGATTAATGTTCTGTGTCTCTCATCGAAAGTTGTTCATATACTGTTATTCTTAAATGATCCTCTTAAACATGGCCAGACAATGGTCCGAATTAAAATTCTTACGGCTAGTTATCCTAGGCGAACATCAACTAAAAAGATAAACATTTAAGAGCCACCATAGATTCGATAGGTCCGTGAAGTCTTTATAACTCCTCTTGTGACTAGCTTTTACCAAGATACGTTAGACTAAGCTGACCAGATTTTCACTTTGACTGGGCGGGACACATCTTCTAACTTCTCTTTTTTCCCCTCTACATTATCACTGGCACTTTTAAGTCGGATCGTTTAACTAATTTAACTAGAGAATTTCGTTCATTCAAAATTTTATAAAATTCGTCACAAGAATTTGTTAAATTGCACGATTCAATTGCATGATTTGTTCCGGGTAAAGAAAGCATGTACTCCACCATCTGCAAAATGATAGTGAAATAATTTTATCGAGCTTCCCATAAAATTGATATCTTTAATGTTATCCAATATAATGAATCAAGACACTATTTAACTCTGATGTCGAATCTACTTAATCCAAACAGTTCCTAGAGAAGTTTTAAATTGGCTAAGTAGCTCGACTCGTTTGATTAGGCCAGCTCTTCATAAAGTAATGTCATTGCGAGTTGTTAGAGGAATATAATTATTTTCAAACCTTTCAAGACATTTTAGTTTTAAATCGTTAATATATTCGGAAACCTTATTGAAATTTTATCACCTTCAACAAATTTGACAGTATTATGATATCAAGGTGTCTGACGAATGTAAGGCATATTACCGATTCATTACTTTCAAAAGGTTTTGTAATTTTCTTGGGCATTTGTCTTACAGGATGGACCATTTTAAAGTGGTGCATTTTTAAAATTACGTTCAACCGCAGGCATCAAAGTAGACCATTTTGTTTTACTGTATTCGTGCATCTTTTCATACTCCACGTTTAAAGTCTCACAAAATTCTTCGGGATTTCCAGCACGAACAGTTTAAATATAAAAATTTGAATATAAATATGAGATAATAATATTTTCTATATCAATGTGCAAAAAACAGTGGCCGATTGAATTGCATTATGAATAATATATGCGGAACAACTCACTTCGACTATCCTTTATTTCAAATGCTGATTAAGCACTAACATTTGCATGGGTTTCGCGCAATACGTGATAGTTTTGTTTTCCAGTTAATTTTTTTTCTAAAGTACTTTGAATTGATTAAAATATTATTTGAGAAGTTTTATTCGGTAAGGACACAAACTCTAAACTTCTGGTTCAAATTCCCTTTCTCGCATCAAAGAATCTAAAAAGTGTTGGAAAAAGTTGTCTTTCCTGCTTCAAACCTTCAACCTTTCTTTTCTTTTCTTCTTCAATTTTTCTGATTACATGCATCACAATAAACGGAAACGAATGTGACACTATCGAATTGAAAACTTTTCAGATAATTGTCTCCGTACCGACTAAACGGCACAGTGGTGTTGACGTTTGTATTGGGAGGTACCGGGTTAGAATCCTGATAGGGGCAGGATGCAAAAGGGATTTTTCATCATCTGATTACGATCTATGTTGACAATGAACACAATTATGACCTCCATTCGGAGTGCAAAACTCATGGGCCGACCCACCTTTTGCACAATCATTTTTTTTTAAATTCAATTGATCGAAAACTTTATGGCTATAATTCGTAATATGAAATGCAAACAGTCCTTTGGCTAATGCTAATTGATGTTCTTCATGACCATAAAAATATACGGGAAAATAAAAAGAAGTAAGGTAATTGAAATATAATGATGAACAGCAAATGTTAAATTACCAGAAAATTACCAAACGCAACTTTTATGAAAAAGCGGGACATTTTAAAAACTTGGCGACACACGGGACAATTTGTCAAAAATCGGGCCTGTATTATCACAATTACCGAGAACAATCATCAAATATTTAACAATTAAGTTTCACATGTTCCAAAGTTTAGGAGAGTACTGACCTGGAAACAAGGATTGTTTATTATTTTAACGTAACGTTTAGATTTAGCTACACCAATTCTCTACGACTCTTAAGTTTAACGAAGCGGTTGTATCGAATTTCGTTTTTCCTACTGTCCAGTATAGTCTAAAAATAAATTGATTGGTTTTTAATTGCATTGTAGTCGTTGCCGTTTCAGCCATTTGATTTTTGAAAATCTCGATCATCATTCGGAAACTTATTGTTTCGAACAATTTTAGACTTTAAAAGTGTCCTTTCTTAAATTAAATTTGTTGTTGAACTTAATCTAATCTACCTAGTAGAAAAACTCCGTATTTGCATACCAGACAACTCTCGGCCCTCTATCGGAAATTTTCTGAGTTAGTTTTCATATTTTTTTCACCGTACCATCTTTTCACCGCTCGTATCTCGATCCATTGTTATATTTATAGCGCTACATTGTGTCCCCTTTCCATTTGCCAACTTTGTTCTTAATAATTTTTTTGTGAACCACCGGATATACAGGGTGGCTGACATGAACTGTTTCCAAAACAAAGCGCCACAGAATTTTTTTTTTTAATGAATTTTATTGAATCAAAGTAAAAAAATGTTCACAAATATTAAATTTTCGAATTGCATTCGCAGTTTTCGATTTGGCCGACAAAGCTATTGCATGCAGCACGAAAGTGGCTCTGCGGTATTTTGGCCCATTCCCGGCGAAGCGCTTGCTTGAGATGATCGACACTTTGGTATTTTTTTGTCCCAACTTTGCTCTTCAAAATACCCCAAACCGAGAAATCTAGAGGATTTGCATCCGGTGAATTTGGTGGCCATTGGGCAGTAGAAATGAACCGCAGAAAGTTGTTTCTCAGCCAATCTTGATTGACGCGCGCTTTATGACTCGGCGCCGAGTCCTGTTGAAATGTCCTGGCTCTGCGGCCGAAATGTTTTTGTGTCCCAGGTTTCAACGCTCCCTGCAACACATGATCCCGATAAATTCGAGCATTTGTCTTGATGCCACGGTCCAAAAAAACGAGCGGTGAACGGCTTTCGGCCGTTACGGCGGCCCAAACCATCACCATCGGCGGCGCTTGGTTTCGAGTGGCAATCCGTTGCTCCAAATTTTCAGTACAACGGCCGAGCAAGTAAATCCGGTCGTTTTGCTTGTTCACATATTGGAATGGAATTGCAAGGCCTTTAGCCCAAGATGATATTTCAATATGTGCTGCTTCCGTTCGAGCGAAATGTTCGCCTCACGAGTCATTTTTCTGCCGCTGCGGTACGGATTCCGAGCCATTTTGGCCTTCACTTTCCGAATGATATCCGGCGATGTTACAGTGCGTTTCGGTCCACCACCATGGCGTTTTGCAATGCTGCCAGTATCGTTATAACGATTTATGGTGCGATACACAAACATTTTATTCACATGCAGATGTTTTAACTGGTTAACAATCTGCGGCTGTGGTTTTCCAGCCAAATATAGAGCAATCACACTATTACGCTTGAATTCCATTGCGGATAATTTTTTTTCTGAATATTTCCCACTAAAATGCATTTGTATATTAATAAACAATGGAATGAACTGACATTAGTGTAAATTTGAGCGCTCTGTCATCACTGGTTGGACAGCAATAACAGTCTGAAGTTGGTTACGCTTCGTGTTGGTCACCCGGTATATTGTCCTCTATCGATTAAACTTATTTGATTTTTATGGATGCTTCTTCCCAAACCAGTAGCTCATCTAAATACGTAAGTACTCGTTTCTATTTTGTTATTAGGCCGAGGAAATAGCCGAATGATACAATGTCGTTAGATTAGAATCCGCGGAAAAATAAAAATTAGAAAGACCAGAAATAACCCGGAAGAAACCAATACTAGTTGAAGCGAAACAACTTGATAGGTTAGATTAGGTTAGATGAAGCAGTTGCATATTTTTGCTCTAAAATTTGTTTTATTAGTAGTTTTTCCAAAATTTTAAATTATAATGAAAATTTGGTTAGGACTGTACTCATTACAAAAATCTACAACATTGGGTGCTTGTGAAACAAATCGCTACAACTATCAATGGAGGGAACTTTGGTAATTCCTCTGTGCCTTCTTTTCAATCAATCACTAAAACAAGGAATTTTTTCTCTGAAGTGGAAAATAACAAGAGTAACGCCAATATTCAAAACTGGAAAACGGAATGATGTTTCCTGTTATAAAATAATGTCAATTTCATCAGTTCCGATGTTATTTGAGCTAGTAATATGCAATTCATTCAGGACCGTGATATGAAAAAGATTAACTGCAACCAACCTTCACCAGCAGCATAATAAAAGAAATAGAACATCACAAACAAGTTGGTGATATACACAGATTTTGCTAAGGCCTTTGGCTCCATCAGTCATTATAAAACCTTATAAATTTGGATTCTGTCCGTTTGTAACCTGGTTTAAATCATATTTAAGTAACCGCTCTTAACATCGAAATGAGGAACAAAAGGTCTGAATTAATCTCAGGCACCTTCGGCGTGCATCAAGGCTCCCATATTGGCGCTACGATCTTCACCATTTTCATTAATGGAATCACTGAAGTAATTTATTATTCAAAGGTCCTAATGTATGCAGATGACTTTGAAATCGAAATGAATCGTGGAGAACACCAACGACACGAAAAACTAATCCTATTGTTCAACAGTACCATATAAATGGTACCACTCTACAGAGAGTATATGAATTTAAAGACCTAGGCGTCACTTTCGTTAGTAATACGAGTTTCTCTAATCACATCGAGCAGTGCATACCTAGAGCTAACCCTATGTTTGGCTTTACTAAACTGTGGACTGGGGATATTGAAGATATTGAGACAATAAAGATATTGTACTGTGCATACGTCAGATCCCAACTTGGGTATGTTGTTAATTTCAATGAATGTATTCGTAACTCCAAAAGAAGTTTGTACGTTATTATCTTGGAGGGATGGTTTGAAATACGAGAAAAACTTATTGTATCACGTTAATCTGCAAGAACTACCGCCATTGCTCACTGGATGTAGAACCTACAATCTGACAACCCTGAAAAATAGAACGGAGTTTTTGAAATGTTTATTTATTAGGTACATCTTACTGGATGAAATCGATTCACCGACGTTGCTCAAAATGGTGGGTGGATTGTAATGAACAAATTTGTTATATTACATCGCCTGAAAAGTTCGCAGCCTGATGGTGCCACAGATGGTGTCACAAATTTAAAACCCATATGATTTAAAAATTCGTCTAACCTTCAAACGATGACACATATCGTGCATTACATTTCCGTTCATAAGTTAGTTGTTTAAAGTAGCGTCTTTTCTTAATTTCAAAACAACGAAAAAAAAAGAATTTCGTGTGTTGATTAAACACTGTTTTTTGATGGGAAAAATACCCTTCAAGCAAAGCAGTGGCTTGATAAGTGTTATCCGGACTCTGCACCAGGAAAATCAACTATCATTGACTGGTATGCTGAATTTAAACGTGGTCGTACAACCACCGATAATGAACCACGCTCAGTACGCCCAAATCAGGCTGTGATCTCAGAAACATAAAAAAAAATCCACGAAATTGTTTTGAAAGACCGTGAAATGACCGTTGAATTGCTTCTGTATCCAACGCATTCGCCAGATTTGGTTCCAGCGATTATTACTTGTTTGCAGTCTCAAAAAAAGCTCCAGGGAAAGAGATTTGGTTCGAATGAAGAAGTGATTGCCGAAACTGAAGCTTATTTTGGAGACAGATAAATCGTTCTGCAAAAGAGGGATCGAAATCTTAGAGAGACGTTGAACTGATTGTATCGCTCTAGAAGGAGATTATGTTGATGAATAAAATGTATTTTTCCCAAAAAAATTGTGTTTTCTTTTTTAGACCGGGAACTTTTCAGGCGATGTTTTATGTTATTTAATAAATATCAATAAAAATAATATAAATAAGAAAAGGCAAAAAATTTACTGATGTTCCATTCGCTAATTCTCTTGACGCTCTCGCGCGTAAACTTCATAATTATTTTTGATCCAGGAATTCCACGGTTGAAGCATGTTATTCGGTACCATTCATTTCGGTACTAATCAATCAATTTATCTAGGATCACTCTTCGAGTCAATATACAGTCAACAGAAAATTGATTTCTTAGTTACGGAGTCTTATTTTTAGATACGTAGACTGTAAGTACAGTAAACGCTCGATTTAACGGACCCCGATTTAACGGACAATTTTTAATTTTCCATTTTTCGGTTACCGATTATTATGGCATTGGATATGTTGGATGGAAATGGGATTCTTAAATGATTTTGGGAAGGAATGCTGAAATATGGCCACCTGGTACGAAACTCAGTCATTTCTTAACCGATTATGATGGGATTGGGTATGTTTGATGGGAGTGGGAATCTTATATGGTTTTGGGAAGAAGTTCTGGAATATAGCCACCTGGGACGGAATTCAGCCATTTCTTAACCGATTATGATCGGATTGAGTATGTTGGATGGAAATGGGATTTTTAAATTATTTTTGGAAGAAGTTCTGGAATATGGCCACCTGGGGCGTAACTAAGCCATTTCTTAACCGATTATGATCGGATTGAATATGTTGGATGGAAATGGGATCCTTAAATTATTTTTTAAGAAATTCTGGAATATGGCCACGAAACTCGGTATTAAGCAGGCATTTTTCTTGAAGCAAGCGGCTCGTAATGCTAACAAGTTTCTGGTAATGCTGAACATCGTTATGAACCCTACACAAAGGGATCCGATAAATTTACAGTATTCTTATCAACAACGACCTCGAAAACTGTTCACGTGAACATGGAATATGATGCCTTCTAAGACCATGAAATCTTCAGAACTTTTCGAAAATTTCCATCTTTGAGGTACTTGCGATACAAGGACTTAAATCATATGGTCATATTCTAGAACTTTTTCCAAAAATTATTTAGTAATCTCATTTCACCCACAATGTTCAATTTCTGTCCTAGTTTGTCATATTCCTGAACTTCTTCCAAAAATCCATTAAGAATCCCATTTCCATCCACCATACCCAATTCCGTCCCTAGTGGCCATATTTCAGAATTCCTCCCCAAAATCATTTAAGAATCCGATTTCCATCCAACATACCCAATCCGATCATAATCGGTTAAGAAATGTTTGAGTTCCGTCCCAGGTGGCCACATTCCAGAACTTTTTCTCAAAATCAATTAAGAATCCCATTTCCGTCCAGCATACCCAATCCCATCATAATCGGTTAAGAATTGATCGAGTTCCGTCCTTAGTGGCCATATTTCAGAATTCCTTCCAAAAATCATTTAAGAATCCCATTTCCATCCAACATACAATCCGATCATAATCGGTTAAGAAATGGCTGAGTTCCGTCCCAGATGACCATATTCCAGAACTTTTTCCCAAAATCAATTAAGATCCCATTTCCATCCAGCATACCCAATCCCATCAAAATCGAGTAAGAATTGATCGAGTTCCGTCCCTAGTGGCCATATTTCAGAATTCCTTCCCAAAATAATTTAAGAATCCCATTTCCATCCAACATACCCAATCCGATCATAATCGGTTAAGAAATGGCTGAGTTCCGTCCCAGGTGGTCATATTCCAGAACTTCTTCCCAAAATCAATTAAGAATTCCATTACTATCCAGTATAAACAATCCCAACATAATCGGCTAAAAACTGCCTGACTTTCCCAGATTAAATTCGATCGAATCGATTAAATTAAAAAACATTCTGATTTAACGGACATTCGGATTTAACGGACACCTCCAATTAGTCCTTTAAATCGAGCGTTTACTGTAATTTAAGTTTCGATTAAACATTCTAAAACGCTTCTAAGATTTGAAATAGTTATATAACAAATTAGCTGTAATCTTATACCATTACCGTTAAAATAAGTAACCATTCTAGTTTAGCACGTACATAGAATAGGTACCACCAAAATAGAAAATAATTTTAAATTCCCAAATGTCTGACAACACAAACTTCTTGAATAAATAAAAATTATTCACGATAAACTAATAAAATATAAAACAACAAAACCAAAATTTGATTTATTTGGTGTTCTTGATGAACGGTGACTCAAAATCAATTTGGTGGAATACTTAATTCGAAACGACAAACAATCAAAAGCACTACCAAGAGAAAGAGTGTAGCGAATTTATCGACCAGACACAGTTCAATGATTTTAGCTTTGTTTTAGCTATACTTTCACTGTACTATTTACACTAGCAATCTATTGCCGGAATTTTGTAATCGATGGAGATATAAAATATCGATTAAAACTAGTAACGATAACCGTCATCGTCATCGTCGTTGTCGTGATTGATAACCTATCAATGTTTTTATGTGGGGGTAATAAATCGGTTGAATACTTTTCTTTGAAAATTCCCAGTCGTGTGTGTATGTTTGATGAAAGCAATGCTGATAGCAAAATAATAGTTTGTTTTTATAGGTTTATAACTATTATTGTTATCTATACGATGTATGTTATATTTATTCAGTAAGTTCCAAATATTAGGTTTAAAAAGAATTCGATAAAAATCTATTGCACGTACACATTAATTAATTGAGTAATTTTCGCTAATCAAATCGATTTAATATAAAATCGTTTATTACTACACTCATCGTTAATGACATCATTTACAATAAATTGATATACAAAGTGTTAGTATGAAAGCGGTGTATTTAAGGGTGAACGGAAAATCCTCGTTACTTGTATAAATACTCGTTAGCTAAGTTCGAGTTTTTGTTCAAAGAACAATATTTAACTATGGCATGCGAAATTTATTTATTTTAAGATTTTGTGTATTTAACATTTTACTATATATTGCCAAGGTTTAACGCTAAGGCCACCCGCCAACCTTGGCGCATTCCATTTGGAGTACACAAACTGTTTTCCCGCAATTCCCCTTACCTATTTATTTATTTACAATCAGCTAATTAACTCATTCGAGTTTGATGGTATGTAAAAATAAGTAGGAAGTTTATTATATTAGTATAAAACGAATTAAGCTGGTTTCTAAGAAAATGTTCTTTGTTGATTTGTAATTCTAAATAAAATGGCTTAATTACAAAACTAAATGTTTTTACCACATCAAAGTATTTTTTTTCCCAGAATAATTTCTAATTCAGTCTATTTTAAGTTGGTTCGCTGTAACTCAGAGAAAGTATATTTGAAGCTGGAAAACTATTTTCCAGATAAGGATGTTTTATTTATCTGCCTTCTCATGGATAGATATACTTTTTTTTAATTTTTTGGCACTTAGACTAAATGGACGGGCTTCAGTTTTAACGCATACCTAAATTTTTAATCTTCTATTTTATTGAAATGTCCTCTATATTACGATTTTCTTTTACGTATGGGTTGATTAGATAAAACTTGCACGAATTTCATCTATTTTTACCTATTTTACTAGACCTAATTTGTTGAAGATTATTATCTGTTATCCGCAATTTTCTGGAAGATATACGTAGTAAAAAATAAATATGTATATTCTCAGTTCAAAAAATCCTACGTCACTTTTCAATTGGCCAATCTAGATATGTTTCCTAACTAATTTTATACGAGCAACGAGAAGATTTTTGTACGGGGAAAGAATTGCAATTGTTATAAAACAACAAAACACCTTGAATAATTTAATTTTAAAATATTTAATTTTGCGAGGAAGGTTAAACATCTCAACTTAATTTTGGATAGGGATAACTTTCCACTGTTATGGAAAGTGGGTAGTTACAGGGGGGTTTTTCTAACACTTTTGTTAAAAAACTGAAAATATTTCACATTAACATGACTTCTAAAATTTATGGAACGCTACTGACGCCAGTTATGAATCTTATGTTACTCATGTATATAGATTATGATCTCAGCTACCATAAAAACATAAGCCCAGGGTAGTTACAGGGGGGTTTTTCTAACACTTTTGTTAAAAAACTGAAAACATTTCACGTTAAAATGACTTCTAAAATTTATGGAACGCTACTGACGCCAGCTATGAATCTTATGTTACTCATGTATATAGATTATGATCTCATCTACCATAAAAACATAAGCCCAGGGTAGTTACAGGGGGGTTTTTCTAACACTTTTGTTAAAAAACTGAAAACATTTCACATTAAAATGACTTCAAAAATTAATGAAGTGCGTATTAATGAATCAACGTAGGCGATTTTTTTTTGTGTTGCCCTGTATTTGTATTATGATGAATATAATAATTTTAATATATTTTAAGAGTCCTTATACAACCGCAAATCGTTCTTTAAAGAAAATTTACTTTTTTCGTTTCAAAACGTTTAAACATATATTTTCTCTTCTTTTTCATTAATTATTTGATTTTTCATCAAACTTTCTGCTGGTCAGAATTATTGCTTTGCTTAAAAATTTCAAAAATTTTCTGCTGGTTTCAAAACATACCAGCTGAAAAATTTCCTTTTTGTGATAGTGCTGCCTCTAGCGGTGAATAGCAAAAACACATTTTTTCTGCTGGAAATTTTCTGCTATCTTATACAGCATGTCAAAAATTGTCCCCTCCAAAATAAAGTTGGAGTGTCTGGGCTTTCGTAAAATTAAATATTTTGGAAACTACTCAGAGTACTGCATTTTAATTGGAGCACTCTGTATAGGCAAACGTTGAACAAAAATAATATCATGTGTACCAGCAAAATGGTTGCCTCTGCATCACGAGCAATTGAAAAATCACTTGTTCTGTTTTTCATAACCATTATTCATGATTAAGTGATATTTTCGGTTAAAAATTGTTAAGTCTGGATGGGCCGAATGGAAAACGGCAAATTATAAAAAAATGATTTTCCAAGTACTTGTAATCTCTAAGTCCCATGTTTGTCGTAAAAACCAATGGTGCTTTATGCCGAGACAATAATTTTGGTACTTTTTGGTTTCATTTTGATTTATTTCAGGTGTCAAATGCCTTTTAAGTCCCGACTGAGTGTTTTTTTAACACGGGTTTTTTCATCTTTGTCCCAGTTATTCATGATGGCGCCTTAATCTTACGCCAATTTGACGAAACAACAAAAACCTTCGCCTAAGAGGGCTTTAAATTTTATATTTTATTTTATTGGTTTTGAGCAACACTTGGCTATATAACTAACTAAAACTTAAATATTTTACAATTTACTATCATGAACGAGAAAAATTAAAAGTGGTTGTATAGTTATGATTTATGAAACATCGCAATTAAAAAAAGTCTTTTCCCTTCTAAAAATAATTGAACAACATAACGTTTTAAAAATTAATACTAATTTAGATAGTTCTTCGAGGCACTAATATAGAGCTCATCATCTCTGCTGTTTTTCGTTTTTGTTGCAATGGAAGAGTTATACAGAGGGCTTGTCTGCTCCTCAGTTGCTCAGAAGAGTATCTGGATGATGTTATGGTCGTTGACTTCAGGTCCTTCTCTGCATTTTTTCATTGAGGAACCACTATTCCGGAGTTCTCTGACTCCAGTGTATCTGCTCCGTTTTCAAACCCGAAGTATATAACTATAGTAGTTTTGTTTACTCTTTCTAAAATGATCAAGTTCTAACTCAGCTTGATCACCAAAAAGGTGATAAGAAATCCCGTTTATAAGCGAGGGTGGATCTAATGCCATTTAGTATCTATGCTATTTAGAGGGCAACTATTGAAATTTTCTTGGCTTAGTAAAGAGGTTCAACTCTGTCTAGGACGATTTAGATATTTACGCTTTTTTAATCGTAAGCAGATAACGTACCGTCTGCTATCTCTGCGGCTTAGTTATTTATTTTTCGTCAACTCGCAGCTCTTCGTTAATAATCCGTCTTTTTTTTTTTAATGTAAAGCCTAAAAGCCTCCTTCCCTGATTGTCCTCATTCTCACATTATTTAACAAATTCTCACTATTAAAAATCGACACTAAAGAATATTCTTGCAAAAGCAGTGATTTTCTATCGTGCGTACTAAAGCCTACAAAGCTATATGTATGCTGTTCCCTTTACATACGCATGTTTGAGACTGCGCCAAACAGGTTCTGAGAGGTTATCTGATTTCGGTTTGTATAGTTTATAAAAGAATGACGTCACATTACAAGCATGTTAGAGTAGAATCCGTAGAGTAATTCTTATTATGCCATTAAGCCCTTTTCTCAGTGTGTGATCTATCTATCCATCTCCACTTTCGGTTCTTGATGTCGCAATCAATTTCGATCTGTTTTGTTTGCTGTAGAAATTTTTCGTTAGTAATCCTATTTGGCCAGAGGAATCTTGGTAGAGATGTAATATTCCTGTAATCTTTGGCGTGTGTTTCCATGTTTCACAGCTCTAAAGGAGTACTGATTTTACACGGGAAATGAACTTTCGTAGCTCTGTGTGTCTTGGCAGGACGGATGCATTCCAGATTTTATCTGCCGAGTCAATTTAAGGTTTCAAAGAAGCATTGTTGGAATCAATGATTCTTAAAGAATCCTGGTTGTCTAATGCAAAGCATATTAAGCGAATTTTTCAGTCAGTTTCAATCAAGGCGCCTGCCTTAAGATTTGAAACAATTTCTATCTGATAGGCAGTGGCGTACTATCCAAGGGATTATGAAAATTTTACCTCAAGATCAGATACATGCAGTTCGTTTCCCTCTAGACCACCACTAAATAATTCGTCGGAGAACATGATCAAGTCAAACGGCACTATCTTCCAGAGATTGTTGCCTAAATGCCGTATAGGCGAGTATTTATGAATGCTCCACAGCTTCAAGCAAAATATTGCTCTACAACTGAGCCAGTGTGCTCAGTTTCAACTCTAGACCACCGTACTAGTGCACCAAATGTGACAATAGGTCTCGGTACCGCGACGTACAAAGCACTATACATGCAGTATTTTGGATTGAAGCCCCATGATTTGTTAAATGTATTTCTATACTTCTATACTACAAACATACCTTGTCTTCGAAGAGAGAATACGTAGATATTTCGATGTGGATTCTTTTTCTGAGTTATTGCCACTTCCAACAGTTTTCCTGGCCCATGCAACGGAATTTTGCTGGAGCTGCCTTTTGAGAGTACCATCGCGATTTCCAGCATTTGGTAGGTGCCTTGGGAGCGTCTCGCTTAGATAGTGACCCACTTTTTGGGATCGAGATTAGTATTTTGCAGTTTTGTTAGTTACAATGAATATTTCCGTGCCCTGATTGTTTACCATACGGCCTAATAAATCAGATTTTATATGGACTTGTTTCATCTTAATAAATCTTTACACTAATATTCGGTGATATAGAATAAATTATTTAATGTTATCATCTAAATTAGATGTATATGATTCTCTGAACCGTAGAGTCGTGTTTCTCATTGTAAGCAGTGTTGAAAACAGACTTTATTTCGTAATTGATTAAATTTCTTGAAGTGTTGATTGGAATATAATACCCCAATTAGTTCGCAAACTGGTGAAAGCGTTTACATTTTTGCATGGTCGAATTTCAACAATCCATATCGTATATTCGCCAAAAGTTTTCCCCTTTTCGATGGTAAAATAAACAATTGCGTACACTTCATAATCTAAGACCCTCTTCAGATTACCTGAAGATTATGGATTAAAATCCAATATTATGGCAGCATCCTTTTCTGTTTTTTTTAAACGAAGGAAAAAACAGTAGTCTAGAATGAAAGTTTTACTCTTAATTAGACATCAGGTAATAATAAGGGTTGGTAAACGTTTTAAAATCCAACCTTGGATCCTGTGTCGTCCTAAGGGTTAAGCTACCGACCAAATGGTACAGTGGTTAAAGCTTTGGCGTTTGGATCGAGAGGTACGAATCCCGATAGGGGCAGGATGTAAAATGAAATTTTCATCAACAGATTACGATCTATGATTAAAAGGATCGGTGATCTATCTATGACCCATCTTCCATGTCCAGTACTATAGGTTGGCATGGAGCTATGCAATGTGCAGATGGTAACTTAAATCTTTCCTATAACCGTACCTCTTCGAGTTGGGAGAAATTGCGTAACGTAAGACGGGAAAATGAACGGGAAAATAACCCTTAATTCTGTGGTCGTTTAAGGCTCGTGGTTTCAAACTTTCTCGTTAGTTATCCCGATAACTTAGCAGTTTTGTTGTTAGCTTCGTTCCGCAATAGTGGTTTGGGAGAAGTATTCCTGTGTTAAGTTAATTACCGATTATAGACCTTATGCAATCTTCGCCAAAGGCGTTGAGTATCCTGTTAAGAGTTCAAATTATTATTATGGGAGTTTATGTGACTCGACATTAATGTCGAGCAAACTAAATATTGATAAAAATTCTCTAGTGCTTTTCTGGAGACAGATATTTTATGTGTGATAAGCTCCTGCGGTAAAGCAAAAGATCATAAATATGTCGAATGACTTACACTCCTTGAATTGAATATTATCAAAAAGTCCAAAATTTATTACGTTACGAATAAAAAAATCTATAAAACCTAGAGAATTCGCATTTAAAATACACACAACAAATACCCACACCCACGACTATTGATTATTTATGACATTGTGCTTGCGTTAAAATTAGACTACAAAAAGCTTGATAATATAATTTATTAGAACATTTTTTTTGTTGTTGCTACCACCCTCTTCTTATATGCGCGTGAACCCAAAATTGAATTATGTTTCATGATGTAGTTTGTATTTTCTTTCTCGTTGTGATAAGATTTGGATTAAATTAAAGCGGAAATTTATAAGAATATTTTTTTGAGAAAGGTACAAATGTTGTTTTGGATCATCAAATAATACGGTCGCTTATTAAAAAGAACATTGCTGATTAAATTCAATTACTTTAGTTGAAAAATATCAAATGCAATTACTTTTGTGTATTTCGTATATAGTATGAAACCAGATTCATTAGGACTAAAAAGGTATGTTATCTCGTTATCCGTTTAATTAATGTTGTTTCTTCAGCTGTAAACCAAGGAGGACGATAATACAGTAAAAACACATCTCATTCTCATTCCCATTGCCGATTTACGTTGATTCTTGATCTCACGCTTTTCCCTACCCTCAAGTATCGCACCTATGATAAATTTGATCATGTGAATGATGTTAATCTGGAAGCAAATTCTCTTCTTTCCCATGCATAGCGACCCAATCCACTAAAAACTAATGAATGATCCAGTGTGTTGGATATACCGCTCACTTTTGCTAATCAGTTAGCCTATCGTTATTCAGGATTACCAAATCGACATCCAGATTGCAATTTGCCACCAGATCTCACGCAGTTGATTACATTTCTCCACAATTCATATACTTTAATGTAGTACAATGTTCCTCGTGCGGTTTTGGAATGTACATCCTGACATTTAACGGTATAAATCCAGCTCATACATAATTTGCGAGAATTGGAAAGTTGAAAATAATCTTATTGGCTTCTATGTCTGTCGACTCATTCTCGACCCATTTCTTTAGCTGCGTTTTTATGAAAAACAATCGGGTTGTGTTCGCGATGGCTTTTTAAAATTTGTCCAATTTAAAATTAAAAATTTAATTTCTTTTAAATTAAATAACTTAGATTTAATAGTAATCTAAGTATAACAAAAAAAAAACCAACATAAAAGTTGTACAGTTTTCATGTAATATCGATGTTCTGAATAGTTCTGTATAATAACGGAACTGTTCAACTGTTCTTAACACCCCCCCCCCCCCAATGCTGGTCGTTTAATAACGCCATACTTTTGTACACATTTTTGAATTGTTGAAGGGCAGTGGATGGTCCTGTTATGCCGGTTAAGTAATAGTTGATGACCGGAACACAAATCTTTCTTCATTTTTGTTTCTAATCGTGCCCAGGTCAGGGCAACCGATAATCGACTAGAGATTATTGTCATTATTTTGGTGTTGATATCACTTGGCGTAACAATGGATGGTTGTGATATTCGTAAACCGCTTCAATAGGATATGATTTGAATTAAACAGGATTGAGCACCATTAAGACTATTTTAGTTCTCGCGATTACTAAAATTTCGTTTCTAATGGCTGTATGTGCGATATTGTTGTCGCTAAAATGAGGCGTTTTCATGAGCCGCTATACAGTATCTCCTGGTCTCCGATTCCTCCGATGAATACATTTAAGTATATAGCGAGCTGCTTGTTGCAAGATAGGCATTCGCTCGTACATATTTTGTAATCCTTGAATCTGGTTGAGTATGGAGATAATCGGGCCACATTTTCATCGAAAGGTTAATTTTGTTCAAAATCTGTCACTTTTCTTTAACAAAGAACCTCAGGTCGTTACAACGTATTCCAGTTGAGATCGAATCGCAATACAATTTTCGATATGCCCATTAGCAGGTGTGTAAACATGAAATCGGATTTTTTTTTAGTAAAAAGTACACGTTCATCGTATGATAATAATTAAGAGTATTTTATACAAAGTATTGCCCATCATTAGTTATACATTTTTTCCCATCTTTCCGCCAATGTGTGGATATCACACCAAAATAGCTGTTCCTCAGTCAAGTCTGGCGAGTAAGCCGCATGTGAAAGTATTTCCCAATTAAGTGCTTCCAACGTTGCTTTGTGTTATGGTGCATTATCATGAAGCAAAATCACTTTGTGTTGCCTTTTATCATATTCTGGTCGTTTTTCACGCAAAGCTCGATTCAAATTGATCATTTGTTGTTGGTAGCGTTCAGTATTTACGGTTTCATCAGCTTTATTTTGATCACACTCTTCTGATCCCACCAAATACAGAGCATTGTATTCCGTCCGAAGCGATTTCGCCTTGCAGTCGATGTCGATGGTTGTCTTGGATCAACCCAATACACATACGCTTTGGATTCTCAAAATAGATCCATTTTCATCGCCAGTCACAATTCGATGGAGAAATGACTTTCTTTTGTATCTGGCGAGTAACATTTCGCAAGTAGTTTTTCTATTTTTCTGTTGCCTTTCATTCAGTTTATGCGGAACCCATTTTCTCAGCTTTTGGATCTTTCCCATGGCTTTTAAACGTATGGAGACAGCTTCTCGTGACACATGCAATTGATCCGCGAGTTGTTTTTGTGTTTGAGCGTCATCCTCATCCTTTTTTGGTGGTCTTCCACGTTCTTCGTTTCTCACGTCAAAATAACCACTTTTGAATTTATTAAACCACTCATAGCATTGTGATTTATCAAGAGTTTTCTTCAAATGATAACAAAAAATCAATCAAGTCCGTAAATCGTAATATGTAGACACAAAATTCGACATTTTTAACAAGTAAAAACATGCGTTATTGTATGAAACTTGTATGGTTATGAATTGAACGTTGTTGACTGATGTCAAAAGAAAACAATGGCGCCGATGACGTGGTTTGTCGAAAAATACATTGACAGGTGGCGCCAAGTATAATGAGTTTCGATCCCACTCACTTAATCTTTCTATTGCCTGTCGTTTCTATATGACCCGAAGTGCAGTTTTGTTCTTTATAAAATGCTTTTTTGAATCGAATCCGATTTACTGTTGGTGACTTTCAGTCTGTGGTAAATAGTAACAGTGAGTAGAACTATAATATACTACGAAGCGTGTCCATTGTTTTGAAAATGGATAATGATTTAGACGAACATTTATACACAACTGATGGTGAAGACGGTTTTGTAAGAGTTTATTACTGACGAAAAAATTTCTGATGATGAATCAAATAATCATATATCAGAAGTATCAGTAGATGAGGACTTTGTGTTATCCAAAATTGGCGATATTCGCTGGAAAACAATTTCCCCTAATCATCAAGGGAGAAAGGCTATTAGTGTGCCAGAAGCTTTTCCTGTCTGTTGCAGATCAATACTAAAAAGAAAGTGAATTCGTCCATGTCAATAAAGGAAAATAGGGGGGGGGGGGGGGAGGGAGGAGTTTGATAGTGTGAGGGACTTCATAAAGTAATTAAGGGGATGTGAGAGCCACTACGGAAGAAACAAATTCAGGAGACTATTTGCATTCGGGTTTGAATATTGCTAAACTTTTAGTATTGTATAACTCGTCTGTTGATGAAACTCTACATGTAAAACGTCTCTTAGAGAAAAATTAAAAAAATCTGTCCGGGATACTACTGAACCGAAAGTTTTCATGATAGAGAAACGTATTCATAAGCTAAGGGTTCATGCTTTCTACGAACTGTGTCGCCAACCAGATGATGAGACTATTACGTACGTTTTTACAATTTTTATTTGCGGCAACTTAATTTTTACTGCTTATGTAGCGTCGACCAGAAAGGGCAGCACCCATATTTTTATGTGTGGATTGAAAATTTAACCGGAAAAGGGAGCATGGAGATCTCCAAAGCATTACTTAATTTTTTAAATAATTCAGCAGCCTTTCAAAACAAGAAAAATTTACGGTTATTTTCCGATTGGTGTGTTTCACAAAATAAAACAATATTAATGTGACCGACCAAATGGCATATTGGTTAAAGCTTTGGCGTTTGGATCGGGAGGTACCGGGTTCGAATCCCGATAGGGGCAGGATGCAAAGGGAATTTTCATCATCAAATTACGATTTGTGATGAGAAGGAACACATCTATGACCCCCTGTCGGAGTGCAGAACTCATGGGCCGACCCATCTTCCATGCCAGTAGAGGCTGGCATGGAGCTATGCAATGTGCAGATGGTAACAAATCGGACCTATATCTGTACGTCCTCGATTTGGCAGAACTGCGTAAGGTAAGGACGTAAATAAGCGAACTGCGAAAGAGTTAGGAGTGCTTCGGCCCCAGAAAAAGATTGCAAAGAATAAAAACAAAAAAAAAAAAATATTAATGTGCAAATGTTTGTAATAACAATTTTGTTCCCGTTACAAAACCACACAGGACTGAAGTTCATCTCTCTGTTTTCCCAGTTCGGGGACAGTGGATTCGATCCAGCGGATCGAATATTTGGACGAGTTGAAAAAACTCTTTGAAAAAATGCAACGATATTTTCGCAGGATGAATACGTCAATGTCTATAAACAATTTGGGGTAGTTACTAAGCTAGGTTTGGACTGGTTTTTGTATGGCAAGACTAAAGCTGGGCATTATTCAGTCTCATATAAATGTTTATTGAACTTACGTTATGAACATATTAGTTTACTACCCCGTTTAAACGTGGAAGTAATTGGAAAAACGCCATGAACTTCACACTAAAATAATTGCTGTTGTGACATCCGATCCCTTGAAAATATTCAGGACGTTAAAAAACTCCTGAGTTTAAATTTTGGGGAAATTTGGGACACAACGAATGAGCATTTCATCGAGTGGTATCGCAGCGTTTTAAGTTTTCAGACAGAGCTTCCACAAGAAAAGGACGAACTTTGCGATTGTTTTGATAAAGAAACTGCTATTCACATCTAAATTTTTTTATTTTACTTACTCGTTTTACGTAAAAATTATTTAGTTTTTAATTTATTTGAATTGAATTTGTATTATGGTTTTTTAAATAAAGAATTTCATAACCTTTGTATCTAAATTTTTGTTTTATTATAGTGTTCTTTAGAAATAAAATTCAAAGCAACCATCTTTGCAAGACCACGCAAAATCAGCTTTATCCAAACAAAAAATTAAATATTCGAGCTATTATATCTTATCCGAGTGATGTGAAGCAGTAGACTGACATAAACAAATTATAGCAATGATAAAACTTATTTAATAAACAATTTATTTTAATTATCCAGCACACTGATTACTGTGATAAAGTTGGTTCTGCGTGGGACCTCCTCAAGCACTGATTTGTTATAACCCGTAGGGCTCATGTAATGAATTTTTGAAATTTAACTAATTTATCGTGTATGTGCTCGCAACGAACGAGCCGCTACCTTTAATTTAATATCAGCAAACGCATTTGTAGTGCATAGAACAAGATCACGACCCAGTTTATGGTTGTTTATAGTCCAGGTTGATGTGCTACATCTAGGTACACCTTGAATATTTGTGATATCCGGCATCTTTATGTTATCCTTAAGATAGATGTTGTTTAACGAATTTAAGCCTGATGATCTAGCAAAATTTCCGTACCCGTTCAACGAAAAATATATCTGTTTGGGGTAATAAATTGTGTTAGTGTCTTCACACAATTGGTGGTCGGTTATTGTTTAAGACATTATCAAATATAAATATGTTTAATTGCTCACTTCTTGATGTAGTGATACTTTCGAATTAGCGGATGGAGATGATAAATCTGTACAATTAACAAGTGGAAATTTTCAAGGTTCACTAGTAATCGTCGTATTGGATGGAATATTTAAACGTGGTTGACATTCGAAGTAATTGTGAAAGGTTAATTTGTTTGTTCTTGCAAGTAAGATGTTTAGGTTTCTGGAGCGTAGATTAGATCACACAATCAGTTTTAAATTGAAGAGAAACCACAATCACGTATTTACCCTCAGTTTTATATACCTTAGGTGTGTCCTATTCGTTTATAATTCATATATGTGTTATTTATGGGGGAAGACTGTAGCCGCCTGCCTGTAGCACCACGCGAAGAGTCTAGACTAAGACTTTACTGCTCGCTTGGATTGTATGAAATCCCATAGTTGCGATACTCATCCTATAATTGCGGAAATTGAGTTTGATAAAACTCTGTATAAACACTTTTATTTTCGGAAAATTATTAGCTTTCTAGAAATATGCCCGTTATGAGAATGGGCATTTGTGTCAATGTGCTCGTACATAGCAAAATGTAAATCATCAACCACAACTCCTGATGCCTATCAATATTGTTGTTTCAATAAACAAATAAAAACTAATTATTTTCGTAATCAGATAACATTAGTATAGTGATGCAATTTGAACGTATAATGACTTCCGTATATGTAACTATAAACCATGTACAGGGCGGTACTTTATTATTCAGTACATAAAATACTTTGCTTATAATCACAAGTTTTTAAATTTTTACGAATTTACGAAAAATTTAAGTACCATGTACCTATATATAGTTAGAGCAACAAACCTAAATTTAGTTTTATGGTTTATAGTTTTAATGTAAATTTTTGTTTTATTATAATTGTAGATCGTTTCACTTGTGCAATTTAGATCAAACGGTTCTTGTTTTGATTGCATACCTACCTAAAAACAAAACAAAAAAAGTCAACAAATTTTGTTTGACTTGTAATTCGCGACCGCGATATGGGAAAATAGTTTACGGTAACGTGCACATTTATGCCATTTACGTGTGCGACGTGCCAATCTCTTGCTGTTTCTACGAGACTACATATATAGTAATTGATCTTTGAGGTGTATAGTAATTAATGAATAATTGCACTTTACATATACATAAAATTATAGTTAATAACGGTACACCCGTATATAAGAAATATTACAATTAACGAAATGAAATCATTTCCATTCTGTGCCTGTATTGTTCGTTGTGTGCTGTGCTGTTAAACCGAAAGAAAGTAAATTTATACAATTTGATTTATGGATAATTTGTTTGACGTAATTTTCTTTTTTCTTTATGTCGAAATAGAAACGTTGTGCTAATGTTAAACGGTAATTTAGAGCGTAATTATTTTTATGTATATATATACGAGTACGTACTAGAAGAAAATTATCGAAAACTATTTCATTGCCACCTATTTAGCACTTTTAAATTCACAAACAAATTATTGTATTCTTAGTTTATTTCAAGCCAGAGCCAAAGTAAGGTAATTGAAGTACTGTTCTACTAGCTAGTGAAAACTATAATACAATTTTTCATTCATTTCTAAATGAAATTACTTAGAATTATTGAAGTTTGCTTGAATTTTGAGAGAACCTTATTGTGTCAAAAATCACTTTTGAAAATCTCAGACAATAGAATTAAAATGAGCATTCCGGTATTTACGGTATTGTGTCACTTTAACAGTATTGTTACTGATCTTTCATAGATTATGAACTGGTCTCCCTAACATACATAAATGGTTTTTGCAATCAACTTCCAGGATAATAAGCTGTTTCGGTTGTCGGAAATGGGATGTTATAAGTGATTCGGCTAAAATCAAGTCCAGTAACAGTCGATAATTTTAATTTTGAAACTGTAGAGTTTTACGAGTAATATATAAGAATTATTTAGAGTTTATGATTTCACTGGTATCGAGATGCGAAAATTTCACCTAAGAAAAATTCGTCTAATTTCATAAGGAAGTCGTTCTAATTATTTACTATCGAGGTATTCGAATTACTAGAGATTTAAATGTCCATTTTATTTTGAACCCATAAAATTTGAAAATTGGTCCTAAATAATAAGGCTGAATTTCTGTTTTGTACCCTCAAATTCCAGAAAATAGAGGAATTTGAATCAAGAGAAACTAAGTATTACACGACCTAACACTTTCTTAATAGAAAGCACCAACAACATTTCATCAGCGTTATAAATTCTAATTAAAGGCTCGGCAATTTTCGACTCCTGTATTCTTAAGTCTTAAACTCACATTAAATCTGACGAGGTGTTTAGAAGAGAGCATAACTTGTAATCTAGCATATCCCTATATAAACAGTTTTATTAGTTGATTTTTCATTACATTAAAGCTAGGTTAATAAAAAAAACATTTATAACAAGGGACCCAAAATCCTGTTTCTCAAAATCTCGTAATTTTTAAAAATCCCTCAAAAACCCGTATTTCAATCCCGTATTTTAACGATCACATTAAAATCAATCCCGTATTTTAAAATCTGTAATTTTAATATTAACTGTGTTAGTAAAGTATGTTAATACTTTTAGACAATAAAGTTTCGTGTCAGCTGTTAGGCTGGTTAACTAGAACATACTTCATACTAAGTCATATGCTTACTACCGAAAGAAAGGAATCCGCTCCATCCACTCCTCCCTATCCACACGCTTTCATAATAATCCTTTAACACTTTACAAGACCGAAGGACAGGATTATAGAATAGACCAGGATCCAACGACCTATGCAGAGACAGGTAAAATATTTGGAATTAACAAACACAATAAAATTTACAATTTAATCAGGAAAAGTATTAATGTAAACTAAGACTCCTCCAATGAAAGCATCTATTGCTTTCTCTGAAAACATTTTTGAATAATATTTGCTCCCAATTAGAAGTAAAATAGCAGCCATGCTCCTCCGAACTCGGATCATCTTGATATCCTACTATCGGATCATTAATCGTAAATCGTGAAGTATACCCATTTCAAATGTGTACGCTTTCCTCGAAACAGTGCAGCAACGTCCAATTGGTGACTTATTTTGTGAAGATTGACTTATTTGAAAGTCTACAAAAAGTCCTACCGACTAGACGTTTTGTAGACTTGTTTGGGTATTAGGTTTTTATGGGAGGCTTCCGTCCAAACTGGTAACTCATCAAAATAATTCAAGCAAGTTTCCAATAAGTATTCGACAGGAAACTTGTTGTAAACTTTCAAATAAGTCAGTCTCCACAAAATAAATCACGAATTGGACCGCACTCTAATTGTGTTCGTATTAATGGATTTGTTAGAGGATCCTAACATCCAGCTTAGGAAGGAGCATCACAGCAGAAATTATTGTCTTACAATTTGATGTTCTGTGCTTTTCCTTCTAAGTTCACCAACATTAACTGTAATATCCTTTTGTTAGTATTGTTTGTTAATTTATGGTGTTAGTATAGGTTAATAAGGATAATACAGGGTGGCTGACACCAAGTGTTACCAAAACTAAACGCCACAGAATTTTTATTTTTTGATGAATTTTATTGAATCAAAGTAAAAAATGTTCACAAATATTTAAATTTTCGAATTGCATTAGCAGTTTTTGATTTGGCCACCCTTAGCGCGATTAGGGCCTTCAAACGGCCGACAAAGCTATTGCATGCAGCACGAAAGTGGCTCTGCAGTATTTTGGCCCATTCCCGGCGAAGCGCTTGCTTGAGATGATCGACACTTTAGTATTTTTTGTCCCAACCTTGTTCTTCAAAATACCCCAAACCGAGAAATTTAGCGGACTGGCATCCGGTGAATTTGATGGCCATTGGGCAGCGGAAATGAATCGAGGAACGTTGTTTCTCAGCCAATCTTGATTGACGCGCGCTTTATGACGGCGCCGAGTCTTGTTGAAATGTCCAGGCTCTGCGGCCGAAATATTTTTGTGCCCAAGGCTTCAACGCTCCCTCCAACACATGATCCCGATAAATTTGAGCATTTATCTTGATGCCACGGTCCAAAAAAATGAGCGGTGAACGGCTTTCGGCCGTTACGGCGGCACAAACCATCACCATCGGCGGCGCGTGGTTTCGAGTGGCAATCCGTTGGTCCAAATTTTCAGTATAACGGCCGGGCAAGTAAATCCGGTCGTTTTGCTTGTTCACATATTGCTCAATAACGAGCGGTGACTCATCGGAGAAAACCAAACTCGGCAAATCGCCACTTTCATGCCAGCGTAACAACTCCTTTGCTCTTTCCACTCTAGCTTTTTTTTGAGCATCGATGACACCATGCGTTTTATCAAATTTCAAGGCCTTTAGTCCAAGATGATCTTTCAATATGGGCTGCATCCGTTTGAGCGAAATGTTCGCCTCACGAGCCATTTTGCTGCCGCTACGGCGCGGATTCCGAGCCAATTTGGCCTTCACCTTCCGAATGATATCCGGCGATGTTGCAATGCGTTTCGGCCCACCATCATGGCGTTTTGCAATGCTGCCAGTATCGTTATAACGATTTATGGTGCGATACACAAACATTTTATTCACATGCAGATGTTTTAACTGGTTAACAATCTGCGGCTGTGGTTTTCCAGCCAAATATAGAGCAATCACACTATTACGCTTGAATTTCATTGCGGATAACTTTTTTTCTGAATATTTCCCACCAAAATGCTTTTGTACGCTTGTAAACAATGGCATGAACTGTCATTAGTGTAAATTTGAGTGCTCTGTCATCACTGGTTTGACTGCAATGACAATCTGAAGTTGGTAGCACTTCGTGTCAGTCACCCGGTATGTAGCCTTTGTTGTTTCGTATGGTGGTTCTTGGTTGATCCTTTTTATTTTATTGTGATATGTATATGTGGATATTCAATGCTCGTTCTGTTAAATATAAATCCACATAAGTAAAGGTTGGGGCCCTTTGATGAATAAATTATAATTTTTTAAATTTTCTTCTCTTCATTTGCCTGCTGAGCACGGCTTCCTCCTCGCACCGCGCTTGATTTATACTCTTCGCTCTAGGAACTATTCAAAAGCGTTATAAAACACTCAAAATACTAAACAGTATTGCCGATTGAGTAGCTTCCAACTGTGTGGATGAATGATCATTATACCTATTCCACTCTCGATGATAATGAACGCAAACTTAATCAAAACATCTTCGAGTAGGTAACTTGATGTACTTTAAAAAATTTTCGTAAATTTTATACACATGACCTAAGCCATTATCACATATGTATATGGTGTTCGTCGAATACCAAAAATTCACATTCAAATGACATGGTCCTTCTTGCCCGAAGTTTGAATGAAATCAGAAAACTTTGCATCCTCTAGACCGATCAATAATGTTTCCAGAGTAAATCTCTGAAATAATTCCCATTTTTTTTATTAAATGAGAGACCCATAATCCTGGACAAGCTGAATAAGTATAGAGAGGATATGGATGTCAATTGATTTACAGCCGTCGAATTATAATTAACAAAATGGAATCTGACCTTGTTAAAATCAGGACTGCTCCTTAATGAATGCTATCTTCGCTTTGTGTACGCAATCTTAACATGCAACAGTTGAAGCCCGCCTACCGCGTGAAATTGGTATGATCATTAAAATGCCCTTACTCGTTCAAAATCAAATCACATCAAAATTCCTAAATGATTCAATAGCTGTTTGTGCCAACCTCTTGCTGTTTTAACAAAGTTAGAAGGAAATGTTTGATTGTGACTCTACAAGACAGAACGTTAATCAGCTTTGTAGAGAACCAGACTGCTTGGCGCTTTAAAACAAGCAAGGAACAATAATATACAAGCCTGCATCAAGGTTAGTGTACGAATCATCTGAATAGAAAACTAGTAATTTGAAGAGTTGCCATTAGTCATATTAACCTCGAACGAATTCTACCTGTTGGGAATTTGATGCTTCTAATACATTTCAAGTCCAATGGGATTTTAGTCGATAAGAGAAGCGCAAGCTGTGCGTAAAATAAAGGTCGGCAGCTAAGGAAGGAAAAATGACTTTCATAGACGAAAATGCAATACATACTATGTAGCATTAAGTTTAACAATTGTTCACTTTAAGTTGACTACCACCCACCACATAATAGATTTATAATCATAGGTAGAGCGAGTGATTTCTAAATAAACGGAAATATTCTCCAAGGAATGTCAAAAACCCCTTGACATTGTCAATTCTTCTATTTTGAATTTTAATTTAGAATCCAAAATACCTACCAGATGCTTAAGGCGATCTCATTTCGTGATCATTGTCCCAAAAATAGTAGGAATAAGAAGGCCATCTTGATTTCTGTGTTTGGTGAACACCACCAGATCAGTTTTTGATGGAATTACGTGAAGACTCTTTAATGCACCATTACCACTCCACTCTTATCTCAAAAATAAACAAAAATTTCATGAAAAAATGGAGGGGCGTAATTGCTGTTGCGAACACCCGGCTTTCTTTTACGATAAATGTACGTAGATCTCGATTACACTGCATTTAATTTGTAAAGCAAAAACTGAACCTACCGGATTTGTGGTAAAAAATGTCTTGCATAAAAGCTTTATGAAGTTTTATTCCTAATAGTCAACATCGCCTGGTCTGTAGAAATTACGAATTTTGGTGAAATTTTCGTTAGAATTTAAAATATGATCTGAACTAATTTTATTTGAAATTTAATTAACAATCTTAAGAATGAAAAAGCTTAAGTATGAAGTTTCATCTCGATCAACCAATCTGTACGCGCTGTACAGGGACCAAATTATTTTTACTGAAAACAGTTTTTTTGACAAAAATCGTCATTTCCGCTTAAATTTTGGAAAACTGATCCGGTGTTGTTGCAAAATTAATTTAGAATCTGTTAGTTCACAATCGCTGTTCTCGTAAATATTATGCTTTTCAAAATACATGCAAAAATCGAAAAAGCTCCTAAAAGCTAGAAGCTGTCACTTGCGGTGGGTCGATTTCGGCCAAAACTCACTGGGGTCTCCCAATTTGTGGTAAAAATTTAAGTATGAAGTTTTGTCCCGATCTATCAATCCGTTTGGTCTGTACAGGGCCGAATTTTTGTTGGAAACGATTTTTTTTTGTCAAAAATCGTCATTTTCAGTTAAATTGTGGAAAATTTAAAATCAAATTACTGAACGTTGAAGTTTAACTAAAATTTCATCAATGACCATGAGCCGCAGCAATGGTGTAAATAGGTGCACAATCAATTGATAATATAGTTGCTTATATGTTGTATAAGATAGGGTAACTCCGTCATTTGCTATATGCTCCGTAATATCAGACTGTAGTTGTTTCATGGCTTTCCCGTGGTTACGTTTTAGCTCCGCTGATGCTCCAACAAATGTTGTGCCATTATCACTATATAAGTTCGAGATTTTGCCACGGCGAGAGGTGACTCTTTTGAATGCTGAAATGAAGGCAATAGTGGTCAGATCACTTACGATTTCCAAGTGTATAGCCTTTGTGCTAAGGCATACGAATACGCATATGTATCCCTTATATGCTTTGCTGCCTCTTCCCTTTGACATACGTAACGAAATGGGACCAGTATAATCAACTCCTGAATGTTGAAATGGTCGGCTTTGATTGACTCGAGGATAAGGGAGGTTTCCCATTAACTGTATTCTGGTCTCAGCTGTGTACCGAAAGCATGTAATACATTTATGAACGTACTGACGTACTAGATTTCGGCCGTTGATGATCCAATAGTCTCTGCGTGTGTATCCAAGTGTCTGCGTAATGCCACCATGCAGAGTGTTGCTATGTGCTTGAGCAATTATCATCAAGCTGATCGGACTATTATAAGGCAATATGACGGGATGTTTGGCTGCGTAGGTCAAGCAGCTATTCTGTAGACAACCTCCAACTCTTAATACATGATCTTCATCCAACAAGCGATTAAGGGATGCCAAGGCACCTTTAACGGGTAGATTATTGGTGCAGCATATAATTTCGCTTTGGAAATGACTTTGTTGCTCGTATTTTAACCAGAAAGTTAGAGCTGATTTTAGTTCGTCTGCAGATAGAAAACCAGTTTTGTTAAGTTTTGTATGAGTACGTACATTATGTAGAAATCGTCGTATATATGCCGTAATGCGGACCAACTTTGTTAGGCATGAATATTTGTGAATTAGGTTGCATGAATCATTTCTACACATCGTTGAGATGACGATTTTGCGTTCCTCTAAATCGATGTTTTGGTTTTGTATCGGTTGTTGATTCGGCCATTAAGAAGAATGTTGTCTCAACCAGGAGGGACCATTCCACCAGAGTGTATGAGCTTGTAATAAAGTAGGCGATATTCCTCTAGACGCGCTAGAGGAATCAAGAGATAATTTCTGTTGTTATTTTATTACCAGGGGATATTTTTAATAATTTTTTCAAACTTGACACAAAATAAAACAATCCAGCGGAATGAAGTGACGGAAAAGGCAATTTTTTGAATTTTGGATTGAATTTATGGAACTCCGCCATTTCTTAACGAATTATGATAAAATATGGTTTGCAATATTGAATAGGGATTCTAAAGCCCGTTTTAAGGACATATTTCTAGAATTTGTCCATGCTGAACCCAGCACTGCGATCATAACCGATCATTGCGAAATTTGGTTTCTAGCATTGCATTTGGATTCAAATAAAAGTTTTAAATCTAAAAAGTTTTAGATCTGTGGATGTGAATTTTGTAACAACAAATAACAAAAAAATCCAAATTATTTACTTGTTACTAGCACTCATTATTAAATTCTTATTGGAATAATTTGAGTGAGTTTATAACACTGTTAAATTATTCATCGAATCAAGTACATTTAAAAATTATAATTTTTAAAATAAAATTTATTTAAAAATACAAATTATTAATGAAATACAACAGTTATTAAACAAATAAATTAAAATTAAAGTTTTAATGGAAAAAATGTCAGAAAGGTTTATAGCAATTTTTCACTCAAAATATTGAGTATTTTATCAATCTGGGCCAATAACAAGCCACTTCCAGAGATTAGGGCAAGATACCACTATATAGGTTGAATGGGCTTATATATAGAGAACATTTTCCGGTATTCGGTTTTTCCTAGCGGAGGAAATGTAACCTTGTTAATAGCAATTTTCCAACCTAAATGTTGAGTATTTTATCAATTTAGGCCCAATAACAAGCCAATTCCAGAGATTGAGACAAAGTTCCACTATACTATACAGGTCGAATTGGCCTCTCTTTATGAAATATTTTGTGGTATTCGGTTTTTCCGAGCGGACAAAATGTAACCTTGGTAACAGCAATTTTTCATCGTAAATCTGAGTATTTTATCAATCTGGGCCAATAACAAGCCACTTTCAGGGGTTGGTGTAAAATGTTAATAACAATTTTGATATAGTATTGCTCAATACCTTTTTGAAAGTACACCAATTAAAACTAAACAAATTGTTTACAATTTTAAATTATTTTTTAACGTTTTCGGCCACTAAGTGATTATCTTCAGAAAAAGTTTTTTTTGCAACTGATTCAAATAAAAGTTCAGTTTTCAATTGCAAAACAATTTTTTCTGAAGATAACGACTTAGTGGTCGAAAACGTTAAAAAATAATTTTTTAATAAAAACAAATTTAAAATTGTAAACAATTTGTTTAGTTTTATTATGTGTACTTTCAAAAAAATGTGTTGAGCAATACTATATTATCTATAATGGAAACTAACAGTGGCTCGAAACAGCAATTTACTGAATAACAATTTTGCCTCTGAATGTTTTGAGTATCTTATCAATCTGGGGCAATAACAAGTCACTTGCAGAGATTGGGTGGAGAGATGATATTAACCAGGTTACATTTTCTCCGCTCGGATAACCCTAATTCCAGCGAATACCGATAAACCAATTAGACCTATATAGTGGTATTTTGTCCCAAGCTCTGGAAGTGGCTTATGGGAAATTCCTATTAACAAGGTTACGTTTTCTCCGCATTTATAAAATATTAACAGTGTAAATCACCAATACTAAAACAATTCAATATGGTGGCTATTGGAATCCATTTGAATCCAATAAGAATCCTGCTTCCGCCATTTTTCCGCCAAACTTCAGGGGTCCAGGGTTGAATTTTAGTTTTAGTTTGGAAACCTACGAACCTAAACATACAATTTAGAGACATCGATCGTTTAGAATTAAATAAATTTTATCGTTTAGAATTCACTAATGAGTGTAATGGTGTTACATAACTTGTACCAATAATATCCACGCAGAATAAAAGTTAGTAACGCTTATAAATAGTGCCTATCGTGTGTAGTCGAGAGTACGGTGATTAAAACATCTAACTTAGTCTGGCAATTTACGACCTAATTAAGAAGAATGGAAAGAAGATTTTTATGTTTATGCAGATATCCACGAGCGTTTGGGATTCCGCACATAACGCGTGAATGCTTTAGTATCGTCTACAGCGTTAAACGAGGTATTTATGTTAATTCTAATTTTCGTTTACAAAAAATGCCTTTTTTGTTTAGTTAATTTTGATGTTAATAAGTGATTTTTGAACAAAGTTTGTTTATTTTTTTGGTAAATGATGTCATTTTGACGACTTTTATGGGATTCCAAATTTTTTGCTAATCATACACAGATATTACTGTTCTGTTGTTATACGAGTATTCTATACCTTTTTTTAACCAAACTACTATTATGTAATCTACCATTATTTTTTGTGTATAGAATGTGTGTATATGGCGTTTGTAATCGCAAATGATGGGAATAATCCGCCCACTATTCTAAACAAATATGTGTCTTCAGAATATTGAATTTAGTTAACTATTCCAATATGTTAGTTTTACATACCAGTTTTTATTATAATAATTAAAATGCCAAATAATAATTTGGAAGTAGAACAACAAAAAAAAATCAAAAAAGAAAGTCGTGCGTGCCGCCTCAGACTACCTATATAAATCGAGAGCAATGAACTACATATGTACTTTTTCTTATGTCCAATGAGGTCGCAGTAATTAAGGTTGATTATGATTTGTCCTTGACTATATATTGATCTAATCAACAATTTACGACAGGAAATCATATTTTGATTAAATTAGTCACTTTATAAATATTTCATTCTACAGAAAATTTAACACGTCTGTTGATCAACTGTGTTATGTATACACAGTCACATATCATATTTCTATGCATACATAACTTGATTCATTCAATCAAAACTTATTTGTGAAATAATTTAATTTTTTTTCGTTTGTTGTTAGTTCCGATGAATCGGAATTAAATTTCAGTTTTTGCTGGTAACTGACAGCAGAAATTGATCTTTGGTTTATGAGCAATATGTTTGTCCTTTTACTCCTATCTGCATGTAACTAGGCGTTGGTATAATAAAATAATTTTCAATAGGAAAGTTAATTTAATCATGATTCAAATCGAATTTTTTTTATAGACGTCATTCTTCTCTTCGATAACGATATGTTTACGCAGGAATTATTTAAAGCGATACGATGATGATGATGCGGTTTTTTATTTTAAATTAGCATTTGACACATTTTTATGTAATTCGAGTTTTTATGATTAATGTGTTTGAGATTATCGTTAATTTTATAATTTCATGCTCATATAATTTTTAATACACACAATGTTTATCGTTTTAGAATATCAGAAGTATACTTAAATAAAGGGTGTTTTTTTAGAGGTTCACAATTTTAAATTAAAATAGAACAAAGAAAACATTTTGAATACCAGTGAAACTAGAAACTAAACTAAACTTTATTGGATAGACAATTTTATGCCATTATTGCTTGAATATGATTTCTGAAAGAGCTGAAATTCTTAAGCTGAAATTCGTCTTTCATCAAATGTTTGTTTGAGTAAATTGTGGCACCGTCCTGTTGGAACCACATATCAGTATCATTTATGGCAGCCAATTGGGGCACAAAAAAGTAGAACTCATGTCTCTATACCGTTCACCGTTGACTGTAACATTCCGCCCATCATCGTGTTTGAAGACTATGGGCCAATGACTCCGCCGGCCCATAAAGCGCACCAAACAGTGATTTTCTCTGAATGTAATAGTGTTTCGGCAAAGACTTGTGGATTATCTTCACTCCAATTCTGTTTATTAATGAACCCATTCAACCAAAAGTAAGCTTCATCGCTGAACAAAATTTTGTTTGGAAAATCAGCATCAATTACAATTTGTGCTTCAGTCCATTGGCCGAATTGGCAGCGTGTACAAGTTGAATTTTGTAAACCCGTAAACCAGCATCCTTAGATAAAATCTTTCATAAAGTGGATGGACGCATCTCCAGTTGCTGAGAACGTCGTCAAATTGATTGATTTGGGTCTTCCTCAATGCTACACTGTACAGCGTCCATCGCTTGTTCGATACGCACTGTTTGACGTCGTTCTGGATGCGTATTATCATTTAGAGTATATGCGTGGTGCTAAAACGATCCATAGTTAACCGGATTAACCGCTCTGATTGATGGACGATTCTGACGACCGTAAAATAGACGTAATGCACGATGAGTTTGGCGAACTGAACCATTATTTTGATAAAAAAATTAACAATTTGCAAGCGTTGCTCTGGCGTGAGTCTATTCATTATTAAATGGCAAATCAAACTAATGACAAAGCAAATGTCAGCTTTCAAATCGGTTCTCAAACAAAACAGTGGTGCCAACTTAAAGATTTGAACCTTTAAAAAAAAACACCCTTTAGATCGTTGTAAGTATTTTTAACGTTGAATGAAATGTCGTAGCCATTGACCTATGTCTTTAATTAGTGGCGACTAATGTTTGCTTGAAAGAGGTGCTGATAAGATATTCTGTGTTCGATTAGATCGTCTTAGTGTAGAATGAGCGGATTTGTAAAAAACAAATTTATCTCAAACTTAATTAGTTTACGTAAACCTAGCTGTCAAGAAGTTTATCGCTCACATAGTTTTAGCGCCGTAGATTAAATACAAATAAAACAATAATAGAATGTTGCTGTTAGTTTAAATAGTCATTATAGATATGTTAAGGGATTTCTATCAAAAGCGAAGTTTTGTCTTAGCAAACTGAAATAATTTAAAGTAATTGAAGCCAGATAAAACGATCGAAAATTAAAACAATCTCGCAAAAAACAATTAACAAACAAAATTTGAAGTAAAGGAATTTTTGTTTTGCCAATAATTTCAATAATTCAAATTTGTAGTTGTAGGTGTAATCTGTAATATAGGAAAAATCAAATTAAATCTGTCAAAGTGGACAATAATTATGTAAGGCAATAAGTAGAATAAAAATAGATTTACAACATTTCTGATCTAAATATATCGGAAAATAACGACTAAATAAAACTCCACATAAAACTATTAAAAATGTTCAAAAATATATTCGTAACAAATAATCCTTGAAATATATTCGATATTCGACGTGATTAAGACATTTGGAGTGGGGTGAAGGAGTCATGTTCAAAATCGTATGAAAAATGGAATGAAATGGGAATATCCCCCTCGATAATTCAGTATGCCTCATACAGCAGATCTGGGAGCTGGCCAGGATTCAATGGACGGACTCGAAATAAAAAATATTAATCATCCCTAACAGAAGGCGACCGAATCTCTTAATAGTAAAAAAAGGCTTGCAAATACCAAAAACGTTATTTTCCTTAACTTACTGAAGATTCGATAATCGCGTCGCAGAGAACTGCGTTTGTATGAATTCATATCCTTTTATTTTTAGGTCACGTCGGTCGCGTCGAGTATAACCCAGAGAAATTGTCCAAAATTAATATTCTCATTCTTCAAGTCTACATTGAAGTTTAAGGAAATTTTTAACATTTAAAATTTTCAACTTCGAGTATAAGTCGTCGGTCATGAAACGGCGACTGGTTAATTTCATTATCGTTTTCTTACAAAATGCGCAGGTCAATCGGATACCCCGTATCAAACATACTTAACTCTGGAGTTACAAAATAACATGGAATTTCAATGTAGAAAGATTTTAACTAGCTGCATAAGGGATGGTCGAACGTCATGGAGCAGGAGGAAGTAGCTTGAAAGGTCCTCGTTTCGGTGAGACGACTTTTGCAACGAAAGAATAGACTGAGATAGGAAACGCCGATAGTACCTAAGCCGAAGAGAAAAATATTCCTATCGAGTGAAGTTTATGTAAAACAAGAAGTAAATTTATATGATGGTGGGCCCGGGGGTAGATTCTGATAAAGTGGCAATTTTTCATGACTTTTTGATTAGAACAAAATATTGTCACAGAAAATTTCCGATTCTAATAAAATGACTTATGACTTTTACAGCAGTTTTTAATAGTTACAGTTGCATTGCTAAATTGAACTCAACTTTTAACATATTTTGCCAAACTCACAACTATAACATGAAAATTGCCAAAAATCTGCAAATTTGCAATAATTCGTATTAAACAAATTTTATAAATTTTTTATTTAATAATTTAGTTTTGAACTTTGTAATTTCGATTTAATTCAATACAAAATGGTTCTAAAATTTAAAATCACGGACAATGAAATTGATTACAATTTTGTACCATTTGTCACAAAATTTTTCATGACATTTTGAAAAAGTCATCTCACCAGCATCGCTGTTTAGAACTCACAACTTTATTGTCATTTTATTGTAGTTACAATTTTAGCACAAAGTCACAAAAAAATGTCATTTGTCATTTGTCACTTGATCAGAATTTAGATCCTGGTTCTTGAAACGAAAATCAAACCAACTGTCACTTCTTATCACTTGCAACAAGAAAAGCAAGGAATTGGCAGAGATACGAGGTGCCAAATTAAAAAAGCAATGTGCCAAATTGGGGCTGTGAGTCCAACGAAAATGAGTAGAATAGTAATTGAGTGTGGGAAATTGGATCAAGTGCAAAAGATAATACGAGAATCCACAGAATCCAAAAATCGAACAAAACCAGAGGAAAATAATTTGTCCAAGATCAAACATGAAGAACTTACACTTCTACGAGAAGAGAGAGTTCGTAGTAAGGAGGGACAAATCACCTTATTAATTGGAGGATAGATCCTCGTGACAGACCTCGCCGAAGATTCCCGTGCAATTATTGAGAGTGAGTCCAGTAGTGGAGGTGATCACTGCAGAGAGAGCGATGGTGGCATTACGACAAAGAATTCTTACCGATCAAGAGCGCCAGAGATGAAACAAAGCCACAACATGATCAGCATGGGATATATACTGATTTTCGGTAAGGCCATGCCATCCCACAAGATTTTATAAAAAAGTTAGAGGATTAGTATGAGAATTCGTCGAAGACGAGAAACTGAAACGATTCGACATTGGATGTGTCGGTTGGAAACGAACAAAATTAAGATGGGATTCAACACCGCGATATAGCATTTAGTGGTCGAGTGGTTAAATGTACACGAATAATAATACACAACCCCAGACTTATATTACAGATCTAGGTAGCATATAACACCTCAGAGATGTTACACAACTTTGTGTGTTCTTCAGATTAATGGTAAATGTTCTGCAGAAAGGAGAAAATACTACCATTCGTTACGCCAGGAAGAGGAACAAGAGGAACGATCAATGCACATAGGTTTACGGTTTACATAGCTGGCGAAACCTCGAATTGAGGAAGTAAAGTGTGAATTTTTGTTTATCGAACAACCAAAAAGTGAAATTCGCCAAACAGTTTCGAGTTTCCCTTGGACTATAAACTGCGTAAATTTAAGAGAAAGATCAATCTTTATTTACAGGATTGTGCATTCGGTGCAGCAACTCTGACAGTTATAAATAGATAGCACAGTCTAAAAGTACGCTAAAAGTTATTGTCCCTCGATTCTCTGTATTCCAGTATTTTTTATGAGGAAGCGGAACAATTATCTGTTCGATTTTGTCTGATTGTACCAGCTCATGTAACGCCAGAATACTAAAATGTAAAATTTTTGTATCAATATTACAAGGCTTATTTACCTTAATTCAACAGAATAAACATTTTTTGGATCCATTGCACAGAATAAATTCCATTAATGGATGGGTCATTTAAAAGTTTGTCTTTAAAAACGCTATAAAATGAGTATACATCCTTATTTTGTGGAATTTTATTGTGTAGGTTGGAGTCTCCGATTTAAGGAGGAAAAACAATTTCGTTCATGTAACTTCCTCCGCTGGTCTTACAGTAAGCCATCCTGTGAGTCCAGTTTTTATGAACTTTTTCGATGCTTTCGGCGGCTATTTCGCAAATAACTGTCTCAATGTTATGTTTTAAAACTGAAATTTTCTTTGGATTATCCGCATAACATCTATCCTTAACGAAACCCCATAGAAAAAAGTCCAACGAGGTCAAATCGCAGCTCCACGGAGAACGAGGATTCGGTTGCCAAATTTGGCGCGCAATAGATAGATTGTCGGTCTGTTTGTATGCCATGTGGCACCATCTTGTAACGGAGTAACGGTAACAGAGTTTCTAGCAGTGTTTTCGAAGAAAAATTGGTCAATTTTGCCACCACTCCAAATCCACACCAAACAGTCATTTTTGGTGGATGCATTGGCTTCTCTACGATTACGTGTGGCTGTTCCGAACTCTAAATCCGGCAGTTCTGCTTGTTTACATAGCCCCCGAGATGGAAATGCACTTCGTCTGAAAATATGATTTTACGACCAAAATCGACGTCATTATGAAGCTGTTCTATAGCCAACGCAGAGAATTGATATCGAAGCTGATGGTTATTTTCTTTCAACTGCTGAGTTATCTGGGCCTTGTATGCGAATAATCCGAGGTCTTTGTGCAGTATTATCCTCAGCAAGCCTTTCTCACGAACTTTCTTCAACAACTTCATTACAGCGGTTCCTTTCAGCTACACAACACTGACTTGGAAAATAAGTTTTCAATATTTCGAAACGCTCCTCAAGCGAGGTGAGAAGCAGTCAAAATTTCAAGCAAATCGTTCAAAAAAATGTTGGCATAGCCAATGATTTAAAAACAAACCAATATATTGCCCACTCTGTATTTAATAAAAATCACCGCTACGAATCACAAAATGAAATGAAATGGAAAATGTGGTTATTTTACAATATGAAATCAGTTGCAATACTCATATTTGGCAGGGCAGTGCACATGAAAGAATTATAAAAGAAGTGTCCGATTAAACGTACGTAATTTTATAAATTTTAGCTTCGTAAATTTATTTTTAACGCCACTATTCAAAAAGTTTGTGTTGATAAATAGTTTATTGAATTCTGGGAGATTAAAAAAATGTATCCCAAATGAGCACTAGCTCTTACAGAAATTCCAAAAGTAGAGCCACCGCGAAACTTATTTAATATAAACGCAGTTAGAGTCATTCTTGATCTTTTTTGCTGAATAACAGTAGTATATTTAGCGGCTGAAATTTTTATGTTGATTATCTTCAAACTGGAACCAACACAATACCCCAATAATAACACTTGAATGTGTTCTGGAACCGTTTAACCGATTTTTCTATTTAAAATTTAAGATTAAACTGGCGATCACCAAAAATACTATCTTTTCTGAAGCGGTTAAATTTGTCTTCAGAATAGACCGTCAGGGGCCTCATCGTAATCCAAGCAAAAAGCTTACTTCAGTAGCTATGATCATCTACTGTAGTTGGATGGGATGATAAGCTAACAAGTAAACATAAAAACAAGAATTACAACAATCAACCATGGATAAATTATCTAGCGGTACGTGAGTTAAGTTTCACGGATTCTGTGACGCATCTAAACAGGTTTCTCGAGATTAATTAATTAATTCTAGTTTGGTGATGTGCTTTTCGGTGAATTGTTGTTTTCAGTGAATTGCTTTTCGGTGAATTGTCTTGTTGTGAAACTATGTAGAATTTATTACTTTAAAAAAAATCGTAATTCCATTTTATTTTTGTCATGTTTGTAAGATGAATGACTGGTTTCGGATGTTCCGGTTTCAGTGTGAATCGGTTATTCATGGTGCTACCCTCTTCGAACGGGACTCGGGTAGTGGGGATTTGAAAGATATCATGAAACTGTGAGCTCTCCTTAAAATTCGCATACAGCTTAATATTTTCGATAGTTCGATCATCGAGGTACAGGCTTATTATGTGGCTCAACTGCGAGTGCCTTTAATATGTTATACAAAAATCGCGTCATGCAATTATTATGAACCATTTTATTTTATCTCTATAATCTTGTTGCTGATTTTAGATTAAATTTTTGGATTTGTTTTCCTAAAGATTCAGTGCAAAATAATATTGAAGCAATTTCTAGCCGCCCTGCCCTCCAACCACAGGGGCTCGTTTCTATATTCTATACCTAATCAATTTCTAATTGTAAAATAAACTGTATTACGTTTTGTTATTTATTTTACTACACATTATTAGAAACCAGATATATATTTTACTGTATGATGTTGGTTTTGGTTTGTTGTAGTAGTGGTTGTGGGATTTTCTTTATATCGCGCGAGTAACACGACTACAGTAACAAAATAAATAAATAAATAAATAAAGAGCAAAATATTAGAATGTAATAGAAAAATAGCAAAATAATGATTTAACTGTTTTATTGTTGTTGTCTACCTGTAAACGATACGATTTTTTAATTTCGTAAAGTGCATTTCATTATTTAATAATCGGTGGCCGTACTCAGAGTATGTGGCCTTTGAATAAAGTAAATGAAGTAATTAAGATTTTTAAAAATTTTTGTTCGTTCATTTTTTAATTATAATTAAAAAAATTTATTTTTCTATTTTTTAATTACAGAATGGAAGAAAGTAACAGTACATTGAGTCGAAGTAACAGCAGAACTAGTTCGAATTCTGAAATAGAAAAAGAAATCAATGATTTAGATATAAGTGGTTGCAATAATCGCACGAATACAATTAAAAAGCGAATTTCAAGTAGTCGGACGTCAGCCAAAAAAGCTAAACGCGTACGTTTTTATCGTAATGGTGATAAATTTTATTCTGGTATCGTAATACCTGTTTCAAATGAACGATATAGGTAAGTTTTGTGTGTGCTTTTGTTTATAAATCAAAGTGTAATAAGTTTTATTCGCGGTTTTTACTTAAAACCGTATTATTATACAAACCAAACGATAAGATAAGACGGCGCATTATTTACTTTCTTTTTTTTTTTGTTTATTTATTTTATACCAGTATATAATCTATGTACTCGGTGTACCTGTGTATTTTGTATAAGTCGTATTGATTTCAATCATATTGCGATAGGTTTCCGATAAAAGGAAAACATAAGAATTTTCGTGGCAAAATTCCGCTAAAAATAGATTACGGAATTAAATATTTTTGGGTGTACTCTGTTGTGTATTTTGATCATAATTAATGTAATTAGGTGTTTATATAATTTTTGTTTGTGTATATAAAAATTCTATGTATTGTACGTACAAAGCGATAATAGTGGAGAATGGGGTATATTGGACTAAGCAAGTATTTTTAGAAATATACTGGGCCTTGTCGGTCAACGATATTATTAAGTGTTGAAAATTGTTATGTTTTATTTACAGATAATTCGATAAAATAATTTGTTTATTTTTTACCTGAATTTTGTTCTTTTTCAGTCTGGCGAACGAAAGTTAATTTGATTTGAGTGGCTAATTTTGCATACGCTAAATTTAAAATATTTATCCCAATCGTAATTTGCATTCTTTAATCCAACGAGAGGAACCACTGATTAAATTTGATTCTAACAATATCGAACAAGCGCTTACAAAAATTAAAGCGGAGTCGCGTTAAAATAATATTTGCTATCCAAACTGCTCGATCTTTTTCATATAGCCACAAAACCCTTACCAATCATTTATAACTTTATTGAAAGACACCTGTCTATTGCTTATTTACTGAGATTACTGCACTCGTTGGACATCATAAGGTCGCCCACTGTCTATCACACTGGTCACTTTCCGTATCAGTTAGTAATACATTAATTGGCCTCCTAACCAGGTAACCAGCTATTGTACACATTTCTCCTTTTTTTAATCACGAACATCGGAAACACGACCGACAATGACTTATTGAACGCCTGCGTAAAAATGTTGTACTATTGTTTTTGCTGCCGCACTATTCAAATTTTTTGTTTAACAGGTGTGCGACTAAATTTCCGGGTTTTGTTGGAAAATGTGAAATTTTAAAAAATGGTTATAGAATTATAAAAAATGGTTTATTCAAGGTATTGTCCTTCGCTATCTACACATTTTTGCCATGTCTCTGGCAATACATGAATACCACAATGATAAAACGACGCGTCTTTGGACCGAAACCATTCATCCAACCAATTTTGAACTTTTTCGAAACTGGCCAAGTGTTGCCCTGCCAAGCCATGCGCCATCGACCGGAACAACTGATAATCATCGTGTCCCATTCTGGTCGTTTTTCGAGCAATGCCTGATTCAGATTGATGAGTTGTTGTCGGTAGCGTTGCCCATTGACAGTTTCGCCCTGTTTCAGCAGCTCATAGTACACGATTCCTTTTTGGTCCCACCAAACGCAGAGCATTATCTTGTTTCCGAAGCGATTTAACCGTGCCGTCGATGTTGATGCATCGCCAGGTGAAGACCATGACCTTTTGCGTTTGGGATTCTTAAAAAAAGATCCACTTCTCATCTCCCGTAACAATTCGAAGCATAAACTCTTTCTTTCAAGCCGTGAAAGCAAAATTTCGCAAGTGGGTCTTCGATTTTCCATCTGTCTATCAGTTAACTCATGCGGCACCCATTTTCCCTCCCTTTGAATTTTCCCATAGCATGTAAACGTTTGGAAATACCGAGTTTGCGTATCATCTTCATCCAATAACGCTTGCAGCTCGGTGTCTTCAAATGTTTTTGGTGTTCCGGAGCGCTTGTTGTCCTCAATGTCGAAATCGCCACTTCTGAACCGTTTAAACCAATCTTCACAAGTATTTTTCGATGGTGCATGTTCGCCGTAGGTCTCCTCAAGTAAATGACGTGTTTCAGCTGCATTTTTTTCAAGTTGAAGCAGAAAAGCAAAACTTCCCGCAAATGCTGTTTGCTTAATATTTTTGCGTTTGAGATATGTGCTGGTATTACATCTGGTCATCGTTAACAACTGTCCACGCTATGAACAAAACTCAACTTCTGACATAAGTGACGACTAGATGTATCGTTAGCACCATCTATGTGTGAAACCCGGAAATTTAGTTGCACACCTGATATTTCAATTTTTTCCGCTTGTTTATCATACGAAATAATCCAACAAATAAAAATAATGGAGGTCTTAGACAGTTTTTTATACTGTGATCAAGGAGATCCGTGTTCTAAACCTATCAATAGAAAAATATTAGTTGTTCATTATGATAGTTTTACAGTAACGAAAGCGATCGAAAACAATAGTATACATTTAACCAATGAAACATAAAACAAATTCGGTCGACCCACATTTCCATGTCCCAAACATTCGATTTTCACATATGAGATCTCTAACATCACCTATGAGATCTATAAGAGAGATTCCTGTTGAAATACATGTCGCTAAGAATTTTGGTTGATTACTTTTGAAGGTACGGCCAAGTTTGATCTCCCGGATGTCGCGGGCCCATCGTAAAATTGGTTGGGACAAAATCGGTCTGGTTACAAACCCCTAGGTCTCTATTCTCTTAGGCGTATCACTTCATGCAACGTGACTACGGATCTTCTTGGTTACTAGAAGATAAAATCGAAATATGCTAAATAATTTCGTTCAAAACTCGCAGTGAATATTTTTTAAATCTTCGTTGGCTGCCTCAGTTTGAAAAAAATTCGATTTATTTGTCGCATCAAAATTTAGAGTGATGAAAATTGTCGTTTGCAGTGATACAAGTCGCAAAAAAATATTGTAAATAACTATTTTGTAAGTTTCGATTTAATAATCTAGTTACCAAGAAGTTGAGTAGTCACGTCGCATGAAGTGATGCGACTAATGGAATAAGGGTGCTAGTTATAGTCGATAGTTAGTGACACAAAGTCAACACAATTCTAATCTACTTAATCTGCTGAAATGTAGCGCAAGCCAATACTAATTGTGTTTTAAGCTGAATAACAATGTTTAAAATAATGCTCTGTGTTAAATACAAATTATAAAATTCATTTTATTGAATATTTAATCAAGCTAGAACTTGCCATAATTAGGATTTAAATTTAAATTTTCTTCCTTAGCAAAACGGATTGTCGAGTTAAAATATAATTCAAACTATTTGCAACATATTGTGTATCTTGATCAGTTAATTTAAATTAACGGTTTGAAATTTCTTCGCTAAAGATGCACACTGAAATTTATTATTCAATCATAAATATTAATTTAATTTTTATTCAAAAACAGTCCAGTAAAATAATTTCAAAGTAGCCTAGCAAGCTAACATTTATACACTTTCGCCCGGAGAAATAAACGTTTTAGAATATAAATTTGGGTAGCCCAACTGTTCTTTTATAAATCCATTTAGCCACTCCTTAATTACAAAATATTTACCCAAAGAAACTATTCAAAATTAAAGCGTGTTTTAAATAACGTGTTTTACTAATACTAGATTCATAAATAAATTAAATCAATAATTCGTATATTAATTATTAGTTAGTTAAAAGTATAAGCAACACAGATATCCGTAAAAAATCACTATTACTAATTGCTACCAATTACAGTTGCATTGATTACCTTTTAAATTAATTATTATTATTTTATTTTTAGTTAGAAGTAGTACCGCTTCAAAGAGATCATATTCAATCAAAAATTTTCATTAGAAGATTGAGAATTCTAAATTCCTAGTCAAATTGACAGATAATAGTATTATGTATAATAATTTATTACTCAATAAGTTAATGTATTATATGAAGGAATATTGCTAAAATTAATCTTTGAATCCATAAAGTGAAAGGTATTAGTTTTATAAAAATTTCAATATACGGCTCCAAACCTCTCTCTGTGAAACTACTACTATTTACCAAGCTTTCTGCCGCTAACAACAGCAACAATTTACAAAATCTATGTTTTACAAAGGCGTGATAACTTCATGCATTATAAACGTATCGTGGTACCCTCTAATGTGTAAAATTTCAGCGAACGAATCGTCCTAGCAGAGAGCAAGTTTGAATAAAAACATTTACAATATCCAACAAACATACACCACACCTATACACGATTATACAATTCAGTTGTCTACAGATCATACCAAACCATTGCTTAACTAAACCTTAGGCTATCTCGCTCTATGCAAACTTACAATTTCTCCTAATTTACATAATTCTTAAGTAAATCAACTCCTATAGACAAAACAAGATTAAAATGTCCCATCACAATCGCAGGCATCGAAATATGACTCATAATGAATGAGAACCCGTTTAAAGTACTCTAAATGCCAAACGA